>OX419339.1:4730231-4877496 GCA_948470475.1 Galaxea fascicularis
GACATCAATCTTCTAAGTCTTCAGAGATGCACAAAAAGTAGCCATGGAATGAAGAACCTGCCATATTAAATAATGAGTTCACCTACTGTATTCAGTAACTATGTAATACTACACAATTTAAAGGCCCTAGCAAATGAGGACACAATGTTGCTGGCACATTGTTGCAGACACATTGCTGCCGACACAAATGTTTCCCCATTTGTGCAGCATGGAAACACAACATTCATTTTGTGTCCTGCGTATTTGCGTGCCCAAAAAAACATCATGAACAACAATGTGTCTGCAACAGTGTGTTCTTGTTTGCCAGGGCCTCAAAGGTCAGTCACATTGGCAACTTGAAGCTTTAATTAAACATTATTCTTCTTACCCATTGTTGTTAGATTTGACAACATTTGGAAGAAAATGTTGAGACAAAGTTCTGATCACCCTGGGAAAAACAAAAAGCAATCAAAGCTATCACAGAGTATTGAGAATCCTTTGGGTAAGACATTGCACAATAATTATTATAGATGAAGACATTAGAAAGAAATAAACATCACTCCTGACAGGTTATTACAATACATCAGTCAAAAGAAACTTGAGTCTTCGGTCATGTGTAACAAGGTAAGGCGGGATGGAAAAAAAGAGTTCTTGAGGAGTATCTTCCTCAGAACTGACGGCGAGGGAGACTGAGAATTGGAAGGGAGAAGACAGGGAAGGAGGTTTTTGGCTCCATGAAGAGGGCAACGACTATGGCCAAAAACAGATCATGGTATAGAGCTGCTGAGAGAGAAGCAATGCTCTGAAGAGAGTGTGCTACAAAAACAACAATGACCAATCAAGGAGACTGTAAATACCACAATTTGCACCATTAAAAATTAAATGATATTAATAATAACTGAAAAAGGACAATGTGATGTGAGGGTTTTACTGCAGATAATTATCACCAGTACAATTTTCACACAATGCCATGTTTTCATCTTGATTCCTTATTGTGTTTCAGTGTACAGTTGTATTAATTCATCATTAAAATTCCAACTCGTAATAAGTGTATTGTAGAGCTAAATGTGGCTGAATGTAATTTAGGCTGGCTTAAACTCGAGCCAATGTGATCAGTGTTGGTTCACAGTTGCCACATGTGTGACAGTCCAATATGTGGGGGATTTGCAGGGGCTTTCATGTTTTACATTCTAGCTATGTTTTAGGGCATTCTGCTTTGCTCTCGCACAAGTTCTGTGCTTTTCTGTTCCCACTCTTCCTAACCATTGTGGTTTCTTGACTGGTAAGCATATCACTAGTTATTCATCAGTGTGACAGCGCCAGCTGGTTGCAGCTTGCAGGGTTGCCATGGATACCTGCATGCTTGGTTCGCATCACACATGGTTCCATCTATCCCATGGCACCTTTCCCACGCTCATCTATTGGTGATGAGTTTAACTATAATTTTGCTCATAGTTCAAAATCTTTAACAGCAAAACAGTAAAAGATCTCATACCATCTGTAGTAAATGATAAGTGCTGTTGCAGTTTTTTGGTCTAGACTGCTGATGTCTATCTCACTTTGCGTCACCTATATGTAAATGTTACAAAATTTACATCAAAATATTTTCCACACAGAATTCAGTCTGTTTTTGTATTTTATTGTATTTTAGCCTCAATCCATAAACCTCAGCTATCTCTGTCTCTTAAAATATGCAATAACTCTGGTGTGCTTAATTTTCAATAAATATTAATGATTGCAGTTTAATATTGCAAACACTGTCCTCTAATGGTTCTTTAATTCTTGGTTTTACTGCCTTTGTTCTCCATTGTTGTAAATTTACTCTAGGAAATCTGCATAGGTACAATAAACATGCAGAGGTACAATAAACAAAATTATTATGAAAAAATAAATAAATAAGAAGGATATTAATTTTTCAATTTGACATCTGTGGTAAATCTAGCTTGGTATGTTAAGTACATATTTTAAAGGTGTTTATTAAAAATATAGCAATGTTGTACAGGCAAAATTGAAATTCAGGTAAAAATTATTTAACCTAGGTTGAATCTCAGTTTCTTGTCTCCTACCCTAATTATGAATGTTGCAGGTAAAAATTAAATTCAGCTTCAATATTGCTGTTGAAGGTAAAAGTTTAATTCAGGTTAAAATTTTTTAACCAAGTTTGAAAATCAATTATTTTCCTTTGTCTCTTAACCCTAATTATTCATAATTAGAGTTAGGAGATAAAGGAAATTGAAAATTGACTTTGGTTAAAATTTTTACCTCAATTGAACTTTCACCTTCAACAACAATAAGCCCAAGTTTTCAAATGTACCCCATTTAATGGTGTTGTTTTCATCAATTCTCCCAAGAGAAGATTCTGCCATTGAAGAGACAGGCTGCAAATACAGATGTTTTATTATTACAGGAAACATGTTAACTTAACCACCTCTCTCAAGTATACACAAGTGTACAGATATTATATATAAGTACAGTACAAATTGGAATTTGTTTTATTCTTGAAATCTCTGTATAAAAGTCTTCTATTATTGTGTGGTTCTCCATGTATACCCCCAAACCCCTATGGAAGGTTTCTGGTTTGCAACCCCCACCCCTCTGGAAATTCCAATTTACAGCTGTAGCTCCATCTTTTTCTTTTCTTTTCCTTTTTGTTTTTTGTTTTGCCACCCCCCCCCCCCTCCCCCTCAGAATGTCCACATACAAAAAGTGCAAAAGGTAGCTACAGCCTGTAGGTACAATTATACTATAGCATGCAAGGACAGGGTTGTTATTAGAAGCCAGTACCTGGATACAGCCACCTGTGTACTCTGAACACGTACAGAACCCACTTTTATTGTTAAGGTGTTGAAATGGGCAAACCAAAGAAAATAGGGGTACCCACCTACTAAGAATCCCATGCCCTCCTATTTTCTTCAATTTATGAAACCCCTGAAGGATGGTGTATACTTGAGATGAACAAATCATACCTGTCTTCTAAGATTTCCAGGTTCCACTGCAGATGTGTGGCCACCCTTAATGCTAAGTAGCAGAGACGTTGTTTATATGATGAAGGAGTTTCTGAGGCTGCACTCTGAAAATGATAAAGAAAGTGATCTAGCTGCAAGCCAAACAGTTCATATTCAGTGTTTTTGTCATGTGTCTAACAACAATATTGTAACTATTAGTTTTTTTCATGGAACGTACAACAAGTACTCACTATCAATGAATAAAAGGGGTAGTTTCTAAAGAAACTGTGGTGCACTGTGTTGGTGGGATAGTTGTACACAAAAATTTGGTTTGATCAAGAGAGTTGAGAATGTAAATTGACCACCAGTGGGCAATTTATAAGTACTGACTATAACTGTACAGCAACAATTATTATTCATGACTTTTAGTTTTGTAGTGGTGACTATGAAAGAAAAAAAACTATTGTTGGCCACGTGTGACCTTACAGTATGTCAGTATGAGATTACAGTCTTTCCCCCGTAAAACCATGAACACCAGAATAAAATGAATTCTGAAATGATTATTGTTTCGCGACCAATCAGATGCGAGATGAAACCGCAAACTTATTACCATTACAGTTTGCGGTTTAGTTTTCTCGCGCGTGATTGGCTTCTTACTTGAAACACAATAACATTCCATTAATATTTCTAGTGTTCACGGTTTTCCGGGAAAGACTGTAAAACAAGGGAATGCTTGAGTGATCAGTAATTTGCACTTGTTTTTACCACATTATTATTGGCCAGCCCAGAACGTTCCAGGAACTGAATTATTAGTTGGGTGGCAGATGGTTCTGCAAAGAAACCAAAGACAATATTAATTACACTTTCATATGTGCCTATTCTGCTAGATTATCTGGGAGGCTCCCAGATGCAGAGCGAATCTCCCAGTCTTCTGTATCCAGGGCTGTCAACCCTCCTGGATAATCTGGGAGACTCCAGATTTTGGACTGTATCTCCCCATCTACAGATTAGAGTCCCAAATCTCCTGAATAATTGCTGAAGTTTGCCGTTTCTTGTGAGACCCAACTTTCACAAAAATAAAATTTTAAATATTTTGAGTTGTTTGACTGTTTTACTGTTAATGTGGATAACAAAATTAAAATATTTCCTCATAAACTCCAACAAACTGTCGTTCTTGCAAGCATTGCCAGTGTAATATAAGCAATAATTGTATTGGTTGGAAATAAACCAATCAAATCAAATGTTACAATGCTAATGATGACATCATGTCATTATGACATCATGTATCATCCCTTCCCTATCAATTCTCAATATTTGAAGACTCGGGGGATTGTCAGCCCTGCGCATGGGTGACCAAAATAACCCGGATGCAGGCTGATGTTGCAAACCATGAAATACACTCACTTTCAATCCACAGTCTGATTAGAACTGATGAGCATTCAACCAATGAAAGTCCCTCGTAGCTAAACGCATGTTTACCAGAAGGGAAATACCACTTGGGGGATAGGATGGGGAGAAGGGTCAACATCACTGAAGGAATTTATTTTCAGGGGGGTCAGTCAGACTAAGTGGGTTGGGTAGAGGGTGGGGAAGGGGGGTTGTCACAGAAGAAAAAATCTCCAGATTTGAAATCTCCAGAGGTTGGCATCTCTGTGGGCCTCAATCACTTCTCGTTTCCATTCTCTGCTCGGACATGGACCTTACTTTTTTAAATTTGTTAAAGATATAAAAAAGCATCTCAAGGAGAAAGCATTTTGGCATTTCAGACGAGTCTGATACAGGGCCTCTCATCTACCATGATCACTGTAGTAAGCGACCTTATTTATTTCTTTGATCGTGAGCGGGCGGTATCCTGAGAATCCTGCAATCTGATTGGTTCCGGGAGCGGGCAGTACTTTCCTATCTCCTGACCACAGTCATGGTAACCAACTACGCTAAGCGCAGAGTGAAGTTGTGAATTGAAAGAGCGAAGTTTTAATTTGTCTTAATTGTTTTTTGTTGACTTTTGAAAGCAAAACTTCACACAGTGTAAAAATATTCCTGACCGATTCATTTAATTGTACATTTGTTGACACGTTGATGAGACAATGTGTAAAATAAAAACATGACTTTTCCAGTTTTTCTTAATGGTTTCTCCTACCTGCTAAAAATAGAATTTAGAAATAAATAACAATGTTATTCACCGGCCGGGAGGTCCGTATTGGGAAAAACTGTGTACGGCCCGAGGCCGCAGGCCGAGTGCCGTACTTGAGACCTCGGGCACAGCTTTTCCCAATACGGACCTCCCGGCCGGTGAATAACATATATTTACTTACTAATAAGACTGATTACGAGCTTAACCCTTGTCAGGGACAACAGGAAGTTGAATTTTGTTTACGGAAAACATAAAAAATTACAGTGAATGCAAAGAACCTGTATTTTTGGCTTCTAGGTGTTTCTTCAGTACTTCCCCAGTCGTATCAAATAAGAATTCGAACCATGAAACAACAGTTTTCGGAGCTGGTTTTACACCGTTGCTCACGAGCGCCATCTTTGTTTGTGCCTGCGCTTCTGGAAAAAAATATTCAGTGGCTGTTTTTGTGAACAATCATTATGTGTTATATGCTACACTCAATTATAACATCACTCGTCTCAGAGACGAGGTTGTTCTTCGGTTCTCCCGGCAGGGGTAGGTGACGTCATTTTCCCACACTCCTTTGAGGGGTTAGCAAAACAGTAGCTCAGCCATACTTGCTTCGTAGACAGTAAGATCGATCGGGATTTCATCTTGGCCATCCTGGGCCATCTTTCTATTTTTTCCGTTATTTATTCTGTGTCTGAAAATGAATTCGGGAACTCCGTACATTGGCACTAAAATAAGCTTAATTTCTAAGTCACAAATCAAATATGAGGGTATCTTGTACGCCATTGATACTAAAAAGGCTACCGTGACGTTAGCGAACGGTTCGTTGCTTTACCGTTTTCTCTCACAATGTTCTTCGTAAGAAGTGATATTTGTGTTAAGCGTCTTTTCCTCCTTCCTTCTAGTACGTTCATTTGGCACAGAAGATAGAGAGGTTGAGAAATATATACCTCCAAGAGACGAACAGTTCGAGTTTATAGTCTTTCGAGGACAGGACATCAAGGATTTGCATGTTTGCGAAGCTCCTCAGAATGCAGTGCATACGAAACCAGCGTTACCTCAGGACCCAGCCATCGTCCAGGTATATTCTACTTTGGATACAATAAATAATCTTTTTTAGGAAGAGACTCGGAGAGTTTGTTTTTGCAGTGGTACATGCATATCGTACAGTGACACCCATCTAGTTCCGGCATGTAAACAACAAATCCAATTTGCTGCTCGTTCAGCCAAAACTAAATGGTTGTTTAGAGGCACAATTATCGTTTACTTCGTTTGGAATGACGAAGGCAATTTTAAACGCTTGCACTGCACATCAGACTTCATCAGCTGTTGAATTAATTGAACGAGTTTCAAATTTGCCACCTTTCGGTAATAAAATCTATTGTACTTATATTTAACTTGACACCCATTGAAACGTAAGTGTCGTTATGGTGTTTTCGATCCAGCTGGGTTTAAGCCGTATTTCTAGAGCTTGAGTGGCTTTGAATGAAAAATTTTAATCATCAACAGTTTGGCGTTTTTAATCAGAAACTGAAAGCGAAACTTGTTAAAGTTCTTTGCGTGCCTGAATATTTCAAAGGATTTTATGACTTAGCACTATGTTTAACCCTATTATTGAAAACTGTGTTTGCCACTCTGTAACTTTTTGAGACCTACAGTGTTTAATTAAAGGATTTGAGACATCCTAACTGTATTCCCTAATGTACAAATTCATGTAGAAGTCAATTGAAATTTGGTTAAGTTGGGCTATTTCATTGCTCTGAGGTTGATTATGTTGCCATGATACCACCAATAGTATAGCTCCTCCTCCACTATATAAACTACACATATGATGATGAAATGTCAGCTTTTAGAATCCCTGTACAGTGGTCATTTTATATTACCAACTCCGTTGATAAAACCAAGTTTTGGTGAACATGTGGGTTAAACTCAGTGTAAAACCCTAACAAGGTTTTCTTTGTTTTGTGATCTGTTGTTTTGAACCTTTTGTTTCTGTTTTACATCATTCATGAGCTTCACAAGTTTTTACACTGAGGAAGAGCCAAACATGTATGTGAACAATTTGCAGTTCCACCGGCTTTACAGATCTCGCCTATTGAAGATTGTTGAAAGTTTTGAAGGGAAGAAGTCTCAAGAACCAAGGTTTTGTAGGAAAATATGAAAACATCAGGCATGATAATGTTGGCGATTTGATAATGAAAATTATGGGTAGAATCATATTTATATTAGACAATGTTTCGGTGTCCTCATGACACCATCATCAGGTCAAAACATGATTTTCAACAGATAACAAGAATATTTAATGTTCAATATGAAAACAAAAATGGAATTTCCAGGGGCCTGTAGTGTGCCAGTGCAAAACAACCTTTAGATGGGAGGTTAAATGTTTTGTGGAAGAATACTTCCAGGATTACACAGTGTCAAATCATCACATATTTCACTCTGAGTTTCGCCAGTGCTGCCTGAAGATTAGGTCAGAAAATGGTTCCAAGAAGGCTAAAGAACATGAATAAATATTGTTAAAATGGAACATCATTGCAAACATAACATACATGTACACAGTACGCTCTAAGCATTTCCACGACCATGACAAGGTGAAAGTTACAGCAGGCAATTTGCCTGTTGTTGTGTTCTCTAATAAGTCAAACAAAAATTCAGCAATTTAATACAACTGAAACAAACATCTTCCAGTTTTCAGGAACTTTTTATTTTTACACTAAAGGTGATTAACATTTGTTAATGATGTATTCTTTTTCTAGACTGGTTATCCAAATAGTGGTTATTCCCATTTTCATACTCCACCTGTGTCATATCCTCAAGTACCAAGCTACGGTCCATATGGTGGGTTACCCTCGTATGGGGGCTTTCCACCTGGCATGGCACACAGACCCATGCCTGGAAGTATGCAGCCTCACATGGGCATGATGCCACCTGGGCCAATGATGCCTCAGCGGATAGGGACGCCACCTACCATGCCACCCATGCCTATGGCTAGGAGTCACACACCATCACCTGAAACTGTTTTGCCAGTAGCATCCAGCTCTAACACTGCAGACATAAAAGAAGATGCACAACCTAAAGCTACACTGCAACAGGGAACACAGACTGATTCCAAGAAAAAGAAACCATCTTCACGCCCTTCTTCCAGAAGGAATTCCATGGACAAGACTGCACAACCACCCCCAGTGAAGAAAAAACAAGAAGTGAAAGTTGACAAAGAGGCTGCTGACAAAGAAACTACAAACAAGGAAACTTCAGGAGTAAACCAAGCACCTGCGCTTGAACCACAGAAGCAGAGACAAGGTATGGAATGAGAGGATGAAGAGCACATGTGTGACTCTGTAAATAAGTCTTGACAGAAAGCAAACACAATTACTTAAATAAGGCATACTGATATGATGCCCTTCTTGTGTTTGAGGAACTTCCATTAAAACTGAATTTGAACATGAGGTTTGGTTTTGAACAAGACAAAGCTTGTGTTTCTCAGATTTTTTCATAAGTCTGGTAAATGTGTGGTTTATGATTTCTACAAAATATCATGTTTTGTTTCTTTCACCAGTTATTGCTGCAATTTATAGTTGAATTTCTTTTTTATTGTTAAGACTGTCTTTGTTTGTCTGAGATTTACTGACGCTGACTTAGCGTGGGTATGAAGACTTTGCAAACTCAGTTCTCGTTCATCTTCAGACAAAAAAACAAAAATAAAAAATAATAAGTGTTATTAACCAGCTTAGGTCGGTCCATATAAGGAAAAACTGATAACTGTCTTATTGAAAGCAGTGCTATTATCGTTGTCATTAGTTAAATAAAGAAAGCTCTCAGAAGGGGAAAGATACATGGTTGAAATATATTTTGTACAGCTGCCAGGACATCTTGTTTTTTTTAAATATCCTGTCAAACTTCAGTTTTTTTATGTCTTTATTGTATCGGGCTTTAGGCAAAACTTGTGTGTTTTTCAGGTGGAAATCGCCGCACTCAAGGCAGAAGAGGAAATTCAAGTACAAGAGGCTCTAAACCTCGCTCAAGTGCTGGTCCTGTAAAGTTTGAGGGAGAGTTTGACTTTGAGAGCTCAAATGCCAAGTTTAATAAAGAGGAGATTGAAGAAGAGCTACAGCAAAAACTCAATGAAAATCTCAGAATTGCAGATGAGGTTAATCTTCATAATTATTTTTTTGGCTTTTGTTAAGATCATTGTTGAGTGTTGCGTTTACCTCCTTGAGTGCTTTTATGATGTATTGTGTACTGTGCATCGGTTTTCTTTCCGTATTGCCCACATGGCATACTGGGTGACAACATCTGTTGTGGTTCAATTTAATCCTCGATTTAAATTTTATTTTAGTTTGTTTTAATTTCATTATTATACATTACCATACCCAAAAACAAAGGAGAATACCATTTAAACCAAGGATAAAATTCAAGCACAACACACCCATTTAGTGAAACATGGCCCTCAAGAAAAAAACTTGCCTTCATTTAACACCTGGGTCAGCCATTTGGACATTTTAAGATCTACTGTAGGTTTTTACAGAATGAATTTTCAACCAGTTTTGTAAACTGTTTGATGAAGCAACCACCCCCCATGAAATTGACATTAGAAGAGGCATTGTTAAAGATTTTTGGGAGTGTTTGGGTCGTGCCTCTTTCTTTGCTCAGGTGTGTGCACCTGCCAGAAAGTGTGGAAGTAGGCACCTTTTTTGGTTGAAGTGGGTAGCTATTTTGCCATCTTTTGCTAAATCAGGACTAAAGAATTAGGAATATCCCAGCAGAGTAGCCAGCCACAAACTCAAGGTTAGTGGTGATTTTCACTGGCTGCCAGCTACTTTTGACAACCTTGTGTGATACAAATTTCTGGGCAAAACCCTTTAATAGACTAGAAGCCCATCAGGGAGAAGGTACTGATACTCCCAATCACTTCTTGTTGGGTATTCTTTGATGGACTTGCAATATACACAATACAATATCCAAGTAATTCTCTGGTTACTTAAGTTATGAAATTAAGTCTTAAAGAAATTGCCAATTATTGTTTTAAGGATGAAAGTGCACTCAACAGTTCATTACACACTGATGTGATCCAAGACCGACCTCAAAGTCCTGCCAGTTATTATGACAGCTCCAAGTCCTTTTTTGACAGCATCTCTTGTGAGGCGATTGACAGGGACAAAAATAGAAGGTATATCAACAAAATCTGCATTATAGGGGTCTTCAAGCTCTTACCTTATTTTTAAGGAGGGTTCTGCAGAGAATGGCTACTTTAATGGAGTTGCCTTGGTCTTCTTTTTTAGGGCACATCCGTCATGGCAGCAAGAACGTAAAGTCAACATGGAGACATTTGGAATGAGTGGAGGTATGAGACGAGGTGGCCGTGGAAGAGGGAGAGGTCGGGGTAACTACAGAGGTGGCCGTGGAGGCAACAGAAATCAAGAATATGATGAGAGTAGTCGAGGGGGGCGTGGAGGATATCGCAGGGGCCGTGGTGGACCCAGAGGTGGTCGCTCAAAGACGTGGGTAGATTACTCTATGAATGGGGATGACAAATTACCACCGAAAAGTCTAACGAACGGGCCATCCGTGGTAAGCTATACTCTAAAAAACCTTTTACCACTTGTTAAGTTAGAATGAAAAATGATTAACTGTCAGTTATTCAGAGATTTGCATATTGACTGGATGTGATGTTTGCAAATTTATGTAATTTTGTGGTTAGTTGTTGAAAGGCACACAGTGTAAAAGGCCTGGGTTGCCCAGTGTCTTAGGGTCTCCTTGATCTTTGTTTGCAAAGTTTTGTCAACTAGAATAAATTGTTTTAACACCATTGGAAATGTGATTTGTAATGAACCTCTGAAAGAACCCAGTGCTGTCATCTGTGGCCAGCAGTTAATATACAAGACCACTGTGAGGTTGAAAATGATAACAGACAACTAGAATGGGAAAGGGTTTTTTAAATTAATTTTGACCATAAAAGCAAAAATGCACTGAAGTTATTGATGAGAATTGGCTGAGATTTTATCGTCGATAATTGGAAATAAGCGGATTGACCCAACCGATTGATCATCGATTATAATTGGAAAATCTATTGCTAAAAAAAAAACATGTATGTCGATGTTCGGAACATTACTAACTGAAGTGGCAATGAGGTTATAATGAAACCATTGTGATCAATAGTAAATGCCTGTACCTCCTTTACCCTACAAAAAATCATTCATGTTGCCAAAAAATGTACATTTCTTGGGTGATGACCTTCTGATTGCTTTTACATGTTTTTTTCCTCCATTTCAGGCAGGAAATGGTGAAACAACTACCAAGGCATAAAGTGATCATTGTTACTTGTTAAGTTTCAAAAAAGTATATACTTCTAGGTTTTTTGTGATATTGGAATCATAGAATTTGAAAAAAATAATTATTGTCATGGTCTGACCACTAAGTCTAATGCCCCATTCACACCAACGCTTAAACATTTTTAAAAGCCATTTAGTTAAACAAGAATGATTTAAAAATTGTTTTCTTCATAAAAACTGCTTACTGGCTATTATTGATTGGAAATTTAGCTCAAATTAGGGAACATATCAAAGTTCATTTGAATCCCTGGTAAAAACTTGCTTTATTATTTTTTTTCAGTTTTTAAAACCTGGTTTAATTACATGTAAACATGTTGAGTTGGTGTGAATGGGGTATAAGTCTTGCAGTATTGTATAGTCTTCCTGATTCATCTTTGTCATGTGGGATCAATTTTGTAAAAACATTTGATTGCTTATTCAGTGGCAAAAATCTGCCTATAAACATGACACATACTGTATATGGCCCCTCGTATAATTTTTTGTAAATGTTGTATTTCTTAGACAAGGTCTTTGTAAGTTAAATTTCTTTTGGCTCCGTACTGTACAGAAATGCTGAAAAGAGACTTGAGACTGTGCCACTTCTTTATGTATTTCTTGTTTCCAGCAATTTCATCTTTCAGGTTGGCTTCATATTTCCCCCTGAAAAATTATTGCAAAAGGAAGTCAGGAGCGACCTTCAATTATGTTTTCATTAAGAGTTGAAATGTTTATGGTACAAAAAATTGAACTTGGTTTGCTGCAGAAACATACTTGGAATGAAAATCAAGCCTGTGCTCTAAGAAAAGTAGTTGGACGCCCAAACCTCTAAACCCTTGAAATCCAGGGCGTCCAGCATATAAGTTTGGTGCAAAAACTAATATTTCCTGGTCGCCCGATGGCAAAACTAAGTTGCCAGGGGCTAGTGGGCGCCGCTAGAGCACAGCCCTGTAAATGGTTTCTTGATGCAAGTCAGTTTGAGCTCCCATTTTGTTGTACTACTGTCTTAACCATTAATTATTGTCTAAAATGTTTAAAATCTTGTACAACTAAGATTTCCTATCAGTGTGTAAAGCCATTTAATTCAGGGGCTGATAGTTGTTATCATGGCATTTTAGAATGTTGTGCTTGAATCTTCAATTTCAAAATGAGTTACAACGAGGCTTTTGTACATTATGCTTTTGTTTCCCCACTAAAACACTCAGTCTCCCCCCAAAAAGTCACTAAAATGCTCGGATAATGTTCATTATACAAACGTTTTTTCAGTAGTTAGTTTCAAAGTTAACACTCACAAAAATGTACAAGTGTTGCAAGCATCAGTGTATTAGGTTTTTTGTGAATTTTGAGTTTTAGTCTTCATTTTCTCTAAAAAAGTTAATTTCTATTTTATTTTCTCGGGAAAATTTTCTGAGGAAATGCCACTAAAATGCTCAAAGAATGCTTAGTGCTTTTGCCTCACTAAAATGCTCGAAAAAATGCTAGCGTAATGTACAAAAGCCTAGTTACAAGTACACTGCAAGGTTGTATCAAATTGACTTGTAGCATCAGGAACTGAATGTCCTCTTTTGAACAGACGTGGTTGTACAATGCTATTACCTTTCCTTAAATTAGAACTAACATAATAGTATGACTTGTTATGATGAAGGTGAACCCACCAGAATGTGCAAAAGCACCTGCAGTGGATACATTTGTACCTGTAGGACTTTTTAGTACTAAAAACCTGGCTAAAAGAAAAATGAGGGAATTTTTGCCAGCCAAGTAATTCTTTGCTGTGCGAGTAAGTGATCTGTTAATTGAGCTTATGGGGAAATTCCGAACTATTTAAGTCCTCTTTTCATTTCTCTGATTTAGTGTAGTAGGTGCTGGTCCTTTTTTTTTTTGAGAAGGAAACGAAGATTTCCTATTTCCTGGACCACAGTTTTTTTACTTAAAAGACAAAATTTGTTCTTAGGGTGTCTAATCAAGGATACTGAAAAACTGAAGGTTTGTAACATTAAAGTTGGTGAAAAAATTAAACATTTGCCTCATTTGTGCAATTCTCTGCTTGCATCTTTGTTGCCAGTTGTATTGACTTCTTGTACAAGTTAAAGTCCTGGCGCCCGTTTCTCTTAAGTCTCGCAAACTTTTCGGGCCCGAAAAGCCATTTCATAACCTGCGATCCGCTTACTCTAAAAAGCTGGTATTTTACTATGATTTCAAGATAAGATTCATGCCTAGAAACGTCTTCGTTTTCAAAATACGAAGGAAATTATTGCACCCAAAATGCGTCCCAGCCCACCATTGAAGCTTTGCATTAATTTGAAAACACAAGAAATTAGGTCAGTGAATCAGTTGATATTATTAAAAATTAATAATGAGAGTTACAATGTAGAAACAAGATACAGTGTATTAGGTGGGAATAAAAAAATACAATGACTACATTAATATTATCTTTTATTAGGTTCCACCAACCTTATCACTAGAATATTACAAGCGTATATTTACAGACATGTATTTTAACATCACTAACAACCTACATTAATTTTGTAATGTTGTTGCTTTTTCTTGAGTAATGTGGCAGTGAAAGCTACCAATGCAGAATTGTAAGTGTACTTTTCCACGTAGTTGGTTTGACAGTAAAATAAAGAGTCGAAAGTGTACAAAGGGAAATGGAAGAGGGAGAGAACGGACTAAACGGAATGAAATAGGACAATTAAGCCGTTGTATTGGCATAACCAAAGTTAAATGGGATTTTAAGCCTGTCAAATTAAATTGTGTTGCTCATTTTTAACACATTCAAGTGAAAAATATTAGACTGGCAAAAGAAAAACACATTGAATAAAATGCTGTATAAAAGTACAAAATCATAAGTGGACGGTCTGGTTTCAGTTGAGATAGACAGTATAGACCTTTACAGGCCCTTAAATGTTATGCATGCTGTCAATGTGGGAATTTCATTTTAATTAAACTGTTTTGAATTTACAGTTGATTAAAAGCTTTTACATGGATACTACTCAAGCAACATAACTTTTCTGCGTGGATATTATTTACACAGTTGGGTTAAACCATTGTCATTTACACTGTAAGAAATGTGACTCTCGATTCTTTACATCAAGGGTCATTTCTTAGTGTAACAAGAAGCCATTAGTACTCTCTGGAATCACACAATAGGCCTTGTACAGAATTGTCAGGTGTTCAAAATTATTCCAGAAAATGTAACATAAATCATGGCACATGCTGTTGAAATAAACCCACACAGCATGCGGGCAATCATGTGACACAACCCTCTGGAAAATTGAGTCACAATATTGTTGTAACAAGTCATGCAATTTGCAACCTCTGCAATGCATCATAATGACAATTTATTATGTTATGCAATGCAGCTCTTTGTCTCTCAATCATGTCACAAATCATGTCATACAAGGGGTGGTTGCTGCATTGGTGCATTTTGACCTATCGGTGGTTGCTGGCCCATGACAGACTGCCCTTGCATTGGAGATGGTTGCTGTTGTGTTGGGTATGGCATGTGCGACAAGCCCTGTTGTTGAGGAGCCTGTCTGTAAGGGTTGTATCTTTGAGACTGCTGTTGAGGGGGGTATCCTGGCATCATGTTGCCAGAAGGCATTCCTCCTGTGGTTGGTGGACCATATCCAGGGTGGCTGTGTGATAAAGACTGCTGTTGTTGAGGCATCTACAAAAGAAAAAAAATGTCAGCTGCTTCCTCTTTTATGGATTTTGAACTGAATCTTGAGAGGTTCTGAAAGAATTCTGTTTCAATGGCCTTGAGCTATTATCAACCTCATAACAAGTTTGTGGAGGGGGGAAGGGTAGCATTCAGGAATTGTACAGATTGACATACATGATGTCATGATAGACTATGTAAAAATTGGCCACCCCAGCATTAACAAGACACTGACCTCTCCTCTATAAATAGTATTTGCTCAGCAGAATGCGGGACTGTAAAATTTCAAAGCAAGTACACACAAGATAGCCAAATTAATTATTAACAACAGCCTTCTGGTCAAACATTCTGACAACACTTCACTCACAAAAATTTTGTTACACCTGTAGTTTTGTGTGACTACAGTGTATGCTTCCAGGACCTCATCTGCTCCATAAAACCCAGTTGGGCCTAAAACCTAATTGTTGGATCAGTGGAAGCCCACAAACCTGTTGGGGTGCTCCTTGCCTGTACTGCATTTGCCTCTGCTGCATCATATACTGCTGTGATTGCTGCTGGTTTTGTGACATCATGTGCTGACTCATGGGCGAAGCATGAGACTGGATAGGTACTTGAGGGGGTAGGTTTGCCATAGGTCCTGACATGGTGGGTGGGGCAATCTGTCGACCCTGTTGACTCTGTGAAGGATTGGGGTATCCCATATGGCTTTGTGCTGTCATAGGTGGGTGCTGTAACTGTGGAGGAGAAGAAGTTGACTGTCCCATGCCACTGACTGAGCTACTGCCATAGCCTGCTGTGGTAGGGCCACTCATTCCTCCAAGCTGCGGGGACATGTTGGATTTCAAAGGATCACTCATTGCAGAAGGCATTCCAGTATTCATCCCTGGTGTTGTTGCCATTGTGTCCATTGATGAAGCACCAGAATTGGGGGTCATGTCTGGTATCCCTTGCTGTAGTATGGCAGATCCAGAAGGTGGAGTAACTGATGTAGGTGGGGTTTTCATTGTTGCCCCACTTTGTGAACCAGGTGCCTGTTAAAACAAATCAAGTCCAACCTAAAACTCAAGATTGACAAAACATACATGTGATGTTTTCAAATTAATGTCAAAAGTACTTAGGTTTACATGTAGATCAAATTTGAATCTTAACACATGGCCCAAATAAATAATTTATGATGGCTGAGCTTTCAACTCTTACTGGAGCCTTGATCATAATGTGAGGTTGTCTATCTTTGTATCAAATGCTTGGGTTAAGCACATGTGTGTCCCAGTTTCGTACCATCAATGAATTTAGACTGAATTAGACTGTGCAGTGGTGGGAGGGGGCAAACCAAAACACCCTTCTGTTTGGGGGGGGGGGGAGGGGGGAAGAGATATTTTCTGGAACCACACATTATTTCCTGTTGAAAACATTCAGTGATCTACATTGTTGGAAATTCATTGCAAGATGACACCCCACAAATACAGTTGAACTTCAGCTTGCTCACACCTCCTGTAAGCAGACACCACCCACACTAAGCCACGGTCCCAGCAATTTCCACATTGAAAAACTCTATATTTATAACCCGCTGTAAGCAGACATCATTTTCCTGTAAGCATAACCAGATAATATATTGAGGCACCATGGACTACAATGATCTTCCTTAAGTGAGACATAATTTGTTGAAAGTTGATCTTAGGCAGCTATTCCACCCCACTAATATTACAACTTACATGTAGTCAACTTGTTTCTCCATTTACTGACCAACACAGTTCTTCAAATGTTTTTAGAGTCCAGTTTGTAAAAGACCCCTTGTTTTTATTGTTTTTATTATAGATTTGCAAATTTCAGTTGCTAAATTATAACTGGCACACGCTACCTCCTATGCAGTGTTCTCCCTTGTTTTCATCACAACAGGTAGAAGAGGTTTTCAAACAAGTATAGCAATCGCGGCCATGACGGTTTATTATGTCTGATTAGCACATTACATGGAAAATAAATTTGCTCCATTCTGGTCAACTTCAGGTGGCAATAAGTGTCATTACAGGAAACAAAGTTTACCAGTTACCACTACTTTCCAGACTGCTCCGCTTGTACTTAATAATTACGTACAAGCAGAGCAGATTGGAAATTCTACCTCGTCACCAGTCCTAGTCACTGCGGAGCTACATGAGAAGCATGCGCGTGCTAGCTAGTCAATTGCATGAGTGCTTTCTAGTTGATCGCAACGTATTTAGCCTCTCCACGACATTTTCCCTAATCTAGCCTTTGGCCTTCGAGCCTGCCTTCAATACTTCGGACAACTTTGGGTAAGCTTTACGAAAGCCCCCCTTTCTGCATTGTTATATTTGCTAACCATTCCTCACATTCAGGTAACTCCATTATGACAAGCACAACGGAACAGTCAACAGGCGCGCTTTCTGTTGAAAGCCCAGCGAGCACATCAGCCGGTCCAACGGGCACTACGAACAAACTCGAGCAGGCCGTTGACCAGCTCAACGCCAACATTGACAAAATGTCAGTTTATTTGGGGCAGCTATGCCAACGAATCCCCACCGGGGAACGTGCTCCCGAAGCGCGGGAAACCGCCTCACTTTGCCCAACGGGCACAAACGAACCAAACCGGCGCAAAAGGCACCGTAGCGAAAGTTTCTCTGCGGATGAAGACGACGAAGGGTCTTCCACAAAACATCGCAGAGAATCAGACGCGATCAGCATTACTGCCTCAGAGGACGAGATACAGCATCTGCTCGATTGCGAAAACGGGGGGAGTGCGCCCACACTACCTGAAAACGATCATCATCAAGGCTCTGATGATCATGATGAACTTTTAAAGGAGTTGACAGCCACTTTCCGGGATGAGGATAAGAAAGGGCCTCCTATCAACCAACAGTTGGCCGATATGGCCAATAAACGATGGGGCAAGAAACTTGACCAGGAGAAGCTTTCAAGTCTTTTGGCAAAATATGACCCCCCAGAAAACTGCCTAGATGTATCAGTGACCCGCATTAACCCAGAAATTTGGCAATCACTGCATTCTTTCAAAAGGAAAGCCGACCTTCGGCTCGCTAATTTACAGCAAGCCCTCCAGAAGGCAACCTTTGCTACCTTAACGACTGCGGGCACATTACTCTCAATGTCCGAATTAAGCGCCCCTACCAAGAAAGACATGCTGACGAACAGCATTGATGCTGTGGCCTTACTCGGCCACGCCGCTAGTGACTTATCTAATTTGAGGCGGGAACAACTGAAACCCGCCTGAAGCCTGAGTACCATGGCCTCTGTTCTTCTGACACGGTGCAATCGTCGAAGTTCCTATTCGGGGAGGACCTTGCTAAGCAAGTACGCGATGTAAAAGAGACCCATCGCCTTGGGAACACAGTCGGCTCTTCTAAGGGCCACAACAGAGGATATCACCGTGACTCATGGTCTAACAGAAGGGAAAACCACAGCAAGGGTGGTCCACATGCACGATCTTCTTTTTTGCGGAAGGGTCCGCGACCGACCAGTCGCAAAAAGTCCCCTTATCAGAAGAACGAGAGTCCTGCCGTAAAGAAATAATGCGTTCCCTCGAGCAACTAAAATTTTCGGTAAGTAATTTTCCCGACTTCATTGAGACCTCTCTTCGTGGCTATCTCCAGGATCGCTGTGACTGTTTTCGGGCCGGATGCGTTTCGCATTCCGAAGCCGCCTGGCAACGGCTGACATCAGATAAAGAGATTTTATCAACTGTTCGGGGTATGCCTATTGACTTTGAGAGCCCCCCACGTCAGCACTATCTTCTCCGATCTGTCAGATCAGCCTGTGATGCGCAGATAATAGATTCGGAAATACAAAAACTTTTGTCTAAACATGTCATTGAGCCCGCTGGGCATAGCCACGGAGAGATAATCTCCGACATTTTTCTGAGGAGTAAAAAAGATGGCAGTTATCGAATGATCTTAAACCTTAAGAAACTCAATCTATACGCCAGCAAAACCCACTTTAAGATGGACACCCTCAACACCGTGATCAAGCTTATTGAAAAAGATTGTTATATGGCCTCCATTGACCTTAAGGATGCCTATTATTCTGTGCCGATCGCATTAGCGGACAGGAAATATCTCCGTTTTAGCTGGCGGGATTCACTTTTCCAATTCACTTGCTTACCGAATGGTCTTTCCTGCGCCCCCAGAAAATTCACTAAACTTCTCAAACCTGCCCTTTCTACCCTTCACTTAAGGGGTCACGTGTCAAGTGCATACCTTGACGACTTGTATTTACAGGGTAAAACCTACCGAGACTGTGTGGACAATGTTGTAGATACGGTACAGTTGATTGACTCTTTGGGTTTGGTCACACATCCTGACAAATCCACCTTCAACCCCACCCAACGACTCGAATTTTTGGGTTTTATCTTGGACTCTCGAGACATGACAATTAGGTTGACCCCAGCGAAAGCTACGGGGTTGAAAACGGCCTGTCAAGCCTTGCTTACCAGCCCCTCCCCCTCTATTAGGGACTTAGCGCGGGTAATCGGGAAATTAGTGTCTTCCTTTCCCGGCGTTTGCTATGGGCCTCTATACTATCGATCCCTCGAACGCGACAAACTAACTGCACTACGTGCGAATCGGTGGAATTTTGATAAGAATATCGTTCTTTCACCCCAAGCCGTTGGGGAACTTGAATGGTGGGTGGATAACGTGACTGAGTCTTACAATTTTTTGACACGGGGAAACCCCGGCCACACACTCACTACAGACGCCTCTAACGACGGCTGGGGAGCGGTGTTTGGCACTCGTTCCACTGGCGGTCTATGGGCCGCACATGAGTCTACACATCACATAAATTATCTCGAACTTTTGGCGGTTTTTCTCGGCTTACAGGTTTTTTGTCAATCGCTTCGTGATACGCATATCCGATTGATGATCGACAATACCACAGCCGTAGCTGTCATAAACCACATGGGAACATGTCATTCGGATGCTTTGAACGCGCTATCTAAAGAGCTGTGGTTATGGTGCGTCTCACGTAACCTCTGGCTCAGCGCAGCCCACATAGCAGGGAAATCCAACCAGCAGGCAGACCTAGAATCCCGCCAATCGAAAACGGAGACCGAGTGGATGCTTGATAAGAGCTCCCTCTCACGCGCCTTACTCCAGCTCGATTTCACCCCAGAAATCGATCTCTTTGCTTCAAGACTAAACGCGCAGTTCACCCGCTATGTCGCATACAGACCTGACCCAGGCGCAGTTGCGATTGATGCTTTTTCCCTTGACTGGTCCACTCAAAAATTTTATGCCTTTCCTCCTTTCAGTGTGATTCCTGCTGTTTTGAAGAAAATAAAGGAAAACAAGGCGAAGGGGGTATGCGTGTTACCACATTGGCCCACGCAAGCATGGTTCCCCCTGGCGATGCAAATGACAATTTGCGACTATGTTCCGCTCAAACCCTCCAAAGGGCTTTTACATCTCCCCAACATGCCCGATCTGGCTCATCCATTACACAAGCAACTCTCCCTCCTGGTCTGCCTATTATCAGGCAAACCTTAACTAGTCACGACATCTCCCCAGAGGCCAAAGAGATCATAATGGCTTCTTGGCGTAAAGGCACCACTAAACAGTACGATGTCTATCTAAAACGGTGGGAGCAGTTCTGTCAAGCAAAGGGGATAAATCGATTGAGCGCGACTGTAGAGAACGGAATTGACTTCCTAGCAACCTTGTTCGCCTCCGGTGTTGGCTACAGCGCGATAAACACTGCCCGATCCGCACTGTCTTCTGTGCTAATTTTAACCACAAACATAACCTTTGGAACACACCCTTTAGTGGCTCGCTTTCTAAAGGGCGTTTTCGAACTTAAACCCTCCTTGCCCAGATATAGCTCCATCTGGGATGTAAGTGTAGTACTTACACACCTCCGAACCTTAGGTTCCCCAACACATTTGGACTTGAAAACTCTAACTAAGAAAACCACTATGCTCCTCTGTTTATTGACGGGCCAGCGATGTCAGACCCTTACGAAGCTTGATATTGCCCTCATGCAAGAACTCCCAGAGAGAATAGTGTTTACTATTGGCGACAAACTCAAAATTACCAGGCCCGGCAAACATCTCGCGCCCATTGAGCTGTTGGCATACCCACAGGACGAATCACTTTGCATAGTGACACATCTCAAGCAGTACATAGCGTGTACGAAACCACTCCGAGCTACACACGATACCAAGTTGCTTATCAGCTATGCCAAGCCGCACAGACCAGTCTCCAACTCCACCGTAGGGAAATGGGCCAAAAGTGTTCTACAGGACTCGGGAATTGATACAGGAACATTCTCCGGCAACAGCGCTAGGCCCGCCTCTACCTCGTATGGTGTTCAAAGTGGTCTCACTCTCGCTGAAATCCTCAAAGCAGGCGGCTGGTCCAATGCCCAGACCTTTGCCAAACATTATCACAAGCCAGTTGAACGGAACTTTGGCTCCAGTATTTTAACACATTTCCAGAACATTTCTGCCTAGCAAGACTTACTCTATTTGTGACTCACTCTCTGACTTATGAACAACATTGTTATTGTTCGTTTTCGTAACAGTGTCACGTAACAATTGCGTTTGCAGTTTCCGGTTGTTATTCACTAGATTGTTATCGTATGGGAAAGCTGCTATTATTAAAATGGCTATTTTTGAACCATCTTTTGTATGTGGCTACCTCGCGTGATCAGGTCTTTCAAATCTCATGTAGCTCCGCAGTGACTAGGACTGGTGACGAGGTAGAATTCTAAAATTAAACGAGACTTACCTTAAGTCGATGTTTGATTGGAATTCTATCTCGTCGCCAGTCAGGAACGAAGGAGTTACATGCCCTTCCCTTTGTGAGAAGGTTTTTTCTCCCACCCTAACTCCTTCGTTCCTCACTCCCTGTTCACGCTCGTCTTTCAAGATTGACTAGCTAGCACGCGCATGCTTCTCATGTAACTCCTTCGTTCCTGACTGGCGACGAGATAGAATTCCAATCAAACATCGACTTAAGGTAAGTCTCGTTTAATTTTAGAATTATTATGTGTTGTTCAATTTACTGGTAACTTTTATTGTGTTTAACTTGTATGATGTATCTTTTACCTAATAATGTAGTAATCTAATGTATAGCTCATAAGATAATAATGGACAATAATTAATTATTGTTGCAGTAGTAGCAATGTAATCTTTTAGCTTACAATGTTGAGTATTAATTTATTACTAATACCTGCCAAGATTAGCTAATGCTCTATGCAGGTTTTGTTAATTGTCTTTTTAATATGTGATGAAATAATAAATAAAGTGAAAATGTAAAGGTGTTGAAAAGGAAAATAATGCCCTTAGTGCTGTCAGTCTTTCAATCACTTACACGCATAATCTGACAGACAGCTTGCTCAGTTCCAAGGGTGTTTGCTTACAGGAGGCTTGTATTACAAGTATGTTATATCTATGGTTAACTCCTTAACATACGGGAATAGTGTTCTGCATGCTTTGTGTTGAGTCAGCTAAGGTGGCGAGGTACACCAAGTTACGATGCAAAAGTTGCTGATATCTGAAAATTAACAAACAACAGCTTTAAAACTAGAACGTACACTCTCAGGTGATGTTAATTTCCCTGGGTCATGTCCTTAAGAACAACAGTCCAGCAGAATAGCTGGCCAAGATAATAAAGTAGGCAGCTATTTCCACCAGCAGCCAGCTTCTTTTGACAACTCAGCCTCTGCATCAAACCTCAAGTTCCATGACATTTTGCTAAGTCATGAGTTAGTTATTTTTTTAACCTATAGTAGTTCCTTTGCTTTTGATAATATGCATCACAAAAAGACTTCAACAAGAGACAAATAATTTATGCCAGTAACACTTACTGGGTACATTCATATGCTTTTCCTTTATTCTGGTAATCCACAATAGCCTGAAAACATTGAAAATACAATTCAGAAGGACTGCTGCAGAGGGAGTCAAACAGATACAACAGGTGGAGGAGAGCGAATCAATGTTCTCCACTCTCTGAAAGTTTTTATCCTTTTAAGTACTGACTAATAAACTCAACATATGAGTTTTTCACTTTCCCTTCTATGTTTATCCTGTATGTTTAGCTGTACCAACCCCCCAACCCTGGGGGAAAAGGAGAGGGAGGGTACAGGAGGTGGGTATGGATACCCATAGGCCATTGTACTGTATTTCAACCTTCATGTTACATCACTTCCTGCAACAATTTATGCAAATAACCAAGAGTTTGGTAATTATGGTTCAATTTTTAGTTTGAAAAGGATCAAAAATGTAAAATTACATGGTTTCACATTGACAAACACTGTAGAATGAAGTTGTGGTATGCTCATGAGTAAAAGCAAGGCAGGTTAATTAATTACATGTAAAAGGTGTTTATTTTCAACCTTTTTAGCTGTTTTACTGCTAATTATTTATATTCAACCTATTCACTTGCAAAAAGTCACTACAGAGATGCTGTCTGAGATACTCAGGTGTGTTTATTCTTTTGTTTCATGCTGAGCTCAAAACATTGAGCTGCACAACAAGTATTCTTTAACTTTCCTCCTCATCTAAAAGCAGCTAAAAGAAAAAACACCTTGAGGTGTGTGGGGTGATGGGGGGTGACAGCTCTAACAAGGCCTGTTTCAGGAGAAAAGCAAAATTCGTCTGGGAATTGGGAGACTTTGGAAATTTACTGGGAAATATGACATAGTTCTGGGATATTGCACGAAAGAAAAAGGAAAAGTTTGCAATTTTCACAAGAATGTACCAGAAAAAATTGGGAAGACCTTCCAAATTTCTGGGAGGACTCAAAGTTACACATAATGTTGCTTGAACAACATTTTATTAATTAGAGTTGTCACGCCCTGTTGGCTATACTGAAAAACACGTATGTTACGCCGAAGAACTTACAGGTGATTAAAACCATTCTGGCATATTTTGCGCACATTTTTGGCAATTAAAAAAAGTTCAATCCTTGGCATGGTGTAAATCCAAAACACTTTGAAATAAACATAAGACAAAGGGAGCCCATGAACATGGCTTGAGAAATACCACTGAATTTATGATGACCGGCATGGCAAGAAAATTTTTCTGGGATGGTGTAATGAATTTTATGCTAAAATTTGGCGTATGAGATACGAACTTTCCAGCATTGCCTGTTGAGGCGAGCTGGGGTTTTAGATTAGATCTTGAACCACTTTTGTGACAGCTGTACAGCTGCAAGATTCTTTCAGAAATAATTGGCAAGAATTTAAACTTACATGTATGTTATGTGAAATCGATTATCACAAACTAAAATTTGTGATTATCGATTTTTATCGATTAATTTAACTCACCAATTGCCAAAGATCGATCAGTATTATCGAGTGTTTCCAATTATCAGTTTCGATCAATTTCTGTCAACAAAAGACTATCACGCTCTCAGCAGTTCAATTCTAATCAACAGTGTTTACCTGAATAAGCTGCGAATTCTCATCCAGAAGCTGAAAGGCAACCAACACAGCATTGAATTCTTTGATAATAAAGGAGCACTATCACAGACAAAATCAAACGAATCCGAGTTCACAAACAATTGCGAAGATGGTGCTATTATGAGCTACAGTAGCAGGAAACTGAGCAACATATGATATTCTGTGATTACAGTCTACGGGTAGGCTACTAAGCTCGTAATAATTACAAAGAAGCACTTGTGCTTAATCCGATACAATTGCTAAAATTAATGTAGATCTTGATGCAAAACATCTGTCGCGCGGGAAGAATAAGAGACGAACTACGTCTGACTTTACCATCGCTTTAACTTTGTTTTGAAATGGTTTTCAACGTATTCACTCTACCTACCGACTGAACTGTCTGTTGCGTTGGTTCCTGACGCTGTCGCCCAGACACAAATGTCATCGACATATTTCATCTGATGCTGTGGACGGTTCGTTCTCGTTGTGACAAAAAATGTGTTTCGAATATTGCAATTCATTGTTCATATAAGGATTGTTCTTATGTGACCATTGAATTGTTCTACACTGTATGTAAGAGGACATGAAAAATCGTCTAACATTTAGAAAACTTCTCTTTCGCGTTTTCTGGCATCATTTTATCCGACATGCTTAAAAATGTCATTAGAGCAAACCGTTCTTTCAATTTAGTTTTCAAGTATTCAGCTATGATGGTGGGATTTTAATCGAAAGGAAACAACTCAGCTAGTTCAAAAACTGTGGAGAAAAGTTGCGACAATCGTAACCAGAGTGTTAAAGTGCTCAGGGAAAGTCAATTACAACAGATGCAAACAGTGCAAATGAACTTATCAGAGTTCGAAGCAATTATGGATACACTCTTTTTTTGTAAGAGCAACTGAGGCTGAACTTTCTTTTTTTTTTCTTTTTTTTGTTGTTGAAGATTTGAACCTGAAAACGTTCTTAAGATTTTCTTAAGTTACATGGTATAGTATTTCAATGAAACAATGCTGACTTTTCCTGGAAACCTCAAGTTGCTTGTAACATACTTGTGCGCTTGCTCTTATGCCGCGAACAATGCAACGTACGTCACACGGTCTTGGTAAAGAAGCACTAAACATAGAGGTTCAACGCAACCAAAACAAATGAACAAAATAAAGACGTTCTTAGGACTCTCAACCTTGGTATGTTCTTAGCATTTTCTTAAAATTTTGGTAAATCCGGCTGCCTCAACGTTCTTATAAAAAAAAGAGTGTATGAGACCCTGAGGTGGGCTAAAAGTGATCCTGTGTTCTATAGTAAGTTCAGTTCCAAATAGTTTTCTATTTCAAACCCGGACCGCTTACAAGTAGTACGGACTAGTGCATCAAAAGACGTTGGGGATGGCGCAGAACTGTTGTAGTTTATGCCAGCCGGAAGACAGCAAAACAGGAAGTGGCAAGTTTGAGGAAGCCGTGACATTGACTTCCGTTCTTTCCAACTCAGCTGGAAAGGATGAATTGCCTCGAAACGGACAGTACTCAGTTTTTCTGTCCAGAGTGAAATCGCGAGGCATTCTTAATGTAGCGTGAGTTTTTCAAATTCTTTGACAAAATCCTGAAGTGGAATCCGTCAAATAAAATGACTTGAGCTGTATTTTGAAACCGCAAGAATCACTCAAACCCTGCATGTATGATTGTACACATCACCTTTTTGGCACGCTCCTAGAACTCAAGAAATCAACAGACTTTGAAACTTGAACCTTATCTTCCTAAAAACGTTCATCTCGGATTACGACAGAGTGTCATTCTGATCTCTCAGTTTGATCCCGACGTTGAGGTTGATATTTCGTTCGATCTCGTGTCGAAGATATTTCCCCATGGATGCAGAAAAAAAGGAACAAAAAACAAAACACAACTCCTTGGAGATTCTCCGCTACCTGTTTTACGCAGTAGTGGTCGTGTTTCTTTTTTCTTGTATATTTTCCTTATTTCTGGAGTACCTAGAAATGAAGCAGAAATTGGCTGTGATGGATGAGCAGATGAGAACACTGAAGCTGACCCTTAACAAGCTCTCTGCCACGAGTTCATCAGGTAAAACTGGGAATAACGATGAGCCTGATGTTGAATACTTACCAGCTCGAAGAACGAGGAGAGAGGTGACTGTGACTCTTCAAAGCCTCGAAAGGCGACTGAAAGTTCTAGAAGCGAGGTACGTTACAATTTTTTTTCTATTTAAACATATTTATTTAAAGAAGTTCGCCCCAAGTTCGCCCCAAGAGCGAAATAATAACTGTTCAATAATAGGACTAAATAAAAACCAGAAATCAGTGGGTTGAACCGTGGACTGACATAATAAACAATTTCAATCATTACGGCTGACGAAAAGTTCGCATTGAGATTTGAAGCAACTGTCTATCATCACATTTTAGCTGTTAGTTTATGACAAGCCCCAAGAGATGCTTGTATCGATGGAAACCCGAAATAATGGTCCAGATTTGTTTGAAACTGATAAAGTCGGCAGTAAAATTATGAATCGGGGTCGTAGCTAGCATGAGGCAAGACGAGGCGCGCAATTGGCTCGTCTTGATTGTGGCCTTTTCTTTTTGATAAGTGAGCGTGATTCTGTATTTTTCACCTTTAAATAATTCACTTGGTTTCTTTCTCTTGGAGTTCTAAGACCATTTTGCTTGTAAAAAAAATAATACCGTCATTTTGATTTTATCTCAGTCTTGACCTCCAGTTGTAAAAATATTCTTGACCGAGCCCAGGTTCTTTTTAACGGTGTTTTCAATATGCGGCGGTTCCTTTGGTTGATTTAAAACTAAGATTAGAATCGTTCCTCAGAGTTTGAAATTAAACTGCTTTAGAAAGTTTGGGAATTTTACAAGCCAGAATTTTCGCTGACTTGCTGAAGCCAAAGTCAACGAAATTGAATACAGGAAGAGCTAGACGAGATTTATTTGGAATGACAAAAGCAAACAACTATTTCCTGTCACCGTCACGTGATTGAGGTATATCTGTGATTTTATGGCCCCTGGACGGAGCAGTGATGGATGAACAGGTTCAGTTGGTCAAGTGAAAAAGCTAGCGTAGCTGGTGTGGTCACGGCTAAAGTATTCTACTCCGTTTTTGGGTATTTGCCTACCAAAAAACGTGTTCTAGTTGACATACCTTTCCGCCAAGCCCCTATAGACAGAACGACGCGAGCTTTCCAGGGACATCCGCCAAAGAAAACGGTTGAGCAAAACAGTTTGAAGTGTCCTTTTCAACGACCACAAATCGCTTTATGGCCCTGACTGGGGAGGAAGTGAGAAAACCGGGCGGCATAATACTACATAATTCCGAAGAGTAACCTCACGGAATTTATTTATTTATTGAAAATGAAAATTTATTGGAATTATGGACTTGAAGCAATTTAGTGCATGTCACAGATCTGTTCAACTTTTTACTAGCTTTCCGAAAATGTTAGCTGTCCTCATTTTGCATTCTTCATCGTGAGAAGATTTAAACTGACTTTTCGTCAATTCTAATTCTTTTTCCTCTCCTCAGTTTCAACCGCATTTCCAACGTTTTCCAAACTGAGAGCCTATCAAAACAAACTATTCGGTGCCTCTGACAACGGGTTCCTCATCCACTGATCTGAAGCCAGAAACAAGGCTAAGATCAACAATAGTATACTTTTTACTTAGGCATTTTATGACAGTATGTATGCATTAAGAGCGGACGCAATAAAATGAAAACTTTCGTTTAATTGGACGATTTTTTCACTTACGAGTTAATTTCTGATTAGTAAGGCAACGATCAAAAAGATGAGTCAAGACATCGAAGCTAGCGGTGAACAAACAGAATAGCCTACATGGTTAGGAAAATGAATGGGTAAGCCGTTTGAAGGTATTGCATGGAATTTAAAGAGAGATCGTTTGAGTCCCGGATCGTGAATTAGTTTAGGCTAGTAACACGCGGTTCAAAATCGAGCAACATTTGTTGAGCAGCAAATATCAGTTGAACGACGTTGCAGCTTGTAGTTGAACGGCCAATAGAGCTCGTCTCGATTTTTGTCCAGCCTCGTTCAACAACATTCAACATGTTAAACTGATGGCCAATCTCAACTTTCAACATGGCACGATACACTGTTCAACAGTTGTTGATCGACAATGCAAATGGTAAAAGCAGGAATTGTCCCAAGGGTTTTGTCTAACGTTGTAGAGCCATTTGCGTTTAATTCACTAAAATTCTTAAGCAAATGTAAGCGGATCCATATTATGATTTTCATCCTCAGGGATATCAAGGACGACAAATCCTCTGCACCCGATGATTTAAGAACAAAAGAATCATACCGAGGTTTGCCTTCACCATATTTTGTTTCTCTTGAGCCAATGAATCTTATGTCTCCATCAAAATACACAAAGAAAAGTAAAAAAATCGCTTGTTAATCTTATTTATAAAATAACCTCAAACCAAAAAATGAAGTATGACCCAGACTCGACCAATGGCTTCACTTTTCATGAGAGTCGTATTGTTTCGTGAACTGCAGGTTTTGAAAATTCTGACATGTTTCTGTTAGAATTATGATAATTTATGCTATACGGTGGACTTTTTTTACAATTAGGTTTATGGCATGCGTCGCCATCTTTGTTGTTCGCCGTTTTGGTTCTGGTTGTTGTGTTAATTAATTAACAATTAGACCCGTGGCCCTTGAGGGCGAAGGGTCTAATCGTTTTAGTATCACAACTAGTCGGACAGAAAAGGCAATAATAAATTTAGCAAACGCAAGTTGAAGAAATATTTCTTTGGGAATAAAGGAAAGAAAGCGTCTCGCTCGATTGCTACTCGAGGACTATTGCCAATAGTCCTCTAGTAGCGTAGCCAATCAAAATACAGGATTTGCATTAGTCCACTAGTTGGGTGATACTAATAGTCGATAGCACGTGCTACAGAAAGTTGTTAGAATAAAGTCCTGAAAAGTAGTGAGTCGGCCAGATTTTCTTCTAACAGGTTTTGTATACAAAGAACAAGAGAGCTCGTTATCCCAGTGCTTTTCCACATCATCCTAAGTTTTTCTTCAAATATTTAGTAATCAAACCCTCCCCTTTCTTGAGGCGGCAAGTACAACGGAATAGACTAAACGCCAGAGTCCGAAACCGTAAAATACGTAGCTGGCCGAGAAGCCAAATTATAGGCTTATCTGTGAAAACTTGAGCATAATCTTTTTGGCAAAGGCGTCGTTTCATTGTAAAACAACCCAGCAAGCCGGAAAGACAGTTATTTACTTTGTAGCCCTTAAAATAATGCGCGTTCTTTGTCGCTGAAAAGAGAAACGAGTTGGTCATGCAAGCTTATCTTGCAGTTTGACTGCGAAGATATGTCTGACCAAAAAAAATGTTTCCACCCCATCATCGAATGTTGTCAACCGATAAACGTTATCCAATTTTGGACCTGTCCAAGTGTTGTGATGTGTTTTGTTGTTTGAGAGCGCGAGGAAAGTAACCGGTGGCTTTTAACTTGGTTATGTAGGACGGGATGGCAGAGATGGCTCCGTGGGTCCCGCTGGACCCCCGGGTCCACCTGGAAAACCAGGATCACCAGGATTGCCCGGAACAGGAACACCAGGTTAGAGGGAAACACACATTTGCTCTGCAATCAGGATTTGTGAAATTGAACGCATTTGTCGCCGAAACTGCGAAGCATTCTCTCAAGCAATATTTGATTTTTTTTCCGTAAATACTTGTTAAGGCGCACACTGGAACTCTCTCGAATAAATCTTGCAATCTTTTGAAAATAGCTACACGCCAAGATAATCTTAGTGAAAGGAGGAACAAATTGCCAACATAATCTTTTCTGTGAATAATGTATGTAAAATGAATCATACCCCTTCAAGAGGAAGAATACGGATAACTACAATAATTCAGGGTCAATCGAAACGAACCATTAACTGAATGCTTCCATCGATATAGTGCAACTACAAATTAGTGATACCCCGGGCTGTGACGTCATAGTTGATCACGTGTTATCTCCCATATCTTACCTGCGAAGTCGCATTAAATAAAGTAGCACAGCCCCAAAATTTGGGATCATAAGTCATGGGATCAGGGATCAGTCGACTTTGCCACGTTTTGGGTGTCAGGGATCCGAATTTAGGGTTAAAAAAATATACCTCGCCAAGCCTGAAGCAGTGTTTTTGTTTTTCGGACTGTTTGTCGTGCTTTATTCCCGGAGTTATCCGCATTAGCGTAACGTCACAAGAGCAATTTCTTTTGACACCAGGTTTGCCTTGCAAACGTTTGTGTATTTTGGGTCGGTTGCCCCCCAATCGCTCCAGCCATTTCAGTAAAGTTTTGTAAATGGTAAATTGTTGATTTTCAATTAACAATTTACAATTTACAACAGCAATTGAACAGCGATCAATGCGTTTTTCGAAGATCATGCAAGTGCATTCGTATGACGGACCAATGGAAAGAAAACTACTCATTTTTTGTCGGTATTCTATACTTTGGGTTACTCTGCTGTATTTTTCTTCCTTGTACAGGTCGTGATGGACGAGACGGTGTCCCTGGACCAAGAGGTATATCCTAAAATTACTTGTTAATTAACCACACATAAAATTACGATTGAAAACATAGCCTACATCAGTTACAACAAGTATGGTGGAGGGAGCTGACACTGCTGTACGTTTGCAGTGGCTCTAAGTGTATTTCAAAACATTCAGTGTGCTTAGTTCAGTGGCGACATCCCACCAATGGTAAATGGCTTTACAGTTTCCGTACATATAACATATATATTTATCAGATGTTTCCGTGTGTAGTATTGCTGTATATTTTGTATCTGTGAGTTGTGCTGTACATCTAAAAGACATGTATTATCCAACAAAACGTTTTAGAATTAGTAACAAAAAAAAACCATACCGAAAAAACTACGAAACGGGCGAGTGAATGCGCTCGAATTGATATTTTCAAGCTGGGTTTCGCACTCGCACCAAACGAGGAGCCTTTCTTACGGGCCTTGCTGTTCCGTAAGCATCACGAACTCTAGTAGGGACAAATAATGACCAAACAGTTTTCATCATGCCATCCAAATAACAAACTGTTCAAATATTGTGTCACACTCGCCTTTGTTTTGTGCGTTTTAATGAACTGTGCTAAGTGTGGCTGGATAATGAAACGCCAGTACAACTGCAGAATTAACATAGACGACAAATCAGAAAAAAAAAAGAACAACAACAACGACAACAACTTTACTTGGTTATTCAGGAAGTCCCGGTCATGTTGGAAAAATAGGAGCACCGGGACCCCCTGGACCCACAGGGCCAACGGGACACGATGTACAGGGGCTCTCTGGAGTTTCGTACGTCCGCTGGGGGCACATAAATTGCAGTGGAGATGCTCAGGTTGTGTACACAGGTGAGTAATGGATCCGGGAATTAGTATTTGCACAAAATAATAGCAGTTAAGAGGCCAGATAAACAAAATCATCCAAGAAGAAACTTATTTATGCAATTTTAAGAATTCAGGCAAAAAAGGGAACGTTTGAAGGCTTTGCAATGCAATGACTTTAACTGGAGTTGCTTTCTTTGATCGCCGCGTTAGTGACCAGTGGTCGGGACCCAGCTAACGGAACCTCGCCCTCATTCTAACATCAGAACAATTATTCCTAGTTTCTCATGCTAAGAAGGCCATTTGATGACTCATAGTTTTCACTGTGGTCCTTTTTTAGGTCTCATAGCCGGTGGATATTACGGTCATAATGGAGGGGGGGGAGACTACATCTGCCTGCCAGACAAACCCATATATGGACCCAAACACTCGGACGCATTTGAAAGCACGGGAGGCATATATGGCGCGGAGTACGAAGTTAATGCGTTCAATCCTTTCAACAAAAATGTCCACGATCATGATGCGCCTTGTGTCGTGTGCTATGTGAAATCACGTGACACCCAAATAATGATGCCTGCAAGAAATGACTGTCCTTATGGCTGGACCCAAGAGTATCATGGGTTTTTGATGACTGAACATTACGAGCATACGATGTCACGTGACTATATTTGTGTTGATCACGATCCCCAGTCGGTTCCCGGAAGTAAAAGTGATCATAATGGTGCATTATTGTTCCCAGTGCAGCCAAACTGTGATCATTTCTCAGGCTGTCCACCTTATAACAACGGTTGGGAGTTGACATGCTCAGTGTGCACTAAATAAAAAAATAGATGAAGTTTTAGACATACTCATTTCTGAATGTTTCGGTATTACACATCGTTGACATGAATTCAGAATTGTACCAACGAATGCATGTAAGATTTGATAAGTTAAAGAACTGCTTTATAGAGCAGTTTTCAAAACCAAAGCCAAAGCCGGAATAATCTGTCTGGTCACAACACATATAGAGCGTAATAAACCAATCTGAAGCAATTATATTCATGAACGAGGATCGAGTGTAAACCTCGCGTGTTGATTGGTCTAGAGGAGTTTGCGATTAGTATAGAGGCACGGACAAATGACGTCGTGAGTCAGAGAAAGAAAAAAATGTATAAAACTATAAGATTCCATTTGTCAGTGCGTGTGTGCTCTGATAACGTACGGAGAGCGATCGTGGCAAGAACACTTGTCTGCAGTTGATAGAGTACTGGTACCTCTTTGTTCTAACCACGTTTTGACGTCATCTGTCCGGTATCAAAGTACATACACAGTGACAAACGGTATCTATTGTATAAGTAACAGGCAAAGAGCATGGGAAATGGCTTGAGTCAACCAATCACAGAGCGAATTAAGGAGGCTGGAAAGGGCTTCTAGCTGCACGCGCCCGTGCAATCTACACACACCATAACTAATGTGCACGCGTCGGCTGAATGAATCAAAATCAAGCACACCGAAAGTTAAATGCTGCGTAAAATCGCGTGAACAGGAAATAAAATCTGCGGAAACATTTGTTTTTAGCTCGAAATTTTGCTCGGTGACCTATATTGATTTTTTGCGTGCACGTGCCATTCACGATGGCTCTTCAAATATAAAAGGTTTTGGGAAAATTATCTAATAGAATTTTCTGTAAGCCATAAAACGCGTTTTCTTGAAATATATTAAATTCTACTTGATAAATTTTTTCATACTGCCTGAAAAGTTTAAGAATTTAGAGAGCTTTCCAACAAAGAAATAAAAATAGTAGGTCACCGAATTAGTTTTTCAGATAATCTACAAAAACGGACATTTAGAGGACCTTTTTGTGGACCTGGGGCGTTGCCATGGTAACTGATATGACGTCACAAGCACCCTTAAAATATAGCCCAACAATAGAGTTCTAAGAAGACATATAGTATGCCTACACCATTAAATATCCTTCGTTGTAATCTTTCATCGTTTCGCAAACATTACATCAACAGAAAACCATTTCGAGCCTTCTTCAAGCAAAACCAAAGCAAATTAATATATGTATATTTAGGCAAGCCTAAAAACGGAGCTCCACAGTTTTTTCCTTATTTTATGGCATTTACAGATAAACTAAAAACACTTAGCTGGAAGTTTATTTCCTTCCCATGCTTGACTTGAATAACTGCGTAGCCACCAGAGGGGTCCTGACCACAGCTATAAATGTCAAACCTGTTTTCAACTAAAACTGCCGAAAAATATGTCAAGCATCGACTGTAAAGATGTTTACTTGACGAAGTGGAAGCCGCGTCGGATCCAATCGGAAACCAGTACCTGGTCAGTGGTCAACTTAAAAAAAAACAGCTGACCTCGACGAGCTCTCAACTTCAGCCCTCGATTTAGTCACGTGATACTGGTCAGCGGATACCTTGTTTTGACAGGTGTAAATTGACCATAACATGGATGTCCAACATCAAAGTTGTTTGCTGTAAACTAGGTGGTCAGCTAGAGTATCAAATGAAGACTGATCCTCGCAGTTGTAAACGCAATTTATGCAATTGCGTGAAGAAGCCTGTAAAAAGTTCAGGACTTTTAAAGCAAATATGTTCATTCTATGACAGTTTGTTACAAACCGTAACGAGTGCCGTCGAGACGATTATTTGGGTGACCAGAGTTGCTAGCAGCGTACAACTGAATGCAAGTACCAAACCTGCCATGCGCAGACATCTCCAAAAATGTGCCTTCGCAAAACGTGGCTACCTCTCTCTGTTGTTTAAGCAGGCCATCACCACGCCCAACAAATTGATCGACATACTAGAAACGTCACAAAAATACAAGAATGAGAGAATTCCATTTACCTTCACATTACACGCTAATAATCACCCAGTATCGTCATTCTAAATCACTTAAAATTACTTAAGAATTTTTTAGGTGGATTTTCTCAAAATACTCTTTTTCTCAGTACAAACTGAAATTACTCCAAAATGATCCCAAGACTTGTAGAAACTTTCGCAACCTCCACTAATTTCATTTAAACGCGACGAAAACCTACTGAACCTAGACAGCTTTCTGGTTAGAAGTGGACTCAAAAAGTGATCCATCCCGGCGCGTGCACGATGCAATACTTTTCATGCAAATCATTGACAAAATATGGGACCGAAGTATTTGGTTAAATCACTGATTCTTTCACATGTACCGCCAAGAATGATATCTATTGCATCTGCACCTGTATTTGATGCAACATTTCAAGTAGTAGTACTTTTGACTCTAGTGTACCTTCCTGCCAATATATTGCCTCTATATCAGTTTAATCGACTGTACAACGTAATAAAAATTTGCAACGGAACACAAGTCACTAGGAAAACAAACAAGCCTTCTTTTTTCTTTCTTAAAGTGAAAATCAACAAAACATTCGATTTTTATACACACATTTGATCACGAGAACGTTTTAAATATTTGGAATATGCCATGTACAAATCAAATGGGAAACTGCTGTTTCAGGAAGGGTCAACTTGAGTTTATATTACAATGATAAAGTGACTGGACCTGACACCAATCTCCTTCCGGCTCATCTATAGTGAAATCAGCAAAACCTAGCTGCAGTATAATGACAAAACTACGTTCGCTATCATTACGAATATTTGTGGCCTTTTTTGGGTCAGTTCGCTTTACTTCTGTCACGTTTCTCTGTGTAAAACGAGTGCTGAATTACAAACGTTTATCAACCGCCCAAAAGTAACTTCTACAAAAAAAAATGGAAGCCCCTTAGCTGGCCAAATCCGAAACTAACGGGGGCAGTTACTTTCGGGATTCTACATGCAGTAATAGCTTTGAATTTCTACTGACCACCAACATGGCTGCCTTGTCACATTGGTCAAACCGAAGAATTGAATACTCGTTGGCATAATCCACCACCCTTCCCATCATTTACCACACTGATTGTGTAGGGCCATACATTTTCTGTGACATGATATAAAATGGTGATGCAAAGCCTTCTCCTGATATATCTTGGAATATCCCACTCGTGGCTTGTATTTTCTCTGGCATACACACTTGCCTAAAATGGGATCGTGCGAATACGAAGAAAATACAAGTGACCAGTGGAATATCTGAATACCACTTGAAACCATTGTATGCCTAGTATGTCCTTGATGTTTTGATATCTTGCCGTAATCTCGCGACCAGAAAACGAGTAATAAGCTTGATAATTAGCAATCTTGATCAGTTGCTTCCTTAGGGTAATCAAATTACTATGGGTCCTTTGGCAGAAAACTTCTAAAATCCAAATCAGCAATTTTACAATTGAGTTGTTTTCTAACTTTTTTCCCATTGGTTTTCGTCAGGCGTCGCAATCGTACTGTGGTGACATTGTGTCTTCCCTCTTTTTGACCAGGTCCACTATGGAAAAACCACCGTTTCTGTGAAGCAGGAATGCAGTTATTTGATTATTTTGGCCGATGCACTTAAGAATGGGCAAACGATCAACAAACCATGCTTATCTCATTTTTCATCTGGACGCGATATTACCTTCTTTTCATCTCTCTTATAAGGTGTGGATAACATTGACAGTTTTCACTCGAGAGCAGAAACCTTTTAGAGCAGTCGACTAGGCGAGCAGTTCGATTGCCTTAGTAGTCTTCTCTCCAGGTTATCGAAGTCTTATGATGGAGTCAAATACGAAGTACCAAAAGAAAAATGGCCGCTTCCCAGGGATGCTCCGCGGTTTGTTTTATGCAGTGTCAGTGGTTTTTCTCTTGTGCTGTATTGCTTTCTTGGTTTTGAATCATTTACAAATGAAGAAGAAGTTGGCTGCGATCGATAATAAAATCGATGCAGTTGAGCTGGCTCTAAAGGAAGTGGTTTCCACGGCTGCAACTCAACCTCACGCTGCGACCACAGATAACAAACCAGATGCTAGAAGCTTCCATGTGCGATTAAGGAGAGCAACTGCCTTAAGTCTTGAAGACCTGGAAAAACGATTGAAAGTTCTGGAAATGAGGTAAGATTGCTTTACCTTCCAAAAGGTTGAAAAAGTACATCTTCGTTCAATTGAAACGTTACATGTTAAGACACCTCACTTTGATGTAAAACGAACCACTGATAGACACTGTTTGATATGACGTCAGTCGTTGGCAAGGAAACTTGTGATTAATTCCTTGTTAGTCGAAAAAGCGTTCTTTTTTAATGTTGGTAGTATATTTCTACACAGGAAACGCTGTTTTGCTCAATGCTCCTTGCAAGGCACCACACCCTTTCTCGAAATCTAATCGATCAAGTTACCGTTGGCTTTGTATTGTGCTGAGTGGTAATCTTATTTGGCATTTCCGTTCGAGCTGAAAGCTTGTTTCAGTGATCGAAAAGTATACTAACATTAAATATTTTAAGACTAGGCAAACCATTGAAGACTGATTCTCGAAATAAGTGAACTACCTGTCTGGATTTTAAACACAAAGTCAGAGATGCTGCGTAAATGTTCTTCATTTCATAACTACGGTATTTGCTTTATATTAGTTGCATATTTAATATATATTAGCTTCTTGATTGATTTACCGTGACGGCGTGCATTTTCACATGTATTTTCAACCCTTTACTAAGGTTTATGAATGGGGCTCAGTCATGAGAGTTTTGCTGTTTTCCGGCGAAAACTACGCAGAAGAGCTAAAACACGCTATTTATGATTGTTTTCAGAGCGTTCAAGGCCAATTCTTCACAAGCAGGGCAGCCATGGAGAGGTTTGATAAGCGATAGCTTACGCTTTATAGGTTGTTACCCCCTCTCTGACGTCAATGATTTCATTTTTCGAAGGGAAAGATGGACGGGACGGCAGGGATGGAGCCGCAGGTCCCCCGGGGCCTCCAGGAACACCAGGTTAGTTCAATGTACACGCTATTTCCCAGTTAATGGCTATGAATTTCCTCTCAGCCAAAGGGCATCAAAACGACGGAGAGGCTCAAGATGTGAACAGACTTCACTAAGGGTCAGAAATACTGGCCTGGTGCTAGTGTTCTCTAGTTAATTGGGACGAATTCTCATAAACAAGGTTAATAAACACTGGTCATTTCCCTTACGTCCAACCATCAATTTTGAGAATTTTTACTCGTACCGATCGATCATGTCATTTTTCTTGAAGGACGAGATGGCAGGGATGGATTCACAGGTCCTTCGGGACCGCCCGGAACACCCGGATTACCAGGTGGATTAAACTTACAAAGTATTTTAAGGGGGCGCTTAGTAAAAGTTTTGGTCTTCTGGTTGTTTCAGGATCTTCTGGTTTGTTTTAGTATCCAGCAGCTATCGACCAAGCACATTCTTTGGTCAACGTTAGTTTTGTAGTTTCACCTGCAGCCAATCGTGACAACGAAAATGCAGTTGTGACGCGCGAAAACAATCCAAACCACGCGTTAGTCACAGATTCTATCGCGCGCTTAATGACATTCAGAGGATATGGTCAACTTGGTTTGCACATGATTTAGTGCACGTGTATTGATTGAGTTCCCAAAGAAGAAATAAACCACATGCGCGTATTCATGCACGCAGCAAAAAGCGAAGACAAGTTAACGGGATCAAGGAAAGTGGTGTAAACATAGACTACTAGCTCATATAAATAAGCTCCTCCGTATATAAGCCCTTCGAACGTCAGTCCTCCCTTCAAATTCGAAACGCTTTGAAATCTTCTTTAACAAGCCCCTCCGAATACAGAATGAAACCAAAGCAAATCCCGATTACTATGATGAACAGGCCTTTTTGATTAAAAAATAATGATTTTATACATTGAACCACTGCAGAGATGCCAGTCTCTGGAGATTTAAAATCTGGAAATTTGTTCCCAGCCTCCTTACACCCCACCCGACCCCCCACCCCCCACCCCTTTCGGAAAATGATTTTTCCCATCCTACCCCCAAAACACCCACGACCAAATCAAATCGAGCTATGTTAGTTATATCACTAAATGCGTCAGTTGAATGAACTCAATAACATCATGACCAATTCAGGGATACGATTTCAGTCTACATTGAGAGTGGATTTTTATCCGAGAGATGTGGTCACCCGCACGGGATAACGGGAGATTTGTTGCGTATCCGGAGACTCCTAGATAATCTGGGAGAGTTGGCATGTATGCCACTGTGGTCAACAAGTCTTAAAGTTTATTGTCAGTTTAGGTACTTCAGTCCTTACTAGTACTCGATCTCTCCTTGGATTCATTCGTCCACCGACAAAGAATTTACAAGGGAGTAATGTTTAGGGCTAGGGTTAGAGTTACCCTGAACCCCTATGGAAATAGGAATGACCTGTCTTGAATTTCTGGTTAACGTCTGTACATTGAAAAATTGCTGACACAAACTACCCCTAGTTATAATCTCAGTCGATTTCTAAATGCCAATTTTCCTTTAGGCCACTTTCAATATAAATATTCTTTGAGAAATATGAGCCCCGGGACTTATTTTTAAGTTTTAAGGTAAATTCGAGGTAGCAAAAACAACTGGACCCTGAGTATTCTCACTAAAATGTGCCACTGTCTGCCTCAAAGGGACCTTCTTCTGTACGCGAACCTCCGCTGACCAGTCAGGTTTACGATCCTTAGCCAACCGCTATCAGATCGTGTGTTTAAGAAACCCTTGCAGTTTTTCTTTTAACAGACGAACGAACGAAACAATTTATTCCACAATCGTCTGATTCACGAATTATTGTTCATTATATTTTTGTTGTCACAGGTACTCAGGGGCGTGAAGGAAAAAGAGGACAGATTGGGCCACGAGGCCTTCTGGGACCAAAAGGTAATGATTCTAAGAGTCGCGACACTCACCTGGACGGTGGTACTTCTTTCACCGATGATTCTAAAAATAAATGTCATAAAAACTATTGTGGTTTACTTGCAAATTCGTTTCGTGATGTCTCGTCAACTTGCAATGATAAGTAATAATTTATATTAAACCTGTTCAAGTTGTTTAGCTTACCATGTCCATTGTTCCACACAGTTAGCTAAGTGCAAGGCCGAACTCAGCTTGAGTCACTCATATTTCCTAGCTAAAGCATTTACCTAGTTCATTACTGAATTTGGTCAGAATCACTGAGAGTTCTTCAATCGGGCCAATTACGATCCGAAACCATAACTTTTACTATGACAAAGCATTTTTTTGACGTTTCAGGTGATGTGGGGCAGGCTGGGGAAAAAGGCGCTGCAGGACCTTCTGGGCCCGAGGGACAAAAGGGACAAGAAGGGCGGGGGCTGTCTGGAGTAAAGTACGTTCGCTGGGGGCGCACAAACTGCAGTGGAGATGCACAGGTTGTGTACAAAGGTGGGCAATTTATTCGGGGCAAGATGGGTGAAGGGCAAGTCTCCTTAGCTTATGTCGATAGATTAGAATATAAAGAAGAATCTTCCGGGAATCGTATATCAAGTAGTCACTGTGATAATATTTTGACAGAAGTTTTCAAACAAAACCGACCAATACAAATGCAAAATTGCTGAACTGCGCTTCGATGAATGAAGATGTTCGCAGTCATGCAGTGTACAGGGGCTTATGACGTTACTTATGAAGTACCAAACGTAAAGTATTTTTTGCATCTTCATTTGTAAAAACATAGTTGTTAGGTTAAAATCATGTCCACCGATGAAAACCGCAGATTAAATCTCTTAACTCAACAAATGTTCTCACTAGTCAGTGCATGAGCGTATACTGTGATAAGAAACGGATGACGTCAAAACGTGGTAAGAACACGAAAGAAGTAGGGTAATCGTATGTGGCTTGCAGAGTGAGTAGGGAGTTTAAAGCAACGACGACGACGGCGACGGCAACGAAAACGTCATTTCAAAATAAAGCCTCTCCTTTTTGTAACTCTTTCGCAATTATTCCAATTTGTTTAACATGAAAAATGCTGGCGAACTGTCCAGGGTCTAAATTTCTCTGAACGGTGTCAACGCAAAGAAAAAGGAAGAAAAACTTGCCGTCATGCGCTCACGTTCTCGAGAAAACCTAAAATTTGGTCATTTCACGTTGTTGTTTTGCAGAGGACGGCAAAGAAATGTACCAAAATGTAAAACGCACGTGGAGAGCGATTGTTTTTGCTCATCACGCCTATTGTTTTGCGGCGTTCTCGGTGCCGTTGCCGTCCTCGTTGCTTAAGCTCCCTGATAATGTTGTTGCCCCATGCATTATCACAGTACAGTACAGTACAGTACAGTACACTAAACACGCTTGGCCGTGAAGTGGAATCCTCACTTTCCTTTACTTTCTTCTCACTCACTCCTGGGCGTATACTTCAATTGCAAACTCTTCTAGACCAATCAAACGCGAGGTTTTAATATAGATCATTTTCAGTCATGTGACCAGGGGCCATATTGGTCAGATAAAACAAAAGAAAGTATCTGCATAAAAATAGAGTTCAATTCCCAGAGGGTTAGCCTTGTGCACCAACATGGCCGCAGTGACGTCATGTGAAAACGATCTATACCGCTGATAGTATATAAATATAGCATTTGAAACGCTAATGATGCAGTAAAGAAATTACGAAAGATAACTCTATGACGTCCCGTGAGGATCAAGGGCACTTTCAGACACAATTAACACATTTGTTTGCTTCGTTTTATGTTTTTTTTCTCCTGAGCTTAGGAATCATTGGAAGCGGTCACTATAATCATCCTGGTGGTGGTTCAAATTACTTGTGTCTGCCAAACAAGCCGAAATACGACAGATACAATGACGCTTGGCAGGGAACGGGTGCCATCTATGGAACCGAGTACGAAGTTAATACCTATAACCCTTTCACAAGAAGTAACCTACATGACCATGAAGCGCCATGCGTTGTTTGTTATGTCAGGTCACGTGGTTCTCAACTGATGATGCCCGCAAGGAACGACTGTCCTTCTGGTTGGACCGAAGAGTATCATGGGTATCTGATGACGGCACATTACAATCACCCGAGTTCACGAGAATTCATATGCGTTGATGGAGAGGCAGAATATGTTCCAGGCTCCGCTGCTAATCAGAATGGTGCGTTGTTATATCTTGTGCAAGGGGGTTGCGGATCCTTACCTTGCCTTCCATATGTAAATGGAAGGGAACTGACTTGCGCAGTTTGTTCTAAGTAAAGAGCACAAGTCTGTGTTTTAAGGCACCTTTTTTTAATAGTGTGAGCTAAATCTTAAACTTGTACCACATATTGTTAGTAGATATAGTGATTCTTAAGGCCATTTTACAGCAGCTAATAGAGTGGGGCGTAGATGGCGTACGCAGCTTCCTGTAGACAAAACTTATGGTAATAAAAGTGGGATGTTAAAAGGAAAAAATGGGTTCATTATGTTAACTGTGCCAAGAATTAAGCGGATGCATCCAGCGCGTTCTTCCAAAACGCTGATCCCTGACTGACCCCACTGACCTCACTTACTGCCCTCTCTAAAACAAAATGCATGAACCTTTTAGTTCTTAACGTCGCATATGTGCGTTAAAAATAGTGTTACTTCTTTTAATATTTGGTGCTTGCCTTACTTAAGTCACAACGTTATTAAAATGTGTTCATAGCGCCATCTGGTTACTTTAAGTCGTTTAACACCTATCACAACTCAAAAACTGGACGATGACTTCATATTTCTGCTACAATATACCGTTCATTTAGCAAAAAATCCCAAAAGGTTACTTTTTTGGTGAAAGAGAAACACCTAAAAGTGCACTTCTTCTACTTCAGCACCAAACGTTAAATCCAGACCTTAGCATCTGGCTGTAAGGTTTGTTCTCATGTTTTCTGCTGGCCATACTTCAGCCATTTCTTGAGAACCAGTCTCACGTATCTCAACTTGTCTCGTTAGTGCACGAAAAGAATTCTGGATAAATCCGCCATAACACGAGCATAGAACTCTACTGATTCCCACTTTATAGAATTGTTTCTCTGGGTGTCGAGCCACCCGGTCCTACCAGCAAAATATCACACTGATTGAAATATTTGCAAGTCAAAACTTGACTAAATTGCTTGGGTAAGTCCTGGAATTCTTCCATGTTTAATAGAAAACATCGTTGGCGCCACGGTCAGCGTGAAACCGCCTCTCGACTCCACCCTCGAAAAACCACCGATGTGGGTCTCGTGACAACTAAACCTGAGCCCGTGGTGTCTTAAACTCCTTATACGAAGAAGCCTAGCACTGCTGACCATTTACTGCCAAATTACTACTGGATATCTGGAAAGGGTGAAATCAGAGTGGACGGTTACCTCAGATTTTTAAAAAAACACGAAGTAACCAAAATATATCATTCGAGATGAATTTTACCAATTCTTGGCTTCGGCCCTGATGCGAAACTTAATTACGCTACAACAAAAGCCAGTAGGAAAATTTGTAACCGCAACTGTCGGGTCTGAAAACCGGTATGGATTTTACAGGCCAGGGCCCGCTTGTTCAAACGTTGGATAGCCCTATCCACCGGATAAATCACTATCCCGTGGATTGGTATTGGGGAAGCTAATTGCACTATCCACTGGATAGATATTTATCCGATGGATAGCGCTATCCAGCCTTTGAACAACCGGGGCCAGGTCTGAAAACGAGTGTGGAAAATGGAATGTGTTGGTTTTGGTCTGAAATAGGGGTAGGATTTGGAGAAAAGGGTGGCACACCCCTACCAAGAATTCTGAAGAGTACCCCCCACCCCGGCCCACCCCGGGCCTGAATTATGGGGAAGATTGAATGCAGCAGTTTAAATAGGAGAAGAGAAGGCCTCGGCCGAGACTGGAAACGGAAGTATGTCTTTTACACAAAAGATATACAGAAGAGAAGGCATCTGTCTGAGAATTTTCCCTGAGATAAAGGAACTGAAATCTGTTTTGAATTGGCTTGTTACGCTTAAATTTGACCCTTCAAAGTCTTGACCATGCATGCTAATATAACGCAAGTGTCACGTCACAGTTTATAATTCATTTTTCGAGTTCAGTGACTCATAGCCAGTTTGATTATGATGAGTGTGAAGCTAAATACACAGTTACCAGTATACCATCAGGCAAAAAGCATTGCAACCATTCAACAATACGCTTTTTGCTAGGAGTTTGGCACGCTTTCAACACGTTGCAAAGATCAAGGAGACTATTATAATTCCCCTGATGTCACCCTAACCTTTGTCAGTCCGCTGAGATAGGTCATCTTTCAACTGATCTCTCTACGTTGATCATTGTTTAAACGCTATGGAAAGCAAGACACAAGGCCGTTTCTCAGAGTTTCTCCGCTCTTTGCTTTATGCTGTGGTGATTCTTCTTCTTTCCTTGTGCGTGGTATTCCAAGCTCTTTTGTTCGTGGATCATTTGCAAACAAAGAAGAGACTGGCTACCATCGAAGAAAAGATTAATACATTTGAGTTGACGCAGAAGCAATTGTTCACTCCTAGTCCAAAGCACAAAGCAGCTACAGACACCGAACGTGACACTGACAGCACTGAACTCTTTCACATGCGATCGAGAAGAGTAACGACTTTAAGTTTTCAAAACCTACAGGAACGAGTTAAAGTTCTCGAAGTAAGGTAACAATTGTCTGAATTTATAGCAAACTAAGCGATGCTGCGTCTTGATTTACCCTTGGTAACTATTTTATCTCAGAATGTATATGCACATTATGCACCTTTCCGCATACATTTTGAATGGTTACTAGGGTTTGTTTTAAAGCCAACTCTTAATTTAAACGGGCTCTTTATTTTTTTTTCAGAGCGCTCAAGGCGAATAAATCTTCTCCAAGAGAGGATCGATTACAAGCAAGAGACTCGTGTAGAGGTTTGATTGAAATGGAGGGGGGGGGGGGGGGAAGGGGGGCTTAAATTTCTCATTTGTTTTGTCCAAGATTGTAGTACGTTTTATTTTGTCACTGTGGAATTTTCATGAGCAAAACGAGCAGAGGTCAGAAGCTCGCGCATGACCCAACGCGAAAAACGGTAGGCTTCAACTTGATTCAAGTTCTTAAACTGGAGCGACGCTAAAAAAATGAAAAAGCAAAATATAAAAGAGAGTGAGAGTTACGTAAATGATTACAGTAAGATAGAACAATGATCACTGCATTGCAGCCTAGTTATTCCGCCTCAACTGCCATGACTTCGTATAGCGCCAAATCCTCTGATAAGCCCACAACACTTGTGCCTAACGCCATGTTTTATCTTTAAAAGGAAAAGATGGACGGGATGGCAGGGATGGTCCTACAGGTCCCCCGGGACCTCCGGGGATACCAGGAATACCAGGAACACCAGGAACACCAGGAACTCCAGGTTATTTAAATTTAAACTAGGCGATTTGGGTTATCATGGTCACCCCCAATTATCGATTTTTTTAAATTTTCTCTATTCAGTACTAGTGTGAAACAATAGTTTATTCATTGGTTTGTGAATGGTGACTCAGCTCTCGGCTAGTAATTGTTACGTCTCGCAGGCATGAGGGCGCGAAGGAAGGACAGGGCTAAGCCTTCCTTGGAATCCAAAACTTTTATGTCCTCTAAAGAGCTTTCTCAACAGATTCTCTGTACAAGGAATATGAGAGCCGCTTACCGATCGCAAAGATTCCATTAACTGTCTTGTTATTGCCGTTTTGGATCTATCATTGTTTGGTCTGTGAATTGTTGCTCAGTTGATGGTGATTGCTGTCGCAGGTCGTGAGGGGCGTGAAGGAAGAAGAGGGCTTGTTGGACCCCAAGGTCTTCCTGGACCAAAAGGTATCAATAGAAATAAATAATTATTCTAATAATAGACCCATTCGGCTTACTCAATGCTGTACCCGATTCAAACCCTTTGGGAATAAAACTTTTTGTTCCATGTTTTTCCATATCATTTAAATATCAATGCTACATTACAATGCAAATACAATACACAAAGAATCTTAAGCCCAGGAGATTTGAATTGGGTACAACATTGAGGCCGACTGGGTCTATGACTGTCATAAAACGTCTTTTTATCTTGCATTTAAATTCGTTTCCCAAATGGTCATCAAGGAAAAAAATTAGTTTGCTACACCCACTTTTTCACACAGCCGACAACTCAACATGAGGTCAATTATTTATTCCTGTTTAAGTAGTTTGATGTTGCTTTTGTTGAGATTCATATAGTCATAGATTCATAGATTCACAGCACAACCCTACCCCATCTGAAACCAGGGTTACATGACCACTTCGAGAATTAGTGACGAAATATCTTTTTCGATCTTCTAGGTGATGTGGGTCAAAGTGGCAAAGGTATCGCAGGACCTCCTGGACCCAAAGGACAAAAGGGACAAGAAGGGTGGGGGCTGTCTGGAGTGACGTACGTTCGTTGGGGGCGGACAAATTGCAGTGGAGATGCTCAGGTAGTCTACAAAGGTGAGCAAAATCAGTTATCCAGGGAGAGAGTGGCGAGAGACAAGTGTCCCAATATCATATTAATATCATTTTAAGTAGTTCAGTATTGTAAAGATATTTCGAATGAAGATGCACATGAAAATGTCAAATATAGAGTCAAGACTAGCTCACAGCATTACTGTAAGGTTATATCCACCGAGAAAATGTAGATTAAAACAATTTGCAAGAGGTAATTGAAGCAATCTTGGGAATCTCCTCAAGATCAAGGACACTTTCAGACACAACTCAATCGTTCACCTCATCATGTAATAATAATAATAATAATAATAATAATAATAATAATAATAATAATAATAATAATAATAATACCGCCTTACAAAGAAAGCTTTACAATTCTCAAATCAAACCGAACCCGGAACACATTAGTGGAAGTCGAGCGTTCACACCACTGCGCTAACCCTGCTCCCCATATGACTCTTTTTTTCTTTTTTATATGACTCTTTTTCCTCCTGAGTTTAGGAATCATTGGAAGCGGTCACTATAATCATCCTGGTGGTGGTTCAAATTACTTGTGTCTGTCAAAAAATCCGAAATACGACAGATACAATGACGCTTGGCAGGGAACGGGTGCCATCTATGGAACCGAGTACGAAGTTAGTTCATTTAATCCTTTCACGACAAGTAACCTACATGACCATGAAGCACCTTGTGTTGTATGTTACGTCAAATCACGTGGTTCTCAACTGATGATGCCCGCAAGGAATGATTGTCCTTCCGGCTGGACCGAAGAGTATCATGGGTACCTGATGACAGCACATTATAATCACAAAGGCTCACGAGAATTCATATGTATTGATGGAGAAGCAGAGTATGTTCCAGGCACCAAGTCTAACCAGGATGGTGCATTATTGTACCTGGTTCAAGGAGAGTGTGGATCCTTACCTTGTCTTCCATACGTCCAAGGCAGGGAACTGACATGCGCAGTTTGTACTAAGTGAAGAGTAGCAGTTGGATTGATTATGAGTGACTGTTTGAATTCGAAATAGCTTTAGTTACATATCGTTAGTATGTTAAGTAAGATACAATGACTCGTGGCCAGCTTGTACCAGCTGATAGATTTAGATCCAGTGTGTAATTTCTCCCCGAGGTTTACCCTACAATGCTTGTAAACAAAAATGTTCTGTGATTAAAGTACAATCTAAAAGGACACACTTGTGCTCATGCAATTAAAATCTGCCTCAGTTTGTATTCAACACAGCTGCTTCCACAACCCCGATTAAAAGTTTTTCCTAAGTGCTGACAGGCCGAAACAGGTGGAAAGGAAAACACGTGTTAGAGCGTTAAAGAAAAACTCTAGTTCACCAAGCCCGAATTTGCGGTGAAGAAGAGAAAAAAAGGGGTAAAGAATCCTCTAGACCAATTGTTAAATCCTCTAGATTTTTCATTTCACCCTGTTTCTCAAAGAATACGGCGCGGTGTGCCATTACTTTACAGACTGCGCACTGGCAACCTATTTCCACAGGGATTACAGTAGTTTGAGAAAAGTTGAGGGCAATTTTTACAACGCAAGCCTGTCATGTTATTCACTGTCAGGGAAATGCGCCTAACAAAATTTATTGGTCAACAGAACTAAAACCGTCATAAAAGGACATATTCGCCATCGCGCTGGTTTTCCATTTTAAATTGTTTCGTTAGGAGGGAAAAAATTACTCGGTGCCGATCAGTTCAAGCAACTAAATCAAATTAAGTCGTTGCCAATACTATTGTAAGTGATCTTGCCCTCTCCCCATCAAAATGCATGGCAAACCTACCGTGGTGAAAATGTCTTCCTTCTATTTGACCAATATAAGGTCCACTTTATAACTGAATAAATCTCTCTTTCATGGAAAACTGACCACCGTTACTGTGAAGTATTCTAGCATCTTTGTACCACTTTCTTTTTTCCTCGTTGTATTTATACACATTTTTTTTTTTTTTTTACAGGGTCCACATTGATATCAGTTTAATAACTTAATAACGTGAAGTGGTCAGCCTGTGTAAATGTTTTTCAACTATCGTTATTTTTCTTAATAATCGTGTAACATAGGTTTCGTTCTTGGTTTACGGCAATGGAAGGTGGAAGAGTCTGTATAATTTCTGGGCTGTTTATTATTTTCGCGTCTTAGAAAAAACTATTTTTTTTTTCGAATTCCATCTCTTTTTTAGTTTGGCACTTGAATCAGGCAAAAGATCAACGAACCATGCTTATCTTATTTTTTATCTGGACGCGATATCACCCTCTTTTCATCTGTCTCATAAGGTGTGTATAACATTGACAGTCTTCACTTGAGAGCAGTAACCTTTTAGAGCAGTCGACTAGGAGAGCAGTTCGATTGCCTTAGTAGTCTTATCTCCAGGTCCCTAAAGTCTTATAATGGAGTCAAATACGAAGTACGAAAAGAGAAATGGCCGCTTCCCAGGGATGCTCCGCGGTTTGTTTTATACAGTGTCAGTGGTTTTTCTCTTGTGCTGTATTGCTTTCTTGGTTTCGGATTATTTACAAGTGAAATGGAAGTTGGCTATAATCGATGACAAAATGGATGCAGTTGAGCTGGCTCTAAGGGAAGTGGTTCCCAAGGCTGCAATTGAACCTCACGCTGCGACCACAGATAACAAAACAGATTCTAGAAGCTTTCATGTGCGATTAAGGAGAGCAGCTGTCTCAAGTCTTGAAGACCTGGAAAAACGATTGACAGTGTTGGAAGTGAGGTGAGATCGCTTTACCTTTCAAAGGGTTGAAAATAAGATCTACTTCTCGACATTTTTACCTCAGGTGAAAATGTCGAGAAGTAGATCTTATTTTAACTGAAACGGTACGTGCTGAATGTGCTACTGACACCTCACTTCAATGTAACAGGAACCATTGATAGACTCTGTTTGAAATGTGGTTTCAGTAAGGTTGGCAAGGAAACTTGTGATTAACTTATTGCTAGTGATACCATTCAAACTAGTGCTGAATTCTTTAATGTTAGTGTATTTCCAACACAGCAAACGCCGTGCTTTGCTCCTTCTTGCAAAGGAAGACTCCACACCCGCGTTTCTCGAAATTTAATAGGTTTGTAACAGTTTCGCCCTGTATTGTGCTGAGTGGTAATCTTAATTTGACATTTCCGTTCGAGCTGAAGGCTTGTGTCAGTGATAAAAAAGGGTACTAACATTATATGTTTTAAGACTAGGCCAACGATTGAAAATTTTCGAAATAAGTGAACTGTGGGTGGATTTTAAACAAAAGGTCAGAGATGCTGCGTAAATGTTCTTCATTTCATATACGAGGTATCTGCTTTATATTAGTTGTATATTTGATATATATTAGCTTCTTGATTGATAAACCGTGACGGGATGCATTTTCACATGTATTTTCAACCCTTTACTGGGTTTTTTAAAACCTGCGGGCCTCAGTCATGGGAGTTTTACTCAGTGTTTTCCGCTGCACAGGTATGCTACGTAATGACCTTTTGTCATAAATGCAGGAGGCAGAATTTTTTGCAGGAAAAGTCATCCATAATACATTTTTGGCCATGACTTCAAGATGACGTGCAAGAATTTGGAAAAAAAAATGGTCTCAGTGCGGTAACAAGGGCTTAATTAAGTAAACTGCTTTGAACCAATATCATTCTTGTTCCTCAGTAAACGGGATATTTATAATTTGTTTTTCAGAGTGCTTAAGGCCAACAATTTTTCACAAGCAGGGGGACCATGTAAAGGTTTGATTGGCAATATCTCACTTTATTGGTTGTTTGTCTGACCTTTTTACCGCACTCTCACGTCAATTATTCTATTTTTCGAAGGAAGAGACGGACGGGACGGCAGGGATGGAAAACCAGGTTAATGGAATTTACATACCTTTTTCCAGTTAGTGGCTATGCAAACTCCAAAATGGTCAAAATATCTAAATAGGTTTTCTGTTTCCCACATCGCATTCGGACTTGGCCTTGTGCCCGGTGATCTCTGGTTGATGCGGTGAGCATTAGAAGGGAGTCAGCAAGCCAGCTATTGTAATAAACAAGGTTGATAAACACTGGTCATGTCATTTTTTTCGAACAATCAACTTTTGAAATTATACCCTGACATGTTATGTTTCTTCTTTAAGGACGGGATGGCAGGGATGGGCTCAGAGGTCCCTCGGGACGGCCTGGAACACCAGGATTACCAGGTGGATTTACCTTACAAAGTATTTTAAGGGTAGTCGTTAGTGAAATGTTGGTCTTCTGGTTTCCTCAGAATCTTCTGGTTTTTAGCATCCAGAAACTGTGGACCGAGCACATTCTTGCGTCAACTTTTCTTTGTTTCCTTCAATCGTAACAACTTATAAGCGTTTTTGGCCGGCGCAAAAACAATCCAAATCACCTGTGGATACGGTCAACTTGTACATTTGCACATGATTTAGTGCGCGTGTGTTGGTTGAGTCCCAAAAGAAGAAATAAATTACATGCGTGTATTCACGCACGGAGCAAAAATGCGACCAAAAGCGAAGTGGTGTAAACATAGACTGCTTTGAAATTTAAAATGCGAGCATAAGACACCTACCGTAAAATTCCGAAAATAAGTTCTTCTCCTCCCCCCCCCCCCCCCCCGTGTATAATCTTTCTTCCAATATCAGTTCCGCCCCCAACCGTTCGAAACGCTGAAAAGTAAAGCCCCGTCGGAAAAGAGTCCCTGAGGCCTTATATTTGGGAATTATCCTCAAATACAAAGTATAAACCAAAGGAAATCTGGCATGCTATTATGATCGAGCCTTTTTGATTAAAAAACCCCAATTTCACACGCACTGTGGTCAACAAGTATTATTGACCGCCTTTCATACCTACTTCACTCGTCACTCTCGCCTTGCTTGTCTATTGACAAAGTATTTACAACGAAGTTCGATCCTACCAACCTGAACCCATATCCCTCTGGAAGTAGTATTACGCTTTCGTGAATTTCTGGTTAGTGTTGAAAAATTACTGACACAAATTTCCCCCTAATTAAATGCTAAGTCGATTCATAAACGCAAGTTTTCCTGCTATGATAAACCGTCCGTAGTAAGCCACTTCCAAATATAAGCCCTTTCAAAGGTATGAGCCCCAGGCCTTAGTTTTAAATTTTACGGTTAATTCAAGATAAGACAAACAACTGGAGCCTGAATAGTGTCACTAAAACGTGCCATTGTCTGCCTCAGGAGGACCTTCTTCCATACGCGAGCCGCTGACCAGTCAGGTAGACAGTCAGCAGCCATTACGCCATCAGATTCAATTTCAATTTTGACCGACGAACAAAACAATTTATTCCACAATGTTTGATTCACGAATTGTTGTTCATTTTATTGTTGTGGTCACAGGCACTCAGGGGCCTGAAGGAAGAAGAGGGCAGATTGGGCCACGAGGCCTTCTGGGACCAAAAGGTAATTAATGATTCTAATAATCGCAACACTCACCCGGGCGATGGTACTTCATTTACGTATGATTCTAATCATGAATGTCATAAAAGTTTAGTGTGTTATTTGTTGTTTTGTGATTTCTCGTCGACTTGCAAAGATAATGAATATAGCCTTTTTAAAGTTGTTTAGCTTATAGTCACGTTCACTTTTTCATAGTTATTAGCTGTAGCTACAAAAACAAACTCAGTATAAAGAGTCACTTATCTTTTGCAGCTGAAGCATTTAAGTAGCTCAGTGTTGAATTTTATCAGATTCATTGAGAGTTCTTCCAATTGGGCCAATTATGATCTCACACCATGCAGGACTACTTCTCATAAACCATTTTTTTTCCTTTTCACGTTTTAGGTGATGTAGGTCAAACTGGGGATAAAGGTGCTGCGGGACCTCCTGGGCCTGAGGGACAAAAGGGACAAGAAGGGCAGGGGCTGTCTGGAGTGAAGTACGTTCGCTGGGGGCGCACAAACTGCACTGGAGATGCTGAGGTTGTGTACAAAGGTAAGGACTTTATACAATAGAGGGCGAGATCGGTGAGGGAAAAGATTCCTTATGCCGATTAATCAGAGTATAAAGAAGAATTCTTCAGGGAGTCTTATATCAGTAATCATTTGATAAATATTTCGACAGATGATTTCTAACCCAACCAAGACAGATGCAAAATGAATGAAAATAGATCAAAATCATATGCAGACCTGCACTTCAATCAGTGAAGATGTATCGCAATTGTGCACGATCCTTATGAAGTATCAAGCACGACTGAAGTATTTCTCGCATCTTCATTCGTAAAATCATAGCTGTTAGGGTATAATTACCAAAGAAAAATGCAGAAATATGTACTTTTTCTACTTTCTTTGACTCGTTCGTGGGTCTAGCCTATACTTCAATTGCAAACTCGTCAAGACCAATCAAGACGCGAGGTTTTAATGTACCTTTCATAATATATAAACTATAACATTTGAAACGCTAATGATGTAATAACTGTCACAAAGAAATGACGAAAGATAACTTTATGACGTCCCGTTAGGATCAAGGGCACTTTCAGAATCAATTAACACAATTGTTCGCCTTGTTTCATATTTCTTTACCTCCTGAGTTTAGGAATCATGGGAGGCAATGCCCATAATCATCCTGGAGGCGGTTCAAATTACTTGTGTCTGCCAAACAAGCCGAAATACGACAGATACAATGACGCTTGGCAGGGAACGGGTGCCATCTATGGAACCGAGTACGAAGTTAGTACCTTTAACCCTTTCACGAGAAATAACCTACATGACCATGAAGCACCATGCGTTGTGTGTTATGTCAGGTCACGTGGTTCTCAACTGATGATGCCCGCAAGGAACGACTGTCCTTCTGGTTGGACCGAAGAGTATCATGGGTATCTGATGACAGAACATTACAATCACCCCAGCTCCAGAGAATTCATATGTGTTGATGGAGAAGCAGAGTATGTTCCAGGCTCCGCTCCTAATCTGAACGGTGCGTTGCTGTATCTTGTGCAAGGAGTTTGCGGTTCCTTACCTTGTCTTCCATACGTAAATGGAAGGGAACTGACGTGCGCAGTTTGTACTAAGTAAAGAGCACAAGTTTGTCTACTGTTAAGGCACTTCTTTTTAAATATCTATAGTTTAATCTTAAACTTGTACCACATGTCGTTATTAATAACTATTCTTTAGACCATTTTACAGCAGCTAATAGACGTAGGCTTGCCTTACACAAAAGTTATGGTAATAAAAGTGGAACATTAAATGATAAAATGTTAAAAGAACTGAAAAAATTGTGCTTGTTATCTTAACTGTGTAAAGAATAATTCCAGAAAGTCTCTCAAGAAAGTTTGTTATCGATTCTGTCTTAACCTGTGTTCAACTGTGGACGCATCCACCAGATTTTTAAGAACATTGAGCTCGGGTCAACTGACCACCGACTAATCCCTTCTGAACCCCTCACTGTCCTCTCTAAAATTCAATAACTAAATAAAACAAAAAAAGAAATATATCGAGGCTGAATCAAGAGTATGGATATATTCTGGCTAACCTTAAGCTTCAAAGATGGTGGAAACTTGGCCTGATTAAGGTCCTTTTACTCATATCAGGGCCTAAGCGATCTGTTTAGTGATCCTTTCAAGAGTAGCTCCGCAAATGTTATCTATTACATAACCAGTTCCTAATGCCAGAATTTATACATTTATACATATCTCAAATAACTAGCCCTTAAATTTTATTAATGAAAGCAATTATCACGTAAGAAAAATGACTTCCCATTTTCCACGTCCCCGTCTATTAACCATGCTCAGAGCTGTCACTAAATAGGCCATTTCCGAGTTCATGTCTGCCTCCTCTTCAAAGCGAGTCTAAGTGCGAAGTTTTTGTTATGAAAATTAGTTCTCATTCATATGTAAAGTAGAACTAATTACCATCACACAAACTTCGCACTCAGACTCGTTTTGAAGAGGAGGTAGACATGAACTCGGAAATGGCCTATTGAAGTAGATGGGGACATCAAAAAAAATAGCCGAGGATTCGAGTTGCTATAGTAAAGTCAACATGCTGGTTACCAGGAATATACCTCAAAATACAAGGGGAAAATCCCCGGTCCCCGGCCCTCAATGACAGCCCTGTATACTCAGAATAGGGGCGTTACTGCAGATGGTGAAACTGAGAGCCAAGAGTTGCCAGACACGACAGCTGTTATAAGGAAGGCGGAACAACAAAATTACGGCCTGTGTCGTACGTAGGCTAACCAGAGGCTGCCAGGGCCGTTGCTTTCTTACAACACGATCTACAGAGCACAACACAGGACGCTGATCGCCCCTGAGATGTAATCAAGGTACACAGAGCTAATTTCAATCACTTTAATCATCCATAATACCTCCCGTGTTTCATTTCGTGGAAGGGTGACAGTGGCCAAATACAGACCTGTTACAGGTTGGTGGTGTAAACTAAGAAAATATGCGGAAACATTCTAAAGTCTTTCAATTTCTATTTCGCGGATCCGGTTGCTTTTTCTTTCTTCTTCCTTTCAGCTTCCGCTTCTTTTTCTTTCTCGATAACTTCAACAAATGTATCCACCTCTTCTGGCTGTAATATCTGAAGGTAAAGAAATAAAACAAAGACTAGCTAAGTTGTTACCACCGTGCCTCTCCATAGCTGCTATGGAGAGGCACGGTGGTAACAACGATCACCAGTCTTTTGTTGAGTACTAACAGTAAGTCGCTTCTTAAATTTAGTCCCGCAAAAGAAAAGCAATCTCAGACGCAAATGTAAACCCATGGAGTATCATCCTGTCTGCATGGTTTCTAACAAATATATTCCATTTGCCATTGCGTGTGAACTCTAATAACGCACGGTTGACGTTAAAACGTGGTAAGAACAGAGAAGTATGCTGCTACAAGCGGAAGGAGCGTGGTGTGACTGGTATTCTTACCACGTAGTAACGACCTCCGTGAAGTATTAGAAAACACACGCACTGACAAATGGAATAAAAACGCGAGGTTTACATCTTCCAAGGCTTAAATCACCACAGGACAAGAAACCTTCCCATCACCAATCGCAAGCCCCAAATGACAAAGCTGTTAAAATGGTTCATGTATAAAGCTTTAATCTGAGGTTTTATGGGCTTTACATGATTGGCACCCATAAAAATGCCCACTTTGTGAACTGTGATGGTGGTTTCTGTTTAATGATGGATCCCCTTTTTTCTTGAACATAAAACTTTTTCATGTAACATATTCACTATTATGACAACTACTCAGAATTTTCACTTTTAAAATGTTGAAAGTAGCCTGTGTAAAATCGTAAATGGTTTGAACCCAGGAATCATATCATAACTAAGTGGAGTACATTCTTCCGGGTGAGTGTAGTCTTGAGAAGGCCTGTTTATGGTGACATTGACTGACGTTTCGATAACCTGAGCGGAAGTCATCATCAGAGTCCGGCAACAAAATCATCAGAGGCCGGAAACAACCAAGATTGTTGGGTGCAACCTGTTCGGTGCATTTCAACACCATACTGGGTCCTGCTGCAGTTGAAAAAACATCTCCTACAAGTAACAAGTTCCAGCAAATCACAACAACATTCACCATGGTGTTCAAATGCACCAAACACGCTGGGTCCAACAGTGTTGTAAGTTATTCGCAAACAAGTTACGTTTCAAGCATTTACACAAACCTCACTGTCCCTCAGTATTTACAAAACCTCAGTCAACTAGTGGTTTCCTAGCTACAGTACCTTGAGGGTCTCCCCTTTCTTCATGATGGCAAGCTCGATATTTTTTCCTCCAGATTGAACAACCTAAAAGCAACACATTAAGTTTAGATCTGTTTGAGAGAGACAAAAATAGGTTTTGAACTTAATGGACAGGAGTTATAAACATCTGTACACTGGTAGAGTTCAGACAGTTTAGCAAACGTTCAAGAACAAAAACAAGTGTACCGTGCAACGAATTTTGCGATTTATGGCACCAAAGACAATTTTTCGACAGTTCCCTACCTCAAGTAAGGCTTTTATTGCAAGTTTTATTGTTTCATCATCTGAATCAGCCACCTCTTCTGTGTAGTGCTTCTCTAAAAATTCACGCACTGTTTTTGCACTGCGACCAATGGCATTTGCCTGTGGACACAGAAATGGTCAATATGAAGAACAATTGACGACAGATGCAAAGAAACAAACATTTGAAATTACATGTATTGGTTGAACTCTTGTAATGTTGTTCACTGCCAAAATTGTAAATAACATGAGGAAGGTTAAAGGAACTAAGTCAGTGCTCGAAATTAGCAGTCGTCTGAGAAGACCAAAAAGTTTACCGGGTAACCAATTTTGTGGTAAAATTAAGAGGTTGGTTGTCCGAGGAATAAACAACGGACAGCCCAGCCAACCAGAGAAAATGAATTAATTAATCATAAACGGCACAAGACTAACGTGACGGTTTTGTATTGTTTACGTCCGATAATGTGAAGTTAATGATAATTAATTTGCCTCAGCTAAGCGTCTTCCTGTGTTTTGGGTATCTGTAAATTTTACAAAACATTGCCAGGTACGAAAAGTGAAGAGACAAACCCAAAGTTTCATGTCTGGTAGCGGATAAAACAGATAAAACACTATGCCCAGTGAATAAAGTAGTTGAGTTGTGTTCTTTATGCCAGTACAATTCAAGCCACGCTTATTTTGTGCTGTAGAACGTGCTGTAGAGGGCAAAGTGAACATATAATTAAGAGCACTAAAAAGACAAAAGTAGATGTTTTTTGCGTAGTGCACTTAAAATGGTAGGTTTTTCTAACGGGCAACCAACATTTATCTGAGCAAACAAATTCACAGGTTTGGTTGTCCGCCCTTGGAATAAGGACAAATTGGATTTTTTTTTAAATTTTGAGCACTGATTTTGTTGTTTTGGATCAATTCTTTCCAAAAACCGTTACTTGGTGCTTTTATTTATACAAACAATGTTCCTAATATTATGAGGCTGATATCAAATTAATTTTATCAAAGAGAACAACCCATAATAAGGTTTTTGGTGTTTTTTTGTCAAGATAGCATCAAAACTTGAAAAAGTTGGCCCAAGCTTTTCAAGTTTCAATCCATTTCCATCCTTGCTGCATTGGTAGCAGCAGACGACAGGAAATAATTTTAGAAAAGATTGCGTGATGAGCCAAAAGAATGTTTGCGTAGGAGGCTACTATTGTCGCAAAACTTTTGAAATGTTCAACACACGCAAAAGTTTGAATTAAAACTTCACAGAAATTTTGAGCAGGGATGTGAAATTTCATTTATAGATGTTCAAATTGTTGAAGTGTTCACCAAGCATTTCCTAAACATTTCAATTCTCTCAAAACATTCAGGCATCAATGTTTTCTCTGTTCATAGACATGGCAACCATGAGCAACGTTTCACTGACCTGTATAACAACACTAAATTACAATAGCTTTAAAACATTGTATCAATAATTATTTATATTCAAAAGAAAATTTGTATATGGAATAAAATTAATCAATTGACTGGTCGCAGAGGACTACAATAGGCCCAAAATTGTACCCCCAAGCTGTGCAATGAGTTCTTCATAATTTTGTTGAATATAAAAAAAGTATAAAAATCATAACCATACTCTGTTTAAATGTTTTTTATAAATACAGATCTTTTTTTTCTTTTGGGTTATGCTTATCAGTCAACAAAATAAATGAACGACTTAAGTAGCTGTTTCAGTAGTTAGTGGTCTTATTCACTGGTAAACAGAAAATAAAGAAAATGCAGAAGACTGCAAGCTTCAATGTAGAAAACTGTAGTATCAAGAAAAAAAAGAGAAAACTGGAGTATTGATTCCTTGTGTTCTTCAGAGGTTCACATTTTAACTGTAATTCTTTAATCATTAATAGTATTATAATAACTAAATAAGTTTACTTAGTGAACAGATGCTCCTGTTGACAATACCTGAGATGAAAAAATCTTACCTTCCAAGCATGATAAGTTCCAGATGGATCCGTCTGATAGAGACGTGGTGTTCCATCATAATCAAATCCAACGATGAGAGTAGATATACCAAAAGGACGTCGCCCATTACTTTGCGTGTAACGCTGTTAACAAGGCAGAGAGATTACTGATGCAGAAATCATTTCAGTAAAGCAGGGAAAAACCATGTTCAAAGAGGAAAAGCTTTGAATATTAAATTTGTTTTTCTTTTTTAATGTAAAGCTAAATTAAATTTTGATTTAAGACTTACTAACACTATACCAGTGGAAAAAAAAAAAAGGTACAAAGAAAAAAAATTGAAGAAGAAAAAGAAAAAAACATGTCTTCCCACACCGGGAATCGAACCCGGGCCACGGCGGTGAGAGCGCCGGATCCTAACCACTAGACCATATGGGAATTGACATTCCTTTCCGGGAAATTTTAAATATATATACAGATCAATGAAGTGCTTCACCCCGGTTGGATGCCTTACCTATTTGCTCCCAAGAAAAACGATTAGAATTACATGATCTTAAATTTCATGTACCTGTTTTAGTGTTGCGATATATCTTGTGATATACTCCAGTGTGACGGGATCTTCTACGGTTAACTTGTGGCTTTGACATTCTACACGAGCTCTGTTAACTAATATCCTGGCATCCGCCGTCAAGCCTATAAAAAATATATAAAAGATTTTCTCGACTTGACGTATATTGTGTTCCTTCATTAAAAACTGCAAGTTCCTCACCAGCAAAAGCCATCACAACGTGGTCATCAAGGGAACAAATCTTTCGGACGGTGCGCGGTTCTTGAAGTTTAGCGACCGCCTTCCTCTCAACTCCAAGAACGACGATATTTCTCCCACGAACTCCAACCTACATAAATAAAACTTCGTCACTTGTTGTAACTTCTGTCGACAAAGCCGCATGTGTTGTTTATAAGGCTTACTACAAAGTGAGGAATGGAAATTTTTATCGGAAACTTTCATACTTACTGCGGTTGAACCTTTCTTCACGGCCTCTTGAGCGTACTCTACTTGAAAAAGATGCCCATCTGGTGAAAATATAGTTATGGCTCTGTCATAAGAACCTCCAGACATTTCTGTTTGTTTTGAAGGATTTTTTTCACTGGTGAAAAGTAGTAGAAAAGTAGAATTTCCAAGACACAGAATGACTTTGCACTCGGCTCAGTAACCAGGCTTAGGGTAGATATCCCACGAGGCATTGGGATTCAAAGGCGCGAACTACAAATAAACATGGCGGATCGTCAGCGAAAAAACACATAAAATCTATAGAGTTTAAAAAGAAGCGTCTTTGGTTGCAGTGTTCGCTATTTGCACTACTTTAAACTAAAGAGAAATTTCTGTTTACTTTATGATTGATTTATTCCTTATGTGATTGTCTAAACAAATTTTCTTCAAAACAAATGGAAGAAGCGACACCTCGAGGGATCATACGAGGAGTTTTGACAACAACGGGCGTCAGTGAAAGTGGTCGATCTTTGAGGCCTAGGAAGACTCCAAGAGTGACGAATACAAGGGGAACCCCTGTGAACCCTCCATCTCATGCAGAAGTGGCGACTCGTATATTGACTCGGTCTCGATCTGCAAACAAGAGAAAGGCACCATCGGGCTATTTAGCTACTCCGGCCGACTCGACAACACCAAGAACGTTGGTGAGTAGCTTACTTTTGAACACATGGAAGGTCATCGATGTTTTGGAAACCGCTTTATAGTTACTAAAAGCCAGGAAGCCTGTATATTCGACACGTGTGCATTATTTTAAGGTTACTTTAATTTTGGTTGTTAGCAACTGGGTGCAAAAATCTTACCAGAAGTAAGATTTGATTTGATTTCATTTCCGCAGTTCATATGATTTATTTCCCATGCATCACTCACATTCTTCACTTGCACGGGGACATATGAACCTATAACTGACCTAGCCTGCTCCCAACTTCAGTGGCTTCATAGTTCAGTTGGTTAGAGCGTCGCACCGGTATCGCGAGGTCACGGGTTCAAATCCCGTTGAAGTCCTGAATTTGCGTTCACAACTGCGAGGATCAGTCTTCATTTGATTTGACTTCATTTCTGTAGTTCATTTGATTTATGTCATATACTGTACATCACTCACAGAAGGAATACTGTACATGTATAAAAGAAGATTCAATTCAGCACTTATCATTTCTCTCTTTATAACGTGGATTTACACTTGAAGTTGCTTTTATCTTCACAGATTGCTGGATATCTACAAACTGCTCCAATTACAGTAAGTGTGGTAAAGGGAAAGAAGCAAAGAAAAGATAAAAAAGAGGATGACACTCCTCGGGCTATCATTCAGAATTTGTTACGTGAAGGTACATGTTTAAACTATCTTAGTTGTTGAATTCTTGATAAACAATTTTGTTTATCAAGAATTCCTACCACAAGAAGGTTGACTAGGGGGTATTGACTTTATGTTGAACCCAATATTTGACCAAGCAATATTGAACAAGAGAGAGGGTAACTTTAACCCTGGGTCTTCTGATTTTAAGTCCAGCAACTTAAAAGCAGTCCGTGCTAACTATTGTTTTTGTATTTAGTTGGTTGCTGGTATGCACACACGTCCTCACTTATACTGCCCAATCTCCACTTAATCAAGTTGAAGTGAAGGAAACAGCTGGATCACTTAACATCACTGCCGGGGACATAGTCCCCGGTGTGGTGATCTATCTCCTGCATGGGTCAGGTGGGGTGGGTGAGATCAAATACATGGACTGATAGCGGCAGCCAGAGGTGCCTTTATAGGCTGATGTCCGATCTCACCACACAGAAGAATTGTAAAGTGACACGTTTGTTATGACTATGCTGATACCTTTACCTTTACTGCCAAATGGTACAATAAATTATTGCTTGCTGGCATCTTGAACATTCCTTTCCCAAGGCCTTAAAGATACAATGTAAATTTCAACCAGGATTCTGCAGACAGATTTTGGAAGTGAAACTGTGATAACAATACATGTGGTAAAATCAAACCAGAATTTTTTAATTGCTTTTGTGGCAGCTATAGCAGAAACCCCAGAAGAGCCAATCTTTTCCTCTGATGTGGAAGACAATGATGTGCCTCAACAGAGAGATGATGGAGACACCCACTCTCTTCTCACTGAAGAGGACAAAAATGATGAACATTCAGTTGACATGACAACTGCTCATCAAGCTTATGAAGTGACCATGACGGATGCAGCCACTGGGCTACTGAGCTCTTACCAAGAGGAAGACCATGTTGTGCAGAGGTAAGGGGTTTCACAGGGGTTTCATCAACTGTAGAAATAGAAGTATATGGGAGCCAGTACCTGGGTGCCAGCTTCTAATTAAAACCTTGGCTTAACCCTTTAACCCCTAAGAGTTACCAATGTTTAATTTTTCCTTTAAGGTATTACACTGGTCAATCAAACATTAAGGAAGTGATCAACAAGGTCTTGATTACTTAACAAATTCATTTCATCATTGTCATAGAAAACGTACAGAGAACAGTGTAGAGAATATACTGGTATTAGGGTTTTTATAACACTCAACAAAATTACTCAATTCTGATTGGTTGAGAGCAGTACAATTAATCCCAAATAGTATTCCGTAGGAGTACCTATTAAGTTTCCATGACAATGGTGTGTAAGTTTGTAATTTTGTTGAATGAACTATAAATAAAAAAGCGCATGACCTTCTCCTACAATTCAGAATTAATAGATACTCATGATTTTGAACGTTCTCAAATTATACTTGCCTAAAGGCTCGTGCAATTTTGAGAACTTTCAAAATCACTCATACCTATTAATCCCGAATTAAACTGAAGGTTGTGTGATTTCTATACAAATAGTTAAAACTTTTTTTTGTTTGCATCCAGGGCTGGTACCTACTTCAAAAATTATGTTTGGAGTAGGTGGGGATATATAAAAAAATAGCCAGGGATTGTGTTGCTGCAGTGAAGTCAACGACAGAACGTGCTGGTTTTACATGTATATCAAAGTAGCCGGGGATGTACCTCAAAATACCAGGGGAAAATCCCTGGCCCCCTGCCCTTAATGACAGCCCTGGCATCCGTGTTTATTAACTAAAGGTACATACATATGATAACAAACTGAGTTTTACTTTGCAAATATGATAAGAAGCTGTATGAACACCTTGTTTGCATTTTTTGGATCGTACTAAGAGCTGGTTTGGCTGACTGGTGCATAAGGATTTGATACATCATTGCACAATTTGTGCACTGTACTATGCATGAAAGAAGTGGAAAAAAGTAGACACAAACTTAAGAAACAGATGAAAGGCACAACATCTTACAAAGTGTGGTACTTGTTAATCCTCTTAAGGTATCTTTTTTTGTGGTTTCTGTTTTTCTGATGCATTTCATACAGCCATAGAATTTCAGTCTACTTTACCAGTATAATTTTCTTTAAATTTTTAAATTATAGTGAAAGTGGTCACACAACTGAAGAACCTGGCAATTTATCATCAGTGGAATCAGCCCAAGTTCTGCCAACAGACCCAATGATCAGCGACGATGGTGAGGCAACATCTCGGCAGTGGAGAGACCTGGTAACTCCTCAGCTGCCCCTTAACGTGCCCTCAACAGCTGTCAGTCAGACATACAGAGCAAAGATCAATGTAGTGGAAAGGTAGCAGCAATTCTTAGTAATTTTATTAATAAAATACATTGACGTGTGATTTATTAAATCAATAATTCATAAACAATGGAGTGCTTACTGTACAAGTGTTTATTATTTTTTATCAAATCAAATCCACAAACAGTATCAGACTGAATTACTGCATTGTATACAAGGAACTTGATCATTCCATCTTTCTCTGTATTTTCGTTAACCACCTGAAAAAGAAGCCAATATAAATTTGTCAGGGTTCCACTGACTTATCCAGGCTGAGCTGTCAGAACTTTTTCGATAGTCAATTCTGCATTGTTTAGCTCTATAATAGTACTTATCATGTACCCTTTCCAAATTACTGGCGACATGATACAAGCTGTGTCCAATTTTGATTTTTTTTTCCTTGTCGTTAGATCTGCTAGTGAAAGGCCATTCTTTGGCGGAAAACCTCCTGTGGGGAAAGTGGCTGGCAAGGGTTCAACGTAAGTTTGATTGCTGACTGTTACTACTGAGTATTGAATGGTAACTGTGTTTTGATTTCGCATTTCTTTGCTCTCTGATTGGCCAGCAAAAGTCATCCCACTTTCTCAACTAATGGGAAGTAAAGCAAAAGCTAATAGCAACCTGCTTGCGTTTTTTACCTGTGTTTGGGGATGGTTGGATGTAATTGCTTTTAATTCTGATTGGCCCATTGCATTGCAGTAATATTATTGGCCTTAGGACACTGAATTGAAAATGACTCTTTATGTACATCCTCACACCCATAAGGCAGCTGTCAGCTCAAGGAAAATGTATTCAAAACTATGCAAATATCTAAACTATGTCGAAAAACTACCTGCAAAGGAAACAAGCAAAAGCATCCATCAAAGATAAGGATTGTTAACCGTACCACAGGAAAGCACTGCTTTGTAGCTTTTATTTGAATGGTCACACTTAAGGATTTGATCCTTAGATTCAAAACATATTCCCACCTTGCAAAGCAAAAGAAACAGCACCACAGGGGAATTCTGCTCAGTAGCTTTCATTGAAATTATCACACTTTTGGATTTGACCACAAGAGCAAAAGGTAGATCCACTATAGCACAAAAAACAGCACTATTCATAGGATCATACATGTAAGTCTCAGCAGCGTTGATTTGACTGATGTTCCCTGCCATTTAGAAATAACTTCCAAAGCCGGACTTGAAAGTTGAAAGGTCACTGTGTTCGTACTCAAGGTTTCACAAAGAACTGGTGTTACCCGCAAATTTCCCCCCGCTTATCAAAGTTACAATTCTGTCTAATTTCTTTGCTGTATTTATTTGCAGAAATTCACAGTTTCTTGATTTTCAACAGGAAGTCATCTGGGCCCAGACTCCCTCCTACCCTTGTGAAGAGTATTTTCCAGCATTTCTCGAGAGCAAAACTGTCAAAGGAAGCCTTCCAAGCCGTTGAAAATGGGTGACTACTGGGTTTTATTTATCTATTGCAAGGTCCAATAAAAATTGAAATAATTATTGCGAGGAGGTACTTTTTGTATAACATGAATGGTCTGTGTGATACGAAGAGGTAAATTTCAAATTATTTCTTGGACGGAAAAGAAACTGACATTATGTTATGGCCATTTTACTTGGACACAATGACAAAGCTTGAAAACGTTAACCTGACTTTTTCAAGTTGCAAACAATTTTTCTCCTCATTATCTGTGGCCACAGACAACTGAACATAGCTTCAATACACATATCAAGTTCTTCGTAGGTAAACTGCAAAATTTTGTAAATGTTGCACTCGTGCCGTTTAGGTTCAGACCCAAATTACGCAGTAGTGCGACTATAATTGTCTCCATCCACGGTCACTGAGTTGTACATTAAAAAAAGGAACCTCTGAACAGTTTTATAACACAAAACATTCACTGAGTTAAACATTAATCAGTTGAATTTTGCATACTTCTCTATTCACCTGCAATTTAGCTACTTCTATGTTTATGATTCAGTCTCCGGCAATGTTTTTTTTATTCTCCTACTTAGTTCCTATTAGTTAAACTTCTCTTCTTGTTTGATCCGCAAAGATTAGTTTTTTTGCTGTATTGCAGGTCAGCGCTTTCTGTAACTTAATCTATTTTATTGCAATAAAAGTTGTTGTTGTTGACTTATACAATTTTTGTCAGAAATAATAATATGGACCTTTCTTCATTGCTGCTTCTCAGGTCAAACCTGTTTTTCAAGCGGCTGTCATCTGACTTGATGGCTTACTGTCAACATGCGCACAGGTCAACTATTGAAGCTGCAGATGTAGAACTCCTCATGAGGAGGTAGTGTATGTTGGAACCGTGCCTACCTTATTATAACTAATCTTGCAGTTGTGAGTTGTTACTTGTGAAAACTCGCTGTTTCGACTTGATTTCGCCATGTATGTTTTTTCTGTAGCGAGATCCCCTCGTACTGAACGAGAACCTGTATTTTTTTGTTTGCTTTCTGTTTTAGGCAAGGCTTCATCACTGAAAATGAATCGCTCTACTCATTGGTTGAAAAGTATCTACCGCTGGAGTACAGACAAGAAATCATCCCCGTTGTTCAAGCAGGGAACAAGATACTACTTAAATGATGCACGAAAAGGGAGCTACTTCAAGTAACTTGTGGATAAAGAGACTCGGTTTCAGAATGCAAATTTTTTACTGATAAGAGCTGAATATAGCGTTTACCTCAAACGTTGCTTGAAAAGCGCTTTGAATAAAAGCAAGCGCAGATCTTCCGTGCGATCCTGTCCGTAACGGAATTTTAACCGTCAATTAAAACTGAATGATTTACTACCGTTTTAAAATCTACTAATTTTTAGAACCACCATAAATTGGAAAGCATTTTTTTTAAAGTTGGCTGTAGTGTTAAGGTTAGATCTTAATAAAGTTAAGTTCATCTGAAGACTCTGGATTTGTTTCCATTAACACGCGTAAAGCGCGGCAAAATGCGATGCAAGAAAACATAAGCTTCGAAAAGCAGCTTTGGTTGTGTCTCTCACAAAAAAAATAGGGAGCTTAAGCAACGACGACGGCAACGAGAACGCCACAAAACACTGGGATTAATGAGCCAGAACAATACTCTGCACGTGTGTTTTACATTTTGGTACATTTCTTTGCCGTCCTCTGCAAAACAACAACGTGAAATGACCAAATTTTAGGTTTTCTCGAGAACGTGAGCGCATAACGGCAAGTTTCTCTTTCATTTTCTTTGCTTTAACACGGTTCACAGTAATTTAGGCCCTGGACAGTTCGCCAGCATTTATCATGTTAAACCGAAATTGGAATCAGTAATCATGAAAGAGTTAGAAAAACAAGAAATGACGTTCTCGTTGCCGTCGTCGTCTTTGTTGCTTACTGGTCCCTAATTTAGTCGATAAGCTCGGCCAGAGCGCCATGGACACATTAAACTTTCCAGAGGGATGCTGGGTTACAAAACTTATCCCGGCTGGGGCGGTAAGCGGGAAGTTGTCGACAGACAACTCAATTTGCTCCAGGGGTCCCCACGTGGGATTTCTGTCAAGGTCAAGGACGCAGAGGGAGACCAAACATAACCGTCGTTACTGGAAGCTTTGGCAACTTTTTATTTTTTCAACTCTGAGGAAAACCCATGTGATGGAAGTAGCTGCCAGCGCGTAAGTTATCTACTAAATAATGTCTACGACGGAAACGAAGCTGATAACCTCTGAGCATGATCAGAGGGAAATGAAGATGATTTCCTCTGTTTCAAGATTTAAGTGCGATCAGTTAATGAGCGTCTTTATTAAATCTGTGATCTTGAAAGCTCTAGGATTTTAACACATTTCAAATCATGGTGTGCGCTTTCTCTGACTAATAATTTGCATTGGCTTTCAGGATTCAACTAAACAGTGACCAGGAAGAAATTGTAAAATTTGCGGCTCTAGGACACAATCTACTGATAACGGGCCAAGCTGCGGTGGGAAAGAGCGAGGTTGTCAAAAGTGAAAAATCAGGCTGAAATGCCCTAAAACCAGCCTGGAAAACCACTATACTTCAAACAAAACAACGGTGTATCGAAATAGGTAGATTTTATTAAGATAGTATGGTATTTTCTGCTTTGTAAAACAAATACTCGCGTGTGATACTTTCCCGCCTAGGACTGTGTAACACAACGCCATGTTTTATGGGTCACTTATGTTGAGCTTGGGGCGCCTGAGTTCAGTGTTACTTACATATGCATACCGGAAAAGTTGTGGAAAAGAGCCTGGAGCGAGGTGACAATTTTGTGAGTGTCTTACATGACAGTGGTCACGAAAACATCGTTTGTCTCTTTCAAGATGGTAGAGTAAGTAGAAGTTTTGTTTGACTTATTTCAGCTTGCGTTCAATATTTTTTTGGTTATAAAGTCGATTGTTATCGTTGCAGGAGAATAAAAGAAAGTCAGCTGTCTGCTTCAATAAACCAGAAGTTGGTGGAATCTGGAGAAAGAGAGAGGTAAAAATAGGTTGCTGAGAAGCGCCAAATTTGCATGTGTCAAGGCTTTTGTAGAATGAAGCATAGTATATTGGACACAATTAATGTTGATGTAAGTGTGAATGTGCAGACCTGTCATTTTGGTGTGTGTTTTATGTAAGGGATGTCTTTTTTTAATTTCGCTTCATTGTAGGTTAAAGGAACTTCTACGAACCAGGCTCATAGAATGTGGTTGGCGTGACAAATTGAGGAGTCACTGTAAAGGTGTGAGGAATCATAAGCTGAGGGGATGTTTACATGATAATTGTACAACTTTCATTCCAGTATGAGGACATCCCGGTTCTCTCCTATTGCTCTGTATTCGTTTACGTTATGCCGGTACAAAATCTCTACCAGTATGAGTTCATCCTGGTAGTTGGACTGGATCGAAATTCCCATACCGGTGTGAAAAGTTATACCGGGATCATGTAAACAAGGGCACTCAACGAGGCAAATCAACCAGAAGCTGTAAAAGGGCATTTTTAAGTACCTCATGGTGTTTGAAGCCCGTTTTAAAGTGATGTTGAAATTTGCTGGACGAATTTGATCTGTTTGGATTCCTTAGCTGAAATTTCAATTGCCTGAAAATTTTAGGGAACGAAATCTTCCTTTGAGAAATTGCCAGCTAAAGTGAATTGTCTACGACATTCTAGAAAACTATTTGCTTTCCAAAGATGCTAGTTGACGTTTTCGACTGCCAAAAACAGCAAATATGACCCTTCTGAAAATGTCAGGCGCTAGTATTTCCCTATTGTGAATCTTTTAGGCCAAGTTTCAGTTACGAAAATCTGAGTGCACTCTTTGAACGATGCGGAAAACCTAAGGCGAACTACCCTCCACTGAACAGGAAATGAAGTAAATGCTGTATTGCTTCTTTTTTTGGTCTGAACTGACAAGCCTTGGAAGACTGAGATTGTTTATGCGTGTGTTGTACATGTATATATGTATTTATAAGGGCTGGTTCACACTTTGACATAAGCACATAAGCATAAGCATAAGCATAAACATAAGCATAAGAAAAATACATGTGTGAACCGGGGCTACATAAGCATAAGCATAAACATAAGCATAAGCACAAGGAATGGAAGTTTTTCCATTCCTTGTGTTTATGCTTATGCTTATGCTTATGCTTATATAACCCCGGTTCCGACATATATTTTTCTTATGCTTATGCTTATGTTTATGCTTATGCTTATGCTTATGTCAAAGTGTGAACCAGCCCTAAATATTCAGTGGATACCTGTTTTGGTTGTTTTGATTCATGCATCACGACTTTAAAGTCACTTCAGAATGAAACTTGTACCGGTATGAGATTTTACATGTAAGCACCCCTTAGTTTCAAACATTTTCCATAAAAATTGAAGGCTGATTTTGTGTCAGGTCATATTTAGCCACTCATCCTTGTTGTTAGAATTCTTATCAAGCATTTTTAAAATCCTTGTGAGGTCATGGTTAAACACGAGGTCATATTTTTTATGTGTAAAACTTTTATGGGCAGTTCTTAGCTGTCTTTTGATGGAAAATAAAAATGACCAGAGAGCACACTACTACATGTAGTTCTCTATGTCAGGTCTGTCAAAGCTGCTCAAGTTTTACATAAAATTTATATAATTATACACTTGAGCAGCTTTGACCACAATGTTAACAGGATTGGGAGGAAGTTTATGTAATTATTGCATATGCTTCCTCTCATAATATATTTCATATGTTATTAGGGGCATCTACATGTAATTCCTAAGTTGCACCTGTTAACATATTTGCAGTGCAAACTTGAGCAAGATTTTAGCCCTTATTGGTGGTTTCTGAGTCACTTGGTGTGGTTCATCTTGTTTTGCAGAGGTGATCAAACAAAAAGGCCTTGAAAATGTAACTGTTGATGACCTTGTTGCAGAAATAACTCCTATGGGAAGAGGTGAGATGTTAATTGCTTGTTAAATGTTATTAATATAATTTAAACATTAATCGTTGTAACTTAATCTTCCTTAGTTATTCCAACGAAGTGATGACTCTCAATAATTTCAGTAAGTCTACGGTTTTATGGGCTGTGCTGGCCACATGCCAGCCATTTCATAGTTCCATGACACCAGTACCATGCCAACATGTGTAATGTGATTTTTTTCCCTTACAGCTCTAGTACCTGATGAGGTGAAGAGAGACATGCTTATTAGGATCCGTACGTTCCTTGCTGAAAATTCATAACAGCTTGTACACATGTAGACGTGTGGCCGTTTTTGTACAATATTATTTTGTTTTACACATTGTCATTCATGCATGTTTTTTTTTTGCATTAATTAATTTAATAAAAATTAATAATCCCAGCTTGCATTTATTGTGTTTGATGTTGCTGCTGTGGTAAATGAGATCTGCTTAAATGTTCCTCAATTTGTTTTGAACATGAGACACTACAAGCAGACCCCTCCTGGATGGCTGAGACGGTGTATGAAAAAGCTGAAATCTGGGAGAAATTGCACTTTCTAAGTGATTGTTATTATTATTATTATTATTATTATTATTATTATTATTATTATTATTATTATATAAGAAATAGTAGTAGTGATGTGAAAAGTAAAAGATGTTTCAATGACTCCATGTCATTGTTATGAAGTTCACAGTCCATGAATCATGTTCATGAAGAGCCACTTTTTTCTTAGTGGAAATAATGCGATGATAAAAGTTATTGTTATTGTTATTGTTATCATCATCATCCTCATTTAGAGGCCGATAGCTTATTTTATTGAATTGAAATGTTTTTAATTCGAATTGATTGTTTTTTTTAGTGAAATCTACTCTTTCTAAGTTTGGCTGAGTGCTTTCTAAATTGACAGGAATTGTAAAACAGTGTTCTGTTAATACTTGTGGAATAGGATGCTTTATGAAGACATGTAACTGTAATTTTATTGTTTTTTGATCTTTTTAGAATGTTATATGTATTACCTTACCGGTAGTTGTTATTAAAGTTGGATTTTTTAATTTAAAAAAGTTATCATCATCATCATCATCATCTACATCTCAGCTAGAGGATCTGCAGGGGTTTTAGTTCTGGCCAAACCACATCCAGGGCTCTGCAGACAGCAACTCTGTTAAGTCCATTTGAGGTTGTGGTTCATGTGTAATTTCCTTTCCATTTCTATGAAAGGACATTCCTCAATATTCGAGGTGTTCTAAGTAGGGCTTGCTTTCTGCAGTGTTTCGAATGATTAGTGTATTCCCAGGTCTAACAAGAAGTGCTGGTGTCTCTTTGTAACTGTCCCCATTGGTATCAGTCTTTTCTTCACTCCCCATATCCTCCTAAGTTCCCACGCTAATTCACTGTACTTCTCTATTTTCTCCTCTTCCTTACTCCATGACCTGGAATCTGCTGGAATTGCAACATTTATGCTATGACACTTTTTCATTTTCTTCACGGGCACAATGTCTGGTCTTCTTGCTTGAATCACTTTGTCTGTTTGTATGCTGAAATCCAAAAGTAATTAATTTTTGTCTCATCATGCTCACTCACAGTGTCTACCGTATGTTCATACTATGTTTTAACCTGTAATAATAATTATTATTGTTGTTGTTATTATTATTGTTATTGTCAGTTCTGACACGGTTTTCTTGATCTTTAAAGCAGTTCATTTCAGGATACCAGGTGACCTCCCACCCCCTTAGGTATCCAACACCCTTCTGATAATTATAATTCTAGCCGTTCCAAGTAAACAACTGCTTTCTGTAGTGGCACCATACTTCCATCAAGTCCTGCTTTCTTTAGACACAACTGAAATCCTTTGCTTACTGTTCCAAGAGCTCCAATGACAATTATTATTATTATTATTGTTGTTGATGTTTAGCAAATTGACTCAGCAACATTGCTGAAGATGACACTGCCCCTGGCCGGGAGGCAACAAGCCACCATAGATTCCAAGGACTCTTCGGAGGATTCTCATCTCTAGCAAAATCTTCTGGGGATGGTTCCTAATTAATGCTCCAAGGACAACTGGGACTACTTTCACCAACTTCAGTTTCCATAAGGTCTTACTCTCAATCTCCAGGTCACAGTACTTTTCAATCTTTTCATCTTCCTTGTTTTCCAGCCTACTGTCCCCAGGGCATGCAACATCAATAATTTGGCACTCCCTCTAATATTCAAGCTATTACGTTGTAGATGTTTTGTCTGTTTGCACTGTAAAGCCCCACAGAACTTCAAGATTTTCATTTTCTGTGACACTCTTTGGTACGTGATCACACCACTTCTTGCCACAATGTAACCCATTTTGATCACATATGTCCCAGTGGAGAGCCCTAGCAACCCCATCATGCCTCCGTTTGTATTCAGTGTTTCCAAGTTTGGGAATTCACTGGGCAAATAAGAAACACTCTCCTCTTTTTGTCCACACATATGGCGTACCGGATAATCAGGTGTCGTGTCAATATTTGCTTTGACAGCATTCATTCTCAAGGACTGTGTTTGTGCAGCCATGATCAATCCCTTACGCTTTTGTAAGCCACTTCCAGCTGGACGTAGCAGCAACCTGCTCAGTTTGCTCGAAGAACTTTCCATGGAATTTCTTTTCTCTTAGCTCCTTGGATCTCTCCTCAGCTTTTCTCCTCTTATAATTTTCGGTGTCATCCAGATTATCTCCAGCGCTGAGTCTTGCAGCCACAAGAAGCTTTTTATTACTCTTGGCAACACAGTTATTTACTCCCAGAACAGCAAGATCCTCAGTTCGGTCCATGTCCAACTGACAAACGGGGCGGAGTACCTGAACACCAACACAGACCATGTACTGATGGCATTTACCACGTTGACCCTATTTAGCTTTGACTGCAGCAGCTTTCTTAACCTACATATACGTAAGTATTCCTTAGTCAAATTGTTCTTCATTTCTTTGTGCTTGATCTCGTCAGTCTCCAAGATTCCTAAATATCTGTAACTCTTGCCTTGTTCAAGAGTTTTAACTTCTCTTCCATCCGGTAATCTAATTATATTCCTCCCCCCCCCCCCCCCCAGGGTAGTAACATTCTGAACAACCAACTTAGCACACTTCTCTATACTATTCCAATGTCAGAACTACATACTTGGTCTGTGTTGACCAACGAATCTAACCCACTTTCAGTTTTAGCACACAACTTCAGATAATCGATGAAGTACCAGAACTTTGTTCTTCTAAGTACCAGGGCTTAATGGAATCAGGGAGATGACAAAAAGTAGTGGAGACAGGGAGTTGCCCTGGAAAATGTCTCTATTGATGTCTACCTAGGAGCACCTCACCCCCAGCACTTATGTCTAGGACTGAACGCAACTACACAACAGTACGATTTTTGCGATTTTTCGTTGGTTTACAAAATTCTGTAAGGCAACGCAGATTTTCCGTTAGGACTGTGCGAAAATTGCGAAATATTACAACCTCTACGATTTTTTGCACTTTGCGATTTTTTGCTACTTCTTTGTCTTGCTACTCAGCCATTCAGCCAGAGCCAGCTAAGGAACATTTCAAATTTTGCGAAATTTGCGAAAAATCGCAACGTCCACGATTTTTTGTAATTTGCGATTTTTCGCTATTTCTTCGTCTTACTAGTCAACTCTTCAGCCAGAGCCGGCTTAGAATTATTACAAACTTTGTGGAAAATCGCAACTTCTACGATGTTTTTTCATTTGCGATTTTTCGCTACTTCAGCTTTGACTTGCTAATTATCTCTTCAGTCACCAGAGCCGGCAAGCGGATTTTGCGAAATTTGCGAAAAATCGCAACCAATACACGCATGTATTGCCCGTTCTTTAAGCATGTGGTGAAACGTTTTGTTTCAAACGTCGCGCAAGGAGATCGAAATTACACGCGGCAACTGACAGAATAATAAACGACGTTCAGGAAGATTGAACGCATTCACGCATGCCTTACTTACCATTTCCCATTCCTTCATTCCCCATTCTTTATTTTAGAAATAGCCGATCGCTGATACTGACATGACAGACTCCCGAGGAAACAATTTTCTAAATTACATCAATTAAAGTTGAAGACGTCGGAGTTACTCTTGTTGGTTCGGTTATAAGTTGTCGAAGTCCATATACATCAGTGATACTCACTAGTTTGCAGGTATCATTGTCATATCTTGTAGCAATCATATCACAGTTAAGGTCTCCCATTAGATAATATTCACTATTTTCCAAATCGAAATTCCCAATTAAGTTTCCCAAGTAAACTTCGTAATTCCAACATGGTCACTGGACTTTATGTAAGTCTTCTTTCGTCGTCTTCTTTGTGTTTGGGAACCACTTTTGAAGGGAAAATAGCCTTTATGTCCCGTTTATGCCATCTCGATATAGGCTCGCTTGAGTAGGTAGTATGTTATGTACAACTTTGTACTGAAACATTTGGAGCTTAACTTCTTTTTTGGTATTAAAGAGTGAGCAATGAACCTTATAAAGATCACTCTTAGAGAAACCATGTCTCAAAATTCTGCTTTCCGCCGTTGACGGCTCATATTTTCGTTTCTAGGATTGTGGATTAAATAGCTCTTGTCGACAATCCTACGTGAGAAACTGATCTACGTTAGATATATTCTGATTTTTTACACTCTTTTTCCAGGTGAGCAGAATAGCGTCGATTAGACCATAGTATGTGGTAAGAGGCGTATTCAGATTGAACTTTGCATTAAATTCGAAAAAGTTAGGAAAATTATTATGTTCGTTCAGCAAATCTCTTACCTAAACGATGTTGCTCGTGTACCAATCTTCGTAGAACACAGGTTTCTCGTCGATCAAAATCTTACAATTGTTCCACAGGATTTCGGAACTACAGTTATGGGCATTGCTCTTAGACATGTGCTTGAACTCTTGCCAGTAGGTTAGAATTGTTCTGTTAAAAGGAGGAAGACTAGTGCTATCTAAGTTAAGGGGATTAGCATTGTAAAGGAGAACACTTAAACTCGCTTTGAGAAAGAGGTCTAAGGTAATTCGGAAATGGCCTATTGTTTCTTTTCGTAAAACGTTTACAGTTATAATATTAACAAAGTTATACAACAAACAGATCTATGACTCTTTATTCAGGACAACATTGACGGGATAAGCGCCTAAACAATAAATTAATTCTATAAAATGCCTGTAGCTTTTTGAAAATGGCCATAACAAGTAAAGTGCTTTACATGCATGTTTACATAGAATTAATGCAATGCAAATCGTTTTGTGAGGTCAAACCAAGAATAGACCCACGCCCTTTCTCACTCGGTCATGTGCCAAACGATGCTTACTTTTTCATAAGTTTGAAAGCCTGTAAAAATCCAACACTTGGCAAAAAAGAACAAAACAGGGCGCAATGCTTTTCGAACGAGTGCAAAGGCTTTTTTTGGCGGAAAAAGAAAATGACACAAGAAATTGCATGGATACATCATCTGTCACTTTGTTAACATTACTATAAAAGTTTAGGCTTAAGTAGCATGTGTATGCCCCCGAAGAACAAATAAGCGAATTTTATTTTTAAAATGTGTTTTGGTGCAACAACATACACTTTATTGTCAGTATTACACTCTATTGTATTATCAGAGTACAAAACAAATTGAAATGAAATAAATGGCCACCCGAATAGAGTTCTAAAGTGATGACGTCACAAAAATAAAATTTTTGAAATTATGGGCTATGATGCCATATTCTTATAGAGCATGCTAAAAGACGTCCTCATCCCAAAAATTAGCTCCGAATTGCAATTCCCGGTAGAGATATAAGAGATCAAAGTTTGATGGCATTCCATACAAACCCTTCAAAATTTGTTTCTGTTCCTTCAGTTTAGAGCAGACTCAAAATTAGAGAGATTTATATGGGGCAGTATCAAATTTCAAACCTTCATATTTCAGCTGGGAATTACAATTAAGAGCTAAGTTTTGGCAAGGAACCTTTTTTAAGGATACTCCATTCGAAAATGGCGCCCAATCCCATAATTTCACAGATTTAATTTTTTGTGACGTCACACTTTAGAACTCTATGTAGCAAAGCTAATCGAGTCGGGTGGTTTCAGATAATATTAAAATACAACAAGAAAGTTGGAAATGAAAATTACAAAGAAATTACAATATTATTAATTTAGAAAAGTGAAATCGATTCAAACAAGTACATGATTACGAGTAACAACGACGCAAATAAAGTTAAAGTACGTATAGTTTACAGGAGGTTATTAATGCAAATAAATATGGAAGGTGCTATTTTAGCAGTCATTCCAGCAACAATGGTTTTTTAATTCATAATTCATAATTGATCTCATTCTTGAAAAGTGCACGGACGTTTTTGTTAAAAGACCTTTTAGGCAAGGAGCGCAAGCTATATGGAAAATTATTCCAAACCTTAGGCCCAAGACTTGAAAATGACGAAAGTTGTTGATATACAGATAAGTGTCCGAAAATCGTGCTCAATCACTCACCTACATGGAGACAGTCTCATGCAGCAAACAGGTGTAGCCAAACAATAAGTGTTTTTGTAACGAGGAACACCAAACAAGTGGTTGTAGGTCACTCAACTATAATTGAAGGGCTTGGTGTAAAACGGCCAACAGTGACTATTTAGCCAAAGTTTCTCAAATTTCACTGCACTGTTTGAAGGATTGCTTTCTCTTTGTGCTAAGATCGCTTTTAGTATAGCTTCCTAAGCTGATCCTAAGCATACACTCTTTTGGGTTGTCACGAACAAAAAATTGCGTGACGAGGCAAAAGAATGTCTGCGTAGGAAGCTACTTTTAGTATGGCTCACATTTGAAATAGCTATTTGTGTGCTAGTTTTCTGTGTTCGAATCTATAGGAGAACAGTTCAAAGACGTGGAATTCTGAGCTGCATCTTTATCAGAGGAGGATTCAATCCTGCTTGTCACGCTCTCGTTTAATCGCGGTCTTTAGAGACTGGAAAGCATCTCCGTCACAAAATCTGGCTTCGAAAGGAAGAACTTGTTATGAGACCGGGTGAGAGGGGACGCTAACCACATTTATGGGCACAAGTCAGGGAGAAGTCGGGACAGTGGGGCTACGTGGGAGAAATAATTCATCAGAGGTGGGGGTAGCTACTAGGAATCTCCCTTTTAAAATTTCACCGGTGCACTCCTTTGCCCCACGCCCCTGCGGTTTGTTTTTTTCCCTATCGTTAATCCTTTAGCGACATTAAGTTTAGACAGTTTCTTGTTCTTTCGAAGTTTGAGGGCATTCAGTCTCCAAGGTGTTCATCACGTCTGTATCGTCATCATCTTGGTTATAACCTGACCTAATGAACTGGTAGCAGACTAAAGAAAGAACTGACACAAATGTTGTTGCACTGAGACAAACCAGCAGGGTCGTCGTATAATCCTTTTTTGCCCCTGAATAGAATTATAAAAATAAAAATGAATTTAGAGAGTAGTTAAGGTAAAGGATAAAATAGCAAATAAAGTTTACAACATGTGGTGGTGGTCGCTTAAAGCTGTCGACGTCCACACATATTTGCTTCAATTTAGCCTGTTCCAGGCTCTCAGATAGTGAGCGAGCAAAGAAAACTGAGCAGGGACTGGGGGAAGCCGCGAGTCACCTCGCTCTGCTGGTATTATCGCACCCCGTTTACTAACTGAACGTCAGGAACAGGCTAGCTTCAATTCTGATTGCTTCATTGCGCTGCTTGCGTCCGTTGTGATTGGGCAGAGTAATTGCTTTGGTTTTAGGTTTAGTTACGACAATTAGTTTGAAAACTACTATAAGATGTAATGCTAGTTCTTTCTCAGTACGACATTGCTAGTCTACCTCTGCTTTTGAACTTTTTCGATGTCAGCGCTTACTCCTTATAATATGGTCGTAGTGGTGATGCTATACTAACATTGCTGTGTTGCTATTGTGGCCCTACTAACTAGTATTTTTACATACAGTCGACTGTTGCTAAGCAACCACGTCAGATACGAGACAACCGTTATGGAGCACTACTGATTGGTTACCCACTCGCTGGTGTGTATCTCCGCATGGACCCAACGTGGTCCATATCGTTGGGCCTGGGCTCATTACGCGTGTCCGGACGGTTCACGGTGCCAGTCGAAGCCGGTCTATTCGACCCAAAGCACCTTACATGGTATATCTCCAGGTATTCGTCGGCGCAGTCCTTGGAATCCGACGGGTTGAAAGAGTCAAATCGCAGCTCACCTTTATTCTTCATATAACAACAGATACGCTTCCAGTGTTTGTGGTGTCGTGAGCGGCAGTTATAGCTTGAAAGGGGTCCGCAGTTTTTCGACAGGATGACATTGGCGCTGTCTTCAGGACACAGGCATGCTAAAAATAACCCGGTGATCAACATTTAGTTTCTCCTTGTAATATTTAGGTAGTCTTTTTCCCATAAAATAGGTATTTAGGGGAATTTATTGTCACTACGTTTAGCGTTTGAGTAAGAGAGATTAATATTGTGACATTGTACTAACAAACACGAAGTGCAAGATACCTAAGAAATGATGCCTCTTACACTTTACCGCTGTATATACGGCTTTAAAGCCAGATGCATCATAACTAGCCTTCTTTGACGAGAACTGAACCCAAAGATATCGACCGCTGGAAAACACAGCTGTACACTTGACCCCCAGATGGCAGGGCTTGTTAAGCAAGTGACTGGATGAATTCCTTCCATCTCTGATGTAAAGAGAAGAGCTCTGTCGATCAATCTTCGGTTTCAATTTATCTATCGTGAGCTTCACATAAAGTCCTTCGGGGGCTGCGATCACCCACGTGCAAAGAATGTCGCCGGAAAAGCGCTTCGGAATCGGTAAGGGGAAACTTTGTCCAGCAATAACGTTCAGTTCAACAACCTTGTCCTTTTGGCAGTGACTAGCGACACCTATAAGCAAAATAGAAAGAGGGGTTAAACACCAGCATGCACTTTTGAGCATTGGAGTGGTTACCAAGCGGGTAATATTCGTCATGGAAGCCATAGCGTGGTGTAATGCCCTATAATTGTTGTCATGACTGACATTCAATGATTTGTCCTCCCAGATTGCGGAAAACGTCGTAATAACAACTCATGACCTCGAGAATAAGGTTAACACTACTCAGTAGTCAAATCTTTGACTCAGATTTTACACTGCGCACTTGCTTCAATTAAGGCGGGGGTAAACCTGGACGTCGTTTTTTCGTCGCTCAACATGGATTTAATGTTAATAACTCGTTCGCGTTTGAAGCAATCCAAAATCCCTCTGCTCATCTTACGAAGCTATGTTGTGGGGTATTTTGTGAATTTTGGGAGGATTTTTGGGTATATTTGGGAAGAGATATTTTTTCTCAAAGGATTAGTTAAATTTAGGGGAATAGAAAATATTGAAAATTTAATGAAGGTTCAAAATTGGAATTTGAAGTTTAAAATAAACCTTTTCGCGGTAAAATCCGCCATTTTGAAAATGGGCCAAACAGCGCGCATAATGAAGTGTTTGTATGGGGATTGCGATGTGAAATAACTTTGTAATATTGAGTATCTGTAGAAACTTTGAATAGTGAAGGGAATTTAGAGGGCTAAACATTACTCCTTTTAAAGCTGAGGGATACAGCTGAGCTAGAAAGCGAAGAAACGGGTTTTTAATTTTCCATACATTTGCCTGTAATCTCCGCAAAGACAGGCAGGAAAATTTTACGTTTGCTTAATTTGGTTTTCCCAGATTTTGTTCTGTGATTGTTTGGTAAACTCACACGGCTTTCCCAACCAGTAAAAGTAAAACCAAACTTGACTGCTCGATCGCGTGCATTTCCCCCGCTTGGGGCCGGCTACATGCAATTACTTCGAAACCTCACTGGCCATCGTGTTCATTGCTTTATCCGCATCCATTGTGATTGGTCAGAGAAACTGCTTTGGTTTAGGTTTTGGTTTTACGATACTCAGCTCAATTTTTACGATACCTTGCTTAACGGCCTCAAAAACAGCCACAACTGACATAAAATCATCTTCGCTGAAGGACTGGAACTGAACCCAAAGATGGCGACCACTGGAATTCACCATCTGCTGTTTATTTGTGTCGTTGCCAGTGAAACGCTTTAAAAACTCACTTGTGGAATTTTGACCATCACGAATGTCAAGAGTAGAATTCTTCAACGGGAAATGCTTCGTTTTCAACTGTACACGGTTTTCCTTTGGCACAGTGATAACCCAAGTGGAACAGTGGTCAGAGGCGTTTAGTGAGCCTCTTTGGCCGGTCAGATGTGTAATATTTTCTTGTGTTGATGAGTTGCACTCACCCATGACCACTGAAATCAACAGAATCTCTATCATGAGAAATACCTCAAGGAAACAAAATGAAGGTCAGTAAACTGAACTAACGAAAGATGAAATAAATTTCAGTCTTTAAGCCCCCCCCCCCCCCCCCCAGTTTAAATTTTAATTTTAGGTGGGTGCACATCGCACACTAAAAAGTGTTTGTTCGCAGATAGATCTGTCTGTAAACTTTAAGATTTAACCAAGTCGCTAAATAAAAATTCAGACGCCAGACTAAAAATAAGTATCTTGAAAATTGAAAAGATGTATCGGAGCTAGTAAAACGTAAAATCGTGTTTTGGTCCATGCAAGAGCAATCCGACGCGAAACTCAACCTCGCTTCCCTGGGCAATCTTTTTCGGAAAACGCAAAGACTCAGAAAAAAAGGTTACCTTATGATAGGAAAATAAAAATGCACTTTATTAACGCGATTTTACAAAATTCGCGTTAATTTAATGTATCTTAATTAATGTGGATGTAAATTTAATGCACGCTATTTTACAACATTGTTATTACACGGAGGCTTTGAAAGATCTTTTGAATTGATAGAGTCTAGTTAGGCTTCAAAACCAAATTTTCGTTGCTGTAAAAAAGACTTAGAAACATCCGTGGACCTGTCTTGGAAAGTTTTATCGACGGAAGCCAAAACGTAGTTTCGCGTTCAGAAATGTAAAGTGTGAGTTTGCAGAATTGTGAAAATCGCAGTAAATGAAGCAAGATGCTCATCGAATAATTCGCGTTAATTTAATGTATTTAAACTGACCTAACTTTAGAAAAATTCGCGGCGTTAATTTAGTCTGACGTAAATTTTTTTCACGTTGTCAACGTGCATTGTTAATTTCCTATAATAAGGTAGATGAAACAACGTATGGAAACAAAACGATAAGCTCTAACAGACCACAAAAAATTATCATAAGGGTTCTAAAAAATTCCACGGATCCGTGAAAGAATGTTTACTAACTAATAATCATGCCAACTACTTTAGTATCAACTTACCTTCAGCATTCAAAAATTCTTGAAGCAGCAGATATAGCCCTGAGAAAGTATTGCACAAAATGAACAGTTTGTTATAGTTTCAAAGCGCAGAATGTATTATAAGTGTAATGAAGATTCCTTATGCGTGTTTTGGACGGACAGGTTGAGGAGATTTCGGGGCAATAAAGAGCATGAGACGAGGAACCGTTCAGTCCCTTTCTCTAAGCTTTCGCATTTTGCATTCTAAGTAAGCAGTCACTATCAAAAACAGAGCGCTCTTCGAAGACCCTTGCGCCACGATCTTTAAAACGAATCATCTTTTTTCTTCATATTGCTGTCTGTCATAACTGCGATCGATGTTTTATCAACTTTCTCCTTCATTCGCATTTCATAGTTTTAATATCACAACTGTGCGCAGTCCGGCTTGCGGATGCAGCCGCAATTACGTTTTCACGACCTTTAATTTCACACAAACTGCTGTCTGTAAAACTGTAAAGAACAACTCTAGTTTGGGTATATTTCGCGCTGTCATAAACAATCTGACTGAGGAAGAATCCAGGTGTTCTCATTAGCATTAGCATCCCTCGCACGCATGCATGTCAACCGGAGAGTTCGAACAGGAACTTCTTTTTCCTGCCGTGAAGAAAACACTATGGAGATTAAAGAATGTTATCAAGCAAATGACTTGATTCGTGTCTGTCAAGAAAGGCTAGTGCAAAATGAACCAAACACTCTCGCGATCACGCAAAATGTGAGTGGTCGTCGATTCAAATGGTAGCAGCCTCGGAGGCGAAAGTTTGGCCGGTTTCATACACTTCGTTTGCGAGTATCGTGCGACCGATTGTTTTTTTTTTTTTTAAGATCGGCTTTGCTTTGTTGCATTGTGGCTTTTACTAGATCCTCGCTCATTACCATCCCTTCTTCGTCGCTTTTATTTTCAAATACACAGCTTAAAGTTGACATTCTTTAAAGCCGATAATTTAGGTTTACCAGTCAATGAATGCCTGTAAGTGCGCAAAGGGTTCTCATTAGTTAGCCGGTTCAGCCTCGCAGGAGACGTTATACACCGTGTTTTCGTGTGTTCGAATGGCACTAACACTTTGTGCAATTTTGAAGCACGATTTGTAAAACTGTTAGCCATGCATATTGGCCAAATAAGAAATTGCACATGGAAGTTACACTACACTCTTCCTTCTTGGGGAACAGTTTTGTCAACAATAACGGCTGTTTATATTCTCAGGGCTCTCTCAGCCATTGGAAATTTTTCCTTTTTCCCTCCGTATTCCCCGCTGTCTCTACTTCTTGTGATTTTGAGATGACTGGAAACGCTGAACTGATTTTCTTCTAAAACCCCTGCGTTTTAAAAAGCCCATGTTTATAAGTTCCTCTGTAACGACAACGGACGGACTTACCAAAAAGAACACTAGGTCGAGTCATCTCTGTTCCTCTTGGCTTCAAATCTTTAACACCAGGCATGCAACTCTTTCCTCGAAGGAAAATTTTATAATAAGGAACAGTTCTGGCAGCAATGTGTTAACAGCTTGTGTTGTCAACGCATCATGCATTAATTTTGTCAGCTGCTTGTCCATCTCAGTGAAATACATTTCTAGAGGTTTGGAAAAAGACACGTAGGAAGGGAAGTTTTCAATAAGGCATGCCAGTGGGAAAACAAACACAAATATTTTTTTCTATAGTTTTCTCGTTTAGTAATTTTATGGTCGAAAAATTCTTGTTTCACCTCAACCAGTTTATCAGCAAGTCAGAAATCTCTAGATATTGTCTGGTTTCCACGTTCGCGTAATTTCTGCACATCGTACGGACGTAAATTAAAGCTTTGACGTACGTAAAATAAAATAGATGTGACGAGTTGGCCTGTACCCATCCATCAACCCATCAGTCCACCATCCGTCTGCCTGCTCGTCCGTCAATTATTTTTATCGGTCCCTTCAGGCTGCGGTAGGAGACCAAATGATCAAGAATCCTAAAAGTATAGCGTCTTGGCGTTCTGTGAATAAGCTAAGCTTACCTGTGTGAGCATCTCAAGCTTACCTGCGCGTGTCAGCATTTTGCGGAAAACAAAAAGTAGCTCGCCTTGAGGGAAAGTTGGCGCTTGAAATCTTTAGTTTGATACTGAATTGGAAAGAGAGAACACTATAAAGTGTCTTGTTGTCAGGACTGGGATAACCACATAAGTTGGAAAGTCACCTGACGTTTACATATTCAAGTAAAAAGAGTGAAACCTATAAGTAGAAAGCCAATTAACATTTACAGATCAACCATTGAACCCTATTCCGCGTATTGCTGTATATTTGGGATATTACAGGTGACGCAGATGGCTAATTTGCGAATGCTCTTCAAAATAGCACGCATCATAATAGGCGCTCCCTATTTCAAAAGATATTCAGTAAACGAGAAAGTGTGGAAAATGAATTGGCCGCAAAGCTGACGTTCCGAGATCTAGTCCTTCATCTTTCAATCTTTTCGTTGTTTAACTTACCTTATCAGGTCAATTGACGTACATGACGATCCAAATATCAGTGAACATACAGACTCACCAAACAAGGAAAAAGCCCTGGCAACAAGGTTTCACGCAGACCGTCACGCAGACCGTTCACATAGCCTGCACACAGGACACCCAATCTAAAATTTGGACTCACGTCAACTCTTACCAATAACGTTCTCTTTCTTCCCAGAATTTGTGATTGAATTAAGAAATAACAACGATGACACCGAGAATGACGTCTCAGTTATCAGAGACATGATTTATTGTTCTCTGCTTGAGGGGCTCGCAAAAAAAACTTGGCTTCTTACACAATGAACAAACTGGAATAACAAATGCACCCTTTGATAGCTCAACAGCTGAGCATTTTGTTCTTAAAAGGACGTTATATTATTAGCTTATGACGAATTTAATTTAATCGTTTGTTGATAGACCAGATTGTAGTAATGGAAAGGCATAAAGGGCTTTTAAGTTTTGTTGGTGTAGCTTTTGGACGAAGTCAAGTCAATACCCTGTCACATTTTGAGAAATGATTCAGAGCACGAGACTGAAGAACAAGAAACTGAGGAACACCTGAAGAGTGGTAAACAGTGGAATTCATAGGAATCGCTTTCCAATGACAGTCACAGTTTGATAGACATAGTTCCTGACCAGCAGGAATCATGCTGCGCTGATAAAGATAACAAGACTTTCAGGACCCATTCACTTTAAAGACTGACTGATGACAACTAGAAGCCAACTAGAGCGGCAGAGTTGTAGGATCAAGGAGGAATTACATTAATTCCTAAAATCTCTTGACAATGACTGCCTGGAGCAATCACTATGAAACATAAGTTCCCAATCGTAGTTTTAATTTTATTTTAATAGTGGGATGCGGGGGGGGGGGGGGGGCTGGAGGGGGGGAGCGGAGGTCTTGAAAAGGGAACTTAAGCGTCGGCGTTTTTGAGCGACGGACGTCAACCGGCATTGGGGCGTTTCCTCTTTTAACTTGCCCTAACGCCACCACATTTGTATAAAGACTAAGTCTCTACTCTTATAGAGACGATTTACCTGAACATGTTTGCAAAACCACCACCCATGAACACGAAACTGTTCCACTTCGGATTCCCTTCCTTTGCCTTTGCTTAAGCTCTTTTTTAGTAAATAAACAGGTCACGAGAATAAAGAAAATGATCATCTAACAGTTTTTTTTGGGGGGGGGGGCGTCGTGAAAAAAATAATCAGTATTCTGGGACATTCTCGTTCACTTTTACGAGTTGTGATGTATTTTATCGAGACTGCAGGGCGAGTCAAAATGCAAACAACGAGCTAGTGAATACAAAGTGATCGGCTATCAGAACATGTAGTAATGAGATTTACTTAGTGGACTTAGTTATGATTCACAGCAAAGAAAACTATGCGAAAAAGTGAGTCGGAACCCGTTTGTTCAGACTTTATACAAGATTATATATAACTAACTGTACAAACATCGCACCATATTTGTGCTCCTTTCGCGAGTTATTCGAATGATACGACTGTTCATTATTCCGTTATTCTTGCTTGACTGAACCCGTTCTCGACCCAAATACAAACTTCTATCCTAGTGTATATTTCTTGTTGCCACTACTTATCAAGTTCCAAATGAACGGTATCGTTTTTCTGTTATTCCTAGTACATAACGACCACCGTTACATTGTTCCACTTTATTATATGCCAACGATAGTGTGAGTGATTTGATTGGCTGCTGAGAGGGTCGCTTTCCTTGTAACGCCTGCGGGCAATATAAAATATTTTTCTTCGCCCGGCGATTGTCGTAAGCACAAGCGACAAAACTCACAACGAAACTTTTTTTTTTCGATGATTGCTGCATTTAGAAGTGAAATAAAAATATCTAGATCTTTTAAAATTATGAATGACAAAGAACATTCAGAGAGTAAAAAAAAATAATGGAAAATCTTTATTTTGATTTTACCATTTTTTGGTGAGTTCCGTTATCCTGGAGAGGACAAACAAGCCAAAACATAGCTTTCGGTACAATACAGTTCTTTTCTAAATTTTTATTTCCATAAAAAGCCACATAATAAATAACTTATTAACCTCGACCATTACATCTCATTACAGGGAAATCTCAGACCTCGGCCTCGGTATTGACCTCGCTATCGCTCGATCAACCTCACTCGAACTCTCGGTAAATAAGTAGCTGATATAACAATTTTCGTTATTCTTAATTTTTCGATTATACGCCCGGTATCTGTACCTCCGTCACCGAATGAAGAAACGTAACTTCTGCTTAAGTTTTTTTTTTAAAAGGGAGATTGGAAGCGAAGAATCACACAAAAAAAATGATTGAGTTTTGTTTAAAATTACTTTATCAGTTTACCAAACCTATAACTAAGCCTCTTTGGCAAAAATAAATACGAATGTTTATAGTGAAAGTGCACTTAGCTAATCAGCTAGGATGGAGATGATTAAAATGAATTACCAGCTTTTTCAAGTTCTCCTCTCGTGTTTGTGGAAAAGCAACTAACCGATTATGCTCTGCTTCCCTTGTGAGAAAATAGCTTAACCGTTCTTGTTTTTGGTGCTTTAGGGGCATTTGCAAGGAAATATATAAATTACAAGAGGGTACTCCGTTTTAATTTTACCCCTGCTGCTTTCACTGGGGCTACATTGCACTTCCTGGTTCATTCGAAACCTGAGTGCATTCTGTTCCCGATGCATGCCCTGTCTCCTCTTTATCTTCCTCTTCTGGCTTCATGCATTTCCAGCAAAAAAAGGTAGCGATGCACAGAACTAACAAAAAACCAAGACAGAGTGCCACAGACTTCAGAACAGAGGCGGTTGTCCCTGACAAGAAAGAAGTAAAAACATAAAAATGCGCGGTTATAGAGTAACTTCAATTGAAACAGATTCTCGGCCCTAAAGATCCATTCTGTTTTTCTTTAAAGTATGTCATAATCAAAAGAGTTTGTTACCAAATATTACTTATCATTAGTAGATTCAGCCTTTAATAAAGACTGTCCTTGTCACCTGGACCTCAGCTGGAGACTATTGCCTTCACAGGAACTGAACTATTTCTTCCCCCTTTGGGCGTGGTTATTTTATATTGTTGTAAAAAGAGGGTTTTTTTTCGTTTTTGTAATTAGTTTTTTTTTCAGACCAATTGTTATATCTTTTGGTTTCATTTTTGCAGGGAACTACCTGACAGCCCGTTCACCTTCTCCCCTTTTGGTCTATGTCAATACATATAGTTCGCCGGTCCCTTGCTTGTGTTCAGTCAGTGTTTCTGGTCAAATTTATTCCGTTCACTGGCCTGGCAGTCACAGCATTTAATGCTGTAAACCGCTCCGAGCTTGTCTGTCTTTTGGTTCGTTTTTGTGCTTAACGTCAGTTAGTCAGTAGTTGTCTTTAAGTAGTGATGGGCCTGTGAGCAACAGACACGGTAGGGAAGGTGTTCTCTGAAGAAAGGATGCTCACGCTTTGAGGTATAGCTGGCCTTGAATCCAGGGTATGTACCCTTTCCGCTGGACCTGAAAGTAACACTCATGCTTGATCTGTCTAAGGTTACAGTTGGAGGGGCGTTTGACCCACAATACTTTACACGGCGTATTTCCACGTAGTCATCGGTGCAGTTCGAATACGACAGGTTGGAATACGACAGGTCAAATGAATCAAACGACAACTCGATTTCGTACTCAGAGCTCATCATGAATTTCCAGATACAAGTGATGCTTTCATCACAAGGCAAAGGATAGATGTAGCTGGCCAGGTTTCCAGACGCTCCGTACAGTGTGAGTGGGCCGTCTCGGAATTTGCAGGAGAACGGAGCTGGTACTTAAAAATAAAATCAAGCGATCAACATTTATTACAACAATTATTGCATGAAGGTGAGGTTGATGACGAGACTTACCGCCGGATTAAGGTAGATCGCATCCCCAACATCGTGAAAAAAAAACCCTCTCCAATGACTGTTTTATGCTTTACTCAAAACAATGAATCCCCGTTTTCATACTAAATCTTGAAGCCGTCTGTTGTAACCATATAGAGCGCATTGCCTTTTAGCACCATTTCCATTCTACGTGTGAATTAGGGTCAATTTGATTCCGTAGGTCTCCTTAAGCACGCTGTTAACGCGTAAGAAATACAGGAAAGAGATATGTGAAACTACATTGCGAAGTATCTGTTCGGAAAAGATCACAAATAAGACGTCAAAACGTGGTACTGGTTGACCTTCACAAGACCTGTAGCTTAGTTGTTCACTGCATTTTGTTGCCCGAAAATAAATATTCTTCAGTTTTCTCTGTTGCTTCTTCCCATCCTTGAATTAACTTGCTTTCTTGATAACTATAAATACTCTGAATATTATCAATAAAACAAACTACAACATTTTTCATAAATAAATAACGGCTCTTACATTGTTGTACCACTTCATATTCAGCACAAAATCCAGGAGCGTGGTAGTCACCCTTTACCGCGTTCTTGGAGGAGAAATTGACCCAAAGGTAGCGATCACTGGAAAATACTGATGAGGCCTTGTCAGGCTCCTGACCGCAGTACTTCTGCAGCAAAGGACTGGACGAGTCCTTTCCATTTCTGATGTAGAGAGCTGACAGACAACCGCCGTCCAGCTCCGTTTTCTTTAATTTCAGCCTCACGTGCAGTCCCTCGGGGGCTGTGATCAGCCACGTGCAAGAGGTGCCGCGAGGAAAGTCCCTCGGATACATGGGAGAGAAGATTTTCCCAGAGGTTTCATTCAGTTCCACAATCTTGTCCTTTCTGCAAGATCCAACATCCGCTAGGAATAAAATTGAAAGAGGAGTTAAAACACGCAAATTAAAATTAATGTACGGTTTGACACAAATAGAGAGAGTGAGTCGAGCGAGAAGTAATATTCCAAGAATTAGACTGTTTCACCACGGTCTAAAAACTGAAGGGAAATAACGAAAGCAAGCCCGATTTTTTAAGGCAATATATAGCCTTCTATTTTTTTCTGTTTTCAAGTGGGTCAAGACCATGATCTATGAAACAGAAGTCAGTGAAGCAGTCGAAGCAATCGGAATGAGGAACAAACCGTGGGCAGAAATTTCCAGCTTAAGCATTCTGTACTTGTCTTATTTCTAGATTCTTTGCGAGAAACAGTTTCTCGCTGCTTTGCAAAAGTCGTTTCTTAAATTGAGTTACCATTCATTACATTCGTTCAATACGTGTCCGGTATGGCTGAAATTATCGTATGCAAGGATAGCCCGTTCCCGTTTTCGACCACGATTTGTTACATGCATGAAGTTTTCTTGCTTGCACCCTGCACACTGACTAAACGTGAATGCCATAGACGAAGTTTTGCGAGCCATATTTTCAAACAAAATGGTAGGCGCATTGGAAGACGCTCTCTGCAGCTGTTAGTTTTGACCTACCACAACTATAAACATTGAGCAGTTTTCATCTGAGTGTTGAAATTCATTCTCATTTTGATTTTGTTTTTGTTTCTTTGGTTTCACTTTGTGATTCGTTTTCAAAACGTGTGCCACTTTCTCAGTTTATTGGGAAGAAAAGCCCAAACCAGACAAACCAGTCCTGTTGAGCTCCTCGCACCCATTTTCCCGCGTTTGCAAAGTAATTGGTGGCGGCCAGATGTATTGCTTCAAAATTTGATTGGTTCCTTGCTATGTTTACATTTGTTGTGATTCGGCAGGGTAATTAGTTTGGTTTTAGCTTTATGACACTCAGTTGAAAATCACTCAAGAACAACTGCATTCAAGCCTTGTTTCTGCCTTACTGTTTTTGACGGCCTCGTACTTGGCAAGAAATAAGTTAAATTTTTCACGGAAGGACTGGAACCGAGCCCAAAGATGGCGCCCACTGGAAATCACTGTGTAGCTCACTTTTTTTGTACCGTCTCCAGCGTAAGTTTCCAAAATCTCGCTTGACGAATCCTGACCGTCACGGATCTGAACAGAAGAATTATCGAATAAACTGTAGTAATGTGTTTTCAGCATCACGAGATTTCCCTCTGGAACCGTAATTATCCAGGTGCACGACAAATTATCTGTTTGATTTGGCAAATTAAGATAGCCGCTGAGATCGTTCAGACGAATAACGTTGTCTTTTCCTCGTATATTGCACGACCTTCTGGCTGCTGAAATCACAAAAAGAAATCAAAGGTACAATACGTTTTGTGAGCTTATTATATCAAGTCATCATAGTCCGAAAAACGGTACATGTTCTGACGAAGTCAGTCACACAGTTTTCCCTCGTATTTATACCTTTAATGTATCTTACATACCTCAGAGAAACCAAACCTCAAAAGGAAAGACATTTGTCAGCGTTACTTTTAGATGGGATCCTTCCTCAAAGGGGTGGAATACAGAATATAGAGTTTCTTGTAACGACTAGGTCCAATTCTAAAAATAGCGGCATTTACCACCAAAAATTGAATGTGATCCTAACATCGAGAGGCGTCCTCAGGATGAGTTTACTTTGCATTTGTGGCACAAAAGTTCCACTGAAAAGCAATTTTTTAATAAAATTTTGGAAGCCTTGATCTGTTAACTGCACACCATAGATTATATATACTGCATAAATTATATTGTATAAACCACACTACGTACAGTCCGGTCTATTTTGAATCTTTTATTTCAAATGTACTTGATTCTGGCCACAGACAATAGTGCTTGTAGTAAATGAAATCCGTTTAAGCAAAGTTAAGCTTTTTTTTTTATGTTTTATCTCATTGCAGAACAAAAACCCTAAACTCCACTCATCTTCAACCAGTTGAGTTAAACAACATGTGTTTTGTTTGAGACTGATTTAAAGGCTGCAGTTTCTGTTTCATCAAACATACCTTCAGTGTCCAGAGGCTGAAGCAGAAGAAGCATCCCTGGAGGGAACAAAAGAAACAGTTTTGCATTACTACATTAAAAGGCATGCCTTAAGTAGATAAGGATTTTTGTAGCAAGGGGATTCTTTTTTATTGGTAGAATCCTAACTCGGCATCGTTTCTTAATTGTCGCAAGACACAGTAAATCAAGGAAATGAAAGAATAAATCAACCTTGAGATAACAAATCAGGCGAGTCGGAAAGTTTATTTGTGAACTGTGTTTTCACATCATAAACTCACCCTTACGCCCAGCGCTATCTACTAAAATACCGCTAGCGTTCTAATCAAATTGTTAAGCTGTAAAAGCCATTTTAGTTGTAATGTTTCTTCCAATTAAAAATATTATTTCCTTTTAAAAGATGCAGAGTCTCGTTAGGTTTTCGTATCTGCTGAATGTTTCCGACCTAGCCTCCGCAATTGTCTTCCTGTTTTGCATTCTAGTTGTCTGTGAGCGGTTGCCAAATTGCAAAGAACCTTAGATTTAAGTACGACTAGAGAGTTTTGAACAACTGGAGTACATCCAACGAAATTTCAAACCATTCGCAGTCTCTTTTTGGACCAATTATCTGACCTAAGTTTGGACAGTGCCTTGCAGCTGAAGCACGTTCAGTTAGCGCAAATTCAGTTTGTTCATCTGCGAAATCTGAAAGTAGCTAGCTACTATGGAAAGGTAAATCAAAAGACATATATTTCCTGTAATTACCCAGGCACTTACAAACTGATGTAGAGGTCCAAGTGGTGGAACAGAGAATTAACTCTGAAGTGCAAATTAAAGTGCTAGGAGAAACCCAGTGAAAAACCCAGTGGGCGTTAGCCCTAGTAAAGGGTATCAGGGAACCACACGAGGGAAAGAAACAATTCTTATGACCCCGGTGGGAATCGAACCCACGACCTCCGGATTAGATCTACCGTTGCTCTGCCGACTAAGCTACGAGGTCGGACAGAGAAAGTCGGGGACGATCAAGGTGGTGAATCGCGGCAAAGAGAGAGTAAGGGTACATATACAAGTTGTGCCGCGTAGCACTACTCTACTGATGTAGAGGTCCTCTAGCCTAATTGTGGACAACTAAGTCAGGCCAACGAGAGCTGACGAACTTATGTTCACTGCGCATGCTCAAAACAAAGTATGTTTTCAAATAGCGGGGTCCAGTAAGAAGACCGCCCGAGAAAATAGAGTTACCATAACCCGAAAAACAAGATTTGCAATGAAGAGCCAGTCACTATTGAAGGCGAGCCAGAATAGCACATGCTTGTGAAACTGAGGTGTAAACTCCTCTCTTGGTCTAAACCATCACAAATAAGGACGATAAGACTTTATACGAAAAGGACTTGGCTTCCAATGGCGGTGTCGGTACACCGCATATAATTCTTTCTTTCGTGAAATTCTTTCGCCGGGAGCAAACCGCCGTATTGTTTAGAAAAAAAAAAAACACCGAACACTGACAACTGATCCCTGCTAAAATTAACTTATTTAATTTCGTATTGCTTTCCTTAATTTGGGTGTACTAATTTCTGAAATATTCGCCAAATTTTGTGTCAATTTCAATTTGGACTAACTCTAAATTCGGATCAAATCGTTGTTTTGGGCCGGTTGACTTCTCATCCGCTGCAGTTGAAGGGTCAGTCAACCGACGCAAAACACCATAAGATCGCAATAGTTACAATGGCCAAGAGGTAAGTGAACCGTATCATACTTGTCTGATCTTTTCACCAAAATTTGGGAACAAAAGATGTAAAATCCGGAATTTTATGACGCATTTTCGTCAATCGCTTGACTCAACGCGATATCAAACGTTGGAACTTACAATGACTGCCATTACGTCAGCGCGTGTCAACACACATAGATAGGATGGTCTGCCTGTGGTTTTTCATTCCGTTCAAAACGCCCATATTCCTACATCTGTATCCCTCCCTTTCCTGTCAACTGAAGTGTTTTTTTTTACACTTCAAAGTATTGCTTGGAGTCTTTTACATTCGAAAATATCTGCAAAAACCTTATTAATTAATCTCGAATGGTCAAGAAGAAGAAATATTCAGTGTTTCTTCATCCGTCGAGGGGAAAAATACACATAAATTTATCCTCTCGCAAATAAAGACGTGACGCTGTCAATCAGAACAATTTGTTTGCGTGCGAAAGCGCAAAAAATATGGTTGTGCATTGTTTATGACTGGAGTGTGCTTTCCCTTCTTGAACAAAGCCGTAAATAATTGGAATTAAATAAGCAAGTCAACAAGACGGTAAACTTGCAGAAGAAACACCGGCTGGCTATTTGATTGAATGGAAATGCCAGTAAAATATTTCAGAAAAATTTTTTTGCGGTCAGTATGGCCTTCAAAAAATTCATACTTTTGTAGACGAGGACAATTAACCTGTTCGAACTATTTAGCTGGAAATTTAAGCTGCAGAACGCCTTATGACGAATCCCGACTTTCTGAACCCAGTCGGTCTTACTTCGCATTTTTAACTTCATATTTCTTGCTCCGAAAGCTGAATGTACTGGCTATTATTATTACAAGAGTTTGAAATACCATTTCGCTGAGGAAGACCCTTTGTTTTTATAACTAATTCCCCAAGAATGTCTCAGATATCCAGACCTCTCGAACGGACGATATTCAGCTGCCGGAGGAGAAACATACACAATTAGCAGCGGGAATTTTCTGTCGAACCCTGCCCACGCTGCTTAAACCACCTGCAATTGAAATATCCTAAACAATGAATTGAAATAAGTGTTAACTTGCGCAATATATTGCATAGAGGCTAAAGCATAGCTTGTTGAAATTTGTGTGATTTTAAGGCATTCATAGCCAGAGAAATCTTGCACACCCGAAAACCTTTTTTCTAGAAAACCACAATTTAGTTTATCAACTTCCGTTTCCTCTTGACTCAGCACAGTTAAGGATATTATCAACATTTTCAGGATTCCACACAACATGGCTAAAGGAAGAATTTGTGTGCAAAAGACTGCTAAATACACCAATTAGTCGATTGAGTCTGTCCACAACATCAATCAGAGAGTACAAACTGAATCAAGATGCACACTGTAAATGATCATCGCAGAGTAAGCTTACAGACATTATCGTGATCCCACCTATCTATGACATGTGATAAATCTTTTTGGTGTAGCTTAAGGGAAAATAATTATAACTGCGAGGGAAATTTTTAATTTCGATCGGCCGCTTCTCAAGACTCCTGAGAGATGAAACACGCAAATTGCCCGCAAGTAATTTTTGAAAACCCTCTCAGAAACACGTCATGCTACCGTAAACAAAAGACCGAAATATGTCGCGTTGTCCTCTGTTATAATAAATTGTACACACATGCAATACAGAATGTTACCTTATTCTTTTCAAGTGTGAATTTGCGCAGTGCTAGCTCATGGAAAACGCAAAGCACGGCACACATTAAATTTGGATCTGTACGCGAGAGAAACGGCATGTACACTTTAGAATACAAATTTCCTATTTTATAATGAAATTGTACTCACCAGGAAGAAGACTCAGCTGAATCATCACGAGTAAGCACTTCGAAAAAATTAGATATAAGCGACTGGTCTGCTCAGAGCTGCAAGATTTCAAGCTGGTGGCCATCGACAACATGCTTGCCGCTTGCATGTATTACAAACAGTTTGCATATCTTTGCTTAATTGTGCGTTTGTCTTTTTCAGTGATTGAGGCAACTTATAGCCGAAGCTGGGCTTATTTACAACAAATGTGTCCGCTCAGGCTACTGTTATATTTTGTTGTCACTCAAAAAAAAAAAGAAAACAAGATTTCGTCAGGAAAGGAACTTTGAACGTTTCAACAATTCGTGATCATTCTCCAGCTGTTTCTCCACGGCTATTCTGTCAACTTTCAAAATTAATCTATTCCTCATTTGAAAGCTCTTCGACCTCTGACGTGTTTAGCAAGTCAAATATCAATGATTCGATCTAGTCGTAGCTACTTAAATAGACACATCGATTTGTACCAAAAATTTTCCTTTTTTTTCTTTCTTCAGTTGAAAATTGCAGACCATGATAAACATCAAATGAATCATGGAAAACGAACTTTAACTCAACTCGGTTTGTTTATGACTACAAGTTAACACATTCGCTGAACCATCAGCGAAAGGAAACAAATTCGAAGCTAAGGGAGTGTTTACATGATACCGGGGCGACTTTCGTCCCTAAGCGAGTTCAAGTCCGGTTCCCTCTTGTGGCTCTGTATTCGTTTACATGATACTACTGACCAGAAAATGTGGTGCCGCAACGAGCCATACCAGTACGAGTTAACCCCGGTTGCGTTGCTGTGCCGGGGCAATAATTTCGGTACGAAACGGTATCTTTTTTTCTTTTGTTTGTAAAAAATCGTAAATTGTGGACTAAACGATGGGAAATCATGTCAACGAAGAACAACCCCTCGTTTCGGTATGACATCAGTCTCTCGGTAATCTCTCGGTAGGCTGGAACGGGCAGCGCATGCGTAATTTTCCTCAACTGAGAATCGAAGATGGCGTTGAGGAGATGTGAGACCAATTTCTTCGATTAGCACTCGTTCACAACACTCAAAAGGACCTTCATATTTCAACTTACCTTACATACAGTAAGACTTAATTTAAACTTAAGGAGAAAGAGAAGAAAAATGACGATATATAGTAGGCCTCGACGAAGCCGGATCGTTTTCTTATCTACCAGTCCACTTCACCAACCCGGGAAAGCTGCCCGGAACATCAATTTTTTAACATATTTAGATGGAGTTGCCATCACTATAATGAAAGCTAACCATTTCCTAATCAGTGCGTTAGGCCTAATCAGTGTAGATCAGTGCTAAACCCTAGAACTCTTCTTCTTTCTTTCTGGATCTATATTTTATCAGTTTTCTGCCTAATAAATGGTGTTGTGCTGTCGTATACGCGGCTACTCTGATGATAAGAACTCCTGCAATGTGTAAACGTCACATGGTGGCCACAGTCCTTTTGTGCATTGTGAACTGGTCCTAACCCATTTCTTCAAGCAGCATGAGTCATGTAAAGGCGATATGAAATCAAGTAGTCATCGATCCAGGTGTGAAACTGGCGCCGGTGCGAGTTTTCTCATGTAAACATCCCCTAATTGTTTGCTCGGTGTTACATTCAAACAATTGGAGTCTCATCAGGAGCCCATCACTAAGAGCGTTCAGCTGCCCGATGTAATATTCCTGTCCCGGCGTTTTCACATACCGAATAATTTTGAGATTGAATTTGCCGCGATATTGGACTCCTGCAGGAGCCCCAATGATCAATCACAATGCTCCATTAACCCCCTTCTCTCACGCGAAACTTTTCCTCGACTTTCCTGCGAACAAAAGAAAGGTGATGATGATGCAGTGTCACGTGTACCGGAACTGCCTTTTTTCGCGGGAAAAGATAGTCGAAAAATAAATCGGTATGTAAAAATGCCGTGACATAGGCTTAGGCTCCCAGTGACGGGTTCCTGGTTTCATTCGTTCGTTCGTTCGTTCTTTTTGTCCTTCCTTTTTCCTTTCATCCCTCCTTCGCGCCTGCTTGCCTGCCTTCCTTTCTTTAGTTTTCGAAGAGGATATATGAAGAATGCAAATAATCAAACGTGGTTCGCAGGAACAAAAACAAATAAACAAACAAACACAATTACAAATGACCAACTCGACTGACTTGAACCAGAGGCGACACTCTCGTCGGACGTACCAGGATGAGCTTTGGTCTGATGGATGCGGCTTTTCCACTCGCCCACATGAGGGTCTCAATGGGGTTAACCGTAAGCTGTGAAACGTCAAAAACAGAGAGAATGGCAAAAAATAATCGTTAGCCGAGGAAAGAATTAAAATTTTGAAAAGTTGGGTAGGGAGTATTTTGAGATATTTATAGACTTCAGAACTTTCAAAGGCACCGTTTTATCGCCTTTGCTCTACTCTCTGACATTCTGACAGAGTCTGCGTCCCGCTAGGTTTGTCTGACAAGACCACACTAACACACAGATCCCGAAAAAGCAAGTAATCTTCATGTTTCATTAGCAACAAGGGACGTTTCTTTGTTTTTCATGTAAGCCTGTGTGAGGGTAACCGTGACGGATAAAGAATAACCGTTAGCCGTGAAAAGACAAATTTTCTAACTGTCAGCCGTAAAAGCTAGCACCCACCCCACCACCACCACTTAATTGAGGCCCTCCTACCCTCCTACATGCGCAACGCTATAAATGCACCTATCAATACTAAGCCGGCAAGGTGGGGAGTGAAGTGGTGGGGGGAGGGACTGGGTGAGGGAAAGGAGGCAAGGCATAGAACGGAGATGAAAGAGAGGTGTATTCAAATTAAGTAAATTCTGACTCTATTCTTTCTAATCCATTCTATTCTGAGAGCAAACCCTGATATTTGTAACTGTAGTGCGCGATACATATTATGAAGTCTCTGGGCATGACCAATGGAAAACCGTTACTGGAAAATGAAGTAGGCTATTTTGAGAGCAATCCATGTTGCGTCAGAAAGTAACCAATAGAACTGAGCCCACGCTTACCTGATGTCAAAGCGAGTGTGACTGGAGCAGGATATGAACAAACGTTAGAAGCGAGAAGCAAGACCGAAAAACGGTCTGCCATCGAGGCTCAACATGAATTATGGTCTTTGCTACTTTTGTTTTTTAACAGGAAGTGTTTAGTTTCGTCCGAGCGTCCCTGTGTCCGAGCGTTAATTTGATTTAATTGTTGTTAACAGTACCAAAGTTAACGGAAAAGCGGTTCCCTTCGTTTGTCGCGTGTATTCGAGGGATAAACTTATTTTTAATTAATTCAACAATTCCACACACTGCTTTTTCCATTTGTTGCTACACTCGCATATTTTGGTTGAACTGACAGTTTTGATAAAACTTTGGATCTGATGGCCCGTAACTGTACTTTCTAAGCAAGTGGCAACAACTCTAACCATGCGTGGCCAGTTAGACCCTCGCTGCTTCGACAAGCATCACTAAGAACCTATTTCCATGGTTTATAACAGTGAAATAAGGTAGAAATTCCCTGTAATTTCCCACTTCACTGAAGAATTGTATTAGTTAACTAAAGACTATTTACAAACGTTCCTGGTCTTTCGTTGAGTTTAAAGTCGAAGTATATCCTCTTAGAAGAAAGTTTTAATGAATCGTCTCAGAACACACTGTTGAAAGCTAATTAAAAGATAGCCGGGCCAATATCAATTGCAAGTACTTCAGGATTGGTTGAAATAAATAAAATAACGTTTTCACCCCTGATATAGGGGTTCAGCAAAGAACCATATACGCAGTCAAGGGTGGTCACTGCAAATCTCCTGGTATTACACAGCGCCTACCTCGTCAATCACAAACGTCTTCAAGTTGTATTTCCCAAAATAAAGGTATCTCCTTCACAGTGAACTGGCAGGTCTCTGTTTACGAAACTAGTTGACAGGTTAAACTACAAGCATGAAAAAATATATTGCCAATAAAAATTGACCTTGTTGAGTTACAAATCATCAGGTCAAAATCTCCAAGACGTATTAGCAAACTTTTGAGTTGTCTTTTCGACTTTTATTGTCTTATGTTTTTTTCTGTGCAGTACCTTATGCGAGGATAAACGGTGGACAATCAAGTGTGAACAGCTTGGTGTAAAAACAAGTGCAAATAGCAGGTGTGATGAAAGATCAAACGAAGCCTGTTAACTCCTGACTAATTAACGACACAACCTGCCCCGTTTGTTGACCAAGTTAATGAAGCAGAAAATTGAACAGATGGGTTTCTGTTGTGTGCCAAGAAGGAGGCACGCCGACTCACTGGGGTAAACGGGTTAACTTCTTACAAGCAAGGAACTCTTTCTTATTTCCTCAGCCTCGCCATATTAAGGGACACATATATACATCTTAAGGCATCAGAATAGGATATTTATGCAGGGGCGAAAGCGTGCAGGAAATCTTGACAGAGGGCTGGAGGCGAAATGGTGCTTCAAGACTTTGTAGATACACGACAACCCTACTTAACATTGTCAATGGAGTCGAAAACAAGATGTTTGCATAATCTAGTTCGCCTTTATGCCAGTCCCAAAAACCACTCGATGATCCTGCAGCAGTCCCTGGTTTTGGTTTACTCATCCCAGCATCACTTCACCGAAACGTTAAGTCCTTTCCAACTACATTAACACATAAATGATTAAAGCCGAAAAACCTCCGGAGTTATTATTAATAATATATGCTGCCACCGCTATAAACATCGAATCTTTTTATTTTGCATCTAATAAAGAGACGACAGAGAGACGATCAAGTGCCTTTGGGTGGGCGAAGGCGGGCTATCCTTAAGTAGTGTAGTTAAACCAGGATAGTCGGCCGATTGTCTGACTCAGGAAGCAACCCTCATCTTCTCTGGCTGGCATATACATTTCTGGGAAGTAACTAGTACCCACTGAGAACTTTTGACGATAGTATATCCAATTTGCTTTCATGTCCCAGACTTCGACAACATAATTTTTCACGGAGGAACGACGAAAGAAAGGAAGCGGCAATATAAAATTGTCCTCGTTCAGGCTGTGGAAAATTATGTCGGGTGAAGCGGAGGGATTATGGACAGGCGAAATAGAAACCAGTTTTCAAGAAGCGCTGGCGATCTACCCACCCTGTGGAAGACAAAAGATCATGTTGTCAACAAAAGACAAGATGTACGGTCGCAACGAACTCATCGCACGATACATTCTTATGAAAACGGGCAAAGTCAGAACTCGAAAGCAAGTGGCCAGTCACATTCAGGTACTGGCTCGGAAAAAAATCCGCCAGTTTCAATCAAGAATAAAAGAGAAGACTTACATCAATGACGGCCTACAAGAGATGATGACTATGTCCTCGGCCGAGATTTTGTCCCCCGTGGTTCATCATGGAGGCGATGTTTTCGAAGCGCCTACTTGTTCTGATATCTCCCCAGGGCCACCGCCTGCTCTGTTACACTGCTACTCGTCAGCTGGGCCGAGCCATCATGGACAGCTGATGGTTGAAATTCCACGTCCTCGAACCCCACCGAAGCTACAGTTCCCTGTCACACCAGAACAGCAAGGCATGCCCGAGTTTACTCCTCCCCGCACGCCACCTAAAATGGAGACGAGTTTCCATGAAGGAGCACTACAACGCAGTTTTACCTGGGAAGTACCGGATATAACTCAAGAGCTTGACTACAAGGAGCAAACGGCGGACTTCTGTCCGCAGTACAACATCCGCGTAAGTAGCGCCAGCACTTGGCGTGCCATTCCGGAAGTAATCCATAGCGCCAGATGTAAAGACGAACCCGTCATCTCAACATGCGCGCTTGGCGTTTCGGCGTCTTCTTTGCCAGAGACGCCAACTTTTGAGGATTACTTGGTTTACGACGCTGACCAAACATGCCCTTCGATCGATTTCTCGGACATGTGAGTCCACATCGGTAATTATATACTATGTACTTAATCTTTATGACATAGATTTTCGCCGCTATTTACAGGACACAGTTGCTTTATTGTTAATCTTTAGGTTATCAGACAACATAAGAGTACCAAAAGCCCGATTTTCTCAAAAATCACTTCGCGATCCGCTAATTTGTTGCTTGTTTAACTAGCCATCAAAAGAGAATTATAAGGATGCTGGGAAAAATTATAATTTTACCGGCCTATTTGATTAACTAAGTGCGGTAATTTCGAGTAAAAAACGCCTCTTTAGCTTGAGTGGAACGCATTTTCCACTCGTCAACTTGTTTAATTTTGTTAACTTGTCTCTTTGATGACATTACCTGTGATATAGAAGTTGGAATCTGGCAAAGTACCTTGCTCTCATTCACTTGAAGCAAGAGTAGAAACATCGAAAGAAACAGGAGAGGACAAAGGTCATCGCTCGCCTGTCGTATGTGTGATAAACAAGTTTAAGTTTCTGAATTAGTTCTGTTTTATTCATTCTCGCGAAAGATCTAGCTTTAAGTTGAGTGTCTATCTTTTTACCATTTACCGTCTGAGTTTTGTACCGCTGATTGCCACCTGTCTTACTACTTCACGCTTGACATGTCTCGCGCGTGTTTTAACGGGCTTCCCTTTCATTCGAGTTGTTTAGCTATTCTTCCAAAACAAACTTTGCTTTCATGGTGATTTACTTCAAGTCCTTTGTCATGCATGGTTCAATGTTTGCACTTGTCCTAAGTCACACTTTTATCAGGGTAGTTTTTGATTAACCCGTTCCATTCAAGTTTATCGATTTATTTACTTGATTTCTGAGGAGCAGCCGAAACAAAAAGTCACTGATTCACAAATAAAATAAGCCGTTCAAAGTTCACTAGCTTCTTTTCCACGGTTTACGAATTGGAATGTCAAATTTCCTCAACAGATCAGAGCTAAGTGTAAATTCAAAGGGCAAAGCCATGTTATTCATTAGTTTTTAACTCAATTTTTGGATCGGTTGTCATAAAGATCTGTTTTTTACGTTAAAGCAAGAAAACGTAAACGCACTTGAATTTGCGTCTGCACACGACTACTAACTCGTAACACTCAATATTAATGTCGATAGCAGTTCTAACTTTTGTCTAGAGGCCATGGTGTAAAAAACAAACTTAAAAGGCTGTGAAGACCCTTGCATGTATTTTGTCCAAGGCTGGTTAATCTACGCTCGCTTCCAAGTTCGTTTCAGTTCAGTGGTCGAGTAGCCGGAGCGTTTTCCCCCTGTTGTCACGTTAAGTTTTGACAACGAAACTCATTCAGTTAATTCAAAACTGTGAGTGATGTACATGAAATGAATTTAAAATTGTTTCAGCTTTGTGAAAACTTTCTAAGACGAAAACTGAACTAGAAGCAAATATGGATGAATTAAAATTGAGAGCCTCGAAACGTCGAAACCTATCGGCTGGAACACTACATATTACCACCTGTGGAAGAAAAAAGCAAATTTGAAGTCAGTTTTTTGCTTGACCCTGTCAATAGCCGGCGCGTCAAAATGGTCATCATCTTCCCCGGCCGAATTATAGCATCAATACAATTTTCATCAAAATTATGACCTAGCAGACAACAGCTTCTCATAATAATATATTTACGCAAGGCTGGGCCCTGGGTGGAGTCCACTCTAACTCTGTTTGGATGCCAGGTGAAATAGAACTTTATCAAAACAAAAGACTAACTTAATCTAAGACATAAAATTTGGCGAGTTAAAGCAGTTTTGTTCCGGTCGTTTACAGCAAATTAAGATTTGGATATAAGGCTTCAGATTGACTATCGCCAAACTTCTGTGAATATCTGTTTTCAACGGAAACACCATGATCTTATTATAAGGAAAAGGGAAAGGCAATCTCGAGTCACTTGAGTCTATGCAGAGGTAATCATGTCTCTTCATAATCAGGATCCGAGTTCGCGTTGTTTGAATCTGTTATAGTTGGAATGGATGTAGGGTATACACGACGAAGAAATAAGCTGTTCTGGGCCGAAGCAATTTAAGATGGCTTTCTAGAGCACTTTTTACCTTAAAGGGTTTTTACCTGCAATTTTCACGTTCTTCACAACTCTCTTAGTTTCTACTGAGAGTATTGGTAGTCTATTGACACGAAATATGAATGGTTACGGTAATTGAAATTCACACATATATTTCTTCCATACTTTTTATTGCATATCAAACCTGTGGATCAGACTCTTTCATGAGCTCTGGTGCACCAAGTGTGTTTGGAGAGTAGTAAAGCTTACATTGGAAAGGATTGCAAGTGGGAATTGGCCGCGTAATAGAGATTTAGAGTATTGTCAATGCGAGTTTGCGGAGGGAGCTAAAAGTCTGAATAAAATTCAGCAAAGGATTTTGGAATCTTTATTTAGAAAGCGCTTAAATATTAGGGTGCTTTCGATTGGGAAATCTGGGTTTAGATCTTAAAATCTGATCTTTCGGATTTCCAATCGAACTCAAGATCTGGAAACAGATTTCGTCGTGGGTTTCGTTAATTGAAATCCATATCGGGGAAGGAATCCGCAGCGAAATCTGATTTCAGGGTCTTCGGTGTTTGATTGGAAATCCGGAGTTCTGGATTTTCAAATCTAAATCCAGATTTCCCAATCGAAATCACCCTTAAATTCGAAGAATTACTGACTTCAGTAATTATTTGTTCCTATAGACACAAAGCAGCTAACAGGTGTATGAATTTTCGTAGTTCCCATAATTGCCCGCTCTCGGCCAATCTATTCCAAGGCTATCACTCAGTCCCAAAGCGAGCGATTTTCAATTTTACAAATACTTCTATTCTGCGCCTGATAATTTTCCCTTATTTTTCAGAAAAAGTGTTTTATTAAATGTTGTTACCGGCCACTGCTTTGGTTTATCCTGAAAAAAATAAATTCACCACTGTCGGTGGATATTTGTACCGCCACCACAAAATATCCACTGTCTTCACTGCCACTTCGTTGCAAAACTGTTCTTGTGTATGAAAGCCAATTGAACCTTATCAACAAATAATTTTGACTCAAGCTTTTAAGAAATGAGGCGTTTTTATTGACTTTTATATATTACATTTATTTTAATATTGTTGTCAGTTTGTTAAGATGAGAGAAGCAGGCATATTCTGGATACAGAATGCTCGATATAGATCAGTTTTAGTTCGGCGAAAATTTACATGTATATATATATATATATATATACTAAATATTAATACCTTCAAGAACCATACACTCACTTCTCCAAAATGCATCTGCTGACTAGTTTCGTCAGTCGACTATATGCCTGCCAGATGCAAGACTGGCGGTTAACTCCTACTGGAGTTGCATTTGACAAATAGGCGATAAATTTTGTCTTGCGGTTGCCGTTTCCCCGCCTTGCCGGATCAAGATATAAATCATTCCGTAGACGGTGTCGCGCACTCGACAGTCGCTCATGTTTTCCCGCGCTTAGCACCCATTCATGCACACAATGCACTTGGGACCAGCTTAATGTTTCCAGCGGCTGTCCAAACGTTTTGCGGTAGTTTTTCGTCTGTTTGTTACTTAACCTCCGTAAGGTGGTTAAGTATTTCAGCTATCACTGCATTTATGGCTCTTGAAAGTATGATCTCCTTTAAGATTAGTCAAGCTTAGTAAAATGAGAAGACTGATAAACACTGCAACTTAAACATAGTTCTGTACAGTGTAGAAACTCTTCGCACATTACTTTATTTTGTTGTACAGAATCCAGACGGAATTCAGTCCTTTCAGTTATTAAATTGTCCGTTAGAGATAACTGTAGTTTAACATCAGTTATACCTGATTAGAACATTATAAGCATTTTGCATTCTCAGGCAGAGCCTGGTTTAAAGAAAAAGCACTAATGAATGTTTCGTTAGTGCAGTGCAATATCGAGGGTCCTCTATACTTTTTTCGTGAAACGTGATTGGGACTATTTTTTTCTCGTGAAACGTGATTTAGGTTTATTTGTTCATTCGTGATTCGTGATTGCCGATATTTGCTTTATCGTGAACGTGAACGAATTTTGGGAATTATCCGTGACGCGTGAACAGTCTCAATATTTTTCCGTGAATGCATTTTCCAAAGTGGTATAGGGGACCCTCAATATCGACTACAAGTGATCGCTCTGGCAACCCACATAAGCATGCTGAAACGGACTATTTAAGGCCACCTCCCTCGGTTACTTTTCCGACTTGTCAAAAAGCACTCAGTGATAACTTTTGGAGAACTGTGAATTGCGATCGTTTCTTTAACAAGCGTAAGCAAAGATCCAGGAGAATGTAATTTCAAAGAGAGCAAAACATGAAACGCCATTAGATCGCTCCTACTTGGAGGATAAAACGCATAGTGTCCCGGATATCAAATCATCCATCAAGGAAATTAGCAGTAGCTTTTGGGGCGAGGTCAAGTTCCCGGGCCACTTCTATTGCAGTGGTTTTCAATTTAGTGTTGTCGTAAAAATATCAGTTTGTTTCAATATTAAGGCAATACATAACCTCTTAAATTAATAAAACTACCTACGTTTCTATTACCATCCGTTATTCAACCGAAAATGGACACAGGAAGCAGTTGGCAGTGTTTAACTTTAATGCATGTAAGCGTCATTTTCCTTAACATTTTGCATATGCTGTGCTCGTATTATTTTAGTAATAAAAATCATTAATAAACTGACCAGTTGTCTGCATAATTTCAAACAACCTTATAGAGTCTCAGAGGCTATACATGTCACATGACTTAATTCCCTTTTAAACTCCCATACTCATCCTACTCACCTACCCAGATCCACGGCACAGTTAGGTGTTTTTCCTCTCTAGTCAGAATGACTTATGTAAGTAAGATTATATTTCAGGGAGGGTGGTAAAGATAGGAGGGGTCTAGATCACGTTTCACGGAAAATAAAACGGCCCTTTTAAGTACAATTCACGAAAAACAGAAGACATAATGAAACTTACGGTTCACGACAAATTGAACATTTCTTTCTCGTTTCACGCTTCATGAGGAAAAAATTAGCCATTTCATATTTCACGGAAAAGAAAGGGCTGATCACGAGTCACGAATAGTACAAACAGTACTGAAACAGTACTGTAGCAGCTCTCTTAAGCTCTAAATTTCATTGGCAGGCATAGTGTAGCACCTCTATTGTTTTAGGGATAGGGTCCATTGTTCGTGTTGTTTGTTCTTTTGTTCACCTGAAGGGTAGCGAGCCAGTCTCGTGAGACCATAGGAGAGCTACTACATGACCCAAATGAAAGGGCTACTGTGAGCCAACTCGAGAATGCAGTGGTCAAAACTGCCTACTAACACTTGATTTTAAGCTTCTGGAAAAAAAAAACCTCCAAAGCGTTCGTTTGCTTAAGCATTTTTTTTTTCATCTGGAGCGCTTGAAAAATAGCTTCAAGCGCCAGCCTTTTGAACGTCCAAAACGTTTCAGTGATTTCCTGCGGTTTGGAACATGTGTGAGAAATTTGCAAGGTGTGGGGCGGACTGTCAATAATTGTTTGAATTTGCTGATAACGGTTTGGAATCGTTTTGAAACTAAAAGGCTGCATTCCTTTGTTATAAAAACATTGCTTCATTCATAAATTCGCTTAAAGTACTCTGCATGCACGTCGCAAAAAATGAATAGGACGACTAACAGCAGTGCATGACTACAATTTCATGGGTATTTTTCGTTATGTGCACGACTGCACGGCTGCATGTCTGGCAATTCCTGTGTCGCTTATTTACACAAGTACATTCCAGATCATGGCCGATGTACCACCTCCAAGAAAATGTTTCACCACTAGCTAAGACGAAATAGCAGGTACAACGACATCTACATAACAGGGACTCTTAACAGGTAAATATTGTGATTTAGAGATAAAATGTGCACCAGCGGAAGACATACTTTATGCGTTTTTATTCCCTGTGAACCTTGAGCTGATGACAGCTTGAAAGTCCTCGCTCACTCAAAATATGATATCCGTCTCTACAGTCAAATCCAAGGTACTTTAAACTGCCTAGTACGTAAACATCGCATCCAGGGAGTGAATTCCTACCCCGTAATCTCATCTCGCAATCCCGCTTTTCTGCATAAACCACTTTTAACTTAGACTAAAGCAACCTTTAAATTAACCCCCATTTAAGCTATTTGCCGTGAACTTTAATTTAATTTTACTTTACAATCGTTACATTGCGCTACATCTTTATCATATGACCCGTACGGCCCCGCGCGCTTTCATTCTAAAACTATCAAGAAATCCCCGTATGAGGGCCGTACGCATTACCGCGAGCAGGGCCGGAAAAAGCCGTACGGCCCTGCTAGGGACACGTACGGCCCCGCGTGATACGATTTTAGAGGATTTCGTCGCGTCTGACCATGTAAGTTTATTTTACAACCAGAAAGCAAATACAAACAACATATTAGATCAATTTTATGTGCAAATTAGTCCCTTTTTTTACGCGCTCATGAAGAGTCTAAGGAGGCCATATGATAAAATACTTATTGACTAAGTTAGGTTGGGCCGGACGGGAAAATATTTAGCTCGCTCCGTTCGGTCCGTACGCCATCACCTCGAGCCCTCCCACTCAGTCAAAAAGCACATACTACTTAATTTTTTTTATTTCAGTTTTCTGCTTTACTGTTTAGAATGACTAGGATTTAGAAACATTTTAAATGTACACTTAATTACTTCGATTCAATGATTAATCGAAACTGCCTGGCTTTGACTTCAGCTGGTGGTTGAATTTAGTAGAGTTTTTAGTGAGTGCGCGTTGAGTCTACTGAAAGATCCTGGCCATGAGTGGGATCAGGTGCCACTGCTCCGCCCTTACAGCAAAAGAAAGGACGAAGCAAACGACGAAACGTAGTCTTGAATGCAGGCAGCCGCAGGGCATACACGAATGGGTTAATCAGAGAGTTCAATGTGATCAACACAAAGTGCATATCTCGCAACCAATGAATGACCTCGCAGCTGCAGCTGGTGCAGGAATTCATGAGGTAGATCATGATGCATGCTGGACCGTAACACGCCAGAAATGCCATCAGCATTACCAAATGTGTCTTGGTTAGTTTTTTCTCCCACAGCAGGTTTCGCTCCTGAGCCTTGCTCCTTTCTCCGTCGCCCTGATACAGGCTGTTCAGTTCACCTACGCTCTTTTTCACGGCCATGAACACGCGCACATAAGAAAAGATTAAGATGAAAACCGTGCAGAACAGTGTGATGTTGGCGAACACAAAGGCATACGTGACAAAACCGACGACGAACAGCAACCCGCTGCTAATGACCGACAAAACCCAGATGACAATTGATCCTTGGAGCACCCGTACATTCGTCATGTTGACATGATACCACATTGGAGACGTAATGGCAAAATAGCGATCGATCGTCAAGATGACCAAGCTAAGCAGCGAGGCGGTGCAACACATGAAATACACAAACTGCGACAGCCACGAGTAGTTGATTGACAGGCCGTGAGCTTCTCTATAATGGGTGTACATGGACAGCGGTTCCACCATGGCGCCCACGATCAAATCCGTGATGGCCAGGTTAAGAATGAGCAAGATATAGGGAGTGCGACGAAGACTCTTGTTGGGGTCTAACAAGACTGAAAGGATGATCAACAGATTCCCAGGTACTGTGAAAACACAGAACACTGCGGCTGTAGATAAAGTGGTGAAAGACACTTCTCTCGGCGCCCAGACTCCTTTACAGTGGCTAGCACCCAGGCCCATCGTGTTTCTCGCGATCAGACAACGATACTTTATTCTTAAGGCAATGTAAGAAAATATCAAATCTCAGTACAACTCAACCTCAATTACTTAAGAGAAACGAAACTCTATAAATAGCCGAAAGTTCGCCGCTTTTTCTGTATTTATATATTTATTATTCTGATATTAATTTTGGAAGAATTAAATTTGATAAAGGAAAGAAATAGGTCAAGAATCCGTTCGCAATTTTTTCACAAACAGTGCAGCGAACGAAAAACAAGAAACCAAAAAGGCCATAAACATGCTCACTAAATTGTATGAATTATCATTCGGAAATTAGAGAGGTAGGAAAAGTAGAAAGGAAGTAACTTGGTCAGCAAGCTCCTAACAAAGTCTGTGTCGATGAAAGTACTTGCCGGAGAAAAACCAGTGGTCTTTAGACTTGTTTAAATGGAGTATTCTTCCCGAGCTTCATCCCATTAAAAAATTTGGAGCAATTTTCAGATTTACCTATTACCATTAACATCTGGAATACGTGAAACATGATTTATCCTTGGCCACACAAAACAACACATTGAAGGAAATTAAGTGTTAGTAGACACAGCCTTTCTCCCTTTCAGGAGCACTAAATCTCAAAACTAAAATCTCGCCTGCCGGGCAAATGTTCAAAAGTCTTTAAGTCTCAGGACTGTGAGCTATTTGCTATTAGAAAGGTTGAAAAGGAATCGCTATAAAATAGGTGTCTGAAAAGATACGTAATAGAACTTACCAAACAGGCCAGCGAAGACCACCAAATATTTTCTCGACAATAGTAAAATTTACAATTTTAAAGAAAATCAAACTGTTGACATCATCAATCGCTTTTAAACAGGCAGGTGCGAAATTTGGAAGATAACAACGTCGTCAGTTCTTATTCATCTAACTTCGGTAATTTATTTCTTTTCCTTTTGTTTTAAACCGAACAAAGAGTCTTCGTTCTATTATTTTAATAAGTCCCTTTATTAAACTAATTCATTACGCTTCCAAGAGGATCACAAGACCGTTATCGACTTTATCTAAATTGCATCATGTATTTCCAAACATAAAGCTCCTATTAAACTCTTCTTTTCATCTACAAACGAAAACCTACATCTTGTTCTTATCAATAGAAAACTGTAATAAAATTCGTCAGTTATAGGTTAGAGTTCGAATTTTGATCAAACTTGAATACAGCAATAGGGCTAGCCGTGAAAATTATCTCATTCTGTTTGACGTAAATTGGATGCGAAAAGATCTCATCTATTGAACTGACATAAATGTTTTGAGGAAAAGGCCAACGCGATTTCTCAGTTAACATGGTTCATCTGAGCAGACCTTTTTTGCGGTATGAGGTGTTATTTAAAGCCATGAGAGACGTTCACGTTTAAGGTAATGGGCTTATAGATTCTAGCAGATGTAAGATTCTGTCTGTTCACGTTCGTGCTCAGAATGTGTTTCCCTTGATCAGCGATCGCTAAAAGAGTGGCCGTACTGATTGGTCTGTTCAAAATATCGACTTCCTATTTGAACTGCGCATGCCTTAAGGCCACAGACGTGCACAGTCCAAACAAGCCATAAAAAAGCCGCTGTTTTTCATGTTCTTCTCTGCTGCCATCCGTTTTATCGTAATAGATTTCATATATTATATATTTTTACTTCAGATTAGTCTCTGAGCTCGAGGATTTGAGAATTTCATTGGCAGCCCGCGATTCATAAGAAGACGAAAACGTTATTCAAATGCAACTGTCCACGGATACCACTCCCTCAGCAATCTGACTATGCGCACGCGTAAGGTAATGGTCATACAGGGGATGAGATCTGGCTTTAAGATCAGAACAGTCAAAATATACAAAAGAATAAAGGGGGTAGTTTCTAAAGAAACTGTGGTGCTGCGTCGCCGGGTGGGGAAGTAGTACACAAAAATTTGGTATTATCAACAGAGTTGATAAATGTAAATTGACCCGGCACCGTATTAGGATTCTATAGTGGAGTAGGAGCTACGCTATTGGTGGTAACATGGCAACGTGAAAAATAGGAATACATTAGTTGAATGAAAAGCGTTCGTTAATACCGTGCGGATTAAGGGTGCCGATTTGGAAGATGAATTTTTGTTCCAGATCCTTGCGGCTTTCCGTCGTACCTTGATGTAGGGAAAGGCCGCAGATAGCCATGTGTTGTTTGGAGTGGTTAGGGAGATTAAAATGACGAGCGACTGGCTTAGATGCATCCTTGTCATTCGTCTCAACATCGCGAAGGTGTTCGCGGAATCGGTCGCCTAGTCGTCTTGCTGTCTCGCCAATGTATAATTTATTGCATAACGTACAGGTTAGGCAATAAAAGACATTTGCGGAGGTACATGTGAAACGATCAGTGATCTTAACAGATCGCTTAGGTCCCGATAATTTGCTGTGTTGAGAATGAATTGACAAGTTTTACATCGTGAGCGCGCGCATTTGAAAGTGCCGAGTTTCTCGTTAGTTTTAAATGCGCTTCTAACTAAAAAGTTGCCGACGTTTTTGTCGCGTTTGTATGAAATTAGTGGAGGTTGCGAAAAGATTCTACCAGTCTCGGGATCATTTTGGAGTAATTTGAAGTTATTAAGAATGATACTTTTGACTACATGATTATGAGGATGGAAAGTGAGGGTGAATGGAATTCTGTCGTTCTTATCCTTTTGTGACGTTTGTAGTGCTGACTGTCGATCAAATTGTTGGGCGCGATGATGGCCCGCTTTGACCAAGGAGGTAGGGTAGCCACGTTTTTCGAAGAACTGGCACATCTCCTCTGATTTGCTGGAATAATCAGAGTCATCACTACATAGACGTCGAAGTCTAAGAAACTGAGAATAAGGAATGGAATTCTTGACATGTGATGGATGTGATGTTGAATACAACAAATAACTGTGAGAATCTGTAGGTTTGTAGTGCACACTAATACATAAACCGTTGCCACTGATAGAAACTTCGATATCTAGGAAAGCCAATGAAGTTTCCGAAATTTCCCAGGTATATGTAATATACAAAAGTCTGAGTAGTACAAGACAAAGCGGAGGAATGTGTTCTTATTCCGATTTTCAATCCCTATTTTCACTTCTCAATTTTCTTCTTCTTCTCTGTTATATTTTGCATTCGTTCCTCCCATATTATTCCCATTCTTAAATATTTCTACATGACTATCAACTTGTAGATCGCGAAATTTGATCATATCACACCCGCATTTATCAACCAACATTGGCTCCCAGTAACGTTTAGAGTTCAGTTTAAATTTGTCTACAAGTCATTTCGCAATAAAAGTCCACCGTACATCAAAGATCTTTTGTCCCTGAAACCAGCTATTAATTATGCTGTTGCTCCTCTGCACAATCTCTTCTGTTTGTTCCAAAAGTCAACTGCTCTTCACTTGGGGATCGAGTCCGGCTTTGCTCATGTTGCACCTGTGTTATGGAACTCGCTGCCATTAATTATAAGAACAAGTAGCAGCCTCGCCATTTTTAAAAACTTAAACATTTCTATTTGGGAAAGCTTTTAGTCTGTTGGAATAGTTCTGAGTGATGTTTAGCGCTTTTGATTATTTTAATTTTAAATTAGTATAGAACTTAATGTAAAGCGCTTCTGAATATTGTTTATCAGTAGTTTTAGCGCTATACAAATTCGTTGTCATTATCATTTCTCATTTTTCAGTTGATTTTTCAATGATTGTTTCAATCATTTTAACTCTCGTTCTTTTCAGGGCTTCTAATTCGTAGCCTGTAAACCATGTTATCAAATAATCATTGTAAATTATTGTAAAATGACTAGTTTCCAAAAAAGAAAACAGAAACAAGCATACCTTCTAGAAAGCTAGCAATAAAAATAGTGCTTTCTGCCTTTTTGAAGAAGTACAAGTTGGGATCCGCCACTTTCAAAAGGCTCAATGATTTTCGTTGAATTGATTTCTCATTTTGTAATTAAGGTCGATCGTTAAGGCAAACTAAACCTAAGGAGGAAGTCACATCCTGTTTTAGGTTACAGCTATTGCGAGGAAGTTCGAGACCACTCTGTTCAAAATGTCAACATTGAATAGATAAGAATTGCAATTTCCAAAATGAAACTTAGGCTTTCTCCGGTTTTGGCTGTGCTTCCCTGCCTGAAATAGATTATTCAAACAGTGCGAAGGAAACCAAGCCGTAGGGAGCAAAATTTTCCACAGTCATGTAAACTGTTAAACAAACTAAATGTCAATTTTTTTGTAGTCAAGAGAAAATGCACTGAGCCATTAAACGGTGTAAACAGATGCTGCATGTAAAATATATAAGCTTTGAGTGTTGCGTGTGCGACCTACAAAATACGCAATATATGCAGCGTTTTTCATTTTGCCTTGTGATGTAAACAAAGGAGTGGAAATTTTGTCTACGCATTGACTTCAAAAGAAAATAGTGCTTTCATACGATAATAGAAAAAAGGAAATATGGCCAAAAGCTATTACAGTATTATAGACAGCTTCTCTGTGTGATCAATCGAAGTGATCTCAGTTATTCTCGGGTTAATTATCAATGGGATCTCGTTGTACTAATACATAATTGTAGTTGATCAGGAAATTGGTAAGAAGTACGGCCCAAAACATTATTGAAAATTTTAAGATAACGGAAATTTGGATTTTTCTCATTGTTACCGGCGAGGAGAAAGAGGAAAATACGATAATGTGCCTTTCGACGAATATCGCACTTCAACATCCCCCTCTCTAGATCTCTAAGCGCAACTTCCCGTGCATCTAAACTCTTGAAAACTGGGTTATCATATCCCGACAACCTTCGCCACAAGTGTGCCGATGAAATTCTATGCTCTAGTTGAAGAGTTTGTTTTGGCCGTTTTAGAGAGAAGCTCCGCAAAAACAACGCAGCAGTGGTATCACATCATGCGGATGGATCTCTTTAGTGTTTTGTTCAAATTCATAAAGGAGTTCATCTTTACAACTTGAACCGCCAACTCTTCGAACTCAAGAGCCACCTTAGCGAAAGGTCATTTCAAGCAGCCGCGCCAAAATTGTGGAATGCTCTGCCGCATGAAATCCGCTCTAACATTAATATTTTCAAGTGGTGCTATATTAAGACGCTTTTTTTAAATTACAGAACGTTTATTTCTTAACTCCACGTGTTCTATATTTCATTTTATACTGTATATTATAAATCTATTTAAATTTTATCACATGTAGAGCGCATTTGATCACATTTACATGGAAAATGCGCTATATAAGTGGCAGTTTAAAAACTCCTGAATGCCAGGTCCTAATCACAAATACTGGGCGAGTGAACGCAGCCAGTATTATGTCAAACTCTACGAATTTACGTTAGATAGGAATATATTATTAATATTAGTTTATTTGCTGTTGGTGCCAGAGAAATGCATGGGAGTAAGTGGATCAGTTTGAAGTTTCCTCTGAGTTTGGAAAATGAAAGGCCAGTTTAAGGTTTAAAGGAAAGCCAGTCTCACTGTTAGCTCTCACCCAATGGCTAAAAGTCATCGATTTATGTTAACTGAGACTACATTCATCTCAGTAACTTTAGAAAACGCCGAATTCTTGGAAAAAATGTAGAGACGACCTCGGACAGTAAAATAATTAGCAAAGACTCAAAACCAAACAGTAATATAGCCAGGAAACTGAAACTTATTAAATATGTTATATTTGTTTAGAGCTTATCCGCAGTCTTTTTTTCAGAAAATAAGCGAAGTACACGTTCATTCATCACGTTCAGTTAAGTTGCGCCATTGAGAAATGTCTGCATATTTAAGAAAACTGAAGAGTTGTTTTTCGCATGGAATTCACGGACTTATGGAGATTCAACAGTGCTGTTTAGTAGCTGAAAGAAAGTTTAACTTAATGCACTAAGGTACACCATTCAGTGAACGGGCTATAAATGCAAATGAAAATTTAACGACACAGATGAAGCTCCGCACAGAAACCTGTTTTGAAATTAGTACAATTTGAGGGAGAAAAATTGCAAAACTGCTGAATTTTCTGTAACCCGAAGAACGGATTACATAGTTATATAAATGGTTACACAGTTGGCTCGTGGTCTACAAAATAGGAAGGGTGTCAGAAGTGGGATGCCCTGGAGCGGATCATACTTGTCGCATCGGGAAGCGCGTTCTTGTCATATTTCTTTTATGCTACTAGCCGTTTTATAACCTTTATTTCAGTTTTTGTAGAAAATCTTAATAATTTTTAATTGTTTTTGGATTGCATTTATTCAGAATTTAGCCTACGTGTAGCCGTCGGTTTTTCACTCTATATTGTCAAGCAGGAGTCTGTAGCATGGCCTATCACTTACATCGCTACATCTAGAAGTGGCAGCTACTCAACAGAGCGGCTTAAGGCCCAGTAATCTCTAAGACTGAAATTGTTGGCAACAATTGTTGCCAGACACTTTAGGCAAAGGTTCATCGCTGGGCCATCATCTTCTCAAAATCCTCCCCGAGTAATCCAGCGTTTAACAGTAGAGAGAGAATTACCAAAAAAATTTGTGAAGTCACGCCGAATTTGAGCAGACTAAGCAATGTCGAATAATAAAGAGTTTTGGAAATCGAAAACAATTAAACTATTACTTTGATGATTTGCTCTTAGATTTAAGCGTCTTTTTTGGCTAATGCTTAGCTTAAGCAATGTCGAATAACGAAGAGTTTTGGAAACCGTAAACAATTAAACTATTACTTTGATGATTTGCTCTTAGATTTAAGCGTCTTTTTTGGCTAATGCTTAGCTTAAGTTTTAGAACACTCCGTCCAGATTAAATCACAGCACAAAATTATGCTGAGTCAACTTTTAACATCTTAAAACACGAGATCTACGATCGACGGCAGTGTATGACCAAGATTGCCAATTGAAAACTGGTGAAAACAATACACACACACATACATGACACATACATGACGGAAAGAAAACCTGGTAGAAACGTGACATACCTTTACCAACCGCTTTTCCAACAATTTTCTCAAATTCTAGAAAAGGGTATTTGACTTACAACACTGATCACGTTGAACTGTGCAAATTGAGAGCGGTGCACTTTATAGCGCTGATAAAAATAACATCAGAAAATCAGTCGCTTCCGCGCTTCATGCAAATGGGAGTGATAGACGTCAATTTATTCTTTTAATTACCGGAAAAAGGAAATAAATAATCTATACATTTAATTGTTCATTTTGCCTCATCGTTCAATACTAAATCTCTCTTTTTTAAATTAAAATTTTAAAAATCCGTAAAACGCAAACATTTATACAAAGGATTGTAACACTCTTCATAAAAAAGCTTTGTGGAGATGTTACGAATTGTTTTGCACACCATTCAGTTTATTTCGTTTGCTTATTATCTTTTGCTTATTTATTTTTAATTTACTCTAATGCAGAAAAAGTACGAATTAAATTAAGATTTAAGTCCAACTCGGCTAAAATATCGAAATAGTCGAATCTTTCTGTTTCCTTAATTCCACTAAGCTGTAAAGGACGACTGAGATGTTAGTAGCAAATTCATGGATAATTGACTGTTACGGATACAGTCAAGTGTTGATAAATAAAAGTAGATACAAACACGTACAGCACGAAACATTGTCCGCTTAAATTTTGGTGAGTTTGCGGGTTTCTCTACAAAAAAGAAATAAGGCAATTAGCAAACAAATCTCAGGAACTATATTTTTTGGTGAAATGTTTCCTCAGAAAGCGAATCTTAGTCCACTGTGGGAAACACCGTGTGTAATCATGCTACCAATAAACATAGTGAAGATTCCCAAAAAGGTTTTAATTCGGCTTCTTACGCTGACTTTGAATCAAATTCGTCACTTTCGCTGCAGATAGATGTAAATACCGGATCATGTCATTGATAATTCGACTTATATCGTAATCGCATTGCACGGTAAATATTTTGCATCTTTACCCACAAGATATGTTCACTACCGTAATGTAACTAAATATGGTAATCATCATAGAGAGGATTAACTTGCTCCAGAAACGAGCTGTCTGGTTGATCTAAGAAAGTGATTTCAGTTAAGTGCCGAGTAGTAAACCTATTGCCATGCATATATGTAAGTGAATGTTTTTTAACATTTTCAGAATTTCTTAAAATAATCCAACTTGTCTCTACCACAACAGTATGTTGCCTCTCTCTTTTTCTATTTATATCAACCCTGACAAATAATTAAAACAAGATATTCGGCAGAAAAACGTTTTTTCTTTTTTTTTTCTTTCAGTTTCCGTTTTTTCAAGGCATTTTAAATGGTATTCTTCCCGAGAAATGGTCTTTTAATCGTTTCTGTTGAAGTTGTTCGGGATGATTGAAATAAAATAAGGCAAAAGCAAAAGTAAATAAGTAGATGTCATTTGGAGTTGAAAGGATATACAAACGACAGCACCCTTCAACGATCTCGGGAGATAACTATATCTGATTCTCTCTATGCCGCGGCGAATTTTTATCCATCGAAAGATTACGAAAAATATCAGAATTTAAGTCTCTAAGATGCTGATAATAAGATTCATATCGCCGATATGTATTCAACAGCAGATATTAGAATTGTCCTCTTTGATGAAGAAAAAAATCTTTGTATTACAAAATTTAGCTCAACAGGATTCACGTACAAATTACATCAAAGTCTGAGTTTATATTTTCAAAGACTCCAACAGACAATTTCTTGGATGGAATTTACCAACTGAGATTTTGAAATTAGCATTGCTAGAAGTTCAAAAAGATCCACATGCAGATTACGGCTTAAGAGATCATTTCTAAGTAATGTTTATAAACATGAGGTATAAATGAAATTTTGAAGCCTTCATTTGAGAGAAAAAAACAGTTGAAACAGCAAACTCCGGAAGAGCGACCTTTGGAGATTGACATCTTTTGCAGCCAGTTTCGTCTACAAAGGTACTTTGTTTACTGAATGTCAATTTTTGGGCAAAGGAAGAATATTGATATTGAGACAATACATAAAATATTGCGGGTTTTAATTCGTACCACGAGCGTAGCGAATTTCTCTACAATCTGCAGAAAAAGGTTTTGAGATTCCAGTAAATCTATGACTTCTTTAACGGAGTTGATAATGTAAATTGGCCACCCTACAGGGATTCTAAAAGCCGACGTTTCGAGCGTTAGCCCTTCGTCAGACCGAATCCTAACGCTCGAAACGTCCGCTTTAATTAGAATCCTTGTACGGTGGTCGGCAATTTACTCTATTAACTCCGTTGATAAAACCAAATTTTTGTGTACAACTCCGCCGCCCACTGACGCAGTACCACAGTTTCCTTAGAAACTGCACCCTTTATTCATATGACTTCTTTAGACAGTCGTAATTTTCTCGGTTTTGTCAAACCTCTTAAATAAGCAAAACTTGGTAGCTCAAAATTCATAAAAAAAAATGCATGTGCTTTTTTTAAAGCGCCTTTCGAATGACGTTAGGGAGTCCACCAACAACCAAACAACTTGCCCCGAATCAGTTCAAAAGTTGAAATGTAATTTCAGTGAAAGTTATTAACCAAATCAGTGCGTCTTGCCCGCAGCGCAATTTCAAATCAAACGAACGAAAATTTCTAATGCTAATTTCAGATATTTCTGAATATCATTTTTATTCCGAGGAAAGGCAGTCTTACAGCATTTATAGTGGTTTCAAACTTCACGGCACAGATAAAACACGCAATTTTTTATAATTTCATTTCATGAGTAGATTGTATAATTATGGTCGAAATTTCAAATCCTCGGGCCATAATTAATCTTAGCTTCATCGAGAAACCCGAGTTTCGCTAAGTTTTCCGCTCGATCGAACGCGCCTACGTCTGCAATTACAAGCCAAAAACTTCTGGTCAGGATATCTCGTGTTTGTTCAGTCGCGGTTTGTCACAGAAACTGAGTGGGAAAAGCAAGAAAGAAAAAAAAACTTCCTCAGTGATTTGTTTTGTGGCGACAGTTGGCCATGGACCCGTTTAATTTCATCACATGTGTAACCTCACTTTAACTGAAAAACTATTTACATGACATCACCCAGAAAGGGGGCGCAGCAGTTGGCCCTAGACCAGGCAACATCACCAATAGTCAAGAGAACAAACTATTGGGGCAACAAGTGAACTCTGCACCCTTGAAGACGGAGGTTGAATATCTCTACCCGAGGTTTCATATGTTATTCCTTCCTTGTTTATCTGAATGACAATCGGTTTTGATATTCCAGTGATCACTTTTATGCTATTACAAATGTACATTTTTTTCGGTTGTACTTTACGAGTAGACTGGCAGCTTACCTTGTCTGTATTTCTTAAAAAGATTTCCTTATCCGCTTTCGCGTCACCAAAGCCGAATACTATTTCTCTTTTCGAGGAATTTTCCTTCTCATTAAAAGAAAAAGAAAGATGCAGGCATCATGCGTCACTTCACTAAAAGCTTTAATGCAATTAAACGCGAAAATTAAATCAACGGGGCAAGTATGAATTTTTAGCACCTGAAAGCTGTACTAAAGAAGATAAACCCAGAGCAAATTATTGCACGTCTCTTCGTCAGGGATAAGTGACATCAAACACCTCAATTGAAGCCAACTTAAATTGGCTTTCAGGGGAAAATGTATTTCCATTATGTCTTGAGTGATTTCAAAGGCTTTCAGACGCATTGCATTTGAGCGGTTTTAAATTTAGTGTCGTAAAACGGACGCTAACCAAAGTAATCACTCTAGCCAATCGCAGGAGACGCAATCATCGCAAAGAACCAATCGAAATTCGAAGAATACATACAGCCGGAGTCAAGCGCGAAAATTCGTGCGAGTGCCTCGGATGGTTTTGGTTTTCCTTGTCAGTGGTGGAGAGAAACACAACATTTGTTGAAGAAGTTGGAGAGTGTGGTGGACTAAACCAGCTGCTAACCATTTTCAACACAATTGAGAAATCCATTTGAAAAAGTAAGAAATAACTGACAGGGATTTTAGCAAAGCTAATCCCTAGCCATCAGTACGGATTGGTGGCATTAACGCAGATTATTAACTTAAGCCACTTTTTTGATCATTTGCCAAGTAACTACATTTGCAGTTTACATGAATGCGACTTGGAATTAAACAATGGCAAAGAATGCTATGTTTGTAACACGTCAAATTGCTCACAAAATGTACAAAGTCCCCTCCGGGAATTGAACGCTCTGTATTCAAGGTGATTGGTCGGACGCTCTAACACTTAACTTTTGGTTTTATCGGGACTCGTCTTGTAACGTGGAATGTGAATGATGCTTTCCACGTCTACTAGTTTTTGTTAGTTTTGAGGAAGAGATTATGTCCAAGAAAAAATCCCAGTAAAGAGTGTTTTCACATGACGTCACGGCGGCTATGTTGGTGTCCCAAACCAAAGAAACGGCGACCATGTTGGTCTCGCAAATTGAATCTCTGGGAATTGCATTCTATTTGTATGCAAATAGCTTCTTTTATTTCACTAAACCAATATGGCTGAAAGTCACATGAGTGAAAACACTCTATAAGCTGAAGCATCTTAAGCCACGTGATACGTTTAGACCAATCGCAAGCGAGCGAAAACATTTGATAGATTATAATGTTTATATGGCGTAAGTAATAAAGAAAGCTGAATAAATTTTTTCCTCGAAACCGGTAGCCATTAACAAAATCATCTCGTAGAGGAATTAGTGAGTAGGAGACCTTCCCGCGTGCATCCAGAACTGGATATTCGCACGCTAAGCATGAACCAATTCTTTAATCTTTTAAACAGGAAACAGCGAAATGACGTAGTAGGCAAAATGACGACGAAAGGGTACTTGCCAACGAAATCCAACCGATTGTCTCCGGAAAGGGGAAAGGGGGTTGCTCAGGAGTGTAGTTCCCCGAACGCATAACTTGCCCATCTCCACAATGACATTCTGATTTTTGACAATCAGAGATACCCCAGGTTCCGTGATAAACTCATATGACCAACTATGGCTTCAGTAAATAACCACAATAGTGCTAAGAAGTCTGATGAGAACAGGATCGCAAGTCCAGGTGGAACACATTAACTCCTAAACCGAAACATTTGTCCAAACCTGGCCTACTTCGTGTTTACTGGCGCAATCAGTCAGTTCCCTATTTATTATTTTTAAGAATTACTGATTTTCTGCAACTGCTACAATTATTAAAATTATTGCTTGAAAAGGTGGGAAAGAGCAAGCGGGGGTGAATAGGAAGAGAGAGTACTCATTCAAACTTAATATTTGGCTAACTTTACCGAGCAACCTGACTTCTACAGTTGAAGCAGACCAAAGAACTTTCTCTGTACAAATGCCGGTGAGCTCACCTTTAAACGACAGTGATCAAATATACATAGCTAGTTTAAAACGTTATCGTTAACGCTGAAATCTGAACAAATCCTTCACAAGACTACTTTTATGTCATTTTGCTATATTTTGCTGGCAAAGTCGTAATAATCAGTAACAGCTTACCCTGAAACATTCCCTTACCTGCTACGTGTCACTAGGGCCGACAGGAGTTTTCTTTCCGCGGAATTCACTGCTCTTTATAGAAATCATCTAAAAGCTTCATGCTTGTGATTAAAAGCCTAACTTAAAACAACGGGCAAGCATGAATTTTTTAGCATCTGAATAGCTGCGCCAAAAAAGACAAAATCAAAGCAAATTAAAGCACTTCTCTTCTCCAGGAAATTACAATAGCGTTGAAAACAACGTTTAATAAGAGAATATTTTAGCACGTATACGTAAAGCTTCACTGAAAACAAAGAAGAAACTAAACTAAATTATCGCACATGTTCAAGTCAAGACAGGTTTGAAATAGCACAAATTATATCATGACGTGTTTTCACTTTTAAATGAAAGATTTGACTTCAAAAATAATTGAAGACGCTCATTTAGATCCAACCCAAGCAGTTTTTCCTTTTCTATTACCAATTTTTGTCTTTTTGAAACGATCCTGGTGTGTTTTCAAAAGACTTCTAATGATCAACAGAGATCACAAAGCAACATGCCATTGATTTACGTACTAAAAATACAAATGGCTGTTAAAATTCCCTACAAAATCAATCGAACATTCAAAATTTTTTAGCTTCCCGTATAATCTTTCATAATGCGCATTAGCTTTCAGGGAAATTGCACCCTCCGTTAATTCTTTCCTGTGAAAATTTCAAAAGCTTTCAGGAGCATGAAAGCGGTTTTTAACTGAGTGAAATCACGCTAGCCAATCACGGGAGACGTAAGCATTGCAAAGGACCAATCGCAACCCGAAACAAAATCACGAAACTGGTGTCAATGCGGGAAAATGCACAGGAGCAAATTACGATTGGTGTTGGCTCCCACTGGATGAGCAAGTAACACGATTGTTTTGGCAGCAATAACCGTGCGCGCACTAAAGCACACCTATGCAACCGCGAATTACTTTCGACAATCAATTGAAAATCTATTTACATAGGTAACATAACATATCGACAGTAGATGGTTTGGGAAACTAATTCCGCGGCCATTAGCAAGCATTAGTAGCGGTAACGCGAATTATTAAATTAATAGGTGACAACGATAGTGGGTCATTTGGAAAACTAATCCGTGCCATTAGTAAGCATTAGTAGAATTAACGCGGATTATTAACTCAGTTATGTAGTCTTTTTTTGGAGTAACTGCGGAATACCCGGCCACTTGAAGTTATACCCCTAAAAAAGCTGGCTACATGGATACGCATCTATTCTTCGCCAACGCTTTTAGAACGAGACATACATATATTTCATGCTCGTCTGGAGGTGGCTACGCGGCTACGCAGTGAGGAAGACCACCCACCCCCTATGATATTTGAAGGTTTTGTCCGAAGTGGCTACGCGGCTACACAGTGAGAAAGACCACCCCTCCCTCTATGATATTTGGAGGTTTACTACGTAGGCCACGTAGCCACTTCTAACCTAGGGTTGGAGTGGCCGGGTATTCTGCAGTGCTTAATTCTATCATTTGCGTAGTAAAATTACATTGAATACCACTCGGAATTTTTGAGAATACGAAAGACTGGTATGTTTACTTCAAGTCAAATTGCTCATCATGAGTGAATCGAACCAACTACCCTCCTGGTTACAAATCAGACGCTCAACCTTTGAACATGTTGAACTGTGTTTGCCTCACAGTGAGGGAGGTGAGAACGTGTTACCAATGGTTGCAACTTACTGGGACAGGAAAAATTTGCTGACATTTCTCTGACTTTTCAATGATTAAAAACAAATTTTCACCAATCATCCTTGACAAATCCGTGGGCAATGAGGTCAGCAATGGAACCAAAGAAATCAATTCCTTTGAGTAAAGTTTTGAAACTTTAACGACATGGAAACATTTTCAGTGGCTTGCAATAAGTAAAATTCCCTGACTTTTCACGGACTTTCAGGTAGAATTTAGAATTCGCGACTAGATGTAAAATGCCCTTAGCTTCCCTTGATCTTAAAGAATTTCTAATTTTCCTTGAGTTTGGCAACCATGACCTATGGGTATGTTAATTGTACGGCTTTACACTCTACGGGTTATGAGGAGGCAGTGGTAGATTTGGGACAAAGATACCATACTTTCCCTTGACAAATGGAATTAACTATTTCGCTTTCTCTTTTCTCCTCAAACTATTTTTTTCATGCGAACCGTTGAATTTGCGTCCTCGGGTTTATGTTTTACGACGAGTCATAAGAGGCAAAACGTACGGCACATAAAAAAGTGAACGTGTCTGTCATGTGTGAAAGGCAGGCTCTTAAGACTAGCTCCGCTACTAACAGTGAACACATCTTACTGAGTTCCTAATCTGATTTATTTATCAGTATTTGCGCAACACACAAAATCACTCGGCCTAATAAGTCCTAATTATTATTTTTCGAGGTCTCTGTTCCAGTTATTGACTAATGCTGGTATTCAGATGGCGACCGAAGACCGGGCGGACAAAATGGGAGTCAGGCGAAAATGCGGCCCACATTTTTGAACTCGAGACTTAAGAGACAGCAAAGACTTTCAGCAACGACAACGGCGACGGCAACTGCGACGGCGACGGGAGAGGCCTCTGGGAAAACCCAATTCATCTAATGCGCATGTCTACCTTCACGTTGCCATCACGTCGCAACTTGAGAAGTAGGATTTTGCCGGCTTGTGAAAACGTGAGTTTGAAAATCCCATTTTCCTAGGCCTTTTTTCGAAAATCTTTGTATTTGATAACGTAGTAACCTTAATTAGAGTCTAAAGGTAGCCTACAGGTATTCCTGTTTGCAGACATTATTTTAAGGATTAAGCTCTATTTTGCCTGCTGTAGAGCAAAATATATAAATCAAGGCTGAAGCGAACTGATCGGGCTGCTTTGTATGAAATTCCCTGTCGCCTTCATCCGTTTCTAAAGGTAAAGGACGTCTGATCTTATTTTCACAACTAAAGTTTTATTAACTACACAGATAAAGGACGCAGTTGTCACTTCAATGGAATAATTTGACAAGAAAATTCAGTACTTTAACGTGTATGTTCGCTGTTTGGGCCGAGTTCTAAAGCAACAACAGCGTCAAATTGGGCCTTTATTTCATTTTATTCTGATCTTTCTCTTCGTGTATTCTGACTTAAAAATTAATAAACTGGCCTGATGTACCTCAGCAAGGAATGGCATATGTTGTTTATGGAAACGAAATTCCGACAGACACACTGAAAAAAATTGTTGTCAGGATTTGATGACTTCTTTATGTCATAACAGTAAAAATTCTTCGTTTTCTATCACCCACCTTCGAAATGACTAATGAAAAAATGACTTCTAGCCGCCTTTAAAGAAGACAACGATGAAATGGAAGCTAATCGGCAACCTAGAAAAGTTGCCGTCGCCGCTGCGGTTTTGGCAAGTGCTTAATGTTTCAGTACAATTTCGCCTTTCAACCGCGTTGTCTTCCCAGTCTTTTCCTCGGTATCCATGTTGCCGTTGCCGTTGCCGGTGCCGGTGCCGGTGCTTAAAGTCTCTAGTGCCGAGAAGGTGTCAAGCTAGGAGACACAACCAAACGTACGAGACATCATTCGCCTATTTTCTCCATGCAAGCTGCGATCTTTAAGGCTTTCGATCGAGCTTCTTTCGCTTCATTGTCATAACTTTGATTCCATCCGAAAGGAGTTTCTTTCAACAGCTTTTGTTTCTGTAGTGTTGATTTCCGATGTTAATGTCCTGGGATTGGATTTTCGTCTACAAGAACTACCTCCAGCCTTGAAAAAAACCGCTCCACAAGTAACAGCCAAGACAAGGAACAAAGCACTGCTAAAGAGAGCAATCGCCAATCCTGACAAACCTGGAAGTCGGCAAATATATACATGACAAAAATCAATCACACGTTCAATCAAAGAACATGTTTGCACTGCAGGAATGCAAGAGTTAATTGCTGTATTTCCATCTGACCCTTCGCGTTCATTTTTAACCATCAATCAACAAAAAGATTTTGCTACAGCATATGTTTTTCTTGTGTGTCGGGTATTTCTGTGTGTCAGGTCAGATACCTTTCAGACATCGATATCTTCATATTTTGCGGTTCTAACTTTACAAATAAATATACAAAAAACGAATCAATCAAACAACAAACAAAGCAACAAACCAATAAGTAAATAAATAAATAGCTTTGGCACTTAAGGAATCAGCAGGAGTACATATCGCCCCACTCCGACCCTTACCAAAGCAGTTACAGGTTGTTTTATCGCGTGGCTCTGAAGATAGACAGGTCTCAGTGTCTTCGGATCGGTAGGAACGGGAGGGGAGAGAGAGATTCCTGTTCCATTCCTTCACACCCCCAACCCTTCCTGGAAAAGCAAAAGTCACAGACCTGATGTTTCGAGCGACTTCACATGCTTCTATTTGCAGAAGACTATTAAAAAACAAAAGACATAAGCAGCTTACCTCTGCCGTGGCTGGTCCGTACTTCGCCAGGAGCATTAGTTAAATCATTTCCGAATTCAGTTTTAACGCCTAATGAGAAACGGACAATACAAAAGGACAAATTCAAAATACGTCGCATCAAGGCAATAAGATGACGAAATTTGCATGAAGAAGGACCACTCCAAGCACATAGGTTATAGGTGTCTGGTGTATGCATATCGCTCTTTTTCTGTCTTATTTTTTGGGGGCTGTATTCGTCTGTATGTAAACCTAGTGTTGTCGGGTTGTAAATTTAGCTGTAGGTTCTACTTTTTGTATGCAATAAATAACTGAGTTATTTATGAATAAGGATGCTATAAAAAAACATTTGTGGGGACCAACCGCTGATTTGCCAGTGGAGTGTTTTCATTCATGTGACTCTCAGCCATTTTGGTTTACTGAAACAAAAGAAGCGATTTGCATAAAAATAGAATGCAATTCTCAGAGGTTTAATTTAGGACACCAACATGGCCACCGTTTCTTTGTTTTGGGGCACCAACATAGCCGCCGTGCCGTCATGTGAAAACACTCTGTAGCAACAGATCAATGTTAATATACATATTCAGTTTAAACACCTTTACTAAAAACGTAATAGGAAGTGAAGAAGAAAAATACAGACAATTGTCTTTTCACCATGTTTAAACTCTAAGCAGCTGGTCATCTTCACTTACTGACATCGCTGCAAACCACAACTTTTTGAAAACTCAAGTTTGTGTTTTTGAAAAATACATGATTGCCAATTCGGGTTTTTTGTTTTAAAACACTTTTAATTTACTAAAGGTAACTAAAATCTGTCCAAGCATTAACTAATTATTCTTTGAAATTAAAAGAATTAAATTCAAACAAAAAAGAGGGGAAACATATAAAGCCATGAGATCAAAACATCATTAACTCACTCGGGGTACTGGGCGTTGTCCTGTTTGTAAACTGTTTTGGGGGACGATAGTTGCCTTGCAGCGGGTGAGTAGCCGTTCCGTAAAGGACAAGACTCCACTTCAATAATTCACCTAATAAGAGAATTTTCATTTCGACATTTTCATCTATATATACTACAAAAATAGAATCTAGTCATTTTGCTGAGACGAAGTGACAAGTTTAACGTTTAACGCGGGAAGGAATCAATACCCACTACTATTTCTGAGCTTAGTTCACCTGCAATAGTTTTCATTTGAAATCAAAGGGACTTAAAACAAAAGACGTGGAACAGTTGTCGGTGCATGCTCAGGCTGTGACAGGCTAATGTGTAAGTATCCTTTGCGAGTATCGTAGGTCAGATCCTACGACGAGAATACCACACAAATGAATGTGTTAGGTAAGCTAAAAGCCACTCATTGGGCACTATGGTCACGTGGTAGCGGGCATTACCACTTAAATCTACCAAATAAAGTTTGAGCCCGGCATTACCTAAACATTAATTTGTGTGGTATTCTTGTCACTCAAAGCCACATCCCACAAGCTTCACATTCAGATCCTAAGACGGTTCCAGGCACCTTTTTAGGTAGGGTGTGACAAGAAGGAATTCAAATAGGTCAAATTTTCCCTCCTCTGCAGCTGTCCTTGTAGGGTTTTTGGCCTGAGACCCCTCCCTTCCTCCCCCCCTCCCCTTTACAGCTATTTCTGGAACACTGAAAGAAGGTTCCGGTTGATCTCTGTCGAAGCTGCCCTCGATTCTTTTTCAGTGTGGGCTAAATCAGTTCAAAACAGTCTGATGTTTGGACGGCGTTTCATACCACAAAAACGCGTCTTGATTTTCTCCAGCGAATGTCTTAAAACACTAAACACTACAACCTCCACACTGTAGTTGAGCTTCAACCTTTCCACTCAACTAAAGGAAATACATTGAAGCGAATGGGTTCCCTGTGGTATGTGAAAGGTAGCAAAAAGTTCTTACCTGAAAATCTAAAGTTAGGGTAATGGTTCTGAAGACGCAATCGCCAATTCCCTTGGGGGTTTTCCCCCCAAAAATGCAGGCTGAGTATCGGCCAATCATTGAACTCACTCGCAATGACATCATTAGGGCGATAAGGAAGGATCTGGGAAGTCGTTCCACTGGGAGAGGTTACAAAACCCTCTAGGTAACCGCGCCTGGCAAAGCGGGCGTTTAAAGTCACAACCACGTGCTCCAAATACCGAATATTGGTCTGTTCCCCACAATTATGTTGAGATACGTTAAGCTCCACTTCGATATATTGGCTAAAACGTCTGGAAGGAAAGAGGAGAGTGACAGAAAGGATTGGTCACTGAGAATCGAATGACATCAGCAGTAACAAGGTCAATTAGATGTGTTCTGGCAAACGTTTTAAGTTGCAAGGACAAGCAATATCCCTTGTTACCTGTACACTCTCGGTTCGGTTATCCTGCATTTGATTTGTTCGGGTACCGTGTGCCAAGATCTTGAGTAATTGACCATTGCTGCGGCATCCAGAAGCCCAAATCCAAAATAACTGCTAACTAGAAAACAAATTCAACACAAGCATTCTCCTTCACTCTTTCCATACACTTATCATCTATTTCGCTTCTGCTTTAGTAGCGTTCATAACTGCCACGATCGTCCACATATTCATTTGACTAATCCGCAATTCAATGACCTTAATATATTTACATTCGCCATTCATCACTGACGGGTTTATTAGGAACCCACAAAATGACCAGCTCCGAGCTATTTTGTTAGTTCAGTTGGTTGAGTAGAATAAACCCCGCGTATAAGAACCTAAAATTTAAGAACCTGTTAGGCTAAAATGTTCGTTTTCAACCCCCTAAAATTTTTAATAAGTTCTTATTTTACAAAAATGAAAATACAGATTAAAATACAGAAAAAAATTTAGTCTAGGTTTCAGTCAGTAGGATTAATTCAAAGAATGAACTAAAATTAAAACCATATCATATCTTTGCCAATAATATGCCCTGTAGTGGTTATTTGTTATCTGTACTCGCCGAAAATCCCACTAAATACTATTTCTATAAGAGCCTATTTACGCTAAGTTTGAAAAGTCTAGGTTCTTATCGGTTCTATACTGTACTGCATAGTATCGCAGAGGTACATGGCTTCGAATCCCGCGCAAGCCTGAACTTTTTCAGGCTTTCTTTCGCTGCTGTTATTTTACAGGGTTCGTATTCTTTTCAGAAACAAAATTCCCAAGACTTTTCAAGGACTTTTCCAGGCTTCAGAAAATTTTATTCCACTGAGAACCCGTAATGTTCATGAAATATTTTTCATTTGTTGGATTTTCCCATCTGGCTGCTTCCCAATGCCTTTCGAAAAACTTTATTACTTGAGTTTACAAAATTCTTGGGTTTTCCAGAACGTACTATCATTTTCAAGGCATTTCCAGTCTTGGAAAATGTTAGACTAAAATTCAAGAACTTTCCAGGATTTCTAGGACCAGGACGAACCCGTTAGTGGCTATCATAACTGCGACGCTCGTCCACATCTTTATCTCTTATTTATTTTGTTGACGTTGCCTCTGGTTTTTCAGTTGGCGTACGAAGTACAAAAAAAAGTCATTCAAAGTAGCAAAGAAAACAGGAGAGAAGGTTTTTTTCAGGCTACTCACCCCTCAGCCCTGCGGCATTTATCATCCAATCGGCATCGGAACTCAATACATCAGAATTAGACGTGTGCGCAATCAAGTGCTGTACGTCACGCCATGTAAGGTTGGAACTAAAACAAACCGTGACATCAACAAAATTGCAGGAGAGCCGCCTCTTACATGTATCTTTCTTCCCATTTTTGGCCAGGAATTTATTAAATATTAAAATTTTGACAGATTGGTGGCCAAGTTTCTCTAGCACCAGTGGTCATCCAATGGCAAAAATTCCTGTTTTTTTTTTCTCTCTTTTTACTGAAAAGAGTAGTGGCAAGGGGTTGCTGTCGTCGCATAAGGCATAACAGGTGTTTCTTATGCCAAAAACGACCGCGACCACGAGACATCGAGGACGACGCGCGAGAAGCGATTTCTCGCCTCACACTCCGCACTAGTGTCTCCGGCTTCGCCGGCGAAAAGGGCAATAGAGCAAGCAATACAGCAAAACCCGTCGCCCTAAAAACAATGGCACTGCTACCTATCAGGGCCAGTGGCATGAGCAGCTCGTGCGTGTGCAAACAGGCGGATATATGTCTGACAAAAGAACTCTGGACTCACTTAACTTCCAACGCTAACGCTATGATCCCAGATGCCATTGCAGTCGCGGCGGAAGTTTGTGAAAATGTTGCGGTGCATGTACCATTAATGTCTGAAGTGATCTGATCAGGAGGCAGAATAATTCACATTAACACCCCGTTATCCTGGTAGTAACCTTGCTAAAGCTGGCCCAAAAAGTATATTAAACTGAAGTCATCTACACCAACCAGTGAAGAAATAACCAGCTGTTAATCCTGTTTCACACACACGATAATGCAAACGCAAGCGACGTAAGAAATGGAAAACTGTTTACATTTTACACGAGTGAACCGGGGCAACGCAAATGTAAACGCAAGGTAGATACGTCAGCTTTGTTCGCCATCTTGGGATAAGACTTCGACAGCGCTTGCGTATCTTACCTTCCTTGCCTTTGCGTTCGACGTGTGAGCGTCGTTTGCATTTGCTTCGCAGGTGTGAACCAGGCTTGATACGTAATCCATGCAATGGCTTCCTTTCCAGTTGCATTGATTAGTTCAACCAGATAGAGCACAAGTCATCACAAAGACCACGATTTGAATCCCTGTTTACCTTGAAATTTTCCGGCTGACCTTTTTACCTTTCATTTATCTGCTCGACTTAGAACAAGTTACGATAAAGCACACAATTGAAAATTAGCCGCACAACTTACAATGTTATCGTGTCCTCCCACATTGTCCTGGCTGTATGCACAGACCATTATCGCTGAACACCTCTCAGCGTATCCAGGAATGGTGCCATTTCTACTGACCCCAGACACGGTAATGGTGAATACACTATTAGCGTACCCATTGTAAGCACAGTTGTCATAATCTCGGCCACCATTTCCAGCTGCAAACACAAAGATTGATCCTTTCCCATGCCGACCCTGCTGAATTGAATTTATTGAGAGTTAACAGTTAACATTATTGGTGCGCCAACTTGATAACTGTTCATGCACTACTTGTCACTTTTTTAAAATAAATAAAAAATAAAACAACTGTTGTTTACTATTTAATAGTAAACAACAATTTGGCAAAAAAACGTAGGTAATTACATAATAGGAACATGTTACAGGAGACGGTAACAGGACAAAGTCCGTATTGACAACTGTCCTCTTTGACTTTTAAAAATAAAATAATAATAATAATAATAATAATATAGTAATAATATAACAATAGATAAAATTAAAAGTACTAATATAAAGAAAGACTGACATTTGGAAGACTCAAGAATAAGCAAAGTTAAGAATAGGGCAGCGAAGACAATGGGAGTTTGGTAAGTTGTGAGAGTTTTGTATGAGTGGAGACGAGTGAGCATGAAAGCCACATGTTGCGAGCCAGTGAGCCCTCGATCTCTCTCACTTCAGACCCCCTTGTGGGCTTGCGCTTGCATTATAAAGAGACACGCAGATGCTAGCGCCCACACCATTAGTTCAACTGAACAATATATTCACACTTAACTATTTTTGCACCCTCCTCCAGCTGTTCATTGGTAAGCTTTCCTGGTCCCTCCATGGTCCATCCCGTGTCTTCAGGGCCCCAGCTACATGAATAGATATCTATGTGTTGCCTGTTGTGTTGAAAGGCTAATGCCTCCATAGCATCTGTACTGCCATCGTTATCATTCTCAAACAAACGAATGCCTGTAGAAGACAATTACATTGGTAAAAATCCTCCATGAAACCTGAGCAAAACTGAGGCAGTCCATACTGCAAGTTACAGATTCTCGTTTTTTCCCTTTGATTTATGACCAAAGCGTGAACATATTAAACAACAGGATAAAACTCGGGGTGACAACTCTAACAAGGCCTGTTTGGGGAGAAAAAACAAAATTTATCCGGGAATCTGGAGATTTTGCCGGAAATCGTAGTAGTTCTTAGATATCGCTGCAGAAAAAAAGCGGGACACTGAAAAAAATTTGTATTTTGATCATTTGAAAAATCGGGATGATCTTCCAAATTTCCGGGAGGACTTAGAGTTGTCACCCCCCCCCCCCCCCGTATTTATAGTATGGACCTCGACTGACCTTGGCGGATAAGATGCATATGGTAGTTTAGGCAGTGACAGTACTGACTAAAACTCAAAGGCGACTCACAAAAAAGGATCCACACTTTATTCGCAAAGAGTACAATGGAGGAAAACGTATAGTGGCTTCCAGTGTTGTCGCCCATCCTGGAACACAGGCATCTTAGGGCTGGGATGATGGGCAAAAGCGCTTGTTCCACGAAAATCCTACCTTTAACTTGATTTCAGAAACCGTGTGCAAGCATTTTTTGACAGAGGCTGAATTTATAATATTTTTATTTAGTTCAAGGTTGACTGTCTGTAGGGAGTTTTTCATTACCTCCAAGTTTGGAATTAAAAGCGACACCAACCCCACATTCACTGTTATTAGCAGTAGCTGCAATCACTCCAGCACAGTGGTTACCATGCCTAGAAAAGAATAACGTCTGTGGAATAACTCTAAATACTAATCCATAGAACACCCATTGGTTCTAACAGTTTTTAATGCCCTATTGGTTGGGGGAGGAGGGGGCGGGGCAGACATTCATTACTCTGGATGTCTCCTGTTAGACAGATCCTGTACCGAGACTGCATGCTCAAAACGATGGCCGGTCCAAGAAGTACAGGATTATGTCAAGGTTGACCCTATTTAGAATTCCTATCTCCTTCAAGTAGCACATCATTATCATTAATTGTCTTTAGAAAGTATTTGTTTTGCAATTATGTTTAAAAAAACGCAGATTCAGAGCTGATGGAAATGAAGTTTAAGAACTAAAAACCACTCTAGAACATCACAGAATGGAATTATTTACTATAAACGTCCACTCAAATGTATGTAACAAAAATGGAGAACTTCTAGCAATCTGAGCTATCTATCTTTGAATTTTGTTCTTTGGATGTGTTATAGGTAAAACACTTTCAAGAGCTCAATACTACATTATTGTAATATTTACCTGTCTTCTTTGCGCCAAATGGCACTTACGGCATTTCTTATACTATTTACTGACTTATTAAATTAAACCAAGAGTGAACTCATGGTGTTTCTGAAATCAAAATTACCCTGAATTTTCTCCCATTGGATTGGGTATGCCATCCAAATCCACCAGATCCAAACTTGCAAGAGGGTCCTTAAATAAAATATGGAATGTTATGATAATGTTAATGAATTTTTATAGCGCTAAAACTATAAACAATATTCAGAAGCGGTTTACATTAAGTTCTATACTAATTAAATTTAAAATTAAAATAATCAAAAGTGCTAAACATTCAGAACTATTCCAACAGACTAAAAGCTTTCCTAAATAGAAATGTTTTAAGTTGCTATTACTATACTAACATCATGAAGGTGTGGGATGGTATTATTTTAGTTTTTGGGTTGTGCAATAAAAGACTCTTCAAGAGATAAATGCTTGTCCACAGGAAGTCTGTGGACTGTGGAAGAAGAGTCAGGCAGGAGGCAGTGTTCCAGATAAGCAGCGGGTCTCGGGTCAAAAACCCGAGAAATCTGGCTCCCTGACCCGACACACAGAGTTGTTAAGTAAGAAAATTAGGGAAGACCCGTGTCTTATGACCCCTTAAAAATTTTCCGTGACTCCCTAACTCTGAAAGTTAACTGGAACAATGAGGAGGTGTCTAATTTACTACAATGGGAGGAGGTTCTGCCAGAGAATTGGAGTAAATTGTGCAATCTTTGTACAGACGAAATATGCTATAAAGTAAAAGCCAAAGGTACTTTGTGTGGCAAGAGCAGTCACCAAACAGGACCTGATTTGAGTCCTGAGACCATTTGCAAATCTTGCAAATTGCTAACTCACATAATTATCTCTGAGATCAGGATGTGACTGTTGAAGGCCATCATCAACAACTGCATTAACAATGCCTTTGCCAGTGATACCTTGTTGCCAAACCAGATCAATATTCATTCCTTTGCCACTGGGAGGATTCTGTTTCAAAAACAAATCAAGGCATCATCTCTGTCAGTTTATGGCAACACTTCTACATTAAATTTTTATTAGCTTACTCGACCCAGCTGATTTTCTCTCCAGTCTCAGAGATTCAAGGTTTTAAGTAGAGCAAAATAATAACAAAACCATGCAAACTTAAGGGAAACTACAAAAAAGCAACAGCTGGCCTGAAGTAGAATCGTGACCTTCTAAATTATACTAGTTTGGACGCTCAGTCCAAACTCAAGATTTACCATCTCATAAGAAACATTATAACAAGAAATCAAGCAAACAGTGTATTCAGATGGCACATTATGCATCATATTTCAAGTTTGGGCTGGACACTAACATACTGTATGTTTGCTACACTGTTGTGCTCCCTTGTGAGATCACAATCGTTCTCCTTTATTGGAAAATTTTTTAGTTGTGAGAATTTAAACTGGTTAACTACTAAAGAAGGACCTGTGTCTCACTGCTAATGAGGGGAATTGTGATCACTGTCTCATAGATCAGCATAGGCAGCCCAGGCATACTATGTGAGATGAGGGTTACCAGTATTTGTGAACAGATTGAAAGCTGCAGATATTGGTGGTATATTTTCCTTGGATTTAATTAGAATAAAAATAAAAAGCAGTTATATTTATATTAAGGTTTTTTGATTCATCTGATTTTATAGCAGCTCACAGGAACAACTACATTTGTGACTCACTCTCCTGCAATGCAAATGCCCCAAAGTTAGGCAGTTTACTGCACAGGTCAACTGAGGAAACTATAACACAAAAGATAGCAGCTATTTTATTTTGATTAAATCTAAATGTATTGAAAATACCACCAGTGTGTGCAGCTTGGAATCCATAAATAACTCCAGGTCTCACAGAGTGACTGGGCTGCCTGCGGGAAGTAGGTGCGGATATACTAAAAATAACCAGAGTTTCGAGTTGCTATAATAGTAAAGTCAACATGCTGGTTTTATATCAAAGTAGCTGCGGATATACCTCAAAATACGAGGGGAAAATCCCCAGCCACTGATCCTTAAAAACAGCCCTGATTATAGTAATTACTGTACTTCACACTCACCAAATACCAAACCTGACCATTCCATCTTGGGTCACTAAAGTTTACAGCTATGTGTTGATTATAAAGGACTTTGCTATATTTCACTTGTTGGGCAAACCATGTAATCTTCATCATTGTTGGAGAGGAAAAGGAAATAAATAACCAAATGTATGCATAAAAGGTTCACACGTTAAGCAACTAGAAAACAGAAGAAAATTTAAAAGTCACATAGCAGAAGAAGGAATCTGAAACAAAAGGGTGATATGATAAGGAAGGTGGTGGAATAATTAACAATTATTATACATTGGTGTCACCAGCTCGATTTTGATTGGCTATAAGCACGCAGCTAATTCTTGCTAGCTCTGTTTCTCTTACGTCATACCTACAGACAATAGTTTTTATATATGTAGAATTGACGTCATACCTACAGACAATAGTTTTATGCATGCAGAAGTGACGTCAACTAATACACTAACCAGCAGTTTGATCAGTTTTGTTATGGTGGAGTCGCCAGTGCAGCTCAGGAATATGCATAATAAAACAATTATTGGATTTGGTTTTCGCATGATAGCAATAATTATCAAGGCCTCAGTTTGTGTTATCCGCCTCAGCCTTCGGCTTCGGCAGATAACACAAACCTTGGCCTTGATAATTATCGCTATCATGCTCAACCTCATCCAATAATTGTTAAAAAAAAAAAATTTAATGAGCCCTGCTCAAGGGAATTTGTTTGGCATGTTTGCAAGACATTGATAACATTAAGCACAATTTACTGAGTATATCTGGAAAAGCTGGAAAAGCTACTATTTTTTTCTGATGCACAAGAAAGTTATATATTACATATTAATAATAATATTATTACATCTCCCAACCAAATCTGGACATTGTCGCAATGTGTTGAATACAGTTTGTGAATATTCTCTTACAACACCAAACTGCGATTGCAAAAACAAATAAAATACATATTTTCAGTCTAGCAGTCCATACAATTTTTATTAAACCAAAACATTTTGACAGTGTCCCACTCTCAAGGCCCCCAATATAAACAAATCACCCAGAGATGACATCAGTTAAAACAAAGCTATTAAACAATTAACTTGTTCATATTTACCAATGGATCGTTGATAAGGTCATTGTCAAGAGATCTGTGGGGTTTCGAAGAAATCTTAGGAAGGCTTTTGTGTTCAAACAGATAGTAACTTGAAGAAATCTGTTAATGAAAGGGAACTAGTAAAAAAACAAACAGCCAACTCCAGACCTCATTAGCACCTCAAGTGTCATAAAATATAGCTCATGTGTAATGCTTACTGAACTCCAAGTGCGCGCAAGCTGCCAGTTGTAGAAAAAAACCGTAATAAGCCACCTTAAATTAAGGATTTTGGCTTGGAAATTTGCTTTTATATAAGGATATTTTTTTCAAAAGTAGCAATGTGGGATCTTCCTCATTTCATACCTACAGATACTGTACTAGTGCTCTCTGTAACTTTTTCATACTCGTAATTACCAATTATTGCTAGAGAAAAGCACAATTTGATTGTACAGATTTAATTTTACAGATCTGATAGTGCCTTCTGCAAATACAAGACGTCTGGCATATACCTTTAATTTATAGGTAAGTCCATGCTTTTCAGCAATCTTCACGGCTTCACTGGTATCTGCATTTATCTGCAATGCCCATGTATTGGTGTACTTGTAGTCCCTTGCGACCACATTTAAGCAATCCAAAACAGCCAGTGCAATCAACACCCACATCTAATGCAACAACAAGAAAAATTACGCCAGAGATTAGTAACAGCTGTAAATTAGTGCCTCGATCAGTAAAGGGCTTCAGCCTTGTACTCCAATGTTACGGCTGAAAATAGCACAGTAATGCGAGGTTTTCAATAGATTTTTAAGTAGGAGGTGATCACTAATAAAGAAGGAGGCTATTCAGCAAAGCCAGAAGAAAGAAAATAAAGAAAAGAAAAGCGACTTAAACACAAAGTACACACCCATCCAATTTGAACAATCATATGGAAATAAAATTGCACATATATGTCACTGTCAGTTTATAAAAACTTAACTAAAGGTCCGTAGTCAGTCAGCAGCTCCGCCATATTTGTTTGCAGCTGCGCATAGCGACCGCGCTAAGAGTGAAAACGTAAAACACGAACCTTGGGACTTCGGGATTGCAAAATTTCGGTTAATTTCAGGTTAATTTCAGCGACCGACTAGAGTTGATTGGGATTGAATCATTGAATGGCTGGATTTCATGTGATGTCATCAAAATTTAGAAAACCTCAAACTAAATGCAGCGCAAAGCTCATATTTTAATATTTTTTGCACATCATTGAGAAAAATCGTCAAGTAGACTTCCATGCATAAAGTAACCTTGTCCTAGTTAAGTTGCTGAGCCAGAAGAAATGCCGGCCGCTCGTGTACGAGCCCCTAAAAATTGCAAAGCCGACTGTTTTTCAAGTTGTCTTGCGGGGTATTGGGAAACCGAACTATTATTCGCTTGTCTGTGACATTACAACTGTTCCAAGTCTGTATGGTATTCGTTATTCTTTTTTCTAGTTTATCTCCCTAAACTTGTTACAGGCTCGATCGGCAGGGCAATGACAAAGTTCTCGGGCCAGAAATTTGTTACTATTCTTTCTCTAGGTATTTTGTGGGCTCGCGTACGAGCCGCCAAAAATTGCAAAGCCGACTGTCTTTCAAGTCGGCTTGCGGGGTATTGGGAAAAGTTTTCAATCAGCAATAACCGCGCCTCGGGTGAACCTCACTGACTACGGTAATGCCACTGCGCAAAGCTGTCACAAAAATCAATCGATTAGGACTTGATCACATGGCTGCTTCTCTTCCATGTGGGGTGAGTCAACACCACGACGTTTACTGTTCTAGAATGCGACTCTTAGTTGAGAGTGTTCCAAAACACTCAATGAACATACAAAATATTTTAAGTTCTAATCCAAATATAATCAACAGTCCGCGAATATTAAATGAACGCTTGCCAATCTAGTGATGCAGACTGCTTCCAGTGGACGAATTTATTTACTATGCAGTACTTCAGAGAGGTACTGCATATGTTATTCCGTTTCATACAGAGAATCGACATTCCTAAGGGTGCATTCCGTTGTGTAACAAAAAACGACCAACGACATAAAATAGTTTTTAGTGTGGCAACCTGCTTGCTAAACCATTAAACCCTAAAAATGACCAGCATCGATTTTTTCCTTGCAATATCGACGCTACATATTAAAACAGAATGGTCTTAGAAACTAAGGACAGGAACTCGTCACACTGGAATTTGATTGATGTTTTACAAATTTTGACAGCTTCGACGAGAAATGTGTGGGGCAACAAATAAGAATTTAAATTTTGATCTTAGAGTTTAAAGGTGTAAACTATGTGACCATCATCTTTGGGTTTCTCAGTATTTGACTTGGGATTACTGTAAATTATATCTACTCAAACTTCGAACGTCTGTGAGTCGGTTCTAAGGTAACGCATTCTACAACTTTACTTTTACCGGGGATACAGCGACAGTTTCTTTCTTTTTTATGAATCAAATATAAAATTTTGCTTTCAAGTTCTGACCAAAATCAATTCTCCATCTGTTGTTCGCACCCGACAAGGGCGTGAATGTTGGGAGGGCACAGAATACCGATTTCTTCCACTAACCTCCAGGTGGCAAACCGGGAGCACATCCAAATAAACATCGAGTTCGATGCGTAAGTGTTAAAGTGGTATGTGCACTGTCACCGACTGACAGTCACCGACTGTCACCTTCTAAAATGTTGATGAAGTTTAATTGCAGCCAGTTACTTTGTATGATTCATTATGATTCTTTGTAAACCCCATTAAAGCATCACCATGGACGAATAAATGTACATCTCTTACGACCTCCCACAAAGGAGAATATTAGTCGTCCAATAAACTCATGATCTGTACCTTGCTCACTCAGCTTTGCGCAGTGGCATTACCGTAGTCAGTGAGGTTCACCCGAGGCGCGGTTATTGCTGATTGAAAACTTTTCCCAATACCCCGCAAGACGACTTGAAATTCAGTCGGCTTTGCAATTTTTGGCGGCTCGTACGCGAGCCCACGAAATAATCCATGAAAAAAGTTCTAAAACAAATAGTTTGCGAGAAAACTTTGCAAAGGCACAAGACGACATGAAACACAGTCGGCTTCTCGTAGCCAAGCTTTAGAAGATAACTTTGAAAACTATGCACTTTTAAATCGACTTCTTCGTTTCTGGGAAACTTAGATTGCAGAATATATTTATTGAAACGTTTGTGCATGGGTCCTTAATTTTCACTGACACCAAGAGGTCGTTTTAAAAGTGTTTTCACAATTATCGTTTCAGGCTTGGTTACGAGCAGACGAGTTTGTCTCAAGTCGTCTTCAGCCTGGGCAAAGTTTATAGTGCAACAAGAAAAACGTAGATTCTTTTTGTGGGCGTACGAGCCACTAAAAGTTGCAAAGCCGAACGTGTTTCAAGTCGACTTGCGGAGTTAGGAAAGATTTCAATCAGCAATAATCGCACCGTCCTCGGGTAACTCTCTCTGACTTGGGTAATACCACTGCGTACAGCCTACAAGATATGTCATCGATCAGGAGTTTATGCATCGCTGCTTCTCTCCCAAGAGGGGTGTGTCATTACCACGACGTTTCCTGTTCTATGCGATGACTCTTAAAGTAGATTGTTCCAAAAACTCGATGAACTTCCAAATTATTCAAGTTGCAGTCAAAAGTTAATCATGAGCCCACCGACCTTAAATGAAATTTTGCCAATTCCGTGCAAAACTGTAACACGCATCTGCAAATGAAAGTAAAAGTAAACATTTGGAAGAAAAGTAAACAACAACAGTTTTGCTCTAAGAATCGGTTGGAAATCGGGGGGGGGGGGTGAACTCGGCTAATTATTTTCATACGCAGTTTAAACATGACAAGACTGTAATCACAGAAGAGGTATCCAAACCTTGCGCAGTTACATTTCTCCATTACTAAGAAAGTAGCCCACAAGTGATAGAACATAGGGTCCCTTTTGAAACCATTTGTATTGGTTATGTGCTTTTAAATTTCTCAAGTCAGGTGGAAACGCCCAATTTGGTGAGTCCACCGCAAATGCCTGATTGAATACACAGCAGTCACGAATGGAAAAGGAAGACTTGAAAATTAATAAAGAGATTACTTTCCTTTACCCAAGCCAGCAAAGAATCGAAGCTGGTACACAAGTTTAGAGAATTCACAACTTCTAAGCTAAAATGTGTCAGTTTATCCGACAATAAAAGAAGTGTTGCTTCCACAACTCAGAAACATGATTTTGTTACAAGAAAAAAAGAGGTTTTATCAATATGAATTGGTCAAGGATACACTAACTCCAGTATTATTTTGACACTCAGTTGTTTGAGCTGCGGACCAAAGCATACGTGACAAAAGCCATGTTGTCCATGTTACTGAGTGAGCTAGTTCGATTTTCATGAACTATTATTCGCTTGACTGTGACATTACAACTGTTCCACGTCTGTATGGTATTTGTTATTCCTTTTTCTAGATTATCTCCCTAAACCTGGAGGTGCTATTGCTATTACAGATATTATCAAGGAAGACTGTGACAATTTATGCGCAACAAGTTACAGGCTCGATCGGCAGGGCAATGGCAAAGTTCTCGGGCCAGAAATTTGTTACTATTCTTTCTCTCGGTATTTTGTGGGCTCGCGTACGAGCCACCAAAAATTGCAAAGCCGACTGTCTTTCAAGTCGTCTTGCGGGGTATTGGGAAAAGTTTTCAATCAGCAATAACCGCGCCTCGGGTGAACCTCACTGGCTACAGTAATGCCACTGCGCAAAGCTGTCGAGATAATCCATCGATCAGGACTTAATCGCATGGCTGCTTCTCTCCCATGTGGGGTCTGTTAACACTGGAATATTAACTGTTGTTAAATACGATTGTTTAATAAGAGTGTTCCAAAACAGTCTATGAACTTACCAAATAAACCGGTTCCAATCAACACACAATCAACAGTCCTCAAATATTAAACGAACGTTTTCCAAAGATTTACCGAGTGCATAACAATTACACGCATCTGCGGACGAGCGTAAAAATAATTATTTGGATGAAACTGGTACCATTGGCAACAGTTTTTCTACAATAACAGGTTAGAAATTGACACAGTTAAATCATTTTCATATACGATTTAAAACTTACAAGACTAACCGTAACTATAACAAAATTTTTGCACTGATTGGCTATCACCAGTTATGATTTTGGCCCAAATAGGACAGTGTAATTAGATAGTATGCGCCATTGCGCGCGCTTCAAGAGTGCACTTGCACTTTCATATTTTCTTTACTACGCATCTCAAGTTAAAAAATACTTTTTTCCTGAAAAGTTTTTCTCTTATTTCTTTCTTGAATTTTGTTATAGACACGATTAATTTGTAACTGGACTTCGTGTCGTCCAATTCGGTCTGTAATCATACTCGTGATGAAACAAGTCGGATTTTGTTAATCGCAAAAAGGAACCGGAGCCTTGTACAGTTATATTTTCTATATCAGTGTCTTTATTAGAAAGTGACCCACAAGTGAGAGAACAAAGGCGTTCCTTAGAAACCATGTACAACGCCTTATCTATTTGTGAATTGGTTACGTGCTTTTAAATTTCTCAAGTTAGGTGGACTCGCCGTTTTCGGGTGGGTCCACCGCAAACTGGCTACAGAGCAATAAAAGAATGGATAAGAAAGCATACGACTCGAAAATGAATTGAGGACCTTGCCTTACCCTCACCATACACAAGTCAGACACAAGTTTAAGCCGGCGACACACTACGCGAATTTAGCTGTAGATTGATACGAGTACACTAGGCGATTTTTTACGCCCAATAAAGGCGAACTATCGCTTCGTTTCTGCCTGCCATTTTGAAAAGTCATGTGATAAAATCGCCCAACCTGATTGGTTAGCTTAACTTGTGATTTGCGGAGGTGAGCGTAAAATATCGCTGGAACGGGCACACTAGGCGAATTCCGGCGAATTTTAAATCTTCGATATCTGACATGTCATGTACCGACGATTTTATACGCCGATTGCGGCGATCGACAAAAATCGCAACCACAGCACCGGGCAAACAGGGCGAATCATCAGGTACGTCACCCCCTTTAGAGAATACATAACTTATAAGCTGAAATTTGTCAGCTCCGCCATTCGATAATAGAGACCTTAAGCAGCAGACGTTCGTGAGCCACGAACGGCAGCCGGAAGTTACTTTGGGAATTTTATTTCATACTGCGCATGGCATCACGTTCGTCTCTGGCAGGGCGGACCCCAGAACGGCATATTTTCGGTTCTCTCCAGAACGTCCACCTTTTAAGACGTCTAGGTAAGATATTTAGAAAATTTTTTGTTTATTTTTCGACGCTTCTTTCTTATAAGGCTCAAAAAATATATTTTCAATATATTGTACAGGTTTGGAAATGGAGTGGACTGAAAAACATGATCTATGTTTGGCTTGTGAAATTCGAGCAAGTGATATCTTTGAGTCCACGAAGAAAATAACAGTACAGCGAGCTCAAGTATGGCAGCAAATCGCAGATACTTTGTGTAGCTATGATACACCAACATTTACAGTGTCCAAACGTGCCGTACGTTCGCTATGGAATAATCTTGTCCAAGTATAGGAAAAAGTCAAGCACCGAAGAAAGAGCTAGTGGTATCGAAGTGGAGCAGACCGAACTCGAGGTGCTTCTGGAAGAACTTATTGAACAAGAAGACTTAAGCGAAGAAGAGAGAAACGAAGCTAAAAGAAAAACTGAACAGGATAAGTCTAAAGCCCAGGAAATAAGAAAAACTGCAATGGAGAACCCTGGAGAAACAAAGAAGAGGAAGCTTGTAAATGGCGAGCAAGATGATGCAACATCATTGCCTTTAAAGAATAAAACAAGAAGATTCGGGTCAGAAGTAATTGGCTACCTAAAAGAAAAGGACGTCTCTGACCTGTTGAAATCCGGTCATGTTTACTGTCAGGAACAGAAACGACGGTCGTGTTCCCGCTGAAGCTTAACTTTAATTTTGGCGCCACGAACCCCGACTTCGACCCAGTTTCCCCGCAGAAAAAGGTGCCGTTCGTGGCTCACGAACGTCTGCTGCTTAAGGTCTCCAATAAAAAAAAAAAAACAGTGTTACTCTTATCAATATTAATAAGTCAATTGATAAACTAACTCAAAAGATCACAATGACGTTCAGTTGTCTGAGTTGTGACCTACGTGTAAGCGTAAGAGACTGACCAGCGCAATCAACAAAACAGAGAGTTTTCGCATGACGCCACGGCAGCCATGTTGGTGTACACCAGTGGGGGGGTTTCGGGCACGCCATTTTCAAGCTTATCTCGTAGTCTTCGTAGGATCACGAACGAGCCGCCAAAAATTTCAAGGCCGACTGTCTTTCAACTCGTCTTGAAAGGGTATTGCGAAAAGGTTTCAATGAGCAATAACCGCGCCTCGGGTGAACCTCACTGATTACGGTAATGCAACTGCGCAAAGCTGACGAGAAAAAATACCATCAATCAGGACTTTATCGCATGGCTGCTTTTCCCCCAGGTGGGGTGTGTTCACACCGGGATGTTGACTGTTCAAGAATTGGACTCTTAACTGATAGCATTCAAAAACACTCAATGAACTTTCAAAATCATCAACAAGTTCCAATCAAAATATAATCAACAGTTCAAGAATATTAAATGAACTAATATATGAAATCTACCACTGGTATCAGTTTTGCATATTAAATAATCAATTGGAAATTGACTCAGTTCCATCAGCTAATTCATTTCATACACAGTAACAAGACAACGTTTTCTGAGAAGGAAATCTAAACCTTGTGCATTGCAGATCTCTATTAGAAAGCGGCCCACACCATAACTAAAATTAAGGAATGGATTCAGAGAGCCTTTTAACACTGGCATCTGGATCCGTAAGCACGGTTGATACTTCAAAGGAGGTCTGAAGCATCTTATGCATAAAGTACGGATTACTCGGCTGATCAGATGCATTCAATGACAAGTAGAGGTCGTTTAAAATGTGTCTCTACAGTTTTCGGAAAGGGCTTGCCTTGGAGAAGACAACTGTATTGTGTCTCAAGTTGTCTTGCGCCTGGGCAAAATTCTCAAGCAAATCGGACTGTGTTTTCAATCTTCTTTTCGTGATTTCTTCTTGGGCTCGCTTACGAGCCGCCAAAAATTGCAAAGCCGACTGTATTTCAAGTCGTCTTGCGGGGTATTGGGAAAAGTTTTCAATCAGCAATAACCGCGCCTCGGGTAAACCTCACTGGCTACGGTAATGCCACTGCGCAAAGCTGCATGACCATTGCACGGATCATGAGTGTATTGAATGACTAATTTTCTCCTTTGTGGGATGTAGTGAGAGATACATTCGTCCATTGTGATACTTTAGTGAGTTTTACAAAGATACACAACGAATCTTACAACGTAACTGGCTGCATTTAAAATTTTATTAACAGTTTAGTTATAAAAAGGCAAATTTCCCAGTCGGTGACAGTGCACACATCAGATTAACACATGCGCATGCGATCTCAAGATAACTCCTTGGATGAGCTCCCGGTCTGCCAACTGGATTTTAGTGGAGGAAATCAAAGATTTATTAACTTTGTTGGGTGATACTCAGTTACTGGTAACACAGTACATGTACATGTAGTTTAGACGCCGTACCTCAGCCGAGCCGAATTGAATTCAACGAATCAAGTTCATGTGAAGTACGCCGTTTGAATCAATTCGGAACGGCTGATTTAATTTAGATTGGCTGAGCTAATTAATCCCGCCTGGCTCAGCCGGGAAGAACGGCTGTAGATCGGTTTTGATTCAGACGCCGTACTCCACATGAGCCAAATCAAATGCATAAATTATTTAATGTATCTGTCATGCTGATTTTACATGAAAGCATGCACAAAAGAGTGTTGCAGAAGGAAAATGGCGGCATGGCGGGCCAAACTTTGCGGTGCGACTTCAAACGTAAGTGACATGTGTAGTTCGTGTTTCGGCACGACCAAATATACTTGGACACAAGAACGGCTATACTACCATTCGATGGGGCATGACCAAAAGAAGAGTAGGTGCACATACGGTTATCACTTGCCTTCTTCTGGCTGCAAAATAGGCTAAGACGGTTTGCATTCTTCTTTTTCTTCTTTTTGCGCTGTTTTCTAGCCTCTTGAGTAGAAGAAAGGTTCTTGTTTGCAGATCTCGGCGTCCGCCATGTTTACAATTGTATCCTAAACCGCCGATCAAATCTTAATTTTCTTCAGTGCATTAATTCCGACCGAATATAGTTCGGCGTCTGAATCAATCCAGCCAGTATCAATTTAGTTCGGCCTATCGTTGAATTCGATTCGGCATGGCTGAAGTAGGGCGTCGAAACCGGGCCTCACTTTTTTGGGCGGGTTAAATCACTATTTCTTTTAGAAACGCTGCCTTTTTCTGATTTGTCCATTTCGATCCAATTTACTTCTATCATGTCTATGAGGGCTTTCTCGTGCAAACACGGCCGGATAACGCAGTTTGTCGTTAGGTCTGCTCCTGAACAGACGAAAAATGATCCATTTCTAGATCCATTTCTAGCCATTTCAGAAGACTTAAATTTCATATTTTCCCGGGGGCGCATGCCCCCGGACCCCCTACTTGGCTCACGCTTACACGTTCGCATTAGTGCCCTCACTCAAAAATCAAGGGACAGATGGAGGCTAGATTTCGTAAGAATTAAACATGAAATTCTTCAGAGCGACGAGAAGTGAACGTTAAAATCTCCGGCAAACGCGACGATGAAATATTTGCAATCGCCGCACTTCATTATTATTTGAACGGGTCGAGGATTTTTCCTGTCACCCGAAGGACGAATGCAACAGGAAATGAACTCTCCTTTGCATACGAAAGTAATCTTAGATTTGGTCGAGCGCAAATACAACAAAAATACGCGCAAAACATTGTAGGCTTCGCGAACTACCTTTTACAGTGAAAAGTAATATGTAGTAATGTTCCTCATCCAGCAGCTGGCTCACACGAGCCGTTGATTTCCAGAAAAGTTCAGTTAGCAAACTGGGAACTGATCCACACAGTTATCTTGAGTTCACATACGCATGCGTTAATCTCATATGTACACTGCATTCTCAACCCCAGACCTCTTCCCTTCTGTGCTTGTCTTCCGCCCTCTGACATGCGCAGAAGGAAAGAGGTCTGGTGTTGTTGTAACCTATTGAAATCTTTCCTGTGTTGTTTATTGCAGCCAGTTTCGCCATGGAGGAACCAGTAGCATGCGGCCGGAGAATTTATAAAGAGGCACAAACAAGCGAATAACAGTTCGTAAAACCAGTTGTTAATGATAGAACGTAATATTATAAGTTGTTGCCGAAACAAGGCATCCCATCATTCGTTTTCAGCCCGGCGTTAGCTGCATTGGTAAAAACATCCAAAGCGGCTCCAATCCGGCGAACTTTGGGATCCAGCTTCCAGCATTTAGAGGCTGTAATATAATCTTTTAATTTCAAATATGTCAGTAGAATAAAACATTTTTGACGTTTAAGTCTTGAAAACAAATGAGCATTAAATTAATCACTACATCCACTAAAAACTGATACTGCTAAACTGACCCGTTTTTGATCAAAACAGATTTTCTTTGTTGTCACTTTCTATTTTGTTTCATTTGCGGTAGACTCACCCGGAAAGTGCGAGTCCACCTGACTTGAGAAATTCAAAAGCACATAACCAATACAATACCAACGAAAGGGTCGTACACGGATTGTGAGGGAGCCCAATGCTATCTCACTTGTGGGACACTTTGAAATCAAGCAAAACTGAAACCAATGGAACCTTTCTTTTAAATAACTACGTTTAGATTGTCTTTGCGTGCATATATTTGCTATGGACTCTGCGACTCAATAGCAAACATTCATTGAACAGTTCGATTGGACTGTCGATTAAATTATGATTGCAAGTTATCATTTTTATTTTGTAACTTTGTTGAGTTTTTCGAACACTTTCATTCACTTGCCTACAGCGGTAAACGTTCTGGTGTTAACACATCCCACATGGGACAGAGGCAGCCATGCGATGAAGTCCTGATTGATAACTTTTCATGTTAGCTTTGCGCAGTGGCATTATCGTAGCCAATGAGGTTCACCCGAGGCGCGGTTATTGCTGATTGAAAACTTTTCCCAATACCCCGCAAAACGACTTGAAAAACAGTCGGCTTTGCAATTTTTGGTGGCTCGTAAACGAGCCCACGAAAAACTACGAAAAAACCTTAAGAACAAATTGTTTGTGCTAAAACGTTGCCCAGCCGGGCTGAAGACGCTCTGTCAGTCGGCTGCTTGTAGCCATCCCTTAGCAGATAACTGAAAACACTTTTATTTAAACGTCTGCGCATGGGTTCAAGGGAAACGTAGCTTACAAATGAGACTCAATAGGTCATATTCGTATTCTCGGTATTGAACTGGATCTAGCAAGTGGAGGCTCTTGCGGGGGAATACATTTACATATGAAAAGATTCCCGAAGTATTATTCGCTTGCCCGTGACATTATAATTGTTCTTCGTCTGCCTGCTACTCCGGTTTTTCTTTTTCCTAGTTTATCTCTTTAATCCTGGAGGTGCCATTATAGATACTTTTAAGGAGGACAATTTCTACGTAAAAAGTAACACGTTTGATCGATTGGCCAGTGGCAGAGTTCTCGCGTTACCAATTTGTTTTTAATCTTTGCTGTAGTTTTTTCGTGGCTCGTGTAAAAGCCAACAAAAATTGCAAAGCCGACTGTTTTTCAAGTCGTTTTGCGGGATATTGGGAAAAGTTTTCAATCAGCAATAACCGCGCCTCGGGTGAACCTCACTAGCTACGGTAATGCCACTGCGCAAAGCTGAGTGAGCATTCTACGGATCATGAGTTTATTGTATGACTAATTTTCTTCTTTGTGGGATGTAACGAGAGACGTACCTCCATTCGTCCATGTCGATGCTTTGACGGGGTTTACAAATGGGTCCGGGCCGTTAAAAGTCGAGAGACTTGGCCCCTGTTCCGTTTGGGTACGCCTTTTGACGCTTGTGGTACGCCTTTTCTTGTTGCTGTCGTCGGGCCTTGTTTCCCTTGTTGGACTCCGGGCCTTGTGCGTCAGTGACACTCATCCAGTTGTCGACCGCGCTCATCAGGTCTTAACATGCCTGTTGAGTGTCCAAACAGTTTGGTGGCGTTTTTCCCGCCTGAAGTCTACCACCACCATGGTTCGGATGCCGTCCTCCCTCGTCTCCTGGAGATCTTGGGTCGACCTAATCTGCTTGCTGTTCAGTTCCTACGTCATGGCACCGTTCGTTTGACCTTTAAGGACTCCGTGTCTTGCGACCGGGTCCTGTTAGAGGGTCTTACGTTCGATGGCCACAACATCCGTTTGACTCCAATCGACCAGCGGTCCAAATTGGTCTACGTCCGCGATCTTCCTAGTGAGGTTCCGGATGGCACTGTGCGGGCCGCCCTTGCAGTTTTTGGTGAGGTCCATTCCATCACCAGGTCAGAACACCGGGGCTTCCCGGGACTCTTTGACGGCTCTCTAGTCGTCAAGATGTCCTTGGCGAAGGATATCCCCCCGGTGTTTCGGATCGCTGGTTACGACTGCCGTACGTGGTACCGTCGCCAGCCTCAGTGGTGCCCCATCTGCCGGACTCCTGGCCACCGCGCCCGTGAGTGCCCGATGAATGGGGTTTGCCGTCGTTGTCGCCAGCCCGGGCATGTCGCACGTGAGTGTAGGCAGGCTTGGGGCGGTCCTACTCCGAACAGGCCCCGTAGTCGGGCTCAGGCTCCGGCCGAGCCCCCGGCCCCAGGCCCTACGGCTCCTGTTGAGGTTGCTAACTCCAGTCCCCCTGGAGATGCTTCCGCAATGGAGGTTGTCGAGAGCCCCTCAGTTGCCTCGGAGGTCACTAATTCCGGTTCGCCCGGGGATGTGTCTCTTTCGGGGTCGGCTGTTGGGGTTTCCGGTGATTTGTGTTCCGGGGATGAGGAGGTCATTGCCGCTGCTTCGGCAGTTGTTATTGACGCTCCGCGCTCCTCGAGGAACAATAGGAGGAGGAAGCCAACCCCGGCGCCTCAGTCATCGGGTGACGAATCACCCACACCAAAGACCATGGTTTTGGAGGTTGAGTCGCCTGTCTCGTCCCCGGACCAGCAGCAGTGTGACCAGCAGCCCTCTCCGGAGTTATCTGCGCCTCCGTTGTATCAGTCCTCTGCAGAGGCCTCTCTTCCTACGCCTACTGCGGTTCTTCCACCCCCGCCCTGTGGGCTTTTGGATCAGAGGCTTTCTGCCCTGTCTCCTGCCTCTGGTGCCACCACCATGTCTCCGCAGGACTTCACTGCCCCCTTGGAGGCGTATGATTGGACTGCGGAGGACTATGTGAAAATGCTGACGAGCATCTCGCCGTCGCATAAAGTTGTGTGAGTGATTGACTTCGAAGTGCCCTCTTGTGGAGGGCACTAAGTTGTCTCTCACTAGTCTTGTCTCTGTGTAGGGCGTCACTTTCACTTAGGGGTCTCCTTTATTGGTTGTACTCCTGGTTTTAGTGATCCCTTGTAACGTTTTTTCTGTTTGTG
>OX419339.1:4877696-4892696 GCA_948470475.1 Galaxea fascicularis
GTTTTTTCTGTTTGTGTCTGTTATATGCCTTAAAGTATGAGGAGGCGGGGTTCGACTCCCCGGCGATGTTTTGGCGGCCTGGTGCCCCTCAAAGTTAGACGAACCCACCCTTCTGGTGGGATTAGATGTCCAGGTCCGGGAGCCATTGCACTCACCCTCATGGGGGGCTGCCCGTTCGTCTAATTAAAAAAAAAAAAGCTTTGCGCAGTGGCATTATCGTAGCCAATGAGGTTCACCCGAGGCGCGGTTATTGCTGATTGAAAACTTTTCCCAATACCCCGCAAAACGACTTGAAAAACAGTCGGCTTTGCAATTTTTGGTGGCTCGTAAACGAGCCCACGAAAAACTACGAAAAAACCTTAAGAACAAATTGTTTGTGCTAAAACGTTGCCCAGCCGGGCTGAAGACGCTCTGTCAGTCGGCTGCTTGTAGCCATCCCTTAGCAGATAACTGAAAACACTTTTATTTAAACGTCTGCGCATGGGTTCAAGGGAAACGTAGCTTACAAATGAGACTCAATAGGTCATATTCGTATTCTCGGTATTGAACTGGATCTAGCAAGTGGAGGCTCTTGCGGGGGAATACATTTACATATGAAAAGATTCCCGAAGTATTATTCGCTTGCCCGTGACATTATAATTGTTCTTCGTCTGCCTGCTACTCCGGTTTTTCTTTTTCCTAGTTTATCTCTTTAATCCTGGAGGTGCCATTATAGATACTTTTAAGGAGGACAATTTCTACGTAAAAAGTAACACGTTTGATCGATTGGCCAGTGGCAGAGTTCTCGCGTTACCAATTTGTTTTTAATCTTTGCTGTAGTTTTTTCGTGGCTCGTGTAAAAGCCAACAAAAATTGCAAAGCCGACTGTTTTTCAAGTCGTTTTGCGGGATATTGGGAAAAGTTTTCAATCAGCAATAACCGCGCCTCGGGTGAACCTCACTAGCTACGGTAATGCCACTGCGCAAAGCTGAGTGAGCATTCTACGGATCATGAGTTTATTGTATGACTAATTTTCTTCTTTGTGGGATGTAACGAGAGACGTACCTCCATTCGTCCATGTCGATGCTTTGACGGGGTTTACAAATGGGTCCGGGCCGTTAAAAGTCGAGAGACTTGGCCCCTGTTCCGTTTGGGTACGCCTTTTGACGCTTGTGGTACGCCTTTTCTTGTTGCTGTCGTCGGGCCTTGTTTCCCTTGTTGGACTCCGGGCCTTGTGCGTCAGTGACACTCATCCAGTTGTCGACCGCGCTCATCAGGTCTTAACATGCCTGTTGAGTGTCCAAACAGTTTGGTGGCGTTTTTCCCGCCTGAAGTCTACCACCACCATGGTTCGGATGCCGTCCTCCCTCGTCTCCTGGAGATCTTGGGTCGACCTAATCTGCTTGCTGTTCAGTTCCTACGTCATGGCACCGTTCGTTTGACCTTTAAGGACTCCGTGTCTTGCGACCGGGTCCTGTTAGAGGGTCTTACGTTCGATGGCCACAACATCCGTTTGACTCCAATCGACCAGCGGTCCAAATTGGTCTACGTCCGCGATCTTCCTAGTGAGGTTCCGGATGGCACTGTGCGGGCCGCCCTTGCAGTTTTTGGTGAGGTCCATTCCATCACCAGGTCAGAACACCGGGGCTTCCCGGGACTCTTTGACGGCTCTCTAGTCGTCAAGATGTCCTTGGCGAAGGATATCCCCCCGGTGTTTCGGATCGCTGGTTACGACTGCCGTACGTGGTACCGTCGCCAGCCTCAGTGGTGCCCCATCTGCCGGACTCCTGGCCACCGCGCCCGTGAGTGCCCGATGAATGGGGTTTGCCGTCGTTGTCGCCAGCCCGGGCATGTCGCACGTGAGTGTAGGCAGGCTTGGGGCGGTCCTACTCCGAACAGGCCCCGTAGTCGGGCTCAGGCTCCGGCCGAGCCCCCGGCCCCAGGCCCTACGGCTCCTGTTGAGGTTGCTAACTCCAGTCCCCCTGGAGATGCTTCCGCAATGGAGGTTGTCGAGAGCCCCTCAGTTGCCTCGGAGGTCACTAATTCCGGTTCGCCCGGGGATGTGTCTCTTTCGGGGTCGGCTGTTGGGGTTTCCGGTGATTTGTGTTCCGGGGATGAGGAGGTCATTGCCGCTGCTTCGGCAGTTGTTATTGACGCTCCGCGCTCCTCGAGGAACAATAGGAGGAGGAAGCCAACCCCGGCGCCTCAGTCATCGGGTGACGAATCACCCACACCAAAGACCATGGTTTTGGAGGTTGAGTCGCCTGTCTCGTCCCCGGACCAGCAGCAGTGTGACCAGCAGCCCTCTCCGGAGTTATCTGCGCCTCCGTTGTATCAGTCCTCTGCAGAGGCCTCTCTTCCTACGCCTACTGCGGTTCTTCCACCCCCGCCCTGTGGGCTTTTGGATCAGAGGCTTTCTGCCCTGTCTCCTGCCTCTGGTGCCACCACCATGTCTCCGCAGGACTTCACTGCCCTCTTGGAGGCGTATGATTGGACTGCGGAGGACTATGTGAAAATGCTGACGAGCATCTCGCCGTCGCATAAAGTTGTGTGAGTGATTGACTTCGAAGTGCCCTCTTGTGGAGGGCACTAAGTTGTCTCTCACTAGTCTTGTCTCTGTGTAGGGCGTCACTTTCACTTAGGGGTCTCCTTTATTGGTTGTACTCCTGGTTTTAGTGATCCCTTGTAACGTTTTTTCTGTTTGTGTCTGTTATATGCCTTAAAGTATGAGGAGGCGGGGTTCGACTCCCCGGCGATGTTTTGGCGGCCTGGTGCCCCTCAAAGTTAGACGAACCCACCCTTCTGGTGGGATTAGATGTCCAGGTCCGGGAGCCATTGCACTCACCCTCATGGGGGGCTGCCCGTTCGTCTAATTAAAAAAAAAAAAGCTTTGCGCAGTGGCATTATCGTAGCCAATGAGGTTCACCCGAGGCGCGGTTATTGCTGATTGAAAACTTTTCCCAATACCCCGCAAAACGACTTGAAAAACAGTCGGCTTTGCAATTTTTGGTGGCTCGTAAACGAGCCCACGAAAAACTACGAAAAAACCTTAAGAACAAATTGTTTGTGCTAAAACGTTGCCCAGCCGGGCTGAAGACGCTCTGTCAGTCGGCTGCTTGTAGCCATCCCTTAGCAGATAACTGAAAACACTTTTATTTAAACGTCTGCGCATGGGTTCAAGGGAAACGTAGCTTACAAATGAGACTCAATAGGTCATATTCGTATTCTCGGTATTGAACTGGATCTAGCAAGTGGAGGCTCTTGCGGGGGAATACATTTACATATGAAAAGATTCCCGAAGTATTATTCGCTTGCCCGTGACATTATAATTGTTCTTCGTCTGCCTGCTACTCCGGTTTTTCTTTTTCCTAGTTTATCTCTTTAATCCTGGAGGTGCCATTATAGATACTTTTAAGGAGGACAATTTCTACGTAAAAAGTAACACGTTTGATCGATTGGCCAGTGGCAGAGTTCTCGCGTTACCAATTTGTTTTTAATCTTTGCTGTAGTTTTTTCGTGGCTCGTGTAAAAGCCAACAAAAATTGCAAAGCCGACTGTTTTTCAAGTCGTTTTGCGGGATATTGGGAAAAGTTTTCAATCAGCAATAACCGCGCCTCGGGTGAACCTCACTAGCTACGGTAATGCCACTGCGCAAAGCTGAGTGAGCATTCTACGGATCATGAGTTTATTGTATGACTAATTTTCTTCTTTGTGGGATGTAACGAGAGACGTACCTCCATTCGTCCATGTCGATGCTTTGACGGGGTTTACAAAGAAACACACAACAAAAGGGAAGAGCTCTGGGTGGAGAGTGGAGTGCACACGTCATGCGCAACTTTCCTTGATAAGAGGAGGAATGAATTCAACGTCTTTTCCCTCTATTTTCGTAAGGCTTGGATTAGTTCTTAAGCTTTCTTCGTAGATGTTTCGTGGGCCCGCGTACGAGCCGTCAAAAATTGCAAAACCAACTGTCTTTCAAGTCGTCCTGCGGGGTATTGGGAAAAGTTTTCAATCAGCAATAACCGCGTCTCGGGTGAACCTCACTGACTACGGTAATGCCACTGCGCAAAGCTGAATGAGCAATGTACGGATTAAGAGTTTATTGGACGACTAATTTTCTCCTTTGTGGGATGTTGTGAGAGTTGTACACTCATTCGTCTATGACAATGCTTTAATGATTTTTACAAAGAAACACAATGGATCCAATTATATTTCATCAACAGTTTAGTAACGATAAAGGGAAAGTTTTCCATCGGTTACACTGCACATCATTTTCGACTCTTAAGCTCCTTCCTTTTGCGCATGTCTGATGGCGGGAAGACAAGCACAGAAAGGATGAGGAGCTATGGGGCTCTTGGGGGCCAAGAATACAGCTCATATATCACATTAACGCATGCGCATGTGAACTCAAGATAACTGTTAGGATCCGTTCTCCGTTTACTAACTAAACTTTACTGGAAATCAACGGCTCCTGTGAAACAGCTGATGGATGAGGAACGTTAATACATATTACTTCCATTAAAGGAACACTATCTTGTTACTGCGCATCCAGCAAACTTTGATTTTCTCTGAGTTAAACATTGTTTTTTACATTAAAAATGTTTCTTTAACTATTTCACTATAACAAAAAGCTAGTTCTTAAAGCGTACACTGATGTTTGGTATTTTCTATCATTTGCGCTCGACTAAATCTGAGATTAATTTACGGTTATGCAAGGGAGAAATCAACGTAATAGATTTCACAACTAAATATTCCAATCTTATGGTGAAATGAAGGATTTTCTTGTCTACTGCCACAAAGAAAGGAACATCGAGGTAAAGAAAAGTTTATTTGCAAAAGCCGTGTGGCCATTCTAAGGGGATGACACACTTGACGATTTTATAATCGCATAGTGTGCCCGTTCCTGCGATTTTGTTCGCTCATCGTTGTGAATCACCAGATGAGTCAACCAATCATGTTGGTCGATTTTTATCACATGACTTTTCAAAATGGCGGACAACAACGATGTTGGGAACAAAAATCGCCGCGATCGGCGTAGAAATCGTCAAGTGTGCCCGCACCAATCAACGGCGATTGGCGTATAAAACCGCCCAGCGTGTCGCCAGACACACTAGGAGGACATTCATTTCCTGTTGCATTCTTCGTTTGAGAGACAGAAAAATCCTCGATTCGTCCAAATAACAATGAAGCACAGCGATTGTCACTATTTCATCGCCGCTTTTGAGATTTCGACGTCTATTTTTCGTCGCTCTGTAGAATTTCGCAGCTTCTGTTCTTAATAGTAATGACTTTTCATTTTCCAACTCCACAAAGGTATATGTTGTTTAAGGATCGAACGAAAAACCATGCACGCGGTTATATACTGTACAGTTAGTCCAGGAGTCATAACAACAGAAAACAATAAATATATACAGTTAAAAAGGACCGCCAAAGATAGGGAGCACGTACCCCCTAAGGGCCTGCTCAGCAACTTCGCCGGGGAGTCGAACCTCGCCTCTTCTAAGTGAAAAACGCGGGAACCAAAATTGGCTAAAAAGTGGGAAGACCATAAACCGTGAGGAAAGCCACAAAACAACCACTAAAGGCGACCGTGAGCAAGAAGAAGACAAAGAGGACAAAGGAAGCCACAAAACAACCAATTAAGGCGACCATAAGCGACCAAGAAAGAGATAGAAAGAGCCACAATACCACCAGTAAAGGTGACCATGAGTATTAACAAGACAAAAAGGACCAAGAAAGCCACACTACAACCGTTAAGGCGACCATGCGTGAGCAAAAAAGAAGTGTGTCCAACTGAGTTGAGAAGTCTAAAAGCAAAATCGACATTTATCCGTGGAACGTGATTTACATAGGATCCATTTTTTTCTATCACTTGTCGGTCATTTTTGTTGTTGTTTGGAAACAATGAAAAACCGCAAGTTTGAAATCTACAGTTTTACTTGATGCCATGCCATAATCTTATATTCTATGGCCTGCTACGTAAACTACTCGGGGTTACTAGCAACTGTGTATCACCCAACAAAGTTGATAAATCTCTAATTTCCTCCACTAAAGTCCAGTTGGCAAACCGAGAGCGCACTCAAATAGCTATCTTGAGTTCGCATGTGCATGTGTTAATCTGATATGTGCACTGTAACCGACTGGGAAATTTCCCTTTATTTCTTATTTCTTCATGAAATTTAATTGCAGCCAATTACTTTGTAAAATACATTGTGTTTCTTTGTAAATCCTATTAAAGAGTCACCATGGATAAATGTATGTACATCTCTCAACACATCCCACAAAGGAGAAAGTTAGCCACCCGATAAATTCATGATCCATAGAATCTCACTCAGCTTTGCGCAGTGGCATTACCGTAGTCAGTGAGGTTCACCCGAGACGCGGTTATTGCTGATTGAAAACTTTTCCCAATACCCCGCAAGACGACTTGAAACACAGTCGGCTTTGCAATTTTTGGTGGCTCGTACGCGAGCCCACGATGAAATAACGAAAAAAAGGTTGAAAAGACATTGTTTGAGTGAAACTTTGCCCAGGCTCAACTGAAGACAACTTGAGACACAGCTGCCTTCTCCAACGCAAGCCTTTTCAGAAAACTGTGGAGACACATTTCAAACGACCCCTTCTTGTCAGTGAAACAATGAGTCTGACCAGCCGAGTAAACCGTACTTTATGCAGAGGTTTTCGCAGACCCCCTCAACCGTGCGAACAGATCCAGCTGCCAGTATTAAAAGTCTGTAATCCATTCTTTTAATTTTAGTTGTGGTGAAAAAAATCTTAGATTTTATTTGTTCTTAGGCTGTTAAATAGGTTCCAATATGAGGAGAAATTGCCCAATATCTTTTTACAGGATTAAAAATTACAATCACTGATACCTCTCTGCGTTGGTTTGTTTTATGCTATGGTCACAGCTCAAGCAACTGATTAATAAAACCGGCCTTTCTTTAAACAAAGCATCTTTGCGATATTTAGACGCAACAATTCCTTGTATTGTCAAATTTAACCCTTGAAGCTCAATGTTCTCTAACCTTGCGTACACAAGATTTTGTTTTTACTAGCGAAGGTAAGGGTAGGTGTTTCCTATCCATTTTCAAGTCTTCCTTTTACACTCTGTTTCTGCTCTGTATTCAGTTTCCTTTGCGGTGGACTCACTTGGGGCACGTCCACCTGACTTGAGAAATTCAAAAGCACATAACCAATACAATTTTTTTTTTTTTTTTAATTAGACGAACGGGCAGCCCCCCATGAGGGTGAGTGCAATGGCTCCCGGACCTGGACATCTAATCCCACCAGAAGGGTGGGTTCGTCTAACTTTGAGGGGCACCAGGCCGCCAAACATCGCCGGGGAGTCGAACCCCGCCTCCTCATACTTTAAGGCACATAACAGACACAAACAGAAAAAACGTTACAAGGGATCACTAAAACCAGGAGTACAACCAATAAAGGAGACCCCTAAGTGAAAGTGATGCCCTACACAGAGACAAGACTAGTGAGAGACAACTTAGTGCCCTCCACAAGAGGGCACCTCGAAGTCAATCACTCACACAACTTTATGCGACGGCGAGATGCTCGTCAGCATTTTCACATAGTCCTCCGCAGTCCAATCATACGCCTCCAAGAGGGCAGTGAAGTCTTGCGGAGACATGGTGGTGGCACCAGAGGCAGGAGACAGGGCAGAAAGCCTCTGATCCAAAAGCCCACAGGGCGGGGGTGGAAGAACCGCAGTAGGCGTAGGAAGAGAGGCCTCTGCAGAGGACTGATACAACGGAGGCGCAGATAACTCCGGAGAGGGCTGCTGGTCACACTGCTGCTGGTCCGGGGACGAGACAGGTGACTCAACCTCCAAAACCATGGTCTTTGGTGTGGGTGATTCGTCACCCGATGACTGAGGCGCCGGGGTTGGCTTCCTCTTCCTATTGTTCCTCGAGGAGCGCGGAGCGTCAATAACAACTGCCGAAGCAGCGGCAATGACCTCCTCATCCCCGGAACACAAATCACCGGAAACCCCAACAGCCGACCCCGACTCTGTTTCTGCTCTGTATTCAGTTTCCTTTGCGGTGGACTCACTTGGGGCACGTCCACCTGACTTGAGAAATTCAAAAGCACATAACCAATACAAATTACTAACTAAAGGATCTTCTATGGTTTTCAAAGGAGCCCTATGTTCTCTCACTTGTGGGTCATTTTCTGACAAATACAATGTACTGCACAAGGTAGATTCACCTTCTTGGGTAACCGTCTTGTCATTTAATTTAAACTGTGTCGCAAAAGAATTAGCTGGCGTAACTACGTCCATTCACAACCGATTCGGTAGATACAAACTGTAGATTTAATCCAAATAATTACTTTTAACTTCGCGTGTAAGCGCGTAAGTGTTATATACAGTATGCACCGCTGTGGTGCAATTCCTTTTGTGAAGTTTACCAATCTGACATTGGTAAACATTCACTGAATAGTCGTGAAATGTATTTTGATTGGGGTTTGTTTATTTCATAAGTTTATTGAGTGTTTTGGAAGTCTCTCATGTAAGAGTTGCATTCTCGAACAGTAAACGTCTTTGAATTAATACACCCCACATGGGAGAGAAGTAGCCATGTGATGAAGTCCTGAATCGATAATTTATTCTATTAGCTTTGCGCAGTGGCATTACCGTAGTCAGTGAGGTTCACCCGAGGCGCGGTTATTGCTGATTGAAAACTTTTCCCAATACCCCGCAAGACGACTTGAAACACAGTCGGCTTTGCAATTTTTGGCGGCTCGTACGCGAGCCCACCGGAAAAATAAAACGAAAACAGATTGAAAACAAATGACTTCCACGAAACACCTGTCACTGCCCAACCCATCAAATCTGTTTCTTGATACGCTAAAGTTGTCGCAGTTCTCCTCGATGAAACATGGCAACTCTGTGGTTAAGGAGATCAACTATAGTATAAAGAAATAACGAGTATCATGTAGCCGAAGAACTTTTATAGAGGCAATGACAAATGCCTCAGTAATCTCGTGTTCAGCCGCTAGTTAAATTGATACAAACGTCCAAAGCGGCTCTGGTGCCTGTTTCTCGAAACTCCCGAAAACATTTCGGGCCCGAGAAGCCATTTCTAAAAGTGTGATCCATTTATTCTATCAGAATAAGACCAGCTTTTTTAAAAAGCTGGTCTTTTACTACGACTTGAAAATAGGAGAGGGCAACTTTGCTGCAAAATTTCATGCCTGGAAACGTCTTCACTTTTCAGATACGTAGAAAATTATAGCAACCGAAATAGGCCCGTAAAGCTTCGGTTGTTTCGAGAAACGCACGCATGGCGCGCAACTATTAGTTGGTTTGTTAGCTCAGTCGGTAGAGCACTGCACCGGTGTCGCAGAGCCATGTTCGACTCCCGCACAAGACTGAAGTCTTTTAGGTTTTATTTTCACTACTGCTCAGGTGGTGCGAGGATCACTTACACATCTTTTTGACACAAAACTGTAACACTGTTGACCGAGCTGGTTTCTCTTATGCTCAGGTTACACCTCAAACAACTGAGTGTCAGTGTAATCACTACATGGAGTTAAGATTATCCATCGACCAATTTCATATGGACAAAACTCGTTTTTTATCAAACCAGTAAACACTTTTTCTTTAGTTGTCGAATGACGGAGCTGGAAAATTTCAGCTTATAAGTTCCGTAATCTCTTCACTTGTTTTCGTGGGCCTCTTTACTGGCGAGGGTGAGGCAGGGTAGGTGTATTCCTTCGGTCCATTTTCATATCTTTCTTTTCCTCAGTTACTGCTCTGCATTCAGTTTTCGGCAGACTCATCCGAAAAGCGCGAGTTCACCTGACTTGAGAAATTGAAAAGTACATAACCAATGCATTAAAAGGTGTTCTAAGGGAGCCCTATGTTCTCTCATTTGCGGGTCACGCTTTCTAACAGAGACACTGATAGAGACAAAGTAATTACACAAGGAGGGACCGTATTCACAACCCCCCAGTGTGACATTGGGGGGCTCTGAAAACCGCAGCACCTTACAAAAAAACCAACAAACACCGCACGGCCAGGAAGGTTGACGAAACACCGACGCCGCGATTCTATGAATGGCTTTGAAAGAGGGAAAACAGCCGCAGGTGATATAAGCAAGACAATCAATGTGGTAATAAATGACAAAGTTAAATTTTGTTCTGACAGATGTTAAACAAAAAAACCGCACTAAATTTCGTTTCACCGAACACCGTAGGCTTAAAAACACGAACCTCGCACACCGTTAGGGTTTCAGATCACCGTAATACCGCAAGCTGAGATTTTATTCACCGAAATACCGCAACAACAACAAAAAATTAGCAACACCGGCAACACCGCAAACACTAATGCCCCCATCTACAAGGTTTGGATTCTTCTTCTGCTATTGGTCTTGTTATTTTTAAACCGCGTGTGAAAATGATTAGTAATGGTAATAGGATTCAGAGGAGTCCAATTCGGTCTGTCATCATACGAGTGATAACAAAATCGGACGACCACGCAGCGGGAGTCCGATTTGTTTATCACGAGTATGATTACAGACGACACGAAGTCTTATTACCCATTAATCATAAAAATTACAATTTCCGAGAAAAGAAGAAGGGACTCGTCTGGTTTGTTGGCATAAACATTTGTGCCATAGGATAAACAAACTCACCACTGTCTTCTAAAATACTGTCAGTCATTGTTCAAGGGAAAAAAATTATCCATTTTAAAGAAAGTCCTAATTCAAAGAGTCTGTACACTGTTACTATGGTCATTGAAACCAAGGTTGTGATTGGTTGATTTAAACTACAACTTTGAATGTGATTGGCTTATTGAATTGTCCTATAACAAACTGTCGGATAACAACTTGGCAAGCGAATTAGTAGAATATAGGAGATTTTTAAACCAATCACAATCGAGGAAGTTATAACTTTTATGATTAGTTAATTTAACTGTGTCAATTTTCAACTGATTTTTTAAGCCAAACGTTCCCAATGGTACATTTCGAATTCATCCACGTAATTACTTTTACGTTCGACTGCAGATCATGAGTAACTGTTGATATGCGCTCTGCAACTTACTGGGAAACGTTCATTTAATATTTGAGGACTGCTGATCATATTTTTAATTGGAACTTGTTTATTTTGTAAGTTCAATGAGTGCTTTGGAAGACTCTCATTCAAGAGTCGCATTCTAGAACAGTAAACGTCTCAGTGTTAACATATCCCACATGGGAGAGAAGCAGCCATGCTATAGAGTCCTGATTGGGAAGTTGTTTTGTTAGCTTTGCGCAGTGGCATTACCGTAGTCAGTGAGGTTCACCCGAGACGCGGTTATTGCTGATTGAAAACTTTTCCCAATATCCCGCAAGACGACTTGAAACACAGTCGGCTTTGCAATTTTTGTCGGCTCGTACACGAGCCACGAAAAAATTACAGCAAAGATTAAAAACAAATTGCGACGCGAGAACTCTGCTACTGCCCAACCGATCAAACGTGTTACTTTTTGTGCAGAAATTCTTCTCCTTAATAATATCTATAATGGCACTTCCAGGTTTAAAGAGATAAACTAGGAAAAAAACCGGAGTAGCATGCAGACGAATAACAATTACAATGTCGCGGGCAAGCGAATAATACTTCGTTTGAAACATTTTGATCGAACTTTTAGTCACCGAAATATTAGAAGACGCCCTCGGTAACATGACTTTCGGGCGCCAGTCGCATTGGTACTAACATCCATAGCGGCGGTTTATAGAGTTCCTGTAAAGGTTCTAATCCAATCTTTTAATTTTAGCTACAGTGACGATTCTTACATGTGGGGCAAGTGTCCAATTGTTTGAAATTGTACGTACAGTGATTGTAACTTATAATTACATAAGGTCACAGCTCAAGCAACTGAGTGTCAATGTAACCACTGGAGTTAAATGTATCCTTGACCAATTCATATTGATAAACTGACCTTTCCTTGTTAATCAAACATGATTCTGAGTTATTGAGTCGCCTCCCTTGTCGGAGTTTGGCTCTCTGAGGTGATTGACAGGTTGAGTCTCTCCCCTTGATTTACCGACATTTTTATCTGTTGTATGAGTCTTCCTGCACTCGGTGTCCTTAGTCAGTGTACTGTGCAGGGTTCTCCGGTGTCACCTGTGTGTTCCTCTGGGCACAAAGTTTGGAAGAGTCTTTTCTTTTTCGTTGTCTTAATATTTTTAAACTGAGGTGGAGTTCCATACCCCGACCTGAGTACCCCTCCGTCGGTAGGTGAACCATCCCATTGGCATTGCATTCGTTTGCCTTGAGTGGGCCGACTTAGACATCACGTCCGGGAGCCATTTCACTCACCCTACTGGGGAGCTACCCGTTCCCCTAATGACATAGAACACCTTTTCAGACCAAGGAGGCAACTGAAAAAATAATTGGATCCTAAGTAGGCTGGCCACAAAATGGGGTTGGTTGGCTAAATGTTGATTAGGCTTTTAAACTTCAATTCTTTCGGGTGAGTTCGCCGACGATAAAATAAAATAGACACCAGTAACTGAACAAATTAGAAAGGCTATTTCAAAGATAGGTACTCTGTCCCCTCCCATCATTCGCTCCAATATCGAGATCTTAAAAATATTTCAAAACAAGGGTATAAGAAGTAATAGGCATCAGAAAATATCGTCGTATCCAAAGAAAATCTGAAAGAAATTATTCAAAAATGGAGTTTCATTTGTAAGCTACGTTTTCGTAGAACCCATGCGCAGACGTTTAAATCAATATAATCTGCAATCTAACTTTCTTTTAACAACAGTGTTTTCAGTTACCTGCTAAGGGATGGGTACAAGCAGCCAACTGCCAGAGCGTCTTGAGCCTGGATGAGCAACGTTTTTGCACAAACAATTTTGTTCTTACACTTTTTTTGTGGGCTCGCTTACGAGCCACCAAAAATTGCAAAGCCGACTGTTTTTCAAGTCGTCTTGCAGGGTATTGGGAAAAGTTTTCAATCAGCAATAACCGCGTCTCGGGTGAACCTCACTGACTACGGTAATGCCACTGCGCAAAGCTAACAAAACAACTTCTCAACCAGGACTCTATTGCATGGCTGCCTCTGTCCCATGTGGTGTGTGTTACCGCCAGAGCGTTTACTGCTGCACGGAAGTGGGTGAAAGTGTTCGAAAAACTCAACAAAGTTACAAAATAAATATAATAACTTGCAATCATAATTTAATGAACAGTCCAATCAAAATGTTTGCTATTGAGTAGCAGAGTCCATAACAGATATATGCATGCAAGGACGATCTAAACGTAGTTATTTAAAAGAAAGGTGCCATTGGTTTCAGTTTTGCTTGATTTCAAAGTGTCCCACAATTGAGATAACATTGGGCTCCCTCACAATCCGTGTACGACCCTTTCGTTGGTATTTGTATTGGTTATGTGCTTTTGAATTTCTCAAGTCAGGTGGACTCGCACTTTCCGGGTGAGTTCACCGCAAATGAAACAAAATAGAAAGTGACAACAAAGAAAATCTGTTTTGATCAAAAACGGGTCAGTTTAGCAGTATTAGGTTTTAGTGGATACGTTATTAATTCAATGCTCATTTGTTTAGGTGTGACCATATCCATAAAACAAACCAACTTAGAGAGGTTTCACTTGAATTACATAAAACTTAAACGTCAAAAATGTTACACTTTTATTTTACTGACATATTTGAGATTAAAAGATATTACAGCCTTACATACTGGAAGCTGGATCCCAAAGTTCGCCGGATTGGAGCTGCGTTGGATGTTTTTACCAATGTAGCTAACGAATGATGAGATGCCTTGCTTCGGCAACAACTTGTAACATTACGCTCCAAAAAAGATGATATAACTATCATTAGCAACTGGTTTTACGAACTGTTATTCGCTTGTTCGTGTCTCTTTAAAAATTCTACGGCTTCATGCTATCGGTCTAATGAGGTTTACGAAGAAACTCAATGGATATTCAAACGAAACTGGCTGCAATAAACAACACAGGGAAAGTTTTCAATCGGTTACAATGAACATCATTCTCAACACCAGAACTCTTTCCTTCTGCGCATGTCTGAGGGCGGAATGCAGTACACATATGAGATTAACGCGTGCGTATGTGAACTCAAGATAACTGTGTGTGGATCAGTTCCCAGTTTGCTAACTGAACTTTTCTGGAAATCAACGGCTCGTGTGAGCCAGCTGCTGCTACATATTACTTTTCACTGTAAAAAGATTCGATCCACGGTTGAGCATACAATTGTAAACATGGCGGACGCCGAGATCTGCAAACAAGAACCTTTCTTCTACTCAAAATGCTAGAAAACAGTGCAAAAAGAAGAAGAAGAAGACGAAGAAGAAGAAGAAGAATGCAAACCGTCTTAGCCTATTTTTTGGTCATGCCCCATCGAATGGTAGTATAGCCGTTTTTGTGTTCAAGTATATTTGGTCGTGCCGAAACACGAACTACACATATCACTTACGTTTGAAGTCGCACCGCAAAGTTTGGCCCGCCATGCCCCCATTTTCCTTCTGCAACACTCTTTTGTGCATGCTTTCATGTAAAATCAGCATGACAGATACATTAACAAATAATTTATGCATTTGATTCGGCTCCTGTGGAGTACGGCGTCTCAATCAAAGCCGGTCTACAGCCGTTCTTCCCGGCTGAGCCAGGCGGGATTAATTGGCTCAGCCGATCTAAAAGTTAATAAATCTCTGATTTCCTCCACAAAAGTCCAGTTGGCAGACCAAATAGTTATCTTGAGATCGCATGCGCGTGTGTTAATCCGTGATGTGTGCACTGTCACCGACTGGGAAATTTGCCTTTTTATTTCTTAACTGTCGATAAAATTTAAATGCAACCAGTTACGGTATAAGATTTGTTGTGCATCTTTGTAAAACTCACTAAAGCATCACAATGGACGAATGTATCTCTCACTACATCCCACAAAGGAGACAATTGGTCATTCAATACACTCATGATCCGTGCAATGATCATGCAGCTTTGCGCAGTGGCATTACCGTAGTCAGTGAGGTTCACCCGAGGCGCGGTTAT
>OX419339.1:4895196-4897696 GCA_948470475.1 Galaxea fascicularis
GCGGTTATTGCTGATTGAAAACTTTTCCCAATACCCCGCAAGACGACTTGAAATAAAGTCGGCTTTGCAATTTTTGGCGGCTCGTACGCGAGCCCACAAAATTCCTCGAGAAAGAATAGTAACAAATTTCTGGCCCGAGAACTTTGCCATTGTAACTTGTTGCGCACAAATTGTCACCGTCCTCCTTGAAAATATCTGTAATAGCAATAGCACCTCCAGGTTTAGGGAGATAAACTAGAAAAAGGAATAACGAACACCATACAGACGTGGAATAGTTGTAATGTCACAGACAAGCGAATAATAGTTTGTGAAAATCGAACTAGCTCACTTAGTAACATGTACAATATGGCTTTTGTCACGTATGCTTGGTCACAGCTCAAACAACTGAGTGTCAAAACAATACTGGAGTTAAGTGTATCCTTGACCAATTCATATTGATTGTGAATTCTCTAAACTTGTGGACCAGCCTCTTTTCTAGCGAGTGTAAAGGAAAGTAATCCGTCTATTAATTTTCAAGTCTTCCTTTTCCATTCTGTTTCTGCTCTGTATTCAGTTTCATTTGCGGTGGACTCACCCAAAAGGGGCGCGTTCACCCGACTTTAGAAATTTAAAAGCACATAACCAACACAAATTTTTTGTGTGTGTTTAAGGCGAACGGGCAGCCCCCCAGTAGGGTGAGTGCAATGGCTCCCGGACCAAACGTCTAATCCCAACCAAAGCGTAGGAGTGCAATGCTAAAGGGAGGGTTCACCAGAAACGGAGGGGCACCAGGCCGCCAAACTCGCCGGGGGGTCGAACCCCGCCTCCACAGAATTAAGACAACAAAAAACGAAAAAACAAAGATCCTCCAAACATTGTGCCCGAGGGCACACACAACGGACACAAGGAGAAACCCGCACAGTAGACCAACTAAGGACACCAAGTGCAAGGAAACTCACACACAAAGGACGGACAGCAAAACAAGTGGCGGCCCACCAAGGTAAGCAACTCTCCGGCTCCTCACCCTGATGGACCAAACACAACACTAGGAGGCTGATCTGGAAGACGAGGAGATAACCAACACAATTTTTTTTTTTTTTTTAATTTGGCGAACGGGCAGCCCCCCAGTAGGGTGAGTGCAATGGCTCCCGGACCTAACATCTAATCCCACCCTAAGCGGAGGAGTGCAATGCTAAAGGGAGGGTTCACCAAAAACGGAGGGGCACCAGGCCGCCAAACTCGCCGGGGGGTCGAACCCCGCCTCCACAGAATTAAGACAACAAAAAACAAAAAAACAAGGTCCTCCAAACATTGCGCCCGAGGGCACACACAACGGACACAAGGAGAAACCCGCACAGTAGACCAATGAAGGACACCAAGTGCAAGGAAACTCACACGCAAAAGACAAACAGGAAAAACAAGTGACCGCCCACCAAGGTAAGCAACACTCCGGCTCCTCACCCCGATGGACCGAACACAACACTAGAAGGCTGATCCGGAAGACAAGGAGAGGATTCCAGGGGAAGACAGTAAGTGGGACGAGACTCAGGAAAACGACAATACTCAACATGAAGGTCCTTGGAGGGATCCAACACGGATCTGGTGTGCTTACCAAAATCCATGTAACTGAGGAGACCATCCTCGGCAAGAGCAGTAACAATGACACGATAAGGAGAATACTCAAAGGGAGAAGAAACTAAGTGACCATCTGAGTGATTCTGATCAACAGGTTTAACAGGACAAGGAGGCACACCAGACAACGAACCAAAGTACAGCCAGCGAGGGGTATCCCCAGCAAGGCACATCCGATAACCATAGCGCCTGTGGGCACGAATTTCCTCCCAGGAGGCCAAATCGCGCCACACCTCACCATGGGTACGTAGAAAAGAAACAGAAGGAGCCTCGTCCAGAGAAACATCCATACACACAGAGGGAGAAATAACTTCCTCAGAGGAGGCAGCAACAGCATTACGAGGGGGAGCCCTTTTCTCACGAAGACGCTTGGACCTGCGGGGACCAGGCCCAAGTTCCTCAGCAACTGAGTTAGCGGCAGCAGCAGCGGCAAGGAGTTCTTCATCGCCAGAGGCTAACTGCTCCATAGCATCAGACATCTCATCGTCATCACTGAAATCATCAGACATTTCAGCATCAATGGAGGGAGGAGCCAGAGACGCCGCAGCGTTGGCAGGGGGAACATCCACAGATACTTCGGCAACATTATCAACAGCAGGACCAACATCATCAGCCACCACAGCAGGCGCGTTAGCCGGAGCACCCGCAGGAGCCACGGCAGTAGATGACGTAGGAACCACAGGAGGAACTGGAGCATTAGATGAACCCCAGGCATTTCGGCACTCACGGGCATGGTGACCAGGTTGACGGCATCTACGGCACAGACCGCTCAGCGGGCATGACTTTCCCCGATGACCGGACTGCTTACATATCGTACAAAAGGCAGGTTGTCGACGGTACCAGACACGGCAGTCAAACCCCGCAACACGCACTGAGCCAGGGATGTCTT
>OX419339.1:4902696-4987696 GCA_948470475.1 Galaxea fascicularis
CCATAGGCCGACCATGTCTAAAATTCAGTCGAGTTTCGTCGTCATCGTAGTCGCATATGGCAAATGGCCATCTGCTTGTGCTTGTAATTGAAGTTAAGCTCTGTTGGTTAGGTTATTACTTGGATGGGTGACCGCCTATAATACACCTTAGCATACATGTTTATTCAAACTCATATATAACTACATTTATTTGAAAGGGAGAGTCTAAAGGTTAACCCTATGAATAAAACTCTCCTAATTTTTTTCTTGTCTTCTTTTTTTTTTATTTCGTTCTTGTACTTTGAAGAGGGCACGTGGCTGGAATCGCCGAACAGTGCGGCTAGCTCATCATCCGCAGTTCTTGTTCCAGAATAACGCACATCTATATATCTCTATATGCTCATTTTCGAAGAAAACCTTTCTTCCACTCTCACGCGTGACAAAGTTTGACCAAAAAATTGAAAAGAGCCGATTGATTTGTTCTGTTCATCGCTTTAGTTTTGTGTATCAACTGTAAATTATTGCATTCCAGAAGAGTGTTGGCGGTAAATTGGTCCTGAGAGCGAATTAAGAAATTCTGACCCTTTTGCGCATCCCACGTTAACACCTCAACGCGTATTGTTCTTTGACATTCTCGTAGACGTTCCCATCTCCCTACCGTTTTTCCTCGAAGGTGGATGCGGCTACACGTGGGCTACAATTTACTGCACTTACAGTCGAAGATGGTACCAAACATGCCAAACGATGATCAGGCAAAAGTAAGGATGCCTTCGAATTACCGTATTTCAGGAAAAACTAGTCTTAATGAACAGGTTTAAAGATTACCGAAATACAAATGTGTCTGTAAATCTTGTTACGTCAACCAAGCAAAGCTAGAGCTTATGCTCTTTATTCCTATTGGGCAATGAGGTTAATCAAAAGTAACGTTAGTTCTCCGTTTGCAGTTGAAGGTGACTCAAAAGGCAATACGTAACCTGAGATGATGCCCTCTCCCTGCCCTTAAAAAAAAAAAAAAACGCCTAATCGCAGAATAGGCAATACGCGACTCAGTTTTCCCGTAAAAGTGTCTACGCTATTGTTCACTTTTTCCCTATCGATTTTTAACAAGTTCTTCCATTGGTAGGTCACGTATTCGTCCCTGCCTGTTCCTGTAACAGGTTTGTGAGTTTGTCCAAATTGTGATCTACCGCCTTGCTCAGAAAGTCCAGCCAAGAAGAGTCCGAATCCACAGTAAAATGAGAATCCCTAGTAAAGAAAAGAAATACGGATTAAACTCATGATGAATGCCCGGCTACAATGATTGGCGCTTCCATGTGCATGGTTTTCATATTGAATACGTCGCTCTTTTGGGGCACTCCTTTACTTGTTTACTTATTAAAAACGAACCAAGTTCTTTGGCATAAATGGTTTACTTAATTTTTACCAAAGCCACTGAGGCGTAACAAAGACGACAAAATACATAGTACAACTGATAAATCCCAGTGCTCGTCCTTAACTTTTTAACAAAGTAGTCCAAGGGCTAGTGGAGTCTAAAATATACTAGCCAAATGGTGTTGTTTGGTAGCCAATCATCATACTATATCCAGAACTCTTCTATTACAAGTAGCCCAGTGGCTAGTGGTTCTCAAATTTTACCAGCCCAAACCAAATTTCTACTAGTCCTGAGCTAGTGAACTACTGCTAAGGTCGAGCACTGAATCCAATTGAGATTTTGACACAAACACACAGGCATGTAAGTACAACCATTCAACTTTTTGCCTACACCAATAAAATGAGCGCTGTCAGCAAATCAAGTGGTACACACAAGTCGGAACTGTTAGCTCCACTTTTGAAGACGGTTTCCTGAAAACACCCCCCCTCAAACTGACTGTATCAGTTTAAACGATATTTTCAAATATTGTTTTCAAACAAGTGGTCGACCCTGGTTATAAAAGTTCTTGCGGATCGTACACTCGCTACAGAGTTAAAAGTGTTCTTTAACTTCTCTCCCGACGGATTTAAACAAGCATTTCAGTCCAAGCAAAACACATATCCTAATTTAGCCAGTTCAGTGGTTTGATATCTAAGTTGCGCTGTTTTCTCGCAAACTTAACGATACTCCGCCCTTAAATAGTTTTACCTCGCTTTATTAAGCATTTCTTTCAACTGGTAAGCTAGCTTTGACGCCTGCAAAGAACAAGAAAACCCGTGAGTAACGTCGTATCATCACGAATAAAAACAACACTCTGAACGCAAACAAAAAAGGAGGTCAACTCACAGCTGCTGAAACATTTTGATGATTCATTGGACAGTACAGGCTCATGACCAAGTCATCTACACTGCAATGAACAACAAAAATGCGTTGAATATCATCAAAACTCATGGATCTCTTTTTCCGTTCAGAGGTAGAGTGGCAAGCCGGCGGAACTTTAAGATGGAATGCCGTCATTTATTTATTTAATATTTGCTTTAAAACTCCTAGCATAGTAATTACTGTTTCAGGGGAAAACTGGTTACAGAATTAAAGAATAGTCAGCTATTTTAGTTTCTTGGGTGGGGAATGGGGAAATGGGAAATTTGTGTCGAATCCAAATAGTTGCTGTTATCCATTAGTCAACTCAAAATATCGGCAACTCAAACAACAATTTCTCCCGACATGCAAAGCCCCTTATCCCTTTGTTTTGATTGTAAGTTTAGAGACCTCAACCTTTGTGCCAACACAAGACAACTCGAAAAGCAACTCTGAGTAATGTCGGAGACAAGGGCTTTTGTGAAACATCGTTAACTAAGATATACGCATTTTTACGTGCTTGTCAACGACTGCATGTTTTGTTACTTCTCAATTTAGACATACCAAATTCATACAGAATCTTTGTTTTAAATAAATCTAGAAAGGTTTCCTCGCATTTCCCGCGCTTCACTTCTGCTTGCACTTTTTACATTACGCCGCCAGCGCTTCCCGCGCTTAGAACCCGTTGCATTGCATGCATGTTTTCCCGCCATTTATTAGCACCTGTTCTGATTTAATGAGTTCTATTCGGTCACCTTGGACTACTTCTCAGCACCTCATCTGCCATTTCATCAAGCTGCTGGATATATTCCACCGACGTTACTTGACCTGAACTTTGAATTGCACCGGTAATTTTCTTGACGCAAGACCGACATGCCTGTGGGAAACGACATTACAGTCGAGTGAAACAATGCAACGTGAGTCCGGCGAATGGAACAATAATTGAAGTTTTCTGTACAAGGTGAAATTAAAATAAGCACAAACTAACGAACAAGAACGTTTCGGTTTCACCGTGACGCCATTGTCAAAGCATCTACAACAACTAAAAAGAAGTTCTGTGACTCACAATTCCTAGAACTTTTTTCTCTTTAGTTACCCTGACAACGACGTCAGCATGACACAAACACCTCAGTTTTTATCGTCACATGTACTTTTTGATTGCCTTTGTATGTCTGGAACAAGCCCGCAAATAACAGTCGGTCATCGGACAAATGTCCAGTAAAGTTTATGTTTTGACCGGCTAAAGCTTAGCCTGGTCGGACAATCTGACCGGGGATTTCTGACCAGACTGTTCTCTTGTCCAACCAAAACTTGACCCTGGCCTGACAAATGACCGGCTTATGGACAACAATTATTTACAGGCCCGCTGGAATATCTCTGTTTATTGAAAGAATAAGTTCAAATTGGTTAAAAAGAATCTGTCAAATAGATTCCATTTGGCAGTGTGTGTGTACTCTGATAACTCACAGATGAAACCTAACAACAAAGAAGCACGCTGCTTGTCGCAGGCGAGTAACGCGACTCACGTACTCAACACGTTTTGACGTCAACCGTGCGTTGTCAGAGTTACACACGCACTGACAAATGTACTTTAATCGCAGGCTCCTTTAAAGCAATGCGTAAAACGCGAGGTTTGCCCCGTCCATTGTATAAAGGGAAATACAGTAGTTACATCTCGCCCTTGAATTCATTTAATTCCACGATTAAATTTGTACCCAGTTATACCCCAAGTCCGCAAGGCAGCCAATTCTTGACCCCTAAACATTTTGAACTCTCATTGTCTCCCAAAAGAATGCAGAGAAAGTGGGGGTTTATATTCTCTTTCCTTGGCTGTTTTGCTGACAAAACAATCTACACTAAATTGCAGGGTGTTACTCACTTTAACCAGTCCAACACAGGGAGGGACAAGCAACCTGTCGTCATTAGACCACCCTTGTTTAATCGATTCAGTGCCCTCATCATCTTCGTCACCCTGACATCCATTACACTTTTGTGCCTGCATAAAGAAAACATCACCAGTGAATTGTTTAGAAAGTGATCTTTGATCATGGCTATCACAGCACTTCCATAATGTCTCTGCTATCTGAAGTTTCCTAGCTTTTTAAAGAACACAAAGAACACTGGCACTGCCAAAAGGATAAACATACTTCGTCTAGTTCAGAAAGTGCATCTTTTATGAGCTCTGAGTTCGATTGCAACACTGCTACTACGGCTTGTTTATTATCTGTGGAATAAAAAACATTCATTATCACCAAAGCGGTTCTGCTAACCCTAATTATTCATGCATCATGAATAATTAGGGTATCAATGAATAATTACGATAAGGAGACAAAGGAAATCGAGTATCAGCCTAAATTTCATTTTGACCTACAACAGATGCTTGTATACCAAACTTTCCACTGTACATCTTGACCACCATACATACATACATACATAAAAAATTTAATACAGTTGTTTTGTGGATACTCAAAAAAAAAATTGAAATTACCACGCAATGTGTTATTCTTGTTGCTCTAAACAACTGATTTATCTCGGCCTTTACCTTTTGGGAGACGCTGGAAACTATCACAGTGTTCCCATAATGTCCCGGTTGACTTCGTCTTTGCACTAGCAACACTAGCATGGAGGACAAACATATTTAAAGATTCTTAGTAATAATATTGAATGTTACTGATCATATACATGACTTTGTAATGATCAAAGTGTCAAAATGTACCTTCCCAGACATCAATAGATGTGAAAATATATAGGTTCTTGAAGATCGTGCAAGGAAAAACTACCAAACTGTTGGTAGGGGGCACTTTTGGTAGGCTAATTACCAGACAAAGGTTCCATGTACATGTACTTACACACTGTAATGGACTGGTGTCCCAACCCCACCCAGATACCCCCAAAACCTTTCACTGTTGAAAGCAGTAATATGTACCAGAAGAAATGCCTACACAAGCCTGTAGCAGAATTTTTGGAAATTAAAAAACAATTTTACCAAAAAATACCAAAAGATACCATAACAGTGACAGTAGCGAAAACATCATCTTTTAAGTGAATCCTCCTGCAGTCAAATTATTGTAACAGGACTGGTTCCAAGTTTAAAAAGAAAAAGAAACCTTAAACTCTCTAATGTCTGTGACAGTAGGGCAAATAGGGGAATAAGAGTCTTGTCTACCGCTTGGCCAATTTGCTGCACCCCCAATAATGTTGCCCCTTTTACAGGCCTGCTACAAAATAAACTGATTCTTGAAAGGTCTGAGTTAACTTGCTTTCATGTTCTGCTGAAATGAAAATGTCAAGGAAGGGTGACCTAAAAATACCATGCCAGACTAAAAATTAATAAATTGCAAAATGGGAAATGTTCTAAACCTTGAACAACCTTCCGTGATAAATGATGCAGCAAGAGACTGACAGTCTTCAACAATCATGATGACAGATTCCTGAAGTTTCTTGTGAAGATTTCTCCCTAAAAACCAAATATGATCATCCACAAATGAGGAAATTAGTTTTTAAATAAACAGGGGTGTGTTACAAAATTTTCATTAAATGAAAACAGGCTGGTATTTATTTTGGTGCCTTTATGTTGTCTAAGATCTAAATTTTATGTTCATTCCACACTGCAGTTCAAGGTACTACTCACTCCCTTATAAGCAGGCACCAAAACGTCTTTACCATTAATGAGATCAGAAAACATTGAGGACAGTTGCTTAAAGGGAAATTTAAATGGTACGAGTTTTGCTTACCACTGTGGCATGCAACTAGCTAACACCATGACTTCACCCCAAATTTTTTCCGTGTAAATCAGACCTACGACATCATCACAACAGATGCTCACGACTCGAAAAATGTCGTGGCAATTTGAAACATGTTTTAAAACTATGCGACAGTTGTATGTATGGGTAATATTGAATGACAAGTGTTGCATACAATTTTTTGCATGGAGCAAGTAGCGCGTGCTACAAAAGTTGCATGCGACAGTCATAAGCAAAAATTGTACTGTCTAAGTCGCCCTTAAAAAAGAAGCTAATCATTTAAATTTTGAATGAGACCTGGCTCAAAGGTGATGGAATTACAATGGTTGCTGAATAAAGGCTGTTGCCTACAAGAGTGGTCACTCACAGATTCAACTTCAACTGTCACATCTGTTGGACTACGCATTTACTTTGACATGAACTCATCATTATCATTGGTAAAAACAAGAAAACACATTTCAACTGAGAAAACTTTAAAAGTTATCTCAGTCTCATGTTGGTTACCTTGAGACAGTGGCAGTGAGCGGTATATTGTCAGCATGGCAATTACTGTCGTCTCAAATCCAGTCAACAGGCATTGTAGTTCCTAAAAAAAGGAAAAATTATAATTCAATTAAATTTTGAACACAAATAAATGGATAGAGCTAAGATTTCTGACATTTGCAATGTACATAACCACAAGCAGAAGACTGCAGCTGCATTAAAGAAAAAGTGCTCACCAGACACAGTTTTTCAGCTGGTAAAAGCAATAAAAGTAAGGTTTTGATAATACATTTTGTGTTGCTTTTTCCCTCTGTCTATCTTTGTGCATCCACGTTCATGGCACAACAAATTCCCATCACAATCAGAAAATATATCATGTGGATAACATATATTTTTGGGTCAGGGTTTTCAACAAATTAATTTCAGTTGCTATGTATATGTTTTGAGTGGTAGCATTTTCTCTTGCCTCTACAATTAATTTGAGCGATAACATTAGAAACATCAGTGTTTCTATATGGTGGCTGATTCAGCCTCTTAACTTAGTGGATTAAGCAAATGAGTTTCACTTAGTGAATACCCTGGCCCAAAATATAAAAATTGAACAACAACTGATATCTTGTGAAACATCTATAATCCCTAATCTTTTCACAATACAGCCAATAGCTTGTCACTCTGAGGAAGATTTGTGACTAATGCAAGTCAATTTGCATATCAAAAGCATTTTAGAATGCTCCACCTTTCATTATGACCCCCAAAACGTCTACCAAAGAGTCTTAACCCTAACTAACTCAGCTGGGAATTCTCCCAAACCAAGCAGACAAATCCCTGCTACATTTTCTTGTGCGTCATGGCAGCTTTGATTTCTGGAACTGATTCCAGACCAGTGTCCTTTAGGTTGTCAATGAAGGTGAAGTGTCTTCTTCTACAGTTTATGCTCCCTCTTGCAGGTTGTCACAGTTCAACTCTGGATGCTACCTCCTCTTGATGGTGCACACAGTGGCCTACAGTTCTCAGGGTTTTCCCAGCAGTCTCTACCCTCCCCTAATCTCTACCCTCCCCCACCTCCAAAAAAAGACGATAGTTCAATGATTTAAATTACACACTGCCTTACATTGACAGATGGTGAAGGAGGCTTGGAAAAGGACACTGTAAGTTTAGTGGCTTCTTTGGAAACTGCCCTGAATGTCATCCCTAAAACAGATAAAAAAAATGTCTGTAAAATCTTCTATTCCGATATGTGATTGGGAAGATTTACCAGTGTCAAAGCTTGTAACATTCTGTGGTGTTATGAATTTCATTGCCCATTTTCAAGAAAGATTAATGAAAACTTTACAAGGGGAAAGAGGTCTTAAAATAAAGTAGCATGAGGGTAGGTTTCAATCATTTTCTAGACTAAGGGAGGTAGAGGGGGATCCAGGCTAAAAAAAAGACAAATTTCATTGGAGGGGAGTGACTTCTACTAGACAATGAAATCTGGTTGAGATTTGCTTGCTGTGGAAGCCCTTTTTAAGTTTGAGGGTTACACTGATTTTGTTTTTGGTGGAGAAGAGTTTATGCTCCTGGTGAACAAGTGTTTTTATAAAACTGACAGTTTTAAAAGATCCTTTTTCATATCTTAGATAAAAGGTAGAATTTTAAAGCTTTGTTGTTATTGTAAAGCACTTGAGAACTTTTGAGAGCTAGTCACTAGGGTCTGACCGCTTCTTTTCATCTCTCAAGGATTCTTCTTAGTATTCTAGCAGTTCCTAGCAATGCAGTCTGGGTGTGCAGTCTGGATGCACTCTTGACCTTATACAAGTTTTCTCTAGCCATTTCTCATTATCACTAACACTATCACAGACCTCTCAACCCCAAAAGACCAAAACCCTGGAGATCAAGGTTCAAAAACATGGAGATTTGGGGAAAAACTTGCAGATTTACTGATAGCATCAAAAAGAACTAAAACCAGGTGTTCTTGTACTTCATCGGCTTGTGAATCTGTTTACCGTGAGATTCTTGTGCCTCATTGTGAGACCGTGAGATTGCCCTCAAAATCATGACTCTCACTGCAAAGCTGTGAGACTTGAGAGGTCTGCTATCATTTTCATCATCAAACATTATCCTTATGTTTATGTTTCTCACAGTACAGATTAATGCTGCTCTAGGTACAGATTAATGCTGCACTTTGGTAACCAGGGGTGCTTTCCATTTACACGGAAATCCCAGAAATTCTGGTTGGAAAATAAAATTGTACATACCATTCCCTTAGGAACGTTTCAGAAATAATGGACCATCGGCTAAATCAAAGCACTTTTTCTGTTCTTTCTTAGCTTCCCAACTGATACTAGTACATTTTGTGGCTTATCCATTCTGTATTTGAACAAGCTGCAGCATTGAATATTTAAACCTAAAATTTTCACCCAGATGGATCCTGTAAATGGAAAGTGCCCCTGCAGTTCTCTAAGCCTGACAGATTGAAAATCTTTGCAAGTTGTATGCGGAGACCAGAACATGTTTGCACTGGCTACTGCTGCGACACTTGGTCTTGATGGAGATTAATTATTTTTTACCCAGTTTCATCCAAAACTCCTGCAACGAAAAACTCAATTCCAAGTCCTCCATTACTTGACCTAGACTTCCCTCTATAAAATATTAATTAAGACAAAAACAGCAAATCAGTTTTCATATTCTTACGTTTACAAACAGCTGTACATGCATACGCTTTAATCATAAGAATCTCGTAGAATCAGTGAAATAAATAACGTGACATTTTCGCTGCTGTTTCGTTCACTGGTAACATGAAATACTGATCACGATGTGAATTAAGCTTATGTGAACTGCGGAAATTGAATCAAATGAAGGATAATCCTCGCAGTTGGGAACGCAATACCTTTACATTACTAATTGCAATACCTTTTATTTTCCCTGCGCAAAGTTCTAGGGTATCTATTAGTGATTGTAAGACTTCTTCTGTTCCATTTGCCGCCATTTTGGAAATAATCGTCGTTTCCTCGGTACTTTTACGAAGATTCCCGGTAAAATCTATGTTTTACCACGTGACTTTGTATTCAATATGGCCGCCAAGGTTGCGGTGATAAATATTCATGATTTTTTGAAAGATTGTCTGGAAAAATTATCGAACCATCGCTTGCAATAAGTCATGATTACAGCGTGAGAGTGGATACACGTATTGAATTGATTGTCGTGACCTATGGGCAGTTTTTTAGGTCGTTTTAACGATTTGATGAGCAATGAACGTTACTCATCAGCTAAGGAAGAAGGTAGGTTTCAAGATCTTCAAAAATAATTCTCGATGAAAGAGATATTTATCTTAAGAGTTTTGAGATTCGATGAAAGAGTTTTGTTTACTTTGTGAGCTTTCTACGCTGTCACTCTTAATTGAGTCTTTGTTACGAATCGGTAAAGTGAAACCTAAACTGTTGAGGCAAACTTAATATATAAGCTTAACTACTTAAAAATATGTCTAGAACCAAACAAGCTCAAGCTTTTTAAGATGCCAATCTTCAGTTTTAAGTTACGTACATAAACTGAACGCTTGTGTTTGAGATTGCAACATCCAAGCTTGATATTTTCACACCTGGTTTTGCATTCTTGGTGCAACAAGTTCCGCTGCTCCATGGACGTGTTTATGACAATATACCAGACATCAATAATTATTTGTTCATTGTCCATGTGAGAATTATGTTTTCCCGGTTTAGCTCTTTCTTGGCGGATTAGATGAAAGTCAAGGTGAAAAGTCGCAGTCGAAAAACCAACCCGGTTCAAAAACTAACGGAATGCAAAGCGTTGATGACGAGAGGTCGCCGCGAAACAAGAGAAAGTCGTTACCCCCCGTTCCTTCCCCCGAAGAAGAAAAATCTATGAATCTTTCCGTGGCAAAGCAGAGGTCGCCGGGTACTAATTCTTCGCAAGCCAAGGCCTATGGACCATATTTTCTCGAGTACACGTTAATGGCAGAATAGTAAGTTGAATTTGTTGTTCCTTTATTCCTATCATTCGTGTGAAATTGGCCCGAGTGCGATAATCTAATTACATTTTGATACATGAGAAATTGAAATGACTAACTTCACAGTTTCGTTTTGGTCATTTCAATAGTTTTCGCTATTTTAGATTGACACTTTGTATTACATCCCTCGTAGGATCAGCCTTAGAGATTTACTCAGACGAAATAAGTATAGTGAAACATTAGGATTATGTGCAGTGTAGTACGTAGTCATGCATGATGAAACTTCAATGGTAAATTAATGGCCAATTATTGTTAGTAGTTATTGCTATTTCTAGTGGTATTGCGATTCAGAGCTGCATCAAGAGCTTCTAACTAAAATTGACTAGAGTCTAGTCAAGGCTACACTGTCATCACATTTTGAGTCACAGTGGTTACATAGAAATATCTGACACTCCCTTAAAAAAACTTTCTGTGGAAAGCCTATAGTATATGTCTTATGTAGAATTGATGTAACCTCCTGTTCTCACCGAGGGTATTTAGTGACAACAGGTGTTACAGGTTGTGGTCCTTTGTTGCCTCTTAAAGTCTTTGTTGGACATATTGCAAGATTTAGGATCTATTCAGGTCACGCCATTTTGGGGGCCTCATTATACCTGGATTTAAGAACCTGACAAGTTTTCTTTATTTTGTTGGCTTTTGTTTTGTGGTACACTGTTTTTAGAACCTTTTTGTTTGTGAGTTTCACAGGTTCTTACAACAGGTTAAAGCCCATTTTTGGATCATTAATCCTCTGTTGTCAAAGAGACAAGATCAGCATTTATTTTGATGTAGATTCTCTGCCACAGGACATTGATTTAAAGTGGATCAGTAAAATATTTTCTCGTTCTTGTTTGAAAAGTAACTTGTATTTTGTCAGAGATGGTTTCAATTAGTTTGCTTCACAATTTGTTTTGACAGTAACCTGTTGAGACGTGAAAGGCTTCCCGGTGTTTATGTTCTCCCAGCAGCTAAGTCTCCTCTTAGTAAGTATCTGTTAGAATCACTCAAAAACTGACTGTCAGCAGAAATAACCCTTTAAACGCTAAGATCAAAATTTGAATTCTCATTTGTTGGCCCTACTTGTTGCCCCTAGAAGAAGTGGGGAGAAGTTGTTAAAATATCAAGCAAATTCATCTTTTGTGATCCTTTTCTTAGCCCACATGCAGACAGTGACTGTGAATTCAATGTTGGTTGGTACCATCTGCGAATCAGTGCAGAATATTGTCTTCCACAGGCCACTGTGTGGATCGGGCATATGTACTGAAATCTGATTTGTTCGTTTCTCCAGAATTCAAACTCATTACGTGATTAGTGAATCTGGAATCAGACTCGCCAATCATATTGTGCATCACATTGCTGGAAAAACTGTTCTAATGCCTGTAGTCATTACAAGGAAATCCATCCCACTCAGCAGCCAATCAAATTGTTTGTACTATTGTCGCCAAAAAGTAAAAATCCATAATGCTCTGTATGTCTTTAGCATGGAACATTCAAGCAATCATTATTATTTATATAAATAATTGAAATTTCTTGTGACAATAATAAACAATTATTGGACAAGGTTGAGCAAAATATCGTGATTTGTCAGAGGCAAATAATTGATCTGCTAGACACTGGAAAATCACGATATTTTGCGATAACCAAGTTCAATAATTGTTTTATCATTCAATCACCAAGTTTGTTTTGATACTTTTTTTTTGGGAAGCGGTAAGCGTGCGCTGCTGGCAGAAATCAATTGGTTTCCTTCTCAGTTAAATAATTTATTCTACCACGAGTTGCAAAAATACTTGAGACACTGTACGCCATTTGGCCTTGAATGACGTTTCCATGATCTTCCGCTTTCCCTCCCTCTCCCCCTCTTATCAAAGTTGTTAACCGTCCAGCACCATGCTCGAAACTTTGAGGAACAACTTTGAAAGGGGGAGAGGGAGGGGGTGAGTATTACATGTCACAGATTTGTTAGCAGCAGCGTTTTAGAGAAAGAAGAGACGTTTTTGATGGCGAATGTCTCAACAATTTTGCAACTGGTTGTAGCGGGGTTACAATTGCGCATGAGCAGAATATTATTTGCAGCAAAAACGCATTTAGACGATATTAGGCATGAGCAGTTCCTTATTTGTAGGCAGTTATTTGCAGGTCACGTGGTGGGCTCTCAGCCAATGAAAAGGGGGGAAAATATTCATCGAATGATAATAATAATTATTACAGCAATTATTGCATTAATAATTTTGTTTTGACAGTTTGTCTGTGGAGGTTTGGGGTTTCCAAGATATGAATGTTAGAATCTGTCCTTAGCAAAAGATGGTAGTCATCTCAGTTTCACTATTTATTTCACTAGGACCAGTTAATTTTTGTCAATATTTTCTTGTGATGTTTTTGTTTGTTTCCAGTCTGGTATGGAGTAATATTTATTAGGATGGGCTCCTACCAAGATGGTATTTTCAAGTTTGTTATGAAGATTCCAGAGAACTTCCCAGATGGTGACTGTCCAGTAAGTACATGCAGCAGCTTTCATGGAGACTTCACTTATTTTGGGTTCATAAAGTTTTTGATATACCTACTGCTTATTAACAAAGAGTGAGGTCATTACAGGGAATTGTCAGGGTGAGGCCTTGATGTCACTCGATCAATACCAAGGCCAAGGTCTGAGATTTCCCTGTAATGACTGAAGGGATGAGGTTAATAAGTTATTTATTATATGGCTTTCTTTTGAAATACAAATAAAAAATGAGCTGCATTGCACTTGAAGTTGTACAGTTTGGGTTGTTCTTCCTCTCAAGAATAACAGAACTCTTTATCTGAAATGCTCCTTGTCATTCATCATTTGTCATTTGCCTTAGAGTGTCGTCTTCAAGCCCCCTGTTTTTCATCCTGTTGTAAATATGGAAACTGGAGAGGTAGATGTCAAAAGAAACTTTCCAAAATGGAGGTGAGGACCTAAAGGAACACACATTATGGAGGCCCAAGATAATTATTGTCTAAGTTTGTCACCAAAGAATGTTACAGTAGAGTCATCTTTTACTAGTCTCTGTTCCTAAGGATGTCACAGGTAGAAGTCAATTTAACCTCAACAGAGAATAATATTATTGATGTCAAGTTTTCTAGATTTAGTAGGGCTCCAATGTAAGATGCTAACTCAATCCTTGAAACTAGCATCTCGCCTCTGAGAAGTCAAGATGGTCAAGTTTTGAGACACAAGAATCGAGGATCAAGTGTTGAATTTCATCAAGGATTTGTTAATTGAGAGACAAGTAGCCCTGGAATCTATGCAAAAACTTACAAAGAAGTTTGAGAAAAATATTTGTTTCTCAAAGAAGAAAGAGTAACTGTTTGTATGCAATATTCTTTGATGTATACTGACATTGTTACCGGTTACATTTTTCCTACAATGTTAACATTAGCTATTCACTGACACTCTTTTGATGAAATCACACAAGCTCTAATATAGCTTGCTTGTACTTGCCCTGAAGAGGCTGACCCAAGCCTCTCATTTTAATGGTGTCCAAGATACAAAGACTAGCTTCAGTTTTAATCATAGTTATAACAAAATTCTCTAATCTGATTGGCTATCACTAGCTGAGATTTTAGCACCAATACATGTAGGACAGTGTAAATTTGGACAGTGTGCGCATCATGTCTAAGCAATTGGACAGTATGCATTATCATGTGTGCTGCAAGAGGGCATTAATTTTGTCTTTTTTACGCTTCTCACACTGAAATTTTTTTTTTGAAAACATTCTTTTTTTTTGTCTTGTATTTTTGCTGTGGATTTGATTAATGTTAGTAACAGGACTAAGTGTTATACAATTCAGTCTGTATTCATACTTGTAATTAAACAAATCTGATTTGTTATTCACTTGTGTGATTACAGACCGAATTCGACTCCACTCAGTCCCATTACCGTTATTAATGATTAATTTTATCATAAAACAATGTGCAGTAGTAGAAACACAAGCTTCCAAATGCTGTTTGTCATTTGTCAGGGGATAACAGAATTTCTGTCCAGGGAAAAGCCCTGGATTTTGTGTCAAGTCAAGGAATGGGTTGGTGTCTGGGAAAGCTAATATGATATTATTGTTGTTCTTATTCTTATTCTTACTCCTATTGCTAAAATTGGCCATTCTCACATTTGCATATAATTTTTAATTACTTTCCTCCAGGAGAAATATAAATCACTTGTGTCAAGTGCTGCTGTATGCTAGAAGAATATTTTACAAAATTGATTTGAAGAATCCTCTCAACCCTGAAGCTGCTAATCTGTGAGTACCACTATTTAAAAGCAATAAATATTTTTAACATGATTCAAGACCATTAGTGGTAGATCTCCATGAACAAGCCAAGGCTGTCATTAGGCTTGTGAAAGGACGTACAAGGCTGTGCTCTAAGAAAAGTAGTTGGACACCCAAACCTCTAAACCCTTGAAATCCAGGGTGCCCAGCATATAAGTTTGGTGCAAAAACTAATATTTCCTGGTCGCCCGATGGCAAAAGTAAGTCGCCAGGGGCAACCAGGCGCCGCTAGAGCACAGCCCTGACGTAGTACATAAATATTATACTGCAGACAAAAACAAACTTGGTCTCCCATTGACAGTTGTCGTCTTGAAGAAGCAGTCTATTTTCACTGTAGTTTAGTCACTTGGCAGTCATTAACAACATGCTTGCAAGGTAAATGTCTTGTAATTTTTCCAAATGATACTGATTATAACTGATATATGATTGCAAAATCACTGATGATCGTTTTCTCCTAATTGCAGTTATGAAAATGATAGGGATGCCTTCAAGCAAAAAGTGAATATATCGTTAAGGACCTGTCTTAACGAGCTTCATTTACCTTTGGCAGATGATCCTCATGCAATTAGGTAACACCAGTACAATCTTATTGGTTGTAATTATGTAATTTCAGATTCAAACTGAGTTTGATTGAATCATTCATCAAATGATAAATTCACCCAGAAGGAAATTACTGCACTGTGCAGGAATTTGTGGGAACATATTTTAAAGTAGCAGCCTAAAATGTCTTGATTTTCAAGGAAAACTACTTTTCAATAATTGTCTCAAAGCATTGCTTGTCTTGAGTAGCCTTTGATGAGGATTGCAGCTTTTCTATGAAGTTTGTTATCTTAGCCTCGTCAGAGAGCACCTGAATTCTGATTGCTGTTTTGTATAAACTACTAATCAATGGTGATTTTCATTTGTATGAACTCAGGTTTGTTGAACTAAGTCCTGATCAACATGATGAAATAAAAAACCAGTTAATTGAGAATCAGGTTGGTGCAAAGTTCTCTTTTTATTTCACTAGATGGAAAAATGCCCTCACAGTCAACACTGAGCCTTTTAAGCCCTTGACTTGGCAATCTTCTTCAAAATTTTACTGACAAAAAGATGTGTTTTCCACCATAGAGTAAACCTGAGTGCCTTCCCACTGCAAATGCCCACAAGTCAGGACTGTCCTGGATGAAGAAAGGTTCTAATAAAATTTTCAGCAAACAAGAAAGCTAGCATGGTGGAATCAATGATGACGGACACCTGTAAATACACAAGATATCTAGTGGTTCTTGTTGTAAATCCATCCAAGATCAAGAGCTAACCTCTCATCTCACTAGAAGTCGTTGTGATTAGCCTTTGAACCCCCCCCCCCCCCACTTGATCAGTATCTTAATTCTCCTTTCAATATTGCAACAGGATTTGACATAAAGGTCATGAGAGTGAAGGAACCGGTGATCATAAATAATGACAATAGTAATGCCTTGATCGTAGTTAAACAAATTCTCCCACTTTTACTGTAAGAAATTTAGGATGTACAGTAAGGAGAAGATGATTTTATTGATGTCAGAGCCTAAAGGGTAAATTGTGTATGCTGTGAACAGAGTTCTCTTTGATCAATTTTTGTGGAAGTACCCTGGTCCCAGAGGTTTTTCTTGATTTTTCTCCACGTGAGTCGTTGTCGCCGCTTCGCAGCTCTCTCATGTGGACAAAAATCAAGAAAAACCACTGGGACCAGGGTATTGTGGAAGATAAAAGGGAATTCTTCTTGCTTGGTATTAACAGTGGGGAAATGTTATGCTACAGCTCAGGTCATTCATGTCATGAGAACACCAATCAAGCAAAAACTGGTAAAGTCATCAATGGAAACCTTTGAATTCAAAACTCTAAAAAATATTTTAGACCTACATGTAGGTTGACATAACAGCAAAAAGTATTAGTAGGGCTGATTGTTGGAATCTAGAGGAATCAACTGCTGGAGTCAATGAACCAATGACATTGACATTCACATACACTGTAACTATGGAAACTATATTGTTGCAAGATATAACAAAACATCGAACATATCAGATAACACTGAACTGAGTGAGCACTCGCTAATGAAGTTTGGAAATTAGAGGTAAAGAGCACAGCATGTGACCTACATGTAGGGATTCATACTTTATGAAAATATAAAATTAAGGTAAATCCCTTTGGGAAAATCACTTGACCTACATTGGGAAAACAAAATATACAAGCTAAAGAGGTATATTAGTTGCGTTATTATGTAACTGGGGTAATGTTACAAAGGTTTTGAAAAGAATTCTTAACACCAGACATGAATGACCCGGCTGCATGGTAATGGTTAAGACTTCTGCTGCCATACCATTTAATTCTAAGTAAGTTTACCAGAGAGCAGTAATTATTGTTTTGGTCACAGTAATTGGAAGCAGGACCCTCATCTCTATTTTGTCATTCAAGTTCCAAAAAAGTGCTAGCCACTTGCAAATTTAAAAGAAAAGATGTGACCTTTTCAGTATTTTGTTTCTTCAGAAGTTGTGCTTGTTCAGGCACGCCAGGATCTTAACTGTGACTCTTGTGCGGTGCATTTCTTTATTTTATCAGTTAAGTTTGCTAACGGTACAACAGTTTCCTTTACAGTAACTTCCACAACTAATCATTCTTTTTCTCTGGATTTTTAACCATTTAGTAAACTCCCGGGAGTGATTAAAATGTAACTTCTCACAACTGGAGTACATTATAAAACAAACAGGTGAAGAGAATGGACAAATTTATCAGTTGGAGGGTGTTATCTTAATATAACGCCGTATTTGTCTTAAGAAATTTACAAGGAAACGCATGGCAGCTTAAAGGAGAGAGAGTCTTCTGCACTTCTTCGTGGCATTTGCAAACCTCAGTCTTCTGCAATAGGAAAATAAATAAGTTTTCATAGACAGCCGATATATTTTGGTTTTCTTCGTAAGAAAAAACATGGTGGAGAGAGATTTTCAAAGTGGCTGGGCAAGCAATGTTGCGTTTTAATTTTTTTGTGATGATCGTGGTATGAGGTGGAAAGAAATTAACATTTAGTTATAAAATAATTATTAATGATGTGCCGACGTAGACGTTATTCTTTTAATAGGTTTTCCTTGCACCATGATTGCTGTGTAGAATAATTTAATGTATTCCCGCAAAAATTTTATTGATGTAATGTAACATAAAACATGTACACATGCTGCAATAAAAATTATTTTAAGAGAGTGCTATATGTTACCTAGATCTTCCAATGAACAGTTGCGTTTTTGTTGTATGATCAGCATCATCTGAAGGGTATTCCACAAAAAGAGCATATATCGTTTTTTTGTTGTTGTTGTTTTGTTTTTTTTGCATAAGGCTACTCTGGTTTGGCATACAAACTGATAATGGTGTCATAAATGAAGTTTTGCTTTTATTTTGTGATTTGAAGGCTATAGTTAAAAGGAACGACTCGCTTTTCAAGACTTCAAGAACCTGTTTCTTTAATTTTGGCCTTCAAATGAAGTTATTCACAAATCATTTCAGATCGTTCAATTTAAGGCAAAACTTTCTCGCGAATTTTCTGATTGTTCAAAGAGTGAATACTGTAGGCATAGATACAAAAATCACGAAAAATGCTCTAATAATCCATCCGGAAAATCCCAACTATTTTTCTCCAAAAATCTCTTAGTATCCCAAATAATTTCTAATAACCTCCAAGTGAAACCTCGACCTCTCCACCCACTTGAATGGTGGCAAACATTAGAAAATAGAGACAGCGTTGCAAGGTTTGATTGCAGTCACCAATAAGGAAAATGGATTATTGTCATTTGTCGGAATTCTTCAAAATCGTCTAAAAATCCCGCAAATATATCCTATCTCTTTTTCTAAAAATCTTCTGATAACTTAAAAATCCTAAAACAAAAAATCCGGCTTTTTATATCTAGGCCAAGTGGATACCATTCTCCAGCAGAGAATTCGAAGTTGCTATCCAGCGGTTGACATTCACTGCAACCAATTCCTTTCTATTACACGACATAGGCAGTCAGAGGGCTAATAACTAATTAGAAAGCAAATCTCGGAATAACCCATACGGAGAACCTGTTTGCAGGCTATGACGCTGGTTTTTAGATGATAATAGTTTTAATAGGTCCGCGAACCCCCACATCTCTTTCTTCGTTTTCTCGGAAACCAAGAAAGCGGTGAATCAGCCAAACGCGGCCCTGTATTGAAGCCGATATAAAGGCAGTGTTGTGGTTTCTATGGCACTTCGGACTTCCTTGGTACGAAGAATCAACAAGAATCGATGACAGCAACAACCATATCTCTATGTTATCATGCACGACAATTGGTCACCATCCACGATGCTTTTCATTGTTTAAGCTGAAAGACTAAAACGTTTAAAGCAGTGCGCCCAAATTTTGAACTTTGATTTTATCTATCTTACAATTCAAAATAAGGCATGCAGAACGCACTTTGTTCAGACTCTATATCAAGTGGCTATTTATGCGCGATTCTTTCGGCAGTTTTAAGCTTGGTCTCTGTACTCCCAGATTACTCATGAAACCCCACTGGCTTTTTGCTCAGGTGATTAAAACTATATGAATCAAATGAAAAAACCTAAATGAAAAAACTATCTTCATAGACGAATATCATATAATTTTCATATATGCAAAGAGGAAGTCATTAAATGTTAAGTACCAGTATACGATTTTTATAGGTACTATAATACTCTCTGATGTTTTCTTTGGACTCATCTAAAACGCTAACTTCAGGAAAGGATCCAACATGTATTATATATGGCAAACAGTCATTCTAGAGAGGATAAGTCCTATTCAAGTCTTTTTCGATTTCCGCCTTAATTTTTTGTCCATTTTAGCCAAATTATAACAAGCATCATTAATCCCCTTGCCGGTCACCGCAGTAGCCCCTTCAACACCGCAAGGATTTGCCTTGTGGTGTTGAAGAGAGAGCGCTTTGAGAAGCTCCAATGGTCTTAGTGCCCCAGGAAGGTCTTGCTTATTTGCAAGAATTACCACAGGGATCCCAACTATCTTAGGATTTTGAAGAAGGCTGAACAGGTACTTCCTTGCTTCTGTGATTCTTGACACGTCAGAACTGTCCACGACAAACAACAACACTTGTGGTTTTCGGACGAGGTTGTTCCAGTAATCTCTGAATCTCTTGTCACCCGAAAAATCCCATATCGCAAACCTGACTCTCTTTCGCCCGTATCCTGAAACTGCAGTACGGTTACAACTGAGCGTCGGAACAAATGTCGGCAAAGTCTCCCTCTCAGGGTATCCATCGAGGCTATTAACAACGGTGGTCTTCCCAGCACCATTAAGGCCAAGCATGAGGATTTTAAGATCGTAGGGATCCTTGCTCTTTGAGTCCCGGGAATTGAGGATTCCCATCGTCAGTGGAACGCCGTTATTTTGAATTTCATTTTGCTATACGAAGCGAGTTGTGCTGCGACTTATCATCAGTTGCTGGTAGACCTGATCGACCAAGCGAACAGGATGTGCGTGCGAGCTTGATTCCGTATCACGTCACAGCGCCCGTTGATACTTGAGGACTGTATCTTCATGTTCCATAATACTTAATGTGAGCTTTAAAAATTTCCAGCTAAGGATCCGACTCCTAAATGTTTAAAAAGTGATTCCTGACAACTCTGTATGACTCTTTTAAGCTTGATATCAAAATATCAAAGAAACGTAAGCTATCTACCGATAGTTTTAAAACTGACTGAGTCAGTCATCCTAAATGAGGGCCATGTTTGCATATTCTGGGGCGTCCAATACGAAACCAATTGTGTTTGTCAGTCGAACATCTCGTGATCATCCAGGGAAGAGGAAAAACAACAAACAGCAACAATAACACTTAATTCATTACCAAATTTTTATATATTTAGTAACTTTACACACAGAATATACGATAACAATTTGAACTAAATATTTGTTATACATAAGGAAATGCCTAGCGGCTAGGTTTTCGAGCAAGCAGCTACTTCAAGCAGCAGTGGTCGGTGATGGTAAACTTTATTTAAATGTCATGCGTTCATGCATTTTGCACACTAATTGGTGACACTAATTACAAAATAAGTTAATTAAATAAGATAAATGGTGACGCAATATCAAAACATCCTGATAAAAATATCCTAAATTACCGATTACTATTAAAGACTTAAGTTGCCTCGACCAAGAAATGTTTTCACCGTTTTCCGTTTTCAAGTTTTTAAACAAGTACTGTTTACAAGGAAACACGAAAATCTGCACCTTTTTAAGCATCAGCCGTCTTATTTTGCAAGCCACGATTCCAAACAACTTCTATTCTCCTGTTTGTTACTGGGTCAGGATCAAAAATACAACAACAGGATACATAACTTAGTTTTGTCATGGGGGATCTAGATTTAAATTTGCTTTAGCTCAAATGCCGGACTTACTAGAGCAAGAATTCCGAAGCAGTTGTCCTTCTCAACTGAGCCTGCCGGTAAGTGATTGCAAAACTTTTGCTTGATTAAGTCTTCGTGAGAACTGAAGAAACCGCTCTCCAGCAGCAGACGTGCTTTGGGAGTTACTTCAGGTGCTCAAGGAAAACATAACAGATTCCTTAATAGACTTTAACTACGCGAGCCACATGTCAACGTGTTGCAAAATAATTTTAGGAATACAGCCTCCGCGTCACATAGCGGACCAATTGATCCCTCACTTTTAATTAAGCAGACTTCCCAATACTTAACGCAACTGCCAAAGTAGTGGCAAAGCTGTAATCCTTTTGGTTCTACTTAAAGTTGCGGAGTCTTCGTTGTAGTAAAACAGAATTCTTAAAATAACAAGTCTGGTCAGAACAAAAAGACCAAAAACAAAACTTTTAAAGTGTATATGACACCAAATTTTTCATAACCTAGTTCGAAAGAGCTTTCACAATGATGAAGAACGGCGTTTATTTTATTGTAATAGCACTCTTGGTTGCCGAGTTATTCAAGATTTTGAGTTATGCAAATTAGGCAACTTGTGACGTCATAAGGTTGACACAAAATGAAGTAAAATCACAAAATATGGAATATCTCTGCAAATACTAAGTCTACAGAGTTAAAACTTTGCAGGGTTGATGTGCCGCCAGAACTGCACATTGAAAGTGGTTATGAGGTCACCATGGCAACTTACTCGTTACCAGACCTCTACATTCCAAAAATGAAAAATGCCTTATTTGTTTCTCCAGAGTCTAACAGACTTTCTCATACTTGTGCTGTGTTAAGTCCATATTCGCTCACACCCACTGACTGAACACACAGAGCAAACAGTTCTTCTTGAGGAGAGAAACTCTGATTTTATCCTTTGGACGGAGAGGGCCTGGAACCCATTGAGTTGCCATGGAAATGTCAAAGTGGAGCTTATCCTGGAACTTTGTGATGAGTATAACAACTGTGAAAAGTTTCACTTCTATGCAGCAAAAGTCTTAAGAGATATTCCATTTTTTGTGATTTTACTTTATTTTGTGTCAACCTTATGACGTCACAAGTTGCCTAATTTGCATAAATCAAAATCTCGAATAACCCGGCAACCAAGAATGCTATTACAATAAAATAAACGTTGTTCTTCATCATTTTGAAAGCTCTTTCGATCAAGCTAATGAAAATTTTGGTGTCATATACACTTTAACACAGTCACATGCATGCACCCGCCAAATCACCAGCGGTGATTGTCATCCGGTTTTCTGCCAGGCGCCAGTTGTTCAAAGATCAGATAACTCTATCCAACGGAACGGATAGGTCGCTATCCAGCGAATAAAATGTATCAGTTGTAGTACGTTTTATCCGCTGGATAGTGCCTTATCCCTTGGATAGAGTTATCCGCTTTTTAAACTGTAGCTCAGTGGTTAGAGCATCCGACCGGTGTTACGGAGGTTGTGTAGGTTCGATTCCTCCCTGGTACTCTGATTTCGGCAAGAACGTCATGCTAGCCCACATATAAGGCACTGACTAATACATTACAATCCTACATATATGAATACACCGACTGACAAATGCACCTACCTCCACTAACACGCACATACCTACAATTATACTCACATCTCTTCATTTGTACTCACGTACATTCACTTATACTCACTTACGTTCATATATACTCACTTGTCTACAATTATACTCACTTCTCTTCATTTGTACTCACTTACATTCATTTGTACTCACTCGCCTTCATTTATACTCACTTACCTTCATTTATACTCACTTGCCTTCATTTGTACTCACTTGCCTTCATTTATACTCACTTGCATTCATTTATATTCACTTGCATTCATTTGTACTCACTTGCCTTCATTTATACTCACTTGCCTTCATTTATACTCGTTTACCTTCATTTATACTCACCTGCCTTCATTTATACTCACTTACGTCTACTTATGCTCACTTGCCGTCATTCATACGCACTTTCCTTCACCTGTACTTACTCTGCTTCACCTGTACTCACTTGTCTATTATTACTTGTACTCACTTAACGTCATTCATACGCACTTTCATTCACTTGTACTTACTCTGCTTCACTTGTACTCACTTGTCTATTATTACTTGTACTCACTTAACGTCATTCATACGCACTTTCATTCACTTGTACTTACTCTGCTTCACTTGTACTCACTTGTCTATTATTACTTGTACTCACTTAACGTCATTCATACGCACTTTCCTTCACCTGTACTTACTCTGCTTCACTTGTACTCACTTTCCTTTACTTGTACTCACTTAACGTCACTCATACGCACTTTCATTCACTTTTACTCACTTTCCTTCACTCGTACTCACTTTCCTTCTCTCGTACTCACTTTGCTTCGCTTGCACTTACTTTGCTTCACTTGTACTCACTTTGCTTCACCTGTACTCACTTTACTTCACTTGCACTCACATTGCTCCACTTGCACTCACTTTGCTTCACTTGACTCACTCTGCTTCACTAGTTACTCATTTTACTCCAGTTGCACTCACTTTGCTTCATTTGTACTCACTTTCCCTCACTTGTGCACACTTTGCTTCACTTGTACTCTCTTTCCTTCACCTGTACGCACTTTCCTCCACCTACTTGCACTTATCATCAACTGTTTCTCTTCAGGTACGAACTAACCTCACCTACACACACTTAGCATCGCTCATACGCATTTAACTTCACATATACGCACTCGCGTTCACTCGTGTGCACTTACCCTCACTTGTACGGACTTGTGTTTACTCAAAGCTGAAGACCGATTCTAAGTAAACCCGAAATGATTGCAGATTTCTTGACTTTATATGGGTATCGGTCCGAGACTAACTTCGGAAATATAGTTAGCAGTGCAAGGAAGGGGATAAGGAAGAGTTTTACATGCTGAGATCGTGCATTAGGTTTAGAGGGTTTGTGCGTACTCAGTACGGAAAACTCGTCCTAGTTTCTCTAGTCTAAATTTCCGATTATTTAGCATGGGAGAGCTGTTTGTATGACTGAAGGAAAGTCAGTGAAAGTGAGTGAGTTTTACGCAACTGAAGGAAAGTGAGTACAAGTGAAGCAAAGTGAGTACAAGTGAAACAGAGTAAGTACAAGTAAAGGAAAGTGCGTATGAATGACGGCAAGTGAGCATAAGTGAAGGAAAGTGCGTGTGAATGACGCATAGTGAGCACAAGTGAATGAAATTGCGTATGAGTGACGATAAGTGAGTAAAAGTGAATTAAATTGCGTATGAGTGACGGTAAGTGAGTACGAGTGAAGGAAAGTGAGTATGTGTGAAGGGAAGTGTGTATGAGTGACAGTATGTGAGTACAAGTGAAGCAAAGTGAGTGCAAGTGAAGGAAAGTGAGTTTCAGTGCGAAAGAGTGAGTATGAGTGACGGTAACGTAAGTGAGTACAAGTGAAGGAAAGTGGGTACAAATGAAGGCAAGTTATTGTAAGTGAGCGTAAGTGAGTGGAAATGAAGGCAGGTGAGTATAAATGAAGGCAAGTGAGTTTAAATGGGATCAATTTTACGTTTTCAAGCTCGCTCAACAACCTGTACATGATTTCCAAACACGTCTGAGCTTTCGAGTTCCACTGCTTTCAATCCTCAGAGAATTCGCTTCTTCCATCTGATCTGCAGTGATGTTCTCGAGGAGTCCAGCGATTTCACCACAGCGAAAACTTGAAACACAAAGCTAGCTTTTTCCAATGCTTGTAGTCAACACGGTTAGTACATCCTTTTCATAAAGGAGACTCTCAATGCCAGGTCTTGCTCTTTCTTCAGATTAATTTGCTTTAAGGATCTTAAATTCAAAGTTGAACCAAGAATCCGTATTATTATCCCCTACTGAAGTCTCTGCTCCCTTGTTTGACATGTGTGACCCTCGAATTGGCCAATCAGCAATTTACGTTCAGAATCTGAACGTAAATACTCAAATCTTACAAAGACCATTGCAGGCTCTCCTCTTTCTCGCCCGCCCCAATCCCCTACTTTTTGACCGCGCGCCATTAGAAAGCAAATCTCGGAATAACCCACACGGAAAGCCTGTTTCCAGGCTATGATTCGAGTTCATAACATAACAACTTACGCTTAGACAAGCGCACGTGTCACAGAAAAGTTTTTTGACAGCCGCCTTGACCCAAAAGGTCATTTCCAGTTCGTTCTGATTGGTTCGTTTCACTTTGATAATTTGACAGATCAGTCAAGCGGAAAAGGGGGCAGAACTCAAATCTTACAAAGACCATTGCAGGCTCTCCCTTCTCTTGCCCGCCCCAATCCCCGAGCTTTGACCGGGCGCCATTCAAGAGCAAGTCGACGCGACCATCTCTCGGAATACCCAAATGGAGAGCCTGTTCGCAGGCTAGTCAGCCTCTGGAACCGTCCGGGTCCATTCATCCGACTAGTAGACCAAGGCAACGGAACACGGAAATAACGTTCTTTAATTAAACAAGATGTAGCTGGACCCACGAATTCTTTTGTCTGGCCGACAAAGAACAAATGGCAGTCCCTCGACAGATCATTAATTAAGAAGCCCGAGTTGCAACAGGCTGGTCAAGGCCTCCAAAACGTTTCCCTCAACTGTAGGACCAATGCAACGGAGGTCACGACGAAGCTAGAAGAGAGCTACCCCAAGTTAATTACGGGTGGAGGAGGGCGGGGGTGGGGGGGGGGGGGGGTGAGACACGGGGATTCATGTTACATGTAAGATTAACCTTTGTTCATGAATAGGTCAGCAGACAACTTCTAGTGTTGGCGAATGCATCCAACCATTTGTGGAGGCATTGTTTTTCGGGGAAATCGGTCCATTGTACTAAAAATATTGCTTTGTAAAGTGTAGAAAGAATGCAATAGGATATGGCGTCTTTTGTTGTGTGAAGGGCGTTGGTTATTAGTTTAATTAGTTAAGTTTAATGAACGATAAAACTGAGAAGAAAAATTGAGGGTCTTGGTTTTCTGAAAACGCACGTCAACAGTCAATAGCGAAAACTAAGACCCGGCAAAGAGTAGAATCACGTCTCTGTTGCAAATATAAATATAAAAGAGAAAAAGACAAGACCATTCAATCTTCACTTAACTAATAGGGAAGGGAGCCCCCCCCCCCCCCCTCAACTTTTTGTGGGAAAAGAAAATTAGTAAAATAAAAAGTACGTTTCCGGTCGGCTAAAGCTGGTGGACCTCACGGGAGAACATCGGCCAAGCCTGACGGAATAATTCTGCGTTAGAGTCAGCTCCCCCCTACTGCCCGCACTTTAAAAATTGCTCCGCAGGCCCTGTTCTAATCGTATTAGGGATTTAACGAGGACGGTGACGGCAACGAGAACGCCACAAAACTGAATAGGCTTAATGAGCAAAAACAATGGTTCTACACGTGCTTTTTACATTTTGGTACATTTCTTTACCGTCCTCTGCAAAACAACAACGTGAAATGACCACTACTAGGTTTTCTCGAGAACGTGAGCGTATGACGGCAAAATCCTTTTTCTTTGTCATTACTTTGACGTCATTCATACTAACTTAGTTCCTAGAGAGTTCGCCAAGTTAAACAAATTGGAATGATTGCTGAAGAGTTACAAAAACGAGAAGTTCTATTTTTAAATGACGTTCTCGTTGCCGTCTTCGTTTCTTAAACTTCCTATTGTTAAGAGTGCAAAGTTTATGGATATATTTTTGTGGCTATAGCCTTACAACTACATCCTTCTTCAGCCTTACAAATTGAAAGCATAAGTTTATCCGTGGCCTCTCTATGTACGTACATACTGACAAACTCATCGAACGTCGCGTTTTAAGTTCCAAGACGTTCCATGAGACGGATACGTCCAAATGTTTCTTGATTTTAATTGTGTTTGTTTATCATGTCCCGTCGACCTGTAATAATCACATGTCTAACAAGTGAAAGTGAAGAGATTTTGTTGAAACTGGCGATTTCCTCTCGCAAGTAAGATCAGAGGACGTTTTGTCAACCATGTCGGCCTCCATTGGTCGGCATGGGATAAATAAACAGCATTCTCCATTTGGCGTGAAAATATGCTTGCATATGAATTGTGTCCGAGGACATTATCTGTTCCGAGAAACGAATAGCTTCGCTCTCGGAAAACTTTAAGTTTCGAGGAACTGATTATGTGCAAGGATAAATATCCGAGCAGATTTTTAAAGCCAAATGGGGGCTACTGTCTTTATTATCCTTGAAATATTTTTCGCAACACGCATTTGGGGAGTATATAAAATAGTCTCCATTTGGCGCGAAAATATACTCGGATATTTGTCCGCGGACATTATCTGTTCCGAGAAGCAAACAGTTCGCTCTCGGAAAATTGTGAGCTCCAAGGGGTGAAGGTTAAACCACACCACAAAATTTGGCAAGGCCAAGCAACGCTGCTTAAAATTCAAACTAATTTTCATTTGTTTGTAACACCCCACGTCAGCGGATTACGATGAGTGAACGTGTTAATACACTGGAATCCTAACTTCACGTTCCTTTAATTCCATCCTTCACTGATTCCTCGCCTGTCCCATTGTTCGAACAAAAATGCAGCCTAAAGAAATAACATGTAATTAGCCTATGTAGAGATCATGGGCATTCGTTGGGAGATAAATATACTCAATTGACTAAAAATACCACAAGCAAAATCGCCCAATCAGTCTCACAAGTGAGCTTCGTTAACGTGTTAGTTGCTCGGTGTTTTCAAGCCGATCCAAATATTTTACATTGTAGATTACGCTATGAATTTGTAATGCAGTACAAAAAGAGGTGAGACAAAAGACACTCCCGTTAGTTCGAGCGGTGTCCGCCGTGTGCTGCTGAGGTTCATTTTGAAATTCTTGGTTCGCGGTCTTATTGATGTGCGCTGTGAATGATCAGAGTTCTCTACAGGTTAGTTCTCAGTTCTAGAATTTTTATCTGGTTTGACTGTGAAATTTGTCTTGGCAAGTTATTACCGGCAACATCAAGCGAACATCAGCGATTTAAGTTTCGTTCTTGAACATGGCCGATTAATCTGAACAAAATCTTGTCAGACGAACTCAACCTGATTTCGTTGCTCAGTTTCGAGATGATGATGTGAGCGTCGCTAAACAGCAACATTTTGCATCCAGACCCGAGTGTATACAATTTTAAGTAACTGGTCTCCTTTTCTTCTCTCTTGTTAGTTAGATGACATAATGAGTGAATTATAACTTACACAATTGGTGGAGCGTACAGGAACGATGCGAAAAAATCCACGATTACAGAAGGTAAGATTTCACCGGATTTTTTCTTTAATTCGTTTGTTCGTCCATCTTTCTCTTGCACGAAACACGCACCGTAATCCCGAAACATAATTATAGGGAGCTTAAATGAGCACTGTCACCGGGATTTTTGCTGTCTTTGGTTCAGTTCTGCCAAAATAACTGCCTTTTACCTGTTATCGTGTAAAAAAGCAGGGAGAGCCAACCATAATAACCTTTTTGGCGATTTTTCAGCGCATAGCTTGAAATTTTGAAAAAATTGGCAAGCTTTTCAAATTTCAATCCATTTCCATCCTCGTCATCTTTGATGGAGGAGCTTATGCTGTCAATGCACTACTACGGTATTTAGGAGCAAAACCAGACAATGATTTTAAGGTTTCCACTGATGCATTAGCACCTTTAACCTTTTAAGTGATGGTACAATAGCGTGACAGTGCCCCTTTAAGCAACGAGCACGGCAACGGCAACGAGAACGCCACAAAACAATGGGATTAATGAGCAAAAACGATCGCTCCACTGCACTTGCGTTTACAGTTTGGTACATTTCTTTACCGTCCTCTAAAAAACAACAACGTGAAATGACCAAAGTTTAGGTTTTCTCGAGAACGTGTTCGCACGACGGCAGGTTTTCCTTCCTTCTTTGCTGTAACACCGCTCACAGTAATTTAGACCATGGACAGCTCATGTTGAACGAATTGGAATAATCGAAAAAAAAGTTACCAAAACGAGAAGTTGTATTTTGAAATGACGTTTTCGTCACAGTCGCCGTCGTCGTTGCTTAAGCTCCCTATTGTGCTGTTTTTGCGACTGCATGCGACAGCGTCAAATTCTATTGCTATCCGAGTCGAAATTCTGTTGAATGAGTGGTCACGATGCCCTACCGTCTGTCTATATGGTGTGGTTCGCTCTGTTTTTATTGTGCAATAAATATTGTCAAATCGATCGGTTTCTATCTTTCAGGTCAAAATGTGAATGGTTATGAGAAACATACGATTGGGGAACGCAAGCCAACAACGTTCAATCACCGTGCCACTCAAGCTCTAGCTAATTCAGATAAGTCCAACACGTGTTATTCAATTCAGTTAACTGGAGTAACGTGGCTACAAGCCCATAACTTTTGTTTAAAATTTACTTGAAATAATAAGGGCGACCAATTGGCGGTATCTAGTATGTTTTTGCAGATTGCTAGTCAATTAATTTCCATTTATTTGAATTAGGAACTTCTCGTAAAGTCTATATCGTTTAAACGGTGGGGACAAACATCTCTAAACAGTGATACCTAAGAAGATTGGGGAAAGTTTGGGTTTTTCCTTTACCGCCAAATTTCAAGGATTCCGAAAAATAAACACCGTCGTGAATTTCAAAACGAATTCGTTTGTATTGATTCATACATAAATTATGCATTCAAGTTAGTCCTTTCCACGCCAAGTGGTGATTAGGGACCTCCTAAGAGGTTTACTTGGAGGTTTCTGTAACCCATCAGAGGCTTCTGGGGATAAGTGGCCAGCCCACCCCTGACGTGTGGGAGGGCAGACGAAAACAGCACCAAGAACTTCTGTTCCCTACTCTAAGTTTCATTCGGCGTGTGGGTTCTTTGACATCCCCTTCCAGTTTCATGTGTGGAACAGTGTAGGAGATAAGGCTAGCGGCTACTGTCCAATGACGCGATTATCTGAACTGAAGCAGTCGTTAGAGCGGTACACAGCCAGCATGATCTTACCAGGAACCCTGGTTTGTGGTCCGGTCTGGGGTATGAGCCCGCGACCTCCTGCTCAGCAGTCCGATGCTCTGCCATCCGAAGTAGCATCAACAATAAAGCGCTTTTTCAACTGCATCGCTGTCACGAAATTTTCTATTTTTTGTCATGTTCTAATTTAGCTTTTTGTTTCAGTTTTTCGGTCTTAGTATTTCGTATGGTCCTAGTGTTAATTCAACGTTGCAGTGCAGTGGTTTGTAATTAGAGATGTATTGTAACGTAGTCTGTAACTAAAAGCGTGTAAGTTTACTGTTCTTAAGTGTTGATTTAGTAAAGCGTTGCTATCATAAGATTGTAAGATATCGTGTTTAGCACATAGGAGTGTAAGTAACATAGGAGAAAATAGTAACATAGGAGTGTAAGGTACCGCGTTTTACAATAATTATGTATGTTAAGTGTTAATTGCTAAACTAATTATGCCTATATATAAATGTAAGTTTCGTGGTTACTGGTTGGTGGTTGAAGTGGCAAACAGTCAGTTGTTGGAAAGTTGACGAAAGAATAGAGAGAAGAGGAGCTGAACGGCCTTTCCTTGCTAAAAGACATTAGCAGACGCCGAAAAGGTTCAAGGACAAAACCCATTTGTCATTGGCGGTGTTTGTGGGCCTGAGGGTAGAAGGAAGAAGAAGTTGAGAAGTTTTACGGAGAGAAACGGCGCGTCGCGTTGACTGTAGACCTAGCTGTAAAAGCAAAGAAACAGTTGGAAAGTAAAAGCTTGATATACCTTTAAGGGAATTTCCCTGTGGGGGAATGAAAGGGAGGGTACTTCGAAAATTTACCCCTCCCGGTTTGTAGTCTACGTTTTGATTTAATTACACCCTGGCGTAGTCTCGATAGAAATCAGTAGAAATCGATTGGATGATTAAAAACAAATCAATGCAGTTCAACTGAATCCTTGTTGCTGTCAGAAGTAGACAACAACAAAAAACTTGAACAAAAATATTTGAATTGCTATCAAAAAGCAAAGTAGATAACAACGAGAATATTTCTGATCCATATATATGGCTTATAAGCAATACTGTAACTTCCGTATGTTTTGCAGTAGATAACAATTGCAAAACTACTTCTACGGGGAATTCGAAGTTGAGATCACTGTCTACGGACAAATCGTGTCTGCGTACGAATGACTTCGAACATTTTCAGCAGTCGATGGCAGTCGACAACAATCGTAAACTACAAATGGTATGTGGTTCTATTTCCCGGACACTTTTCCTCTCGGTCAAACACTCCTCTTTCTTCTTCTTCTTCTTCTTCTTCTTCTTCTTCTTCTTCTTCTTCGTAACATACAAAATCCATTCCAATGGGGAATGGCAAGTAGTCCACTATAACTTTCTATCGGCCGGAGTTGTCTCGTTTAGTCGGCAAGCTCATTTCCTCTTCAAAAAGTTCACCGACGCACATTTCGTTGCTTCGTAAGCTGCATTCTTTTACTTTCATTGAAGTAATTCATCTCGAAATACACAAAAAAGGTTTAGTTTTCCGAAACAGTTATCTCGTAACAAAGTTTTTCAGTTTCGGAATCAAAGCTTGACCAAGGCCCAAATTTCTGAGGAAGATTAAAGTAATACCTCGATAATATTTTGGGATCTTATTGTAATATCGGGAAAAGATGAAGGCCGAAAACCTTTGGAGAAAACACCACTTTAATAAAACGTTTACTGCCAGAGAACAGCAAATTACTCTGGTGACAAGCCTTCGGATCTGCCATTTGTATGAATTTGTTTGCCAGGCCCGGGAAAGCTTGTTTTAGTGGTCACACAACTGAGGCATAAAGTTGGTTTGCATAACTGAGGAAAATTTCTAACTAAATTGTATATGTACTTGTCTTTCAGTTTCAAATTAGAAAATTCGTAACAGTGTGTAAATTTCGTTGAAAAGACGAATTCATTGTCTCGAAAATGCAACGCCAAATTCGATTGCTACGGACTGAACTGAATCGAATCTGTTTACGACACTGTTGGGTCAACGGGAGTAGCCGACCACATGCTATTTTAACCAAGTGTTCATCGGGTGTCTGAAGCTTCGATTTTAATTTCAGTTTCTTCGATGAAACCTCCAGGACCTGATATTATCACAGAAAAACGAAAAAACAAATATAGGTTAAAAACCGCAATAGCGGTTTCCCAAGAAAGAAAAAATGGCGCAGAGAAAGCCCTGGGAGCGAGGTTGCCAAGATCCTTTGCGTTTTTAATTTATACCTTTAAGGCCAATACACACGAGGGGTTAGCATACTCCAGGAGCAAAACCCCTCGTGTGTATCGGTCTTTATTCTTTCTTTGTTATAACCGTATTTTCAGTGCCGATCATGTAAAATAAAAGGCCTCAAGGAGGACATGTGGTTAATTGTAGTGAATAGCAACCACAATGGTTCAAAAAGAGTTGCGGAGTTTTAGTTTATTGCCAAGTATTCTTTTAAAATTTGAGTGTTCGACATGCACATTCTCTCCACCAATGGCTGCAACATTGCAAAGGTGGACACAATGGTACACCAGAATTCACGAATTGTCTTTGTTTATGTACATCTGAGATCTGGCCTAAAAAGGTACCCCTTAAGGTAAAGTAGCTTTGTACAGTTGATTATCTGGATTGTTGGGAGTACTCCCTTTCGATCGACAACTGTGATATGTATAACTGGAGGGAATGGGTTACAAGTCAATTACGTAGAGCATAATAAATGAAATTGAAGTTTTTGTTTGATATTTAAGGTAATCAAGGGCTTTAAGTAAACAAATCTCAGGATTTGTGAAAAGATCGTTACGAGTCTGCATAACCTCGCAAAGGACCACATATTACATTGTAAATAGATCAAAGTGTGTCTACTGACATAATACTAAAGATAAATCTGCTGTTATCAAGAACTGAAGAACAAGACGCCAAAGGCGTTTACGCGGGATGTGTTGGTCGATGTTTAATACAGTAACACTAAATTTGAATGGTTGCCCACAGTGAGAATCTATCTCTTCTTGGTTTGATCAATGGAACACTGGTTTCAAGCACACGCCAGCCATCCAATTATTCACGGGTCAATAAACAGGGAAATTGTTGGTTCGATCGCTGGCAAACACACAAGTTTATGTCATGACAGTCCGTGCAATTGTTCATGGTTCAATACACAAAAAAGAAAAAAAAAGCAACGTTAAAATCCAAAGGCGTTTTATTTTCGGCTCGAATAAAGCTACGCAAAGCAAAGCAAGCGAACTGCTAGGCTCTTGTATAGCACAATTTAGGTCAATTTATTGACTCGAATTAAGCACGTTCTTTTACAAACTTCACTGATCAGACTGATAAAAGTTGTTTGGAAATACGAATCGAAGGATATAAAAGCACGGTGAAAATTCGCATCCAAACCTGTAATTTTTTTGCAAAGTGGATCCCCAGTCTAAGCAGTCAAACGAACTTCAAAACCACACTTTCTGGTCTGTCCTCGAAGAGGGATTCATTATCACCACGAAATAGTCACGTCGACCGCCACGTCAAAGCACATGGGAAAACGAGTCTGCAATGTTCTTTGACTACTTATGGCTCACAGAGATCGGAGACATTCGACATTCGTACCACGATGTCTCTTGCGCCACGTTTTCGAATCTCCAAATATTTTCATTTGAAATGTAATATTCAATAAAACGGTAGCAATTACAAAATGTATAAAAAGCAGTTATTCTCATTACAACCCACGTTAAAAGGTGAAAATCGATTACAATAACTCCGGTAAATCTCGGGGTGTTTTCGGAACCACGTCGTGAGATTACTCCGAAAGCTTCCGAAAAGTCACGGACACTCTCACTCACGCACCCGATGACATCATGGTGACAGCCAGTAACCACAAAAAGAATTATTACAATTATTACAATTAGAGTTGTTACAGTTATTTTTGCCGATTTCTATCGATTTTCTTTAGTGCCTTTGCCAGGTATACAGAAAAATTATTTTAATGCCCCTCACGAGTTTCTGGGATTTTCCAGGACGGAAAGGTGAAACAACATTTACATATCCACAATCCCATGGAAATCTAATCCTTTGTGTTTTGCCAATCGGTTTCCTATTAGTTGGCTTTTACGCATAGCACCAGAACCTAAAATGTACATTTTTTTCATTGTTTGTTTTCTGCCATCCATCTTTGATTAAATTTAGTGATTGCTTGCGACAACAAGGAAAAACAGAAAGCGTAAGATCTTGAGGAACGTCAAATCTTGCTAATAAGGGAAGGGAGACTTGGAACACGGTGGGTTCATGATTTGCGGGTTCAAACTCTCAGACCGGTGCACAAACCAGGGTCCTGGTAAGATCATGCTGGCTGTGTGCTCAACGTCTACTTTAGTTCAGATGATCCAGTCAGTGGGCAGTGACGTTAAGCTGCTGGCCTTGTCTCCTTCACCTCCCCACGTAAAACTGGATGGGGACGTAAAAGAACCCACACACTGATCGAAAAGAGTAGGGACCGTAGTTCGCGTTGCTGTGGTCTGCTCTCACACACATAAGGGTGGTTGGGCTGACCACCTGTCTCCAAGAGCCTCTGTTGAGTCGCAGAAACCTCCTTGGTAACCTCTTAGGAGTGCCACTAGGCATCGAGAAGATTACACACACACACACACACACATTCTAGTAAAATAATTTCATAGAAGGAATTTCAATTTGATTTGATCTTCAAATAGTGTAAAGAGAATTTCAGTTCAGGTTTCATTATTTTTCTACTTGGATGTATCCCACTCTTTCTAATACTGTTTATTTGTTCTCTCCAGTGTTTCAGTCATACAACCGAGATAATGGAACAAGTTATAGATACAGCCATCAGGGATAACATTTGGTCAAACACATTCCACTATGGGAAGGTAAGATTTCTTTGACTTTGTTAGACGTTCTCTTTTTTGCGTTATTTTAATCAAAATATCCCAATCTCCCTGCTGTCCGATTTACGACGACTCCAACACTGCATACATTTACTGCTATTGCAAGAACTTGGAGTTGGATTTGTTTTACACTGAGGAGTAAGGAAATCGCTATTAAAGACTTCATAGTTAGGCTTCTTTGTAGCCACATATATTACTTTTTACCTCGGTTTATAGTTGATTTTCTTTGAGCTTTGGTAAAGAATTGCTGAGACGTAAACTAAGGACAACTTAACGCTCCTCTTTCAATATTTTCTTCCTACCGGGTCAGAAATTTTCCATTCTCGGAGACTCATGGGCAGATAGTCGGGACGGGACGAAGCTGGTAATTTCAAGCTGAAATATTGCTTTTCTTTACAAGAACAACAATTTGAAATTTGGTCGGATACGTAGCTGGCCCAATGCAGAATTGATAATTCTGTAAAAGTACGATCAGAGCTGAAATAGGAAATCGATAGTACTGACTTCCACGGCGGCCAAGTTGGACGAAAAAGTCATTTAACTTTCAGAAAATTGTGGTTTTGATCTCCATTTTTTGCGGAAAAGTACTACCGAGTTAAAATTGGTTCTATTTCTTTTTACTTAAACTCTTTTCTTCCTAAATTTAATTTTTATTTGTAAACTTGCTTCATGACATCTGATGAAAACAAACATATTATTGAATTCTGCGAGACTAAACACGCGGGACTAATTTCGGTCAGTTTTGATATTGTCAACTTCATCAGCAAAAGAATATTGAAACAAGCTCAAACTGCATGTGTTTTCTTGTCCCATAAAATTTACGGCTTCGAGAAGGATACCACAAAACGTCACACATACTCTCACAGATCTTCTCGGAATAACTCTTACTCAATGTTACTTTGCTTTACGAACAGCGATTTGAAATTTACCAATTTAATCGCACCAAATGACGCGGAGACTAATCCAAATAAAATAAAAAAAGCATTTGTTTTCGCTTAACGTTTCAATTTTGAATTATCGTAATAAAACCCATATGTAACGTCTTAAATAATTTTGAAGAGAAACTGCGACTTAATCCTGCGCTCTGATGATTCGGCAGCCATGAAACTTTGATTTAGTAATTCGTTGACAAGCCACCCAAGAGTAAACTGCATACCTACAGAACGTTCCGCCAAAACACCTGCTTGTGCAGTATTGCCTTCAATTCGATGGTGTCGCTTTCCTTTGAGCTGATTTTTTGAAACTTGTAAGAGATTTCAAACCTCTAGATTTGAACTTAACAAGATTTTTCGACCTTCTAGCGATTACCTTTCCGCAGGTGTTTGCCGGACTGGAAGGAAGACAGATTAATTGGTCATTTTTAAGACGCCTAAAATCAGCAAAAAATATTTTGAACCCTTGCCCTTTTCAAGACCTTTTATAATAAAAGTACAGTGTGATAAAAATTTAAAATATCCTGCATTGATCGCATATCGGAAAAAATATGCATAATTAAGCGCCATTTGCACGACATTCATTTTAGACCCGGCACTCCTAAATTTAGATACGCGGGCCAATAGTTTTGGCACGGCCCGCTTGTTTTTTTGTTATGTAAATGCAAATATGTCGGCATGCGGGCCAAGAAAATCAGGCGGACCGAGACCACCTCGTGAGGTGGTCCTGGCCCGCCTAAAAAGTGACCCGCGTGCCAAAACGAGATTTTGCCAGGCTTCAGTGACTTATTAAGTGACCACAAACTCAATAAGGTATGCGCAAATGCTGTCTCCGTGATTCACTAATACAAGTACACACAAAAGAAGAAGTTAGCAATGGTTAACCTAAATTCTGCTGTCGACGCGAGGTAATACAGGGTTATTGCAAGTCGATAGTTTGGAGTAACAGCCTTTCAAATCAATGTATCTTGACGAGATATACCTTTACAAATTTCATGGAGAAGACATTCAGAAGATACGCGAGTTGGCCTCCAAAATTTGCATAGCAAAGGTCATCAGGAAAACTTCCTTCGGCCATGTCAAACCAGGCAAAAGAATGGGGATGTCTACCGTACCTCTCTCAATTGCGGAGGGTTTAAACAGCTCAAAATAGATTTCCATATCTTTCAATTTCATTCTATTGCCGATTATTCATAAGAATTGTATCTTTCTACTTTGAGTTCCATAGAGCTTTACCTTAATTTCAATTGGAGAAAAATATCTCTTACAAGTTTTAAAAGGATCGCTGGGAGCGTGAAGCCGTTGCTTTCACAAATCCTAACTTTTGTCTTCAGTTATGCATGAATGAGTTGGCTCAGAGACCTTTAATTATGCTGTCAAATTTTGTTCAACCCAAGCGAATTATGCGAGCCGCTGTAAATATGCCCGGAGGATCTTTATTTTAAGAGTGCCTTTCTTATTTCAGGTGTGCTCTTTAGAAATGAACATCGAAAAACATAGAACATATTTTTGTCGTTTTTAAGTGTAGCGGACCATGCCAACACCATAGGCCCGCGATGGTATAGATGGTTTTGCGTCCTGCTTTGATGTGTTTTCAAATAATAGTGACTGGGTGACGAATATAACCTGAAACCGTCAACTGTCGGATCTTTTTTTCGGCAGAAACCTTGTTTCTTGTATACATAACTTGACTCTGTAACAATGCATCTGTCAGATCGTACATAATTGAAACGCTTCTAATTTTCTGTCTACAGGTTAAACTGGAAGTCGCTAAGACATAATTGATCCGGTTGGATCTTGGACAAGCCAAGGAGCAGTGAAGATCAGCAGTAAAGTGTAATCTGTCAACTATTCCAGGGACACGCTGAAGCTGTACAACTACAATACCACCTTAATTGAGATACGGCCGAGTTGTTTTAACCTGTTTGCCAGCCGGCAAAAGACTGTACTTATAATTTCTAAGAGGCTTTCCCATAATGATTACAGAAAGCGAAGAGGTTCAAACGGTAACAGTATACAATTCACAAGCCTTTAAGGATTACAGCTTTGATCGAAGAACTAATAGAGTTTGGTCTCTACCCTGATGAATTAAGGAACCTTGAATTTACTTGTGCCACAACAGAACCTCAAGCCGTTTATTCCATTAATTTTTCACTTTGAATTTGTAAATATTACTTCTCAGTGCTAAAATCTATTTCTTCGCATGAACAGCAACGGAAGTTACAATTCTGCAACGAAATTAGGAAATATTTTGCGCACGTTTCATTCTTGTTGAAATTTTCCAGCAGTGCTATCGAGTTCTGTTTTCACAATCCAGGCTCGGCTAAAACCAAAAACCAAATAGAACATTTTTTACCAAAACTTTTATTTTGTGCTACTTAATAGTTTCTTCTTCTCGTAAATAGGTTTTTACGAAACTATTTCGTTTTTCTTGCGTTCCCACCAAATTCTGTTTCCACAATCTAAACTCGGCTAAAGCCAAAGTGCACTTACGAAACGTTTTGCCAAAAGGTTTTTATTTCACGGTACTAGACTCTTTTTCTCGTAAAAGGTTTCGGAATCATCTTACACTTAGAGATCGCAAAGATTTAACCATTACAGTATTTTATATATTTGCATTCAAGATTGCAAATATATAAATGCAAAATAAGAGTTTCAGGCGTATTACTTTAAATTTCTGCTTTAGGTGATAATTTCGGATCGACTTTCTTTCCCCTTCTCGCGAGAAGGTATCAGGATTCTAACTTTTTTTTTCATAGATGTAATTCTTACTTTCCTGAGGTCTTCGTCATCTAAAACGATTGAATAATGCAACAACACAAGAGATCCTAGCGCATTAGTTTTAAACTCCTGTGTGTTCTAGACTAACTACCAATGACAAAGAAGAAATTTGCCGAAGTCAGGATAGGAGAGAGGAGAGAGAGAATTTGGCATAATAGTACTATAGTTAACAACTATTTTAGTCGTAGCACTGCAGCGATGTTTGTGACACCCCTGAAGACAACAAGGTAAGTGAACAAACTCAAATTCGAATATAGTGGCTTCCAACAACAGACTAACTACCAGCGAGAAAATTATGAAAAAAAATCGTCTTCATGGGACACTACCATAAGATAGATTCACATGGAACAAAGTATTTTTCCTTATCTTCTTCCGTTTTGCTTACGAACTAATTTTTTTCTTCGCGAAGCTAATCTTCAAAGTAGCAGTACAAACTTTCCAATAAAAGCACTGATTGTGAAAATGACTCGATAGCCTATAATTTATTATTTTGAAACCTGACACTCAAATTTTTCAAATAACAACACGTTCTTTATCCATTTTGGAAAAGACTTCATAGGCCTTAAAATACTTTTTCATAAGTGGCACACGAAATTTCAAGGTTCCTGTTCAAACGAATAAAAACACCCCAATTAGTTACAATTGGACCATACTGTAAAACCGACAACAAATTTGGAAATAAACTTTCCCAAAAACTAGCAATATTTTTAGTAACTCATACGCCCGACAAAGGACAATTCCCGATATTTAAGACTCGAATGTGTCAAAAATGCAATACCAAATATGGAGATTTAAATCAGAAAGACAAATGTAAAGTTCTTATCAGAATTTAATAACAGAGTAATATTAGATATTTATTAGCTTCAGAACACAAAATGACTCTTATGTCTAGAAAATGTATTTAAAAAATCAAGTAAAAAAAAACCAAATATGGCAAATAAAAAAACACCAACCCTTCACATTACAGTCAAAGAACAAATAAAGTCCCGCAACAAAACGCGGAAAACTTCTCTGTCTCCTTGTAAACTTAATAAAGTAAAAAAGCTTAACTTAGAATGAAGAATATAAAAAAAGGGAACAGTAAAAAAACTACATATTGGGAGAAGGACGGTACGAGTGGGAGAGGGAGGGTGGGAGGTACTCCCAACCCTCCCTTCTTCCACTCGGCCGAGTGGGAGAGGGAGGGTGGGAGGTACTCCCAACCCTCCCTTCTTCCACTCGGCCGAGTGGGAGAGGGAGGGTGGGAGGTACTCCCAACCCTCCCTTCTTCCACTCGGCCGAGTGGGAGAGGGAGGGTGGGAGGTACTCCCAACCCTCCCTTCTTCCACTCGGCAGAGTGGGAGAGGGAGGGTGGGAGGTACTCCCAACCCTCCCTTCTTCCACTCGGCAGAGTGGGAGAGGGAGGGTGGGAGGTACTCCCAACCCTCCCTTCTTCCACTCGGCAGAGTGGGAGAGGGAGGGTGGGAGGTACTCCCAACCCTCCCTTCTTCCACTCGGCAGAGTGGGAGAGGGAGGGTGGGAGGTACTCCCAACCCTCCCTTCTTCCACTCGGCAGAGTGGGAGAGGGAGGGTGGGAGGTACTCCCAACCCTCCCTTCTTCCACTCGGCAGAGTGGGAGAGGGAGGGTGGGAGGTACTCCCAACCCTCCCTTCTTCCACTCGGCAGAGTGGGAGAGGGAGGGTGGGAGGTACTCCCAACCCTCCCTTCTTCCACTCGGCAGAGTGGGAGAGGGAGGGTGGGAGGTACTCCCAACCCTCCCTTCTTCCACTCGGCAGAGTGGGAGAGGGAGGGTGGGAGGTACTCCCAACCCTCCCTTCTTCCACTCGGCAGAGTGGGAGAGGGAGGGTGGGAGGTACTCCCAACCCTCCCTTCTTCCACTCGGCAGAGTGGGAGAGGGAGGGTGGGAGGTACTCCCAACCCTCCCTTCTTCCACTCGGCAGAGTGGGAGAGGGAGGGTGGGAGGTACTCCCAACCCTCCCTTCTTCCACTCGGCAGAGTGGGAGAGGGAGGGTGGGAGGTACTCCCAACCCTCCCTTCTTCCACTCGGCAGAGTGGGAGAGGGAGGGTGGGAGGTACTCCCAACCCTCCCTTCTTCCACTCGGCAGAGTGGGAGAGGGAGGGTGGGAGGTACTCCCAACCCTCCCTTCTTCCACTCGGCAGAGTGGGAGAGGGAGGGTGGGAGGTACTCCCAACCCTCCCTTCTTCCACTCGGCAGAGTGGGAGAGGGAGGGTGGGAGGTACTCCCAACCCTCCCTTCTTCCACTCGGCAGAGTGGGAGAGGGAGGGTGGGAGGTACTCCCAACCCTCCCTTCTTCCACTCGGCAGAGTGGGAGAGGGAGGGTGGGAGGTACTCCCAACCCTCCCTTCCGGGATAATTTATGCAGATCTGAATTTATGACAGTTTTTTATTATTAAGGACGGAGAAATAGACCATTTCTTAGTTAATGTCTGCCTCCTCTTCAAAGCGAGTCTAAGTGCGAAGTTTTTGTGATGGTAAGTAGTTGTTCTTTTCATATGAATGAAAACTAATTTTCATAACAAAAACGTCGCACTTAGACTCGCTTTGAAGAGGAGGCAGACATGAACTCGGAAATGGCCTATTGAGATACAGGAAAGATAACTATTAATGTATGTACAAATTTAGGAGAAATTCATTTGTTGCATGTGTAAAGAAGTCATTTATTCATATGTTGTGGAGATTTTTTTAGGAGGAATATTGATGCGTTGTCGTACTAACTGCTCTGTTATGCAATACTACTAGGGTTGACCCTTGAACTCTTAGAAGTTATTAGCATATTTGTTCTTAAAGTAAGGGGTTGGTAGATGTGAAATTGGGAGAAAATGGGGTCAATCAAGATTGAAAGAAAGGTAAAAAGGTGTACACATAAATTAGTCTGTTAATGGTGAAAGAGGTACGTTATTGTGATGGCGGACGGTCTGGGCTTGATCTAATTATTTACTGAAAATTTAATGTTTGAACCACTTTCAATATTTCCCACTTATCCCTTATTTTCAACATTCTCCCAAGCAACTCTTCTTCCTTCCAAAAGTTTACAGGGTTACTGAAACCATTTTGACGGAAGTGATGAAAGGTACAAAAAACAAGGCATTTACAGGTAAGCCCAACCCTCTCAAAATATTGTCCAGGAGACTGGACAAACTTATCAGCCAGAGGTTATGTTGATATTACCCCAAATTCTCTTAACTAATGCACAAAGAAAGTTATAGGAATGAGAATTGATATTGGAACTTGGGAGTTACAGTTAATCCTTCTTGTTCTCAGTGCAAAGAAGTCTCACTGGTTCTGTTTCCGTTTTCTTAGGGATAGCTTGGGAGTCGGAATTCTCCTTTTCGTTCTCTCTCTTATGGAGTGAAGTTAAATGGGTTGAACTTGCACTCTTTCCCTTTCTCCACAGGGGGTAGAGAAGGCCTTCTCTTCTTGGAGAGGGAGGGGTGAGAGGTTCTTTCATCATTAGTCCCCAGGGCATCACCTTAAATTTTTTGTGGTTTTTAATTAATTTTATTTTCCGAGTTTGATTTGCTCTTATGGTGTTTTGGGGTGCTGTCTCCAGTGTGACCAGTTCTTTTAATTTTCTGTTTGCTCTTGAGAAAGAGCTACTTGTTTCATGTAACTGATTTATTTTCCTTTTTAGACTAAAGCTTTTAAAACATTAGTTTGCCTCATTACTGGTGGCTGTGGACAAGCACTTTGAATTCTAGTGCTAAGGCTTCGATAAATGGTCCTATACAACAATACGGCTGTGACTCGAGGTAGTAGCTGGGGACAGTTTTTTTGAGTGTCTTCCACACAGAGGGTCTCCTGTTCCCAGTAGGAGGCGATTGAAATTGGTTCTACATCCAAGGACCCCTGTGTAAATCCCCAAACCATAGGCCTTTGGTACTTCCCAGTTAAAAGTAAAGTACACAGACACAGAGGATTGGCCACATTGTAGACTTTGTGGCAGTTTACTGTGAAAAGTGTAAACTCTAACAGTTTTTTCCGACTGTTTGTTCTTCTTCAACTAATCACACACACAAAGGATCAAAATTGATCAAGGGCAGTGCCAATCAAACCAAGCTTTGACGACAGCCTTTAAAGTAGCCACGTAACTGAATCGGCTACCCGGGTTAAATAAAGTTTTCCTTTTTTATTATAAGTTTTTATTTAAGAATTACTACACAATGTTTACAAAATGGACACTACACTAAGAACGTTAGTTTACGACGTTGCACTGTGTACAATACACTGCTTCTGGTTAAATAAAAGTTAGTTACTTGTTCGAATGTAAGCAGACTGCACCTTTGCCCTTCGATAACATTGACGCCAGAATAGTAAATTCATGAATATTGGGGAGAGAAAGATATCAGCAGATCAACAAGAAGATACCAAAGAAGTGCTTCGACAGTTTTTGGAACGTGATCTTAGTTACAAAGATGCAAGAGACTGCTGAGATTCAGCGGGTTCACCGAATAGGCAAGGGAAGGAACGGAGGACTGCAACCCATACTAGCCCGCTTTTTACGTTATAAAGATTGCGAGGAAATATTGACGCTGGGTCATCGATTTTACAAGGCACAAAATACCAAATGTTCAAAGACCCTCCACCAAGATCGTCAACACGCAAAAAGTACAACTTCAAACACTGAAACAAGCTCGAAGGAACCAACCAGACAAACTATACATAAATGGTGAGTATTGGTCTGCTGGCAAGGAACTCCAGATATCCGATGGCCGCTAATCTTGAGAACAGCGAAAGTGTAATGTTTAAGCCACTATTAAAATCAAACTTAAATTCGTATTGAGGGCGTACGCAAACGGAGAGTTTTGAAGATAGGCCGCAAGCAAAACGAATCAGCATTGCAAACTTCAACTCTTTGTGTCCTACGGCTGTTTTTATTGCTGTCTTTGTGTATTTTTGTCCGCATATTTTCTGACCCTGTTTTTGTTTATATTTTGATTTTGTAGTTTACACCTTTGGTCAATCACAGAAGTGCTCTTGGGGATGGATGGCCAGGGAAATTTATATTACAAACCAAAGTAAACAAATAAATGGATCTTAAAATAGGGTCTCTTAATGTAAGAGGATTGGGAGACAAGGCAAATCATCGGGAAACGTTTAATTGGCTCCGCTAGAAAAAGATGTCAATATTTTTCCTTCAAGAAGTTCATTGTACTGAAGAAAATAAGCATGATTGCCGAGCAGAATGGGGATATCAAGTACTATTTAGCTGTAGCTCAAGCAAAACTGCAGGTGTTGCCATTCTCTTTAACAACAATCTTGACTTTCAAATTTCTAAAGCTTATTCAGACCCCAGGGGACGCTTCATAGTATGTGACTTTATTACAAATGGGAAGCACCTGTTAACCAAATCAATTCAATTATACAACAAACTAAGGATGAATTTGCGAAGGATATGTTTGTACTCTGGGAAATGGTAAAACTAATAATAATAATAATAACATTTATTTCTATAGCGCGAATTCAACTGTACAGCTTTCAAACGCGCTTTACAATGTTAAAATAATAAGCTAATAATTATAATAATAAATTTACATGAATGGAAAGTGATGCGAAACAAAAAAAAACAAACAATATTAAAACAATATTAAAACTATAGTTGTGATAAAATCTTAAAATCTATTTACATGACATCTATAAAAATATATACATATACTCCATACTCTGAAAGTACATGTAAGGGAGGAATCAATGAAATATGGAGCATCTAAGGAAAAGAAAATGACGCAGGAACGAGAGAATATCGAACAGTCAATTGAAACTTTAGAAAAAGATATTACAAATGTCTACAAAGATGACTCTCAAAAACAAAAAGTATGGTTGGAACTTGAAACAAAGAAAGGAGAATTAGAGCTATTGATTGAATACCAAACTGAAAGAAGCTACTCTCAGATCCAAATCTCGATGGTACAATCAAGGCAAGAAAAATACTAAGTACTTTCTTGCTTTTTCTTGAAAAAGACATTGCAAACAGGGAACTATAACTCAGATTAAAACTAATGAGAAAAATTTGGTTGTCACCGACAAAGACATTTTGAACCAATGTGTTTCCTTTTATGAAACCCTCTATAGCTCCAATATAAACAACGAGTGCCTCACTGAAGACTTTTTCCAACAACCAAATAAAAGACATTTGAATGAAAAAGAAGAATTTTCTTGCAAAGCACTGCTCAACAGGGAGGAATGTCTAGATGCGCCTAAAACTGTCTTCGGATAAAACCCCTGGAACAGATGGTCTTCCCGGTGAATTTTATAAGGTTTTCTGGAACGATTTGGTTGATATTCTTATAAACGCTCTCAATTACTCATATGAAACAGGAAAACATTCTGTATTGCAAACACGAGGTATCGTGAAACTTATACCCAAAAAGGCTGCCGAGCTCAATTTAGTTAAAAACTGCCGATTGTTAACGCTGTTAAATTATGATTATAAGATTGCGACTAAAGCCATAGCGAACCAAATTAAAATTGTGCTTCCTAAACTTATTCGATTGATGGACAATGTTATTAAATATACTAAAGCGAAAAACATTCCGGGACTACTTCTTTTTCTTGATTTTGAGGAAGCCTTTGACACACCAGATTGGTCTTTTATTCAAAGGATTTTTTTGGTTCCGGATCACAATTATTACAATGGATTAATGTTCTCTACTTCGACATAGAAAGTTGTATTTTAAATAATGGACGGGAAAGTAATTTCTTCAAACTTAATTGAGGAGTTCGACAGGGCTGTCCCCTGCCGCCCTATTTGTTCGTTTTATACCTCTTACTAACTTCTTACTAACCGAGTTCGAGGTCCGTACTGTAAGTTATGGACCGAGTTTTTTCCCGTTCGCTTATGGCCCAAGCACAAAGCGCACAGGCCATAAATCAACGGGAAAAAACGAGGATCCGAAACTTACAGTATGGACCGAGAAAACAAGGTTAGTAGGATTTGTTATATCTCTGAGGTTAATCAGGAGTGCGGGAAAGGGAACTTTCAAATTTAGCGGGCTGTACAGTAGAATACGGCCCGCAAAATTGACCAATCACAGCGCACGTACTAACTGGGAGATATAATAAGTAGAAATAATGGCAGAAGGTTTTCGAAGAAGTAATAAGATCATAAAATCGTATAAAATACGCAGACGACACCACACTTATATTAGACGGTTCGGAACATTCCCTCGAAGAAGCTCTCAGGCTATTAGATGTTTTTGGAAATATGTGCAGCAAATCGGAAGCCTTGTGGATTGGCTCAAGAGCAAAATACGATCTTAAACTTTGTCCGGAAAATAAATTCAAATGGTCGACTAAAAAAAGTCAAAGCACTTTGAGTGTGGTCAGTATCTCAAAACTACAAAGACAGATTGGAAAAAGCAAAGAACATATTAGGCTGCTGGAAATTTCAGAGACTCAGTCTATTAGCAAAAATTATGGTTTTAAAAAAGTCTAGTGGTATCACAATTAGCATATATTCTTGCCCCTCTCCAAATGGATGTCAAAACAATTAAAGAGCTTAAGGCAATTTTTTACAAATTTCGTTTGAACGAAAAAGTAGACAAAATAAAGCGTAATGTAATAATAAACAACTATGCTGAAGGAGGACTTAAGATGATTGATATAGCTTCTTTTAATAAACCCCTTGAGGCTTATTGGATAAAAGAATCCCTCAGTATTAAAAACGGTAGCAGCTGGAAAAGTATCCTTGATTTGGAACTTCAACCCTACGGAGGCAAAGTGGTGCTACTAGGAAAGCTTAATAAAAAAAGTGCACAATATATTTAAGAAATCAGGCCCTTTTGTTAAAGAAATCCCTGAAATCTCGTCTGCCACCTCCTTTGAGGAGAAATTCACATCAGACAAACACCTTATGTCGTCACCTCTGTGGTACAACTCGCTGATAAGAATTGACGATACACCTGTCTTTTACAAGGACTGGTTTTTTAAGGGAATAACAAAAGCTGAAAATTTAATGGATGAATTTTCTAAGTTTCCGTCACCAAATGCTTTTCAAAATGAATACGGCCAGTAGGTTTCCCCTCTAAAATTTTACGGAATGATCTCAGCAATTAATTGTCGACGTAGACAGATAGAGGAAACACAGGCTGGCTAATTAAAAGCTTCCATTTGAAATTCCTGGAGAAACCAAAATCATCAAGACTTGTTTAGAAAAAGCTTGTGTCAAGTAAAAACGAAAAACCAAAACAAAGCCAAGAAAAATGGCACAAGGAAATAAACATTGGCTCACACGAACACATCATCTGGAAAACAGCTTATGAATTGGCTTTTACATGTAGAAAGAACTCCAAACGTATAGTTTTTAACTTCAAATTATTACAACGGCAATTAATGACCAATACCTTTCTCGAAAAAGTGGGACTTGTAGATGATGAGGTCTGTAATTTTTGTCAGAGTGAGAGAGAAAGCCTTTACCACTTATTTTGGGAATGTGGAAAAACAAAGCTGTTCTGGAAAGGCAAAGTCAAGACGGTCTGTCAATTTGCTCCTCACAGATCATGTGTTCAGTAAGCAGAAAAGACAGCTTAAAATTCCTTACCAAAGGAGATACATGTAAGATGACTTTCTTCATTGCATGGACAATGGTGTTTTGTAAACAAAGAGATTCAGTCCTGTTGTCCACAGGGCCGGGGTGAGCTTAAACACCAGGCCACCGACAAGCAAACAGTGGAATGTTGCTGTTATGTTTGGATAGTATGCACACGAGCATTTTTGGCATCCAATCTTGACGTTACGTGACAAAGATAGCTTCCATGGGCAATAAAAAGGACCAACACAAACAGGAACTCTGTCTGTTAACGGAATTCCAAATCGACAGAGATAATACGTCCTCGTTAGCAAAATAATTTTAATGTAGGTTCGATTGTTGTTGTTTCAGGTAAGCAAATATGAAAAGATGCTATTGTTAGTAAAGTGGGTTCTATTCTTGCAGACTTAGCATTGCCGCCCACATTTGAACAAGATAGAACCAGCCACATATCAAACGTCTGTTTTTGAAGCCGATGCTGACTTTTCAGCGAGCACAACCGCCCAGGATGTACTCCGGGTATTTAGACACATCCTGCTCTGAAACAATCCCCCAAAATAGCAGCCATACAAAAGAAGAGAAACGAAAAAGACAGAGATAAGAAAACCATCACTGTTATGTATTAGCATTATTTGATAGCATGTTGGCAAGTGTTACTGTGCACTTTTGCCGTACAAAGTAGACTTGTCACAACTTTCCACTGCTAAGATGCAAAGGTATTTCTTATAAAATTGATAAAAACCAAAAGGAAATGCTTTGACACAAGCTCCTTCATGTTGTTACGAGTTTGTTGTTGTTAGAGGAATTATGTACATTTGTTTTTAGCTCAAAATTTTGCTTGGTGCCCTTAAATCTTGGTTTTTTGCATGCACGCACCATTGACGCGGACACTTCAAATATAAAAGTTTCAGGGAAAATTATCTAGTAGAATTTTCTGTAAGCCATAAAACACGTTTTTTTTAAATATCTTTTATTCTGCTACATAAATGTTTTTCATACTGCCTGAAAAGTTAAAAAATTTAGGGAGTTTCCCAACAAAGGAATAGAAACGGTACGTCGCCAGATTGCTTTTTCGGATAATTTGCAAAAACTGGCATTTAGAGGACCTTTTTGTGGACCTGGTGTGTTGCCATGGTAACTGATATGACGTCATAGGCACCCTTAAAATATAGCCCAACAATAGAGATCCAAGCAGACATAGTTTGCCTACACCATTAAATATCCTTCTTTGTAATCTTACATCCTTTCGCAAACAGGCCTGAAATGAATTTTATGGACACTATTTGTTAATGTGAGACAACACTGACCTTTTAACCGATGCAACAGATGGGGTCTGTCTGAGATCTTTCCTTACACAAAGAAATGCTCTGAAGGATAAAAAAATGGAAAGACCAGAAAATTAGGGCAACACAATTCTGATGATAAAATAAAATTTGCAAACCCAGGAAGACAACACAAGCTACAGTCATGCAAACACTGATCCTTGCAATGGGGGTTTTTACTTTGACTGTTATGCTTTTGTACAGTAGTCTGGTTTTGTTAAGTTTTTCTTTAGTTAATTATTTTTCAGGAGAACGAAGCAATCCATTGCATTTGACACACTGAAAAGGCAAACCAAGGCCATCATTAAGGGCTGGGGCCCGGGTCCCCTCACATTTTGAGGTATATTTCCGGCTACTTTGATATAAAATCAGCATGTTTACTACACTTCAGCAACTTGAATCCCCCGTTATAAATAAATAAATGATATTATTTACCCAGGAAGCTCCACTCACCGCGAAGGTGTTTTCAGGGAGGTCCTGCATCGGGATCGAATTGGAATTTAGAAGTGTTGGTTTTTGGGGAGAGGGGAAAACCGGAGTACCCAGAGAAAAACCCCTCGGAGCAGAGTAGAGAACCAACAACAAACTCAACCCACATATGACGTCAACTCCAGGAATCGAACCTGGGCCACATTGGTGGGAGGCGAGTGCACTTACCACTGCGCCAACCCTGCTCCCCAACATTCTCCCCGTTATTTTTTGGTATACACTGTATCCCGATCTACTTCAAAAATTAGTGACAGCCCTGCAAACACAAAACATTGAGATGATGGGTTAATAATTGAAAATTTGTAGAAGGGACAATCCCACTAATTTGCTTTCAAAATGTTGTCCAACTCCAAATGTAAACATGTCACCATGCTCATTAAGGCTATCACAAATATAAACAAGTGGTACTTACACCAAGCCTTAATTGATCCGGCCTTGTTTAGTGAAGCTTAAAACAAATGAAAGGCAAAGTAGGAGTAAATGTTAACCCTTTCAACCCTGATGGTGCCAAATGGCACTTATAGATTTTACTGTCTAACGCCACACAATTTTACTCATCAATGGAGAACCCCTTAGGAGGGAAAGGGTTAACATACATGTAATTTGTTAAACAAAGTAGCTGTAACATAACAAGGAATTAGTCATTATTTTGTTGAATACCAACCCTGTTTCTCCAGTGTTTTCCTGTCTTTGTCAAAAGATAGAAAAATGTGTTTGTTGTGATACATGTAATTTACTTTGGCAGATACACTGTAAGAAAATGAACTCCTAATAAAGCTGGCTCTTCAGTACCCTTCCAAGCTATCCCATTTTAGTGACTGGTTTACCCAAACAAGATGTGCCCACCAGACACATTTTATTGGGAAAGTTTAAATAAATTCTTTCTTTCAAAAAATGAGTTACTGCAAAGTAAGAAAGATTTACCAAAGGTAGAAGAATGTTAGCTTTTGTTGCTTAAAGGGATTAGCATCAATCTACTAATCGAAAAAAATCTGACTACTCAATGGAAGGACCCACGACTGGAAAGGCCTCCCTCTGCCATTGGATTGGCTGGGTTGCTTCTGTTACATACTGCTTTATAGTGTATATGGGAATTCTCGATAGTGATTTCAACTGTATCAATATTGCAAAACATTCATAACTACAGGGCCATAACAGTTCTACAAATTATTGCCATATTATTGGCCATATTGACTGACTGTGATTCCAGGTTTCTTGGAATTGCAGTCATTATCAGTAATCCAATCAGTGATTTGCATTATCAGTCATCCAGTCATTGATCATTAGCAGTCATCCAATCAGTGATCATTATCAGTCATCCAATCAGTGATCGTTATCAGTCATCCAATCAGTGATTTGCATTATCAGCCATCCAATCAGCGATCATTAGCAGTCATCAGTCATCCAATCAGTGATCTGCATTGTCAGTCATTCAATCAGTGATCTCCACATGATAATTACATATATTCTTAGAATAATTAGATTGCAATCAATTCACATTTTGAAAGAACAACAACAACAAATCCTTCCCTTCATGTTTTACATAAATAAATAAATAAATAAATACTTAATTGACCACTCCCCTAAAGGGGCTTTTCAGGGCCAATGAAACAAATAATACAAATGAAAACAACAGAGTTAAGAACTCCAACTGGCAGGAGGCAACCAGTTGGCTATTTACAAGGATGACCAAGGAGTTGAACCAGGCACTCACCCAGAACAACTCCAGCTAGTGGCCAGAGCGGGATTTGAACCCGGGTCACTGCATTGAAAACCAGTGCCCTGAACCACTTGGCCATCCTGCCTCCATGTAGAAAAATCACCCAAATCATGTATAAACAGGGTTGGACACTTAATTTTGAGAGTATGCGCCATTCAGGTGAGTGACCCTCACCCCCCCCCCCCCCTGCCTCGCATGGCAGACCAAGGACCAAGGATAATCCAAGGATTAGTACTTCAATGAAAAATTCTATTTCAGTGCTTTCAATAAGATTTGAAATAGGAGGCTACCTCGGAACAGCACCCGCCGGAGTAATTTGAGAAGCCCAGGAGAATTTCAACCGAATTTTCGACTTGAACGCGGTGAAATACCCGCCAACTTTCAACAGAATACCCGCCGGAGCTCCGGCGGGTGCCGGGTCCTATTGAAAGCACTGTATTTAAAGACCTCAAACCCCAAGAAAACACAATGGAGACTCTTACTTTATATTTCAAATACATGTAGTTTTTTATTGATGAATCTTCGTGAGATCCCTGCAGTTTGCAAGTAAATGTGTCTGTTCTTCTCGGGAGTGGTGATCACTGATGGCTCGATAGTGACCAGCAGTATCACTTTGTACAAGTACATGTGTTATGTAATTATCACTAACAGGAGGCCATATTATGTTGCCTTTCAGCGCCAATTTACTAGACAGTTTGGAATTTAAAACTTTGCAAAATAGAAATGGAAAGTTTATGTTTAGGAATTTTCTCAGCAAATATTATCGAAATAATTTCTTGGCAACGAAAATTGCACTTGTCAAACGGGAGAGTGATCGATGATTTGCGCTCGCCCGACACTCAAGACATTTTTGGCATTTTTTTGCCATTGGGTGACCAGGAAATAATATTTAGTTTTTGCACCAAACTTACATGCTGGGCACCCTGGATTTCAAAGGTTTAGAGGTTTGGGCTCCCAACTACTTTTCTTAGAGCACAGCCTTGATTATCTGAGCATTTCCTAAACAAAAACAATATCAGTACTGTATTAAGGTAAAATACCTTGATTTTGCCCCTTTACTGGTTTCAAGAAGCATTGCCCTGCATGGTTTGAAATACTCTTTAACCTTCTCAGAAAGCTAAGGCATCTCTCTCCCTTTTCACTCTCAAGCTACATACATAATATTTGATCTTTCTGATTCTTCAAGTTCTGATTGCCAGGAAAACTTGATTCTGATTTCTACCATGTCAACAGAAAAGCAAACACAGTTGTTGTATGCAAACACCACAAAGTCCCCTGTTGAAAAAAATACAACAAAAATCAAAGCCAAATTTTAAAATACTTTAATCTTAAAATCAAAACATTAATTTTTAACAATACAATTCCATGCTTTTGACTTACGTTGGCAAGTTCACTGATTTTGGGGAGTTTTAAAAACATCTGTAGCACAAACACCAATTTGTAAACAAAAGTCTGTGTATTCATAAATAAGCTGGTTTCAGTTGTGTTACAGTGTAACTCTGACCCTATCCACTTTTATTGGGGTACTTTAGAATAGGAACACTGGGAATAGATCTTTAAAATGATTCATCCTGAAAACTCCTCTAATAAAATTAGTATCCCTCTACAACACAGACAACTGTATTGTACAAACATCTGAATCCATTTCTCTGGTATTCTCTTTCATGATTGAATGAGATTAAACCATGTTACTTTGATCAAAATTCCCCAAGCACCAGTTGGTTCAGTTGATACAGCACCAGACTGTTGAGCAGAGGGTTGCAGGTTCAAACCCTAAGACTGCACCTCAACCCAGAATCTAATAATAGGTAACATCATGCTGGCTGCACGCTCAACATCCACATGTACATGTACATGTACATGTACATGTACAGTACCTCAGTTCAGATGATTGTGTCACTGAGGAGTGACATTAAGCTGTTGGTCTCATGTTGTCCTTCATATGCAAAAACTTGAGGGGGGCATAAAAGAACAATAATTCGCACACTTATTGAAAAGAGTAGGGAACAATACTGCTGTTGTGATCTGTCCTCATGATCGCATATCATGACTTGTAGCAATCTCACTTGCGGACGGGTGGAAACTTACAGTGAAAATTGAATAGGAGGTAGTACATGTATGTATATGTAAAGGACTGCATGTGTGAAGTATTTGTTGTAAGCTTGTATCTTCCTGGCATACTGTAAAATACCAGTTAAAAGTGCTCTTTAGAATCAGCTTCTTTTCTTTTTCTCTTCTTTCTTGCTTTCTGACAACGTTTTTAAGCTTATGATTTAATTAAATTACGCTTGCTGCGAACTGTAAATCTTTCTTCCCAGTACGAAAAAGCACGTCGGTAAAACGAGAGTTTAGCTCGTTGAGCACCACGTGGGCCCTTTAACAGCACAGTACAAGAACCTGAGCAAAGCTCGGCATGATGCATCGTATCAGCAGTCAATTATCAATGGTAATTTCTATTCGGAACTTACCGATGTTACCGTAACCCTCATTTAGTTTTGAAACGTTCTGGAAACTTCGTTGTCGTCCTAGTTTCGAACTAATCCTCTTGTGATCAGTTTGTGAGCATCACAAACGAACGCGGATAAAAATCCCAGTTTTCGCGCTCGGAACAAACGCTACGTAATGTAAGAATCATCGTACGGTCGCGTTCTTGGTGCGGGCTCTGGGGGATTGGAAATCAGCCAAAGTTTTCCCATCTCCTTGGCGCAATCGTTCAGAGACAGTAGTCCTGCAAACAGGAATGTACCGCAGCACAACCAAAGATTTCAGACACCGTCATCAAGGGACAGCAGTCTAAATAATGGAAGGGTGCTAGAATATCTCAGAAGCCGTCTGTTTGCACCGTACACGTGTGTGGTCTCGAGAACAATGAACATGCAGTCAGCCTCTAGCCTGCAAACAGGCTCTCCGTATGGGTTGTTCCGAGATTTGCTCTCTAATGGCGCGCGGTCAAAAGCTAGGGGATTGGCTAGGGGATCGCGCTCGGTTGGAAATCGACATCGAATCGGATTTCGTTCGTAACGTTACCGAGCTCGGTGAACTCGTTGCCTTCAAATTTTTCATGGGGGAGGGGTGGTGGAACGGGGAAACATTCCTGTTTGTTTTTCTCAATATATGTGGCCAAAATCTCATTTCCCCAGAAATCCCCGTTCTTGTTTTGCTCCTTCGGGCCTCGAAAGTGTATCAACTGGTCGAAAATCGAGGTTGACCCTGTTTTAAACACTCCTCTCTGGATATATCAAAAGGATGCGAAATTGGCCAACGTAACTGCACTGTAGTGTTTTATAATAAACAAAGTTATGGGCCGCATCCCGTTTTTGGTTTCTGTTTCTGTTCGTTTTGTTTTATTTTTACATCCTTGGCTCTATTTTTTTCTTTCCTCCGTTTTCTCTGGTTCATGTAATTTCAAGGCTCCTTGGGGCCCTTATTGGAGTCTAGTTGTGGTCTAACTTGCCTTTTCCAAATTAATAAAGTGCTAGGGTTTAAAATGTTTTCATCAATATCATGTTTATTACTTTTAGCAGTAATAAGAAAATATCTAACATTAACTTGAAGAAAAAGTACATATTAGTCACAGCAGCAAACGCTTTTCATTTGACTCTGACCTCTTCCCTGTTGTGTCAATAATAATATTTCGTGCACTAATTCGATATTCAATGCAATAACAATGCTTGGACTTAAGATCATCATGAACTTCTTGATTCTGCCCATTATGTTTCAATTTAATGGTTGTACTTAAGATCACGAAACCGGCGGTCACTGTTGGCCTTTTTTTTTATCTTGATTAACAGAAATAAGAATAATATGCAATAATATTAACTGAGTGTAACAAAAAGCGTACTTATGTAAAAGGAGAACACGCCTTTATTTAAAATTACTGACTTGGAATTATAGTTTTTGAAATCACTGGTGATCCTCACGCATCGTAGGCCTTTTTGGTTTTAATTTTCTCTTATACTTCAAAATGGAAATGTAACAATACCAACCTACGAAATTCCATGGATAAACAAATATCAATATTGGCAAAAAACCGTGTGATTTGAAAATGGGTGTAATAAGGTGGTAATTGAACTTCGTGAAATTGCAAATTGGGTCGGAAATCATACTCACGCGCGCGATTTTGAAATCACGCGTATGGTTTCAGACCAATTCAAATGTCACTCCACTCAGGCAATTTCATACATTGATCGAAAGGCGCGGGTATAAAGGTTCAAACACATAAGCCGTAAAGTATCGTGTATTGACTGGGTATTCAGAAATATTTTTTTGGCATTTTTTACGTGGTTGTTTCCCGCTAACATTCAGGAAGAAAAATCACAGAAGTGAGCCTATATGATATAGATGAAATTGAACAAGGAAATAAAACATAAATATCGGTAGGGAATATGATAAAAGCTGATAAACAAATCGCATTTTAAGAATTGTAGTTTCTTTCTAACATTCCACTTCGAAAGTGACAGTCATAATCTTGACATGTGTAACCAAGCGAAGGTTTTCTCGATACGAGTATACGTTTACCGATCTTACCAGTAAATCTATATAAGATTTAACTACGGCTTTATCTTCTTTAAACGTTTAACTGCTCATCTCTTCTCTTGCCGCTTTTTGTGTTTTATTGCTAATTAAGCCATGATGGCCCAAAAAACAGAAACCTACAGCTCTATATGATTTTCAAATTGGACGAAAAATGTTTACATATAGAAAGTCATACTGTTGTCAAAATCTTGACGAAAGTCATAAAACAGGCGTGTGTACAGGAAATTGCAAAGGCAACTAACCAGCTAAGAAATTACTCATTATGACATCATGACTACCACTTCTCCATTGTCGCCACATTCTCTCGTCCAAATAGGATTGCAGATCCTCTCTCCGCAGTCCCTTTCTTCTATTTCGGCCCAGTTTAAGTTGGCTCCAGGCAGATTCCACTTCTTGCGTGTGCACGCCTGTGCGCGAAGGATCCACGAAATTGTGCGCATGTACCACCACTTGGTGTGCTTTAACGTTAGGCAGCCCAGTCAAAGGACGGTATGCTGCCCAATCGTCAGAGTGTACATCAGTTCCCGGTAGAAGACATCTCTGCACAATTGGCAACAGTAGCGGCATCTCTTCTCTCGACGACTTGAAAGTAGCCTCTTGCGGGACTGTGTTCCACCGAAACTACTCCAAAGACCCAAGCATCACGGGCAGCCCTCCTCCCTTTGTTGTACTGCAAGAAAAAATGTGCGGATGTCAATGTGCCGTGAGAAAGTCATAAGATGCTTACTGTCATTGAGGCCAAGTACCGCTATGATAACTTAAATGATGCGAAACCAACATGTATCCACAATCGAAACATAAGTATTAACTCAATAAGACTTGCTCTCTACAAAAGACAAGGTCCAAATCTGACGATAAATCTTTCTTAAAGGCAGTGATCACGCTTCCGTTTATTGTGAAACTGGGATTGCCATATAAAAAGACCAAAGATAAAATGTTTAATTTAAAACAAATAAGCCAAAAAAAGAGGGCTTGATTCTTGCGGAGGCCGATTAACGATGTGGTATTCTGCTCACCATCTACAGTTTAAAGTGCGGGTCGCTCACAAGACAATATTTTGTCACAGAATTAAGCATAATGATTGAAGATACCATTCGATATCCCTAGTGATAAACTCTGAACAGGCAAACAGACCAGAGCGGATCCCTTAGCCTGAGTATGATCAACTTTAATCAATACTTACAATTTCAATAACTCTAGTTAAACTGTTCATTTTGACAGATGAAGGGTCTGAGGAGGAAATGAAACCAGCAGAAAAGGCAGAAGAAAAACACAAGAGGAAAAGGAAAGACAACAGGAAAACGACAGAGAAAAACACAAAACAGAACGTAAAGAATCAATGAAATAAACAAACAAACAAATTATACAAACCAAATTGAGTTTTATTTCGCAAAAGAATATTTCTGGCAATAGTAGGGTCACTTTTGGATACAATTTGAACCTGAACTCATTTCAGCGGCTGAACACATTAAGTATTTATTTTACAGTAAGAGACTGGTCAAACAGTACAGGGGGTGGCCGGAGTATTCGGAATTGTGGGGTATAAAAATGATCACATGGCTCACCCCCTTCTTTTTACACAGAACTGAGCGACCCACCCCTAAAACCAAATACGATTTCTGGTTGGAGAAGGTACTGCATGGACTTTTGATTATTTTGATGCATGGTAAGATATGTTTGTTAAGAAAATGCTAATTAGAAGCACTTTCTCCTTTTTCATAAAAAAAGGGTTTTAATATGTAAAAGTACCTCGTGGCTTCCTTAAAATTGTTCAACCCACCCTTAATTAACTAAGGTCTGAAAACTAATGACTCACCCACTGTCTATACTTTTTGACCAGTCTCTAATAAAAAAAATCAGCCAGTAAGTATTTGTTAAGTGATCTTTATTCGTAATAGTGTTAATCTACAGTGTTAGCCAGTTTGATTAGTGAGAATATTATCATCTATATTTGAATTCCTTGCCAATAATTATAATACAATACAATACATTTATTAATTCTCCCCAAATACACATGCGTTAAAAGAATTAAATTTGGATACAAGAAGTACGATTAAATTTTAAATTTCATATACCTAATAAGCAATTAATTAAACATAGTAGCTCTTCGTTGGTGAGCCAACCAAGTTCATGTAAGACTGGTGTAATGCATGGTTCAATTCTACCTGTAAACATCTCCTCCCCGGGCAACCCCTGGGACAAGTGATGGGGAAGTGCTTGAAGCGATCTAGTCCCCAGGGGGTAGGGAGCCGGAAATCTGAATATTCTTGTGAAGTTTCCCACTTTTCGGTTCACGATGTCGCCGAACCGGTTGAAGAATACCAAATATTGGTCCAAAATGCCGAGTCCCCTGAGCTGGTTGATTTAAACTGCATGTAAAGGGCCAGACTTTTTAATACTCTATTGAAAGGTATTCATTTGACTCAGAAGCACTAAAAAAATTAATTTGATCGAAAACTCGCGGTTTCATTAATGTAGTATTAATGTTCTGTCCACTAGTGCGGTTACAGTTTTTTTCGTTTCCCTGCTAGCAGAGGCCTCTTTTCCTTGTGACTTAATACAAGGAAAAGAGTCCTCTGATGGCACGGAATGTTTTCGTCAGCTTTCTTTTTCAAAGACAGTGTTCATATTTTTATTATATAACCGTGAACAGGTAGCACCCTTTGTTCAAAACCTCTAGAAGAGCGTGTACGTTTTTGACAAAACGTCTATTGTTCGAAATCGATATTGTTAAGTCCATTTTTCACACATAATGCCGTATTTATATTGTCTCCTATTATGATACACTTTACTGTACATAGTCTTTTTCTATTAATTTTGTGATAGTAGGTGTCCCCAACTAGCTCTATGAGCTAAATACATAGACACAGTAATAAAGATTTTATTATTATTATTATTATTATTATTATTATTATTATTATGAGGAGCCCTGGGGGGTGGAACAAACCACCAAGTACGAAAAAACTTGCAAATCCCCGGGGGTGTACCCGGAGGGGGGAGCATGGTAATACGTATAATTGAACCATGCATAAGTATTCGGCCGGCAAAGTTTTGGATAATTTGTAGTTTATGCATGTTTTCTTTAGAAGTCCCAGACCATACAATCGAGCAGTAGAACAGTTTGCTAAATTATACTAGAGAATTTAGGTTGTTTATGTACAGTACATCAAATGAAAAGCGTCTGCTGCTGTGACTAATATGTACTTTTTCTTCAAGTTGATGTTAGATATTTTCTTATTACTGCTAAAAGTAATAAACATGATATTGATGAAAACATTTTAAACCCTAGCACTTTATTAATTTGGAAAAGGCAAGTTAGACCACAACTAGACTCCAATAAGGGCCCCAAGGAGCCTTGAAATTACATGAACCAGAGAAAACGGAGGAAAGAAAAAAATAGAGCCAAGGATGTAAAAATAAAACAAAACGAACAGAAACAGAAACCAAAAACGGGATGCGGCCCATAACTTTGTTTATTATAAAACACTACAGTGCAGTTACGTTGGCCAATTTCGCATCCTTTTGATATATCCAGAGAGGAGTGTTTAAAACAGGGTCAACCTCGATTTTCGACCAGTTGATACACTTTCGAGGCCCGAAGGAGCAAAACAAGAACGGGGATTTCTGGGGAAATGAGATTTTGGCCACATATATTGAGAAAAACAAACAGGAATGTTTCCCCGTTCCACCACCCCTCCCCCATGAAAAATTTGAAGGCAACGAGTTCACCGAGCTCGGTAACGTTACGAACGAAATCCGATTCGATGTCGATTTCCAACCGAGCGCGATCCCCTAGCCAATCCCCTAGCTTTTGACCGCGCGCCATTAGAGAGCAAATCTCGGAACAACCCATACGGAGAGCCTGTTTGCAGGCTAGAGGCTGACTGCATGTTCATTGTTCTCGAGACCACACACGTGTACGGTGCAAACAGACGGCTTCTGAGATATTCTAGCACCCTTCCATTATTTAGACTGCTGTCCCTTGATGACGGTGTCTGAAATCTTTGGTTGTGCTGCGGTACATTCCTGTTTGCAGGACTACTGTCTCTGAACGATTGCGCCAAGGAGATGGGAAAACTTTGGCTGATTTCCAATCCCCCAGAGCCCGCACCAAGAACGCGACCGTACGATGATTCTTACATTACGTAGCGTTTGTTCCGAGCGCGAAAACTGGGATTTTTATCCGCGTTCGTTTGTGATGCTCACAAACTGATCACAAGAGGATTAGTTCGAAACTAGGACGACAACGAAGTTTCCAGAACGTTTCAAAACTAAATGAGGGTTACGGTAACATCGGTAAGTTCCGAATAGAAATTAACATTGATAATTGACTGCTGATACGATGCATCATGCCGAGCTTTGCTCAGGTTCTTGTACTGTGCTGTTAAAGGGCCCACGTGGTGCTCAACGAGCTAAACTCTCGTTTTACCGACGTGCTTTTTCGTACTGGGAAGAAAGATTTACAGTTCGCAGCAAGCGTAATTTAATTAAATCATAAGCTTAAAAACGTTGTCAGAAAGCAAGAAAGAAGAGAAAAAGAAAAGAAGCTGATTCTAAAGAGCACTTTTAACTGGTATTTTACAGTATGCCAGGAAGATACAAGCTTACAACAAATACTTCACACATGCAGTCCTTTACATATACATACATGTACTACCTCCTATTCAATTTTCACTGTAAGTTTCCACCCGTCCGCAAGTGAGATTGCTACAAGTCATGATATGCGATCATGAGGACAGATCACAACAGCAGTATTGTTCCCTACTCTTTTCAATAAGTGTGCGAATTATTGTTCTTTTATGCCCCCCTCAAGTTTTTGCATATGAAGGACAACATGAGACCAACAGCTTAATGTCACTCCTCAGTGACACAATCATCTGAACTGAGGTACTGTACATGTACATGTACATGTACATGTACATGTGGATGTTGAGCGTGCAGCCAGCATGATGTTACCTATTATTAGATTCTGGGTTGAGGTGCAGTCTTAGGGTTTGAACCTGCAACCCTCTGCTCAACAGTCTGGTGCTGTATCAACTGAACCAACTGGTGCTTGGGGAATTTTGATCAAAGTAACATGGTTTAATCTCATTCAATCATGAAAGAGAATACCAGAGAAATGGATTCAGATGTTTGTACAATACAGTTGTCTGTGTTGTAGAGGGATACTAATTTTATTAGAGGAGTTTTCAGGATGAATCATTTTAAAGATCTATTCCCAGTGTTCCTATTCTAAAGTACCCCAATAAAAGTGGATAGGGTCAGAGTTACACTGTAACACAACTGAAACCAGCTTATTTATGAATACACAGACTTTTGTTTACAAATTGGTGTTTGTGCTACAGATGTTTTTAAAACTCCCCAAAATCAGTGAACTTGCCAACGTAAGTCAAAAGCATGGAATTGTATTGTTAAAAATTAATGTTTTGATTTTAAGATTAAAGTATTTTAAAATTTGGCTTTGATTTTTGTTGTATTTTTTTCAACAGGGGACTTTGTGGTGTTTGCATACAACAACTGTGTTTGCTTTTCTGTTGACATGGTAGAAATCAGAATCAAGTTTTCCTGGCAATCAGAACTTGAAGAATCAGAAAGATCAAATATTATGTATGTAGCTTGAGAGTGAAAAGGGAGAGAGATGCCTTAGCTTTCTGAGAAGGTTAAAGAGTATTTCAAACCATGCAGGGCAATGCTTCTTGAAACCAGTAAAGGGGCAAAATCAAGGTATTTTACCTTAATACAGTACTGATATTGTTTTTGTTTAGGAAATGCTCAGATAATCAAGGCTGTGCTCTAAGAAAAGTAGTTGGGAGCCCAAACCTCTAAACCTTTGAAATCCAGGGTGCCTAGCATGTAAGTTTGGTGCAAAAACTAAATATTATTTCCTGGTCACCCAATGGCAAAAAAATGCCAAAAATGTCTTGAGTGTCGGGCGAGCGCAAATCATCGATCACTCTCCCGTTTGACAAGTGCAATTTTCGTTGCCAAGAAATTATTTCGATAATATTTGCTGAGAAAATTCCTAAACATAAACTTTCCATTTCTATTTTGCAAAGTTTTAAATTCCAAACTGTCTAGTAAATTGGCGCTGAAAGGCAACATAATATGGCCTCCTGTTAGTGATAATTACATAACACATGTACTTGTACAAAGTGATACTGCTGGTCACTATCGAGCCATCAGTGATCACCACTCCCGAGAAGAACAGACACATTTACTTGCAAACTGCAGGGATCTCACGAAGATTCATCAATAAAAAACTACATGTATTTGAAATATAAAGTAAGAGTCTCCATTGTGTTTTCTTGGGGTTTGAGGTCTTTAAATACAGTGCTTTCAATAGGACCCGGCACCCGCCGGAGCTCCGGCGGGTATTCTGTTGAAAGTTGGCGGGTATTTCACCGCGTTCAAGTCGAAAATTCGGTTGAAATTCTCCTGGGCTTCTCAAATTACTCCGGCGGGTGCTGTTCCGAGGTAGCCTCCTATTTCAAATCTTATTGAAAGCACTGAAATAGAATTTTTCATTGAAGTACTAATCCTTGGATTATCCTTGGTCCTTGGTCTGCCATGCGAGGCAGGGGGGGGGGGGGTGAGGGTCACTCACCTGAATGGCGCATACTCTCAAAATTAAGTGTCCAACCCTGTTTATACATGATTTGGGTGATTTTTCTACATGGAGGCAGGATGGCCAAGTGGTTCAGGGCACTGGTTTTCAATGCAGTGACCCGGGTTCAAATCCCGCTCTGGCCACTAGCTGGAGTTGTTCTGGGTGAGTGCCTGGTTCAACTCCTTGGTCATCCTTGTAAATAGCCAACTGGTTGCCTCCTGCCAGTTGGAGTTCTTAACTCTGTTGTTTTCATTTGTATTATTTGTTTCATTGGCCCTGAAAAGCCCCTTTAGGGGAGTGGTCAATTAAGTATTTATTTATTTATTTATTTATGTAAAACATGAAGGGAAGGATTTGTTGTTGTTGTTCTTTCAAAATGTGAATTGATTGCAATCTAATTATTCTAAGAATATATGTAATTATCATGTGGAGATCACTGATTGAATGACTGACAATGCAGATCACTGATTGGATGACTGATGACTGCTAATGATCGCTGATTGGATGGCTGATAATGCAAATCACTGATTGGATGACTGATAACGATCACTGATTGGATGACTGATAATGATCACTGATTGGATGACTGCTAATGATCAATGACTGGATGACTGATAATGCAAATCACTGATTGGATTACTGATAATGACTGCAATTCCAAGAAACCTGGAATCACAGTCAGTCAATATGGCCAATAATATGGCAATAATTTGTAGAACTGTTATGGCCCTGTAGTTATGAATGTTTTGCAATATTGATACAGTTGAAATCACTATCGAGAATTCCCATATACACTATAAAGCAGTATGTAACAGAAGCAACCCAGCCAATCCAATGGCAGAGGGAGGCCTTTCCAGTCGTGGGTCCTTCCATTGAGTAGTCAGATTTTTTTCGATTAGTAGATTGATGCTAATCCCTTTAAGCAACAAAAGCTAACATTCTTCTACCTTTGGTAAATCTTTCTTACTTTGCAGTAACTCATTTTTTGAAAGAAAGAATTTATTTAAACTTTCCCAATAAAATGTGTCTGGTGGGCACATCTTGTTTGGGTAAACCAGTCACTAAAATGGGATAGCTTGGAAGGGTACTGAAGAGCCAGCTTTATTAGGAGTTCATTTTCTTACAGTGTATCTGCCAAAGTAAATTACATGTATCACAACAAACACATTTTTCTATCTTTTGACAAAGACAGGAAAACACTGGAGAAACAGGGTTGGTATTCAACAAAATAATGACTAATTCCTTGTTATGTTACAGCTACTTTGTTTAACAAATTACATGTATGTTAACCCTTTCCCTCCTAAGGGGTTCTCCATTGATGAGTAAAATTGTGTGGCGTTAGACAGTAAAATCTATAAGTGCCATTTGGCACCATCAGGGTTGAAAGGGTTAACATTTACTCCTACTTTGCCTTTCATTTGTTTTAAGCTTCACTAAACAAGGCCGGATCAATTAAGGCTTGGTGTAAGTACCACTTGTTTATATTTGTGATAGCCTTAATGAGCATGGTGACATGTTTACATTTGGAGTTGGACAACATTTTGAAAGCAAATTAGTGGGATTGTCCCTTCTACAAATTTTCAATTATTAACCCATCATCTCAATGTTTTGTGTTTGCAGGGCTGTCACTAATTTTTGAAGTAGATCGGGATACAGTGTATACCAAAAAATAACGGGGAGAATGTTGGGGAGCAGGGTTGGCGCAGTGGTAAGTGCACTCGCCTCCCACCAATGTGGCCCAGGTTCGATTCCTGGAGTTGACGTCATATGTGGGTTGAGTTTGTTGTTGGTTCTCTACTCTGCTCCGAGGGGTTTTTCTCTGGGTACTCCGGTTTTCCCCTCTCCCCAAAAACCAACACTTCTAAATTCCAATTCGATCCCGATGCAGGACCTCCCTGAAAACACCTTCGCGGTGAGTGGAGCTTCCTGGGTAAATAATATCATTTATTTATTTATAACGGGGGATTCAAGTTGCTGAAGTGTAGTAAACATGCTGATTTTATATCAAAGTAGCCGGAAATATACCTCAAAATGTGAGGGGACCCGGGCCCCAGCCCTTAATGACGGCCTTGGTTTGCCTTTTCAGTGTGTCAAATGCAATGGATTGCTTCGTTCTCCTGAAAAATAATTAACTAAAGAAAAACTTAACAAAACCAGACTACTGTACAAAAGCATAACAGTCAAAGTAAAAACCCCCATTGCAAGGATCAGTGTTTGCATGACTGTAGCTTGTGTTGTCTTCCTGGGTTTGCAAATTTTATTTTATCATCAGAATTGTGTTGCCCTAATTTTCTGGTCTTTCCATTTTTTTATCCTTCAGAGCATTTCTTTGTGTAAGGAAAGATCTCAGACAGACCCCATCTGTTGCATCGGTTAAAAGGTCAGTGTTGTCTCAGATTAACAAATAGTGTCCATAAAATTCATTTCAGGCCTGTTTGCGAAAGGATGTAAGATTACAAAGAAGGATATTTAATGGTGTAGGCAAACTATGTCTGCTTGGATCTCTATTGTTGGGCTATATTTTAAGGGTGCCTATGACGTCATATCAGTTACCATGGCAACACACCAGGTCCACAAAAAGGTCCTCTAAATGCCAGTTTTTGCAAATTATCCGAAAAAGCAATCTGGCGACGTACCGTTTCTATTCCTTTGTTGGGAAACTCCCTAAATTTTTTAACTTTTCAGGCAGTATGAAAAACATTTATGTAGCAGAATAAAAGATATTTAAAAAAAACGTGTTTTATGGCTTACAGAAAATTCTACTAGATAATTTTCCCTGAAACTTTTATATTTGAAGTGTCCGCGTCAATGGTGCGTGCATGCAAAAAACCAAGATTTAAGGGCACCGAGCAAAATTTTGAGCTAAAAACAAATGTACATAATTCCTCTAACAACAACAAACTCGTAACAACATGAAGGAGCTTGTGTCAAAGCATTTCCTTTTGGTTTTTATCAATTTTATAAGAAATACCTTTGCATCTTAGCAGTGGAAAGTTGTGACAAGTCTACTTTGTACGGCAAAAGTGCACAGTAACACTTGCCAACATGCTATCAAATAATGCTAATACATAACAGTGATGGTTTTCTTATCTCTGTCTTTTTCGTTTCTCTTCTTTTGTATGGCTGCTATTTTGGGGGATTGTTTCAGAGCAGGATGTGTCTAAATACCCGGAGTACATCCTGGGCGGTTGTGCTCGCTGAAAAGTCAGCATCGGCTTCAAAAACAGACGTTTGATATGTGGCTGGTTCTATCTTGTTCAAATGTGGGCGGCAATGCTAAGTCTGCAAGAATAGAACCCACTTTACTAACAATAGCATCTTTTCATATTTGCTTACCTGAAACAACAACAATCGAACCTACATTAAAATTATTTTGCTAACGAGGACGTATTATCTCTGTCGATTTGGAATTCCGTTAACAGACAGAGTTCCTGTTTGTGTTGGTCCTTTTTATTGCCCATGGAAGCTATCTTTGTCACGTAACGTCAAGATTGGATGCCAAAAATGCTCGTGTGCATACTATCCAAACATAACAGCAACATTCCACTGTTTGCTTGTCGGTGGCCTGGTGTTTAAGCTCACCCCAGCCCTGTGGACAACAGGACTGAATCTCTTTGTTTACAAAACACCATTGTCCATGCAATGAAGAAAGTCATCTTACATGTATCTCCTTTGGTAAGGAATTTTAAGCTGTCTTTTCTGCTTACTGAACACATGATCTGTGAGGAGCAAATTGACAGACCGTCTTGACTTTGCCTTTCCAGAACAGCTTTGTTTTTCCACATTCCCAAAATAAGTGGTAAAGGCTTTCTCTCTCACTCTGACAAAAATTACAGACCTCATCATCTACAAGTCCCACTTTTTCGAGAAAGGTATTGGTCATTAATTGCCGTTGTAATAATTTGAAGTTAAAAACTATACGTTTGGAGTTCTTTCTACATGTAAAAGCCAATTCATAAGCTGTTTTCCAGATGATGTGTTCGTGTGAGCCAATGTTTATTTCCTTGTGCCATTTTTCTTGGCTTTGTTTTGGTTTTTCGTTTTTACTTGACACAAGCTTTTTCTAAACAAGTCTTGATGATTTTGGTTTCTCCAGGAATTTCAAATGGAAGCTTTTAATTAGCCAGCCTGTGTTTCCTCTATCTGTCTACGTCGACAATTAATTGCTGAGATCATTCCGTAAAATTTTAGAGGGGAAACCTACTGGCCGTATTCATTTTGAAAAGCATTTGGTGACGGAAACTTAGAAAATTCATCCATTAAATTTTCAGCTTTTGTTATTCCCTTAAAAAACCAGTCCTTGTAAAAGACAGGTGTATCGTCAATTCTTATCAGCGAGTTGTACCACAGAGGTGACGACATAAGGTGTTTGTCTGATGTGAATTTCTCCTCAAAGGAGGTGGCAGACGAGATTTCAGGGATTTCTTTAACAAAAGGGCCTGATTTCTTAAATATATTGTGCACTTTTTTTATTAAGCTTTCCTAGTAGCACCACTTTGCCTCCGTAGGGTTGAAGTTCCAAATCAAGGATACTTTTCCAGCTGCTACCGTTTTTAATACTGAGGGATTCTTTTATCCAATAAGCCTCAAGGGGTTTATTAAAAGAAGCTATATCAATCATCTTAAGTCCTCCTTCAGCATAGTTGTTTATTATTACATTACGCTTTATTTTGTCTACTTTTTCGTTCAAACGAAATTTGTAAAAAATTGCCTTAAGCTCTTTAATTGTTTTGACATCCATTTGGAGAGGGGCAAGAATATATGCTAATTGTGATACCACTAGACTTTTTTAAAACCATAATTTTTGCTAATAGACTGAGTCTCTGAAATTTCCAGCAGCCTAATATGTTCTTTGCTTTTTCCAATCTGTCTTTGTAGTTTTGAGATACTGACCACACTCAAAGTGCTTTGACTTTTTTTAGTCGACCATTTGAATTTATTTTCCGGACAAAGTTTAAGATCGTATTTTGCTCTTGAGCCAATCCACAAGGCTTCCGATTTGCTGCACATATTTCCAAAAACATCTAATAGCCTGAGAGCTTCTTCGAGGGAATGTTCCGAACCGTCTAATATAAGTGTGGTGTCGTCTGCGTATTTTATACGATTTTATGATCTTATTACTTCTTCGAAAACCTTCTGCCATTATTTCTACTTATTATATCTCCCAGTTAGTACGTGCGCTGTGATTGGTCAATTTTGCGGGCCGTATTCTACTGTACAGCCCGCTAAATTTGAAAGTTCCCTTTCCCGCACTCCTGATTAACCTCAGAGATATAACAAATCCTACTAACCTTGTTTTCTCGGTCCATACTGTAAGTTTCGGATCCTCGTTTTTTCCCGTTGATTTATGGCCTGTGCGCTTTGTGCTTGGGCCATAAGCGAACGGGAAAAAACTCGGTCCATAACTTACAGTACGGACCTCGAACTCGGTTAGTAAGAAGTTAGTAAGAGGTATAAAACGAACAAATAGGGCGGCAGGGGACAGCCCTGTCGAACTCCTCAATTAAGTTTGAAGAAATTACTTTCCCGTCCATTATTTAAAATACAACTTTCTATGTCGAAGTAGAGAACATTAATCCATTGTAATAATTGTGATCCGGAACCAAAAAAATCCTTTGAATAAAAGACCAATCTGGTGTGTCAAAGGCTTCCTCAAAATCAAGAAAAAGAAGTAGTCCCGGAATGTTTTTCGCTTTAGTATATTTAATAACATTGTCCATCAATCGAATAAGTTTAGGAAGCACAATTTTAATTTGGTTCGCTATGGCTTTAGTCGCAATCTTATAATCATAATTTAACAGCGTTAACAATCGGCAGTTTTTAACTAAATTGAGCTCGGCAGCCTTTTTGGGTATAAGTTTCACGATACCTCGTGTTTGCAATACAGAATGTTTTCCTGTTTCATATGAGTAATTGAGAGCGTTTATAAGAATATCAACCAAATCGTTCCAGAAAACCTTATAAAATTCACCGGGAAGACCATCTGTTCCAGGGGTTTTATCCGAAGACAGTTTTAGGCGCATCTAGACATTCCTCCCTGTTGAGCAGTGCTTTGCAAGAAAATTCTTCTTTTTCATTCAAATGTCTTTTATTTGGTTGTTGGAAAAAGTCTTCAGTGAGGCACTCGTTGTTTATATTGGAGCTATAGAGGGTTTCATAAAAGGAAACACATTGGTTCAAAATGTCTTTGTCGGTGACAACCAAATTGTTCTCATTAGTTTTAATCTGAGTTATAGTTCCCTGTTTGCAATGTCTTTTTCAAGAAAAAGCAAGAAAGTACTTAGTATTTTTCTTGCCTTGATTGTACCATCGAGATTTGGATCTGAGAGTAGCTTCTTTCAGTTTGGTATTCAATCAATAGCTCTAATTCTCCTTTCTTTGTTTCAAGTTCCAACCATACTTTTTGTTTTTGAGAGTCATCTATGTAGACATTTGTAATATCTTTTTCTAAAGTTTCAATTGACTGTTCGATATTCTCTCGTTCCTGCGTCATTTTCTTTTCCTTAGATGCTCCATATTTCATTGATTCCTCCCTTACATGTACTTTCAGAGTATGGAGTATATGTATATATTTTTATAGATGTCATGTAAATAGATTTTAAGATTTTATCACAACTATAGTTTTAATATTGTTTTAATATTGTTTGTTTTTTTTTTGTTTCGCATCACTTTCCATTCATGTAAATTTATTATTATAATTATTAGCTTATTATTTTAACATTGTAAAGCGCGTTTGAAAGCTGTACAGTTGAATTCGCGCTATAGAAATAAATGTTATTATTATTATTATTAGTTTTACCATTTCCCAGAGTACAAACATATCCTTCGCAAATTCATCCTTAGTTTGTTGTATAATTGAATTGATTTGGTTAACAGGTGCTTCCCATTTGTAATAAAGTCACATACTATGAAGCGTCCCCCGGGGTCTGAATAAGCTTTAGAAATTTGAAAGTCAAAATTGTTGTTAAAGAGAATGGCAACACCTGCAGTTTTGCTTGAGCTACAGCTAAATAGTACTTGATATCCCCATTCTGCTCGGCAATCATGCTTATTTTCTTCAGTACAATGAACTTCTTGAAGGAAAAATATTGACATCTTTTTCTAGCGGAGCCAATTAAACGTTTCCCGATGATTTGCCTTGTCTCCCAATCCTCTTACATTAAGAGACCCTATTTTAAGATCCATTTATTTGTTTACTTTGGTTTGTAATATAAATTTCCCTGGCCATCCATCCCCAAGAGCACTTCTGTGATTGACCAAAGGTGTAACCTACAAAATCAAAAAATAAACAAAAACAGGGTCAGAAAATATGCGGACAAAAATACACAAAGACAGCAATAAAAACAGCCGTAGGACACAAAGAGTTGAAGTTTGCAATGCTGATTCATTTTGCTTGCGGCCTATCTTCAAAACTCTCCGTTTGCGTACGCCCTCAATACGAATTTAAGTTTGATTTTTATAGTGGCTTAAACATTACACTTTCGCTGTTCTCAAGATTAGCGGCCATCGGATATCTGGAGTTCCTTGCCAGCAGACCAATACTCACCATTTATGTATAGTTTGTCTGGTTGGTTCCTTCGAGCTTGTTTCAGTGTTTGAAGTTGTACTTTTTGCGTGTTGACGATCTTGGTGGAGGGTCTTTGAACATTTGGTATTTTGTGCCTTGTAAAATCGATGACCCAGCGTCAATATTTCCTCGCAATCTTTATAACGTAAAAAGCGGGCTAGTATGGGTTGCAGTCCTCCGTTCCTTCCCTTGCCTATTCGGTGAACCCGCTGAATCTCAGCAGTCTCTTGCATCTTTGTAACTAAGATCACGTTCCAAAAACTGTCGAAGCACTTCTTTGGTATCTTCTTGTTGATCTGCTGATATCTTTCTCTCCCCAATATTCATGAATTTACTATTCTGGCGTCAATGTTATCGAAGGGCAAAGGTGCAGTCTGCTTACATTCGAACAAGTAACTAACTTTTATTTAACCAGAAGCAGTGTATTGTACACAGTGCAACGTCGTAAACTAACGTTCTTAGTGTAGTGTCCATTTTGTAAACATTGTGTAGTAATTCTTAAATAAAAACTTATAATAAAAAAGGAAAACTTTATTTAACCCGGGTAGCCGATTCAGTTACGTGGCTACTTTAAAGGCTGTCGTCAAAGCTTGGTTTGATTGGCACTGCCCTTGATCAATTTTGATCCTTTGTGTGTGTGATTAGTTGAAGAAGAACAAACAGTCGGAAAAAACTGTTAGAGTTTACACTTTTCACAGTAAACTGCCACAAAGTCTACAATGTGGCCAATCCTCTGTGTCTGTGTACTTTACTTTTAACTGGGAAGTACCAAAGGCCTATGGTTTGGGGATTTACACAGGGGTCCTTGGATGTAGAACCAATTTCAATCGCCTCCTACTGGGAACAGGAGACCCTCTGTGTGGAAGACACTCAAAAAAACTGTCCCCAGCTACTACCTCGAGTCACAGCCGTATTGTTGTATAGGACCATTTATCGAAGCCTTAGCACTAGAATTCAAAGTGCTTGTCCACAGCCACCAGTAATGAGGCAAACTAATGTTTTAAAAGCTTTAGTCTAAAAAGGAAAATAAATCAGTTACATGAAACAAGTAGCTCTTTCTCAAGAGCAAACAGAAAATTAAAAGAACTGGTCACACTGGAGACAGCACCCCAAAACACCATAAGAGCAAATCAAACTCGGAAAATAAAATTAATTAAAAACCACAAAAAATTTAAGGTGATGCCCTGGGGACTAATGATGAAAGAACCTCTCACCCCTCCCTCTCCAAGAAGAGAAGGCCTTCTCTACCCCCTGTGGAGAAAGGGAAAGAGTGCAAGTTCAACCCATTTAACTTCACTCCATAAGAGAGAGAACGAAAAGGAGAATTCCGACTCCCAAGCTATCCCTAAGAAAACGGAAACAGAACCAGTGAGACTTCTTTGCACTGAGAACAAGAAGGATTAACTGTAACTCCCAAGTTCCAATATCAATTCTCATTCCTATAACTTTCTTTGTGCATTAGTTAAGAGAATTTGGGGTAATATCAACATAACCTCTGGCTGATAAGTTTGTCCAGTCTCCTGGACAATATTTTGAGAGGGTTGGGCTTACCTGTAAATGCCTTGTTTTTTGTACCTTTCATCACTTCCGTCAAAATGGTTTCAGTAACCCTGTAAACTTTTGGAAGGAAGAAGAGTTGCTTGGGAGAATGTTGAAAATAAGGGATAAGTGGGAAATATTGAAAGTGGTTCAAACATTAAATTTTCAGTAAATAATTAGATCAAGCCCAGACCGTCCGCCATCACAATAACGTACCTCTTTCACCATTAACAGACTAATTTATGTGTACACCTTTTTACCTTTCTTTCAATCTTGATTGACCCCATTTTCTCCCAATTTCACATCTACCAACCCCTTACTTTAAGAACAAATATGCTAATAACTTCTAAGAGTTCAAGGGTCAACCCTAGTAGTATTGCATAACAAAGCAGTTAGTACGACAACGCATCAATATTCCTCCTAAAAAAATCTCCACAACATATGAATAAATGACTTCTTTACACATGCAACAAATGAATTTCTCCTAAATTTGTACATACATTAATAGTTATCTTTCCTGTATCTCAATAGGCCATTTCCGAGTTCATGTCTGCCTCCTCTTCAAAGCGAGTCTAAGTGCGACGTTTTTGTTATGAAAATTAGTTTTCATTCATATGAAAAGAACAACTACTTACCATCACAAAAACTTCGCACTTAGACTCGCTTTGAAGAGGAGGCAGACATTAACTAAGAAATGGTCTATTTCTCCGTCCTTAATAATAAAAAACTGTCATAAATTCAGATCTGCATAAATTATCCCGGAAGGGAGGGTTGGGAGTACCTCCCACCCTCCCTCTCCCACTCTGCCGAGTGGAAGAAGGGAGGGTTGGGAGTACCTCCCACCCTCCCTCTCCCACTCTGCCGAGTGGAAGAAGGGAGGGTTGGGAGTACCTCCCACCCTCCCTCTCCCACTCTGCCGAGTGGAAGAAGGGAGGGTTGGGAGTACCTCCCACCCTCCCTCTCCCACTCTGCCGAGTGGAAGAAGGGAGGGTTGGGAGTACCTCCCACCCTCCCTCTCCCACTCTGCCGAGTGGAAGAAGGGAGGGTTGGGAGTACCTCCCACCCTCCCTCTCCCACTCTGCCGAGTGGAAGAAGGGAGGGTTGGGAGTACCTCCCACCCTCCCTCTCCCACTCTGCCGAGTGGAAGAAGGGAGGGTTGGGAGTACCTCCCACCCTCCCTCTCCCACTCTGCCGAGTGGAAGAAGGGAGGGTTGGGAGTACCTCCCACCCTCCCTCTCCCACTCTGCCGAGTGGAAGAAGGGAGGGTTGGGAGTACCTCCCACCCTCCCTCTCCCACTCTGCCGAGTGGAAGAAGGGAGGGTTGGGAGTACCTCCCACCCTCCCTCTCCCACTCTGCCGAGTGGAAGAAGGGAGGGTTGGGAGTACCTCCCACCCTCCCTCTCCCACTCTGCCGAGTGGAAGAAGGGAGGGTTGGGAGTACCTCCCACCCTCCCTCTCCCACTCTGCCGAGTGGAAGAAGGGAGGGTTGGGAGTACCTCCCACCCTCCCTCTCCCACTCTGCCGAGTGGAAGAAGGGAGGGTTGGGAGTACCTCCCACCCTCCCTCTCCCACTCTGCCGAGTGGAAGAAGGGAGGGTTGGGAGTACCTCCCACCCTCCCTCTCCCACTCTGCCGAGTGGAAGAAGGGAGGGTTGGGAGTACCTCCCACCCTCCCTCTCCCACTCTGCCGAGTGGAAGAAGGGAGGGTTGGGAGTACCTCCCACCCTCCCTCTCCCACTCTGCCGAGTGGAAGAAGGGAGGGTTGGGAGTACCTCCCACCCTCCCTCTCCCACTCTGCCGAGTGGAAGAAGGGAGGGTTGGGAGTACCTCCCACCCTCCCTCTCCCACTCTGCCGAGTGGAAGAAGGGAGGGTTGGGAGTACCTCCCACCCTCCCTCTCCCACTCTGCCGAGTGGAAGAAGGGAGGGTTGGGAGTACCTCCCACCCTCCCTCTCCCACTCTGCCGAGTGGAAGAAGGGAGGGTTGGGAGTACCTCCCACCCTCCCTCTCCCACTCTGCCGAGTGGAAGAAGGGAGGGTTGGGAGTACCTCCCACCCTCCCTCTCCCACTCTGCCGAGTGGAAGAAGGGAGGGTTGGGAGTACCTCCCACCCTCCCTCTCCCACTCTGCCGAGTGGAAGAAGGGAGGGTTGGGAGTACCTCCCACCCTCCCTCTCCCACTCTGCCGAGTGGAAGAAGGGAGGGTTGGGAGTACCTCCCACCCTCCCTCTCCCACTCTGCCGAGTGGAAGAAGGGAGGGTTGGGAGTACCTCCCACCCTCCCTCTCCCACTCTGCCGAGTGGAAGAAGGGAGGGTTGGGAGTACCTCCCACCCTCCCTCTCCCACTCTGCCGAGTGGAAGAAGGGAGGGTTGGGAGTACCTCCCACCCTCCCTCTCCCACTCTGCCGAGTGGAAGAAGGGAGGGTTGGGAGTACCTCCCACCCTCCCTCTCCCACTCTGCCGAGTGGAAGAAGGGAGGGTTGGGAGTACCTCCCACCCTCCCTCTCCCACTCTGCCGAGTGGAAGAAGGGAGGGTTGGGAGTACCTCCCACCCTCCCTCTCCCACTCGTACCGTCCTTCTCCCAATATGTAGTTTTTTTACTGTTTACTGTTCCCTTTTTTTATATTCTTCATTCTAAGTTAAGTTTTTTTACTTTATTAAGTTTACAAGGAGACAGAGAAGTTTTCCGCGTTTTGTTGCGGGACTTTATTTGTTCTTTGACTGTAATGTGAAGGGTTGGTGTTTTTTTATTTGCCATATTTGGTTTTTTTTACTTGATTTTTTAAATACATTTTCTAGACATAAGAGTCATTTTGTGTTCTGAAGCTAATAAATATCTAATATTACTCTGTTATTAAATTCTGATAAGAACTTTACATTTGTCTTTCTGATTTAAATCTCCATATTTGGTATTGCATTTTTGACACATTCGAGTCTTAAATATCGGGAATTGTCCGTTGTCGGGCGTATGAGTTACTAAAAATATTGCTAGTTTTTGGGAAAGTTTATTTCCAAATTTGTTGTCGGTTTTACAGTATGGTCCAATTGTAACTAATTGGGGTGTTTTTATTCGTTTGAACAGGAACCTTGAAATTTCGTGTGCCACTTATGAAAAAGTATTTTAAGGCCTATGAAGTCTTTTCCAAAATGGATAAAGAACGTGTTGTTATTTGAAAAATTTGAGTGTCAGGTTTCAAAATAATAAATTATAGGCTATCGAGTCATTTTCACAATCAGTGCTTTTATTGGAAAGTTTGTACTGCTACTTTGAAGATTAGCTTCGCGAAGAAAAAAATTAGTTCGTAAGCAAAACGGAAGAAGATAAGGAAAAATACTTTGTTCCATGTGAATCTATCTTATGGTAGTGTCCCATGAAGACGATTTTTTTTCATAATTTTCTCGCTGGTAGTTAGTCTGTTGTTGGAAGCCACTATATTCGAATTTGAGTTTGTTCACTTACCTTGTTGTCTTCAGGGGTGTCACAAACATCGCTGCAGTGCTACGACTAAAATAGTTGTTAACTATAGTACTATTATGCCAAATTCTCTCTCTCCTCTCTCCTATCCTGACTTCGGCAAATTTCTTCTTTGTCATTGGTAGTTAGTCTAGAACACACAGGAGTTTAAAACTAATGCGCTAGGATCTCTTGTGTTGTTGCATTATTCAATCGTTTTAGATGACGAAGACCTCAGGAAAGTAAGAATTACATCTATGAAAAAAAAAGTTAGAATCCTGATACCTTCTCGCGAGAAGGGGAAAGAAAGTCGATCCGAAATTATCACCTAAAGCAGAAATTTAAAGTAATACGCCTGAAACTCTTATTTTGCATTTATATATTTGCAATCTTGAATGCAAATATATAAAATACTGTAATGGTTAAATCTTTGCGATCTCTAAGTGTAAGATGATTCCGAAACCTTTTACGAGAAAAAGAGTCTAGTACCGTGAAATAAAAACCTTTTGGCAAAACGTTTCGTAAGTGCACTTTGGCTTTAGCCGAGTTTAGATTGTGGAAACAGAATTTGGTGGGAACGCAAGAAAAACGAAATAGTTTCGTAAAAACCTATTTACGAGAAGAAGAAACTATTAAGTAGCACAAAATAAAAGTTTTGGTAAAAAATGTTCTATTTGGTTTTTGGTTTTAGCCGAGCCTGGATTGTGAAAACAGAACTCGATAGCACTGCTGGAAAATTTCAACAAGAATGAAACGTGCGCAAAATATTTCCTAATTTCGTTGCAGAATTGTAACTTCCGTTGCTGTTCATGCGAAGAAATAGATTTTAGCACTGAGAAGTAATATTTACAAATTCAAAGTGAAAAATTAATGGAATAAACGGCTTGAGGTTCTGTTGTGGCACAAGTAAATTCAAGGTTCCTTAATTCATCAGGGTAGAGACCAAACTCTATTAGTTCTTCGATCAAAGCTGTAATCCTTAAAGGCTTGTGAATTGTATACTGTTACCGTTTGAACCTCTTCGCTTTCTGTAATCATTATGGGAAAGCCTCTTAGAAATTATAAGTACAGTCTTTTGCCGGCTGGCAAACAGGTTAAAACAACTCGGCCGTATCTCAATTAAGGTGGTATTGTAGTTGTACAGCTTCAGCGTGTCCCTGGAATAGTTGACAGATTACACTTTACTGCTGATCTTCACTGCTCATTTCCTTGGCTTGTCCAAGATCCAACCGGATCAATTATGTCTTAGCGACTTCCAGTTTAACCTGTAGACAGAAAATTAGAAGCGTTTCAATTATGTACGATCTGACAGATGCATTGTTACAGAGTCAAGTTATGTATACAAGAAACAAGGTTTCTGCCGAAAAAAAGATCCGACAGTTGACGGTTTCAGGTTATATTCGTCACCCAGTCACTATTATTTGAAAACACATCAAAGCAGGACGCAAAACCATCTATACCATCGCGGGCCTATGGTGTTGGCATGGTCCGCTACACTTAAAAACGACAAAAATATGTTCTATGTTTTTCGATGTTCATTTCTAAAGAGCACACCTGAAATAAGAAAGGCACTCTTAAAATAAAGATCCTCCGGGCATATTTACAGCGGCTCGCATAATTCGCTTGGGTTGAACAAAATTTGACAGCATAATTAAAGGTCTCTGAGCCAACTCATTCATGCATAACTGAAGACAAAAGTTAGGATTTGTGAAAGCAACGGCTTCACGCTCCCAGCGATCCTTTTAAAACTTGTAAGAGATATTTTTCTCCAATTGAAATTAAGGTAAAGCTCTATGGAACTCAAAGTAGAAAGATACAATTCTTATGAATAATCGGCAATAGAATGAAATTGAAAGATATGGAAATCTATTTTGAGCTGTTTAAACCCTCCGCAATTGAGAGAGGTACGGTAGACATCCCCATTCTTTTGCCTGGTTTGACATGGCCGAAGGAAGTTTTCCTGATGACCTTTGCTATGCAAATTTTGGAGGCCAACTCGCGTATCTTCTGAATGTCTTCTCCATGAAATTTGTAAAGGTATATCTCGTCAAGATACATTGATTTGAAAGGCTGTTACTCCAAACTATCGACTTGCAATAACCCTGTATTACCTCGCGTCGACAGCAGAATTTAGGTTAACCATTGCTAACTTCTTCTTTTGTGTGTACTTGTATTAGTGAATCACGGAGACAGCATTTGCGCATACCTTATTGAGTTTGTGGTCACTTAATAAGTCACTGAAGCCTGGCAAAATCTCGTTTTGGCACGCGGGTCACTTTTTAGGCGGGCCAGGACCACCTCACGAGGTGGTCTCGGTCCGCCTGATTTTCTTGGCCCGCATGCCGACATATTTGCATTTACATAACAAAAAAACAAGCGGGCCGTGCCAAAACTATTGGCCCGCGTATCTAAATTTAGGAGTGCCGGGTCTAAAATGAATGTCGTGCAAATGGCGCTTAATTATGCATATTTTTTCCGATATGCGATCAATGCAGGATATTTTAAATTTTTATCACACTGTACTTTTATTATAAAAGGTCTTGAAAAGGGCAAGGGTTCAAAATATTTTTTGCTGATTTTAGGCGTCTTAAAAATGACCAATTAATCTGTCTTCCTTCCAGTCCGGCAAACACCTGCGGAAAGGTAATCGCTAGAAGGTCGAAAAATCTTGTTAAGTTCAAATCTAGAGGTTTGAAATCTCTTACAAGTTTCAAAAAATCAGCTCAAAGGAAAGCGACACCATCGAATTGAAGGCAATACTGCACAAGCAGGTGTTTTGGCGGAACGTTCTGTAGGTATGCAGTTTACTCTTGGGTGGCTTGTCAACGAATTACTAAATCAAAGTTTCATGGCTGCCGAATCATCAGAGCGCAGGATTAAGTCGCAGTTTCTCTTCAAAATTATTTAAGACGTTACATATGGGTTTTATTACGATAATTCAAAATTGAAACGTTAAGCGAAAACAAATGCTTTTTTTATTTTATTTGGATTAGTCTCCGCGTCATTTGGTGCGATTAAATTGGTAAATTTCAAATCGCTGTCCGTAAAGCAAAGTAACATTGAGTAAGAGTTATTCCGAGAAGATCTGTGAGAGTATGTGTGACGTTTTGTGGTATCCTTCTCGAAGCCGTAAATTTTATGGGACAAGAAAACACATGCAGTTTGAGCTTGTTTCAATATTCTTTTGCTGATGAAGTTGACAATATCAAAACTGACCGAAATTAGTCCCGCGTGTTTAGTCTCGCAGAATTCAATAATATGTTTGTTTTCATCAGATGTCATGAAGCAAGTTTACAAATAAAAATTAAATTTAGGAAGAAAAGAGTTTAAGTAAAAAGAAATAGAACCAATTTTAACTCGGTAGTACTTTTCCGCAAAAAATGGAGATCAAAACCACAATTTTCTGAAAGTTAAATGACTTTTTCGTCCAACTTGGCCGCCGTGGAAGTCAGTACTATCGATTTCCTATTTCAGCTCTGATCGTACTTTTACAGAATTATCAATTCTGCATTGGGCCAGCTACGTATCCGACCAAATTTCAAATTGTTGTTCTTGTAAAGAAAAGCAATATTTCAGCTTGAAATTACCAGCTTCGTCCCGTCCCGACTATCTGCCCATGAGTCTCCGAGAATGGAAAATTTCTGACCCGGTAGGAAGAAAATATTGAAAGAGGAGCGTTAAGTTGTCCTTAGTTTACGTCTCAGCAATTCTTTACCAAAGCTCAAAGAAAATCAACTATAAACCGAGGTAAAAAGTAATATATGTGGCTACAAAGAAGCCTAACTATGAAGTCTTTAATAGCGATTTCCTTACTCCTCAGTGTAAAACAAATCCAACTCCAAGTTCTTGCAATAGCAGTAAATGTATGCAGTGTTGGAGTCGTCGTAAATCGGACAGCAGGGAGATTGGGATATTTTGATTAAAATAACGCAAAAAAGAGAACGTCTAACAAAGTCAAAGAAATCTTACCTTCCCATAGTGGAATGTGTTTGACCAAATGTTATCCCTGATGGCTGTATCTATAACTTGTTCCATTATCTCGGTTGTATGACTGAAACACTGGAGAGAACAAATAAACAGTATTAGAAAGAGTGGGATACATCCAAGTAGAAAAATAATGAAACCTGAACTGAAATTCTCTTTACACTATTTGAAGATCAAATCAAATTGAAATTCCTTCTATGAAATTATTTTACTAGAATGTGTGTGTGTGTGTGTGTGTAATCTTCTCGATGCCTAGTGGCACTCCTAAGAGGTTACCAAGGAGGTTTCTGCGACTCAACAGAGGCTCTTGGAGACAGGTGGTCAGCCCAACCACCCTTATGTGTGTGAGAGCAGACCACAGCAACGCGAACTACGGTCCCTACTCTTTTCGATCAGTGTGTGGGTTCTTTTACGTCCCCATCCAGTTTTACGTGGGGAGGTGAAGGAGACAAGGCCAGCAGCTTAACGTCACTGCCCACTGACTGGATCATCTGAACTAAAGTAGACGTTGAGCACACAGCCAGCATGATCTTACCAGGACCCTGGTTTGTGCACCGGTCTGAGAGTTTGAACCCGCAAATCATGAACCCACCGTGTTCCAAGTCTCCCTTCCCTTATTAGCAAGATTTGACGTTCCTCAAGATCTTACGCTTTCTGTTTTTCCTTGTTGTCGCAAGCAATCACTAAATTTAATCAAAGATGGATGGCAGAAAACAAACAATGAAAAAAATGTACATTTTAGGTTCTGGTGCTATGCGTAAAAGCCAACTAATAGGAAACCGATTGGCAAAACACAAAGGATTAGATTTCCATGGGATTGTGGATATGTAAATGTTGTTTCACCTTTCCGTCCTGGAAAATCCCAGAAACTCGTGAGGGGCATTAAAATAATTTTTCTGTATACCTGGCAAAGGCACTAAAGAAAATCGATAGAAATCGGCAAAAATAACTGTAACAACTCTAATTGTAATAATTGTAATAATTCTTTTTGTGGTTACTGGCTGTCACCATGATGTCATCGGGTGCGTGAGTGAGAGTGTCCGTGACTTTTCGGAAGCTTTCGGAGTAATCTCACGACGTGGTTCCGAAAACACCCCGAGATTTACCGGAGTTATTGTAATCGATTTTCACCTTTTAACGTGGGTTGTAATGAGAATAACTGCTTTTTATACATTTTGTAATTGCTACCGTTTTATTGAATATTACATTTCAAATGAAAATATTTGGAGATTCGAAAACGTGGCGCAAGAGACATCGTGGTACGAATGTCGAATGTCTCCGATCTCTGTGAGCCATAAGTAGTCAAAGAACATTGCAGACTCGTTTTCCCATGTGCTTTGACGTGGCGGTCGACGTGACTATTTCGTGGTGATAATGAATCCCTCTTCGAGGACAGACCAGAAAGTGTGGTTTTGAAGTTCGTTTGACTGCTTAGACTGGGGATCCACTTTGCAAAAAAATTACAGGTTTGGATGCGAATTTTCACCGTGCTTTTATATCCTTCGATTCGTATTTCCAAACAACTTTTATCAGTCTGATCAGTGAAGTTTGTAAAAGAACGTGCTTAATTCGAGTCAATAAATTGACCTAAATTGTGCTATACAAGAGCCTAGCAGTTCGCTTGCTTTGCTTTGCGTAGCTTTATTCGAGCCGAAAATAAAACGCCTTTGGATTTTAACGTTGCTTTTTTTTTCTTTTTTGTGTATTGAACCATGAACAATTGCACGGACTGTCATGACATAAACTTGTGTGTTTGCCAGCGATCGAACCAACAATTTCCCTGTTTATTGACCCGTGAATAATTGGATGGCTGGCGTGTGCTTGAAACCAGTGTTCCATTGATCAAACCAAGAAGAGATAGATTCTCACTGTGGGCAACCATTCAAATTTAGTGTTACTGTATTAAACATCGACCAACACATCCCGCGTAAACGCCTTTGGCGTCTTGTTCTTCAGTTCTTGATAACAGCAGATTTATCTTTAGTATTATGTCAGTAGACACACTTTGATCTATTTACAATGTAATATGTGGTCCTTTGCGAGGTTATGCAGACTCGTAACGATCTTTTCACAAATCCTGAGATTTGTTTACTTAAAGCCCTTGATTACCTTAAATATCAAACAAAAACTTCAATTTCATTTATTATGCTCTACGTAATTGACTTGTAACCCATTCCCTCCAGTTATACATATCACAGTTGTCGATCGAAAGGGAGTACTCCCAACAATCCAGATAATCAACTGTACAAAGCTACTTTACCTTAAGGGGTACCTTTTTAGGCCAGATCTCAGATGTACATAAACAAAGACAATTCGTGAATTCTGGTGTACCATTGTGTCCACCTTTGCAATGTTGCAGCCATTGGTGGAGAGAATGTGCATGTCGAACACTCAAATTTTAAAAGAATACTTGGCAATAAACTAAAACTCCGCAACTCTTTTTGAACCATTGTGGTTGCTATTCACTACAATTAACCACATGTCCTCCTTGAGGCCTTTTATTTTACATGATCGGCACTGAAAATACGGTTATAACAAAGAAAGAATAAAGACCGATACACACGAGGGGTTTTGCTCCTGGAGTATGCTAACCCCTCGTGTGTATTGGCCTTAAAGGTATAAATTAAAAACGCAAAGGATCTTGGCAACCTCGCTCCCAGGGCTTTCTCTGCGCCATTTTTTCTTTCTTGGGAAACCGCTATTGCGGTTTTTAACCTATATTTGTTTTTTCGTTTTTCTGTGATAATATCAGGTCCTGGAGGTTTCATCGAAGAAACTGAAATTAAAATCGAAGCTTCAGACACCCGATGAACACTTGGTTAAAATAGCATGTGGTCGGCTACTCCCGTTGACCCAACAGTGTCGTAAACAGATTCGATTCAGTTCAGTCCGTAGCAATCGAATTTGGCGTTGCATTTTCGAGACAATGAATTCGTCTTTTCAACGAAATTTACACACTGTTACGAATTTTCTAATTTGAAACTGAAAGACAAGTACATATACAATTTAGTTAGAAATTTTCCTCAGTTATGCAAACCAACTTTATGCCTCAGTTGTGTGACCACTAAAACAAGCTTTCCCGGGCCTGGCAAACAAATTCATACAAATGGCAGATCCGAAGGCTTGTCACCAGAGTAATTTGCTGTTCTCTGGCAGTAAACGTTTTATTAAAGTGGTGTTTTCTCCAAAGGTTTTCGGCCTTCATCTTTTCCCGATATTACAATAAGATCCCAAAATATTATCGAGGTATTACTTTAATCTTCCTCAGAAATTTGGGCCTTGGTCAAGCTTTGATTCCGAAACTGAAAAACTTTGTTACGAGATAACTGTTTCGGAAAACTAAACCTTTTTTGTGTATTTCGAGATGAATTACTTCAATGAAAGTAAAAGAATGCAGCTTACGAAGCAACGAAATGTGCGTCGGTGAACTTTTTGAAGAGGAAATGAGCTTGCCGACTAAACGAGACAACTCCGGCCGATAGAAAGTTATAGTGGACTACTTGCCATTCCCCATTGGAATGGATTTTGTATGTTACGAAGAAGAAGAAGAAGAAGAAGAAGAAGAAGAAGAAGAAGAAGAAGAAAGAGGAGTGTTTGACCGAGAGGAAAAGTGTCCGGGAAATAGAACCACATACCATTTGTAGTTTACGATTGTTGTCGACTGCCATCGACTGCTGAAAATGTTCGAAGTCATTCGTACGCAGACACGATTTGTCCGTAGACAGTGATCTCAACTTCGAATTCCCCGTAGAAGTAGTTTTGCAATTGTTATCTACTGCAAAACATACGGAAGTTACAGTATTGCTTATAAGCCATATATATGGATCAGAAATATTCTCGTTGTTATCTACTTTGCTTTTTGATAGCAATTCAAATATTTTTGTTCAAGTTTTTTGTTGTTGTCTACTTCTGACAGCAACAAGGATTCAGTTGAACTGCATTGATTTGTTTTTAATCATCCAATCGATTTCTACTGATTTCTATCGAGACTACGCCAGGGTGTAATTAAATCAAAACGTAGACTACAAACCGGGAGGGGTAAATTTTCGAAGTACCCTCCCTTTCATTCCCCCACAGGGAAATTCCCTTAAAGGTATATCAAGCTTTTACTTTCCAACTGTTTCTTTGCTTTTACAGCTAGGTCTACAGTCAACGCGACGCGCCGTTTCTCTCCGTAAAACTTCTCAACTTCTTCTTCCTTCTACCCTCAGGCCCACAAACACCGCCAATGACAAATGGGTTTTGTCCTTGAACCTTTTCGGCGTCTGCTAATGTCTTTTAGCAAGGAAAGGCCGTTCAGCTCCTCTTCTCTCTATTCTTTCGTCAACTTTCCAACAACTGACTGTTTGCCACTTCAACCACCAACCAGTAACCACGAAACTTACATTTATATATAGGCATAATTAGTTTAGCAATTAACACTTAACATACATAATTATTGTAAAACGCGGTACCTTACACTCCTATGTTACTATTTTCTCCTATGTTACTTACACTCCTATGTGCTAAACACGATATCTTACAATCTTATGATAGCAACGCTTTACTAAATCAACACTTAAGAACAGTAAACTTACACGCTTTTAGTTACAGACTACGTTACAATACATCTCTAATTACAAACCACTGCACTGCAACGTTGAATTAACACTAGGACCATACGAAATACTAAGACCGAAAAACTGAAACAAAAAGCTAAATTAGAACATGACAAAAAATAGAAAATTTCGTGACAGCGATGCAGTTGAAAAAGCGCTTTATTGTTGATGCTACTTCGGATGGCAGAGCATCGGACTGCTGAGCAGGAGGTCGCGGGCTCATACCCCAGACCGGACCACAAACCAGGGTTCCTGGTAAGATCATGCTGGCTGTGTACCGCTCTAACGACTGCTTCAGTTCAGATAATCGCGTCATTGGACAGTAGCCGCTAGCCTTATCTCCTACACTGTTCCACACATGAAACTGGAAGGGGATGTCAAAGAACCCACACGCCGAATGAAACTTAGAGTAGGGAACAGAAGTTCTTGGTGCTGTTTTCGTCTGCCCTCCCACACGTCAGGGGTGGGCTGGCCACTTATCCCCAGAAGCCTCTGATGGGTTACAGAAACCTCCAAGTAAACCTCTTAGGAGGTCCCTAATCACCACTTGGCGTGGAAAGGACTAACTTGAATGCATAATTTATGTATGAATCAATACAAACGAATTCGTTTTGAAATTCACGACGGTGTTTATTTTTCGGAATCCTTGAAATTTGGCGGTAAAGGAAAAACCCAAACTTTCCCCAATCTTCTTAGGTATCACTGTTTAGAGATGTTTGTCCCCACCGTTTAAACGATATAGACTTTACGAGAAGTTCCTAATTCAAATAAATGGAAATTAATTGACTAGCAATCTGCAAAAACATACTAGATACCGCCAATTGGTCGCCCTTATTATTTCAAGTAAATTTTAAACAAAAGTTATGGGCTTGTAGCCACGTTACTCCAGTTAACTGAATTGAATAACACGTGTTGGACTTATCTGAATTAGCTAGAGCTTGAGTGGCACGGTGATTGAACGTTGTTGGCTTGCGTTCCCCAATCGTATGTTTCTCATAACCATTCACATTTTGACCTGAAAGATAGAAACCGATCGATTTGACAATATTTATTGCACAATAAAAACAGAGCGAACCACACCATATAGACAGACGGTAGGGCATCGTGACCACTCATTCAACAGAATTTCGACTCGGATAGCAATAGAATTTGACGCTGTCGCATGCAGTCGCAAAAACAGCACAATAGGGAGCTTAAGCAACGACGACGGCGACTGTGACGAAAACGTCATTTCAAAATACAACTTCTCGTTTTGGTAACTTTTTTTTCGATTATTCCAATTCGTTCAACATGAGCTGTCCATGGTCTAAATTACTGTGAGCGGTGTTACAGCAAAGAAGGAAGGAAAACCTGCCGTCGTGCGAACACGTTCTCGAGAAAACCTAAACTTTGGTCATTTCACGTTGTTGTTTTTTAGAGGACGGTAAAGAAATGTACCAAACTGTAAACGCAAGTGCAGTGGAGCGATCGTTTTTGCTCATTAATCCCATTGTTTTGTGGCGTTCTCGTTGCCGTTGCCGTGCTCGTTGCTTAAAGGGGCACTGTCACGCTATTGTACCATCACTTAAAAGGTTAAAGGTGCTAATGCATCAGTGGAAACCTTAAAATCATTGTCTGGTTTTGCTCCTAAATACCGTAGTAGTGCATTGACAGCATAAGCTCCTCCATCAAAGATGACGAGGATGGAAATGGATTGAAATTTGAAAAGCTTGCCAATTTTTTCAAAATTTCAAGCTATGCGCTGAAAAATCGCCAAAAAGGTTATTATGGTTGGCTCTCCCTGCTTTTTTACACGATAACAGGTAAAAGGCAGTTATTTTGGCAGAACTGAACCAAAGACAGCAAAAATCCCGGTGACAGTGCTCATTTAAGCTCCCTATAATTATGTTTCGGGATTACGGTGCGTGTTTCGTGCAAGAGA
>OX419339.1:4992696-5052696 GCA_948470475.1 Galaxea fascicularis
CAGAATGAGTTTGAAACAAAGGAAACTGAAATTTAAGCCAAACCACAACATATCCAAGTGGTTTTTCTCAGGGAGAAAGGGGGATTAAGAAGTACGGTACACAAACTATTTCCCATACTAGTAAAAGATGACTTGTGAAGAACATGTTGCAAGTTTGTTAAACAATAAATTATTTGTGAATGAAAAATACCACGCCAGTGGCTGGCTACACTGTTCTTTTGATCAGCTCGTCGACTTCAGCTGACCTCAGACACTTCCACATTGAGTTATCCAGTTGATAACAGATTCCTTTCCAATTGAAATGTGTGGGTGGATCATTGTCCTGGTCTCCTTTTTTGTATTCAAAATGATGGCTTAGCTCTATTGCAAGGCTTGATTTAATTAAAGCCACTCCACCAACTTTCTCTGGACCTGGATGATAAATTCTACCACTCTCTGGCAACATGCAGACTTTTTCTGGTTGAAAAGGAAATGTTAGGAGATCACCAATTCCACTGAAAGTTAGCAATCCAGGTGACTTGTCATCTTCAGGATCTTCAGTGATGGTTGCAAACACTACCGGCAAGTCATCACAACGGATATAGTTCATTTCTCGACCACAAGGAGAAACAAATGGAAAATCCTCTGTATACCTTGTGGTTTGGTTTTGTTTCAGTCTTTTGAAGAAAAACTTGAGGAATTGTTTGTCTAAAAATTGAGCAGACATTAAAGTTAGTAAATAATGACCATTTGGAAAGAAGGATATGTGAGAACCTCGTGACAAAATTTGTATAGGTAATCACCCGTACGAAAATTAACACTGTGAAATGAGGTAAAATCGGGCCTTAATTTTTCAGCCAAAATTGGGCCGCAACGAACCAAAATTGGGCCATAAAAATTACAACCGAAAATGAACCAAAACTAACCTCACTAAAACGTAAATTCCTGAGCCACATTTTCAGCATAAATAGAGCCAAAAATGGAACAGAAATTCGATGGAGCTAAACAAGGCCTAAAACTGAACCAAAATTACGCTGTGAATGTGGCTGACCGGTAACACGGGAACCAGGCGTGATGAATGAGATATCGGTTTTCGCGTGCCGTGCATGTTTGAAATGTAAAACGAGTTACGTATATTAAGACAAAAAGTGAATTATCAATCTAAAAATAGACCGCTTCACCTCACTTGCGTTTGTAAACAACGCGTTTTATTTCAAGTTCACTGGAAATTCCAGACCTGACGCAAATACATACATTATTCTAATAAAAAAAGGCCGTGAAAAGAACTCCTGGCGTACTGCCAATGCAGCAACAACTTCCTTTGTCCAGTTGATAAAAAGGAGTCTGAACAAATTGATTTAAAAAATTAAATTACACAGACGTACCTTTCATTTCCTCGACGCTGGTAACTTTCTCAGCGGTTCTCAGCTACCATTTAACGTAATGTACCATGTTCCGACAGGGTCAATGATCACAATATATAATATTTGGGCAGTAATTTTTATACACCGGCTGTTACAAAGCTAATTGCGTAAACTATCATTCACTAAAAGTTATAATACTTTTGTACTTCTCGTGGCTTATCTATTAATGTTCTTGTAAAGGCTTACAAAATGACTGATGTTTTGTTCACATTTATAATTGGCCGCAATATGTAGTCGATCAACTAGTTACCACTGACACCACTGGCTTTGAGCAAGACGTTCAGTTTCGTCCGGGCGTAGGTCACTTGCTGTGTTTTAATAAAAGGCTTGATTAATCTCCTTTTCACTTGGTGGGTCTTTGTCATTCTGAGCGCAGAACGCCGGGATATAGTCTGCAAAGTAGAAATTTCAAAACGTAAGCCGACCATTTGAATTGAAATAACGAGTTCTGAAAATGTAATTACAATCTCAGTCATCGCGATTTCTCAATTTCTTCCTATAAAACTGTGGAGTAGCAGTGTTAGATACTACTAGAAAGAGCACGTTTAAAGGCTTGTAATTTAAGTAGCCGGATTGCTCAATTAACAGTTTTAGCTCGCAATGCAACCTGATGTTACAGTGAATATTTGAGGCCTTCCAAGGGCTAAAAGTGACATGTGACACGGCCATGAAAACTAGTGACATGGCGATTTTTAAAAAGCCACAAGTGACGTGATTACGCTGCCAAAATGCGACAGCGATATAATAAACAGTGAAAAACAACGGGGGCGTGCTCTCATATCATTCTTTAGTTTCGAATTATGGTTATAACTGCGGTAGCACATAATGACTAACGTCCACAATTCAGGCTAAGGTTACAGGTTCATTTCTTTTGTCATAATTTGTAGAAGTTTCAGCTCGTAAATATCAGCAATACATAGTAACTGTTTCGTTACATGATTCGTTAGCTTTGGCACCCAGTCACAGTAGTTTCTGCACATACGTAAATAGCTTTACTATGATAAACACGGTGCATGACAGTTCTAAAAAATGCCGTTAGTCACTAAAGGCGCCAAAACTTAACTTAAAATAGGCTCATATAACTAAGTGTACAAAGCTGTAGACAAAAGTATTTTAAATATAAGCTTGGAACACATACCTTTCTTTGCAGTCTTCAAGATGATTCCAATGAATCGTTGCTTCTCCCCATCACATCGCCATTTCACTTCTGCTTCATTGCCCGCTTCAAAAGGTCCGCGAAGCACACATCAGCTCTTGGGTATTATTATAATGACCACACTTACACTTTGGTCAGAATAAAAATACAAACGGCTATAAAAATCCATGTTTGGTTGATCGACCAAACGACTGCTCTTGACCACGAGAATTACAGAGACGAGTGTATTTACAAGGGAAATACTGTCCGCACACGATGCCACAAGCCGTTTCCTTGATAGTGTTGCCGGTTAACTGAATGGAAATGACCGCCAATTTTTTAAGGAACGAATAGAATGCGTTAAAGATTTGGTGATTGTGTTGCGTGCATGTCAGTGGCTCGTGTGCTTCAAATATGTCATAGTCGGTCACATTACTGCGACCACATTACACTGCCGAGCACGACATATCATTGCTCTCTGTTTTAAAATAAAGAGGCTCCGTCTAGATGATATGTTTCGGTATGTCTACTAACTGACCATTAAGGTACCAAGCCCCTCAACAAATATATTGAAATACAAATCCAAAAGACCCAGTAAAACAGATCTAACCATTAATGAAACTTCTCAAATTAAAGTATAACTCTGAATGTATCTGTCAACAGGTTTGACAATTAAGGCCACTTAAGCACGCAATCTTTTGACGTTAGAACAAGTACTTCTTTGTTCTTTCATGACTGTTTTCAAATTGAGTAAGACATTTCTCAGTAACCAGCTGCCTGAAGTTTTCTTCTTCAATCTTAGAAATGACCGATAATGACAACACCGGCGAAGTGCAAACGTGTAATGACCAAGATCAAGAAGAATTTAGCTCAGTTATTATTCCCATTTTTGCTGATTTGACGAACGCCTGCCAAAGAAAGTCAGGTCGCTTCGTCATTCTCATGCTCACTACCCACTGAAGACGAAACACCATTGCAAAGCGTGCCGATCAGACAACGAATCCCGAGCCTGCTGAAGATCAGCCGCGAATTTCACCAAATAAGCGAACTAGACTCGCAGATTTAAGGGATGGCATCATGGAAGATGAAGAAGATGAAACAATGGTTGAAGTGATGGTTGCCGACTGGTTAAACGATGTTTTCGAAATTTTTGGTTTCAATATAAATAATTCCATTAAGGCGCTCGAACAAAAGATCATAAGACAATCGTAAAGGCGTCCACGTTCTACGTTCAATAGTCCACAGACCCCAGACAACATGAATTTAAGATTGTCCTTGGGTAACCTGTCTAGTGAGTGGCTTCATTCGGCTCTGAGTGATCAGGTACCAATTGTTAAAGTGAAGTGAACATGATATTTTAAATAGAAGTTTATGTGTAAAAAAGCAAAATTTTACCTTTGTATTTGCTTTGTTTCGACAACATCCGGTGCTTCTTTATTCTATTTTGGTTACAAAGAGCCCTCGGCGTTAACACTGCACAGCATTGTTTCGTAACGTTTGCTAATAGCTTGTACGATGAAGGCCTCGGATACTTCAGCGATCACAAAAATGGTCAGCCTAAATTGCAGTCAAATAATTTTTGCTTCGTATAAGGCTCATTAAGTCGACCAAATTAACGACCTCAAAAAATTGGGTTTGTTTTTGGCTTTACCCTTTGAGGTTCACGACCTAAAATTCAACCTAAATTTCTTTGGTTCGGGCTGTTTGGTTCATCTTTGGTCGCCCTTTGGCTCTCTGTGCAGATTTAAGGCCTTAATTGGGCCCTATTTAGGTTCATTAGGGCCATAGAATTTCGTACGGGCATACAGTTTCTTGTTCAATTTGGAATTAACTTGCACGAGTGAGTTTTTCAAAAAGCTAAAATTGCACAAGCCGCTTCAGCTCGTGCAATTTCAGCTTTTTGAAAAACTCACAAGTGCAAATCAATTCCAAATTGAACGAGAAAAACCGTATGATTACTTATTAATAATATAAATAAAAAAGGTTCCACACGAAATGTTTGTCATCATTTTACAGTATATCATTGGCTTAGAAAATTTTCTATTGTCTTTCAGCCAATCCATATCCAGAATTTAGATGTGTAATCTGCACTGAATTACACTTTTTGGACTGGTGTTACACTTGAACTGCTCTACTCTCAGCCAATCAGAATTGAGTAATTTTTTCATGTATATTATTAAGTTATTTACTGTATTTCTAGTAACTTGTATCTGATATGTAGCATACAATGTCTCCCCACCCCCTTCCTGTAATTCCCTAAACCAAGAAATGTTTGAAAAGAAAATTCCACAGGCAAAGGCTTTTTCTCAACAGTGACATGCCAGGTAAAAGGGGCCAGTGTTCTGGATAACTTTCAATATCAGGGAAATACAGCTGAAGTTTTTTAAGGGATCTCGTCCTTAAATTTTCTTACTCAACAACTCAACTCAAGCCAGCTTTCTCAGGGTTTTAACCCCAAAACCTGCTCTTATCTGGAACATGGAAGGGCAAAATAAGAGGCATAATTAAGGGGTAACATGTTGAATAAAGCAAATCTGAGTGGAAACAAAGAGCAAACCACCTGTAGCACTTGGCACAAGATACTGACAAAGAAGTGCATTTTGATCAAATGGGTTTGTTGTTACTCAATTACCTGTTCTTCTTCAATTACATTTATTTACAAAATGATGGGTCTTACAGAAATTCTAAGGTTAGAGAATCATAAATTCATGTGAGGAAAATAACTTCAACTAATCTTGCTAAACAGTCTGGTGCGCTACAAAAATGACAATGTCTGTGATATCAAATTTTTGTCAACAACCTCAGTGGCTATTTCTGAATTTTGGGTATCGCACTGTTTAAATGCCCACAGACAGGGTGCTTACTCATTGAAAAAAACATTGTGTTAATTAACCCTTTAACCCCTAAGAGTGACCAGAGTTTAATTTCTCCATATAGTAACACTGGTAAATCAAATGTGAAGGTTGTGAGAAAAAAGAAAGTGATCAACAAGTAACAAAGGTCTTGAATATTTAATTAACGCTTTAAACCCTAAGAGTGATCAGCATCAAATTTCTCCTTCTTACGAGAATTAAGGACACGAGAATTAAGGACAGGATCACACAAGATGAATTTGCTTGATATTTTAACAGTTTCTCCCTGCTATTTCTATAGGAAATGTGTAGGGGTGACAAATGAGAATTTAAATTTTGATCTTAGGGTTTAAATTCTCCTCATCATTACCATAGAAAATGTATAAAGAACAGTGTGGAGAATATACATGTAGATGCCACTTATTAACCGAGAGTGAGGACATTACAGGGAAATCTCAGACCAAGGTTAATAAGTTATTTATTATATAGCCTTTTTAGCAATAATAAAACTCGCTTTCGCTGTGGCTCTCTTTGTCGCTCATACTAAAGAAGTACCTATATGCTATAGTTGTACTTTGTCCATATTTTTGTTGTTTTCGGCCACATGCTCGTAGCTTTTACTCACAACTCCAGCCAAGAAAAATTTTCATAATGCCCGGTCATTACAAGAAAATCTTGCCTGCTCAGCAGCCAATGAGAGCGTGTGTACTACAGATCATTTTCACGTACATGACGTCACGACGTTCATGTTGGTGCACAAAAACAAAGGAATGGCGGCCATGTTGGTGCACAAGGTTTCCCTCCGGGAATTGAACTCTATTTTTATGCAAATACTTTCTTTTGTTTCATTGTGCCAATATGGCTGCTGGTCACATGACTGAAAACAATCTATTGTAGCCATATAATAAATTCTGACATTAGAGTTCAATAGGGTAAGTTTTACAACATACGTAAACTGGTACCTTTAAAGCAGGTTATAAAGTTTTTCACTTTAGTGTCATCAAGGAATAGCTAAAAAGAAATATAAAAAAAACAACAAAATATATCCATAGCATAAGCATCAGCTAAGTCACAAAAAATGCCAACCCAAGATGTGGTTCCACTTTCTCTTCCCAGAAATGTGGGATTATTAAAATACATGTCATAAAACACAAACATTCCACTACCTAGTAACAGTTTATCAAAGATGCCTCTAGTTGAAAAAGGATTATGTGGCTAATTCACAACAAGGTATGATTCCGCAAGGATTACCAAACATCACATTTATTGTACAGTAATCCAAGATGGAGGTAAATGGAACAACGTGGTAACACTCAAACAACTTGAACTGATAAGCTAGAAGTCTGGGGACCAGTAATGTAATGACATGCTCCTCGTTGGGTACATACCATGGATGCACCAGAATAAAAGAAAAAAATGTTGCTGATCGAGGCATAGTAATGTCAGTGTGTGTATTCTCTGATAATGTGTGGATGATGTCAAAGCATGGTATGAACAAAGAAGAAATATGCTACAGGAAATATGCCACAGGAGAGTAGTGTGAACGATGTTCTTACCGCGTTTTGATGTCTTCCTTTCGGGATGCATTATTTAAGTACACACCCACTACTAAATGGAATCTATTTATTTCGTAGATTGTTTTCTTCCTTTGTTTAGCTTATGCCATAATTCATGTGTCCATACTTTAATCAAAAAGTCATCTAGACCAAACAAAAAAGTTGAAATTTCTTCTTTGGACACTGTTGAGCTACTTACTGTTGTGCAACGTAAGCTTAATATTCCAGCGTAGCACTCTGGAAAATATATACATCTTTCAACATCTTCAGCAACATTTGGAGATTGTTGGCACATTCATGGAAATCGGGTAGTATAAAGATAAAAATCTGCCTGTTAGAGCGCGATGTGTTTCTGAAAGCACCCAGTGACCATCCATGTACAGTATGGTCACGCAATCTTGCTTTAAAGAAGAACTAACGCCATTATGTTATACCGTTGTTATACCGCTACTGCACGCAGAACTGTACGCATAGTTTCCGCTGTTTTCTCGCCTTCGCTTACGTAACTACGGTTATTGTTCATCTGTGTTATGCGCTCCTGTGCACACACGTTGTGATCATATTTGCATTGTAACCTAGGTAACTAGTACCTCTCCGCGTCTTCTTTTTGCATTCATTTTGGTTTTAACGCCGATTAAACCAGTTGCTAGTTTGGAAGTCTGGCCTTATCCACTGGCGTGGTGGCAGCGGTTCGAAAAAGAACCCGCGAAGGACGCCAAAGTCTTCGTTTAATCGTCTCTCCGAACGTTTGTACTGGTTAACTAGAATTTTGTTGCCCAAGATGACTTCAAACAGAGCACCAAAACAATGGTCGCTGACTTCAAATGAAACCATCACTTCCATCGAGGCCTGGGAGAATAACATCAAATACATCTTGTCCCTCGATTCGAACTTTGCTAATTTTCTCACCGATGGTTCTACGTGGGGAAAAAAGACTAACGCTTCACCTCTCCGCGGCTTTATTAACGACGGCGAAACCGTACCCGCAGCTCAAAGACGTACGGCCGCCCAAAAGGTAGCGCATCTGGAGATGATGCTTGGTCAGATCGCCAATTACGCGCCCATCATCTCCCGTAACTCCATCGTTAAGAACTCAACGTCGATAAATGGTGTTTGGCAATCGATCCGTCAACATTATGGCCTTCAGTCCACTGGTTCCCGGTTCTTGGATCTCGCTTATATCTCTTTGAAAGCTGATCAACGTCCAGAAGATTTATTTCAAAATTTGATGGCCTTCATCGAGGACAATCTCCTCTCCACTTCAAGCGGTATTACTCATCATGGCCAAGCTCCTGAGGCCGACGAGGAGCTTTCTCCATCTCTTGAGAATTTTGTCGTTTTAACATGGCTACGTTTACTTCATCCTAATCTTCCTCGCCTCGTGAAGCAACGATACGGAACTGAACTTCGGAACAGAACCCTTGCTTCTGTCAAGCCTGAAATCTCACAGGCCCTGGATTCGTTACTCGACGAACTTCAATCTGGTGAGGAGTCAAAGGTGTTTCGCTCTGCACCCCAGATGGATCACCGCTCTGCTTTTACTCGCCGCAAACCTGCACCTAAACCCCGGCCTAGCAAGTCGTGTCCGCTGTGCCAACAGGCTGGTCGTCCCGATTTTCGCTCTCATTTCCTGAGTACTTGCAAGTTCCTTCCGGAGCAAGACCGTCTGTTCATGACCAGAGTTCGACACGTTGCTGGCATTGACATGGATGTGAACAACTTCGATTATTTCGAGTATGGTGAACTTGAAGACCCAGGCGAAACCGTGGTACGGAATTGTGCGCCTGAGGCACTCCCTACAATGGAACCCACGGTTTCTCGTCGTGTTAATGTTTCTCAGTCTCCGTTCCTTCACGCCTTTTACCGTCACCATGCCTTACGTCTGACCATCGATACGGGCGCCGAAACTAACATGATGAGGGCTTCTATTGCGAAACACATTGGCGCAAAGATCACTAAAAGCTCCCAGACCGCCCTGCAAGCTGATGGTCGAACCCCCTTATCAGTGGTTGGGGAAACGCGTGTCTCGTTGTTCCGCCATGGCAGATCCCTCACACTGGAGGCCCTCGTTGTAGAAGATCTTGACGTAGATATACTGGCTGGTACTCCATTTATGACTTTAAATGACATTGCTGTTCGTCCTGCTAGACAAGAAATCATTATCGCCGGTTCTGATGTTGCTTCCTATGACTCTTCGAAGACTCCTCAAGCCTATCACGCGATCAGAGCCTGTCACCTCCTTCGTGCTCCGCGCGTCAACACTACTGTCTGGCCTGGTGAGTTCATTGAAGTCGATGCCCCTCCAGAGTTACTTGAAGATTCTTCAGTCGCCATTGAACCTCGTATAGACTCAGTCTCATCTAGTCATTTAAAACCTACACATGCGTGGCCACAACCTGTTATCGTCCAAGCCGTCGGAGGCAAGCTGAGGCTCGTCAATGATACCGAGGATCCCCTGCTCATCCGCAAGAACGATCACTTCTGCCAGGCCCGCCTAACCGTTCCTGACCCTGTTTCAGACCCTCCTACTATCCAAATCTCCTTGGCCCCACCCAAGTCCACAGCTTCTCTCCTGTCACCTGCTGAGTCAATATCTGTTGATCCAGACGGTTTGCTAACACCTTCCCAGAAGGCTTCCTTCACGTCTCTCCTGAAAGAATTTGAAGCTGTCTTCGATTCCCGCATCCCTGGTTACAACGGCGCCGCTGGGCCTATCGAAGGAATCGTAAATATGGGTCCCGTGGAGCCTCCACAGCGTAAAGGCCGGGTCCCACAGTACTCGCGAGACCAACTCGACCTTCTCCAAGACAAGTTTGATGAACTTGAGGCACAAGGTGTCTTTCGCCGCCCTGAGGACTTGGAGGTTGTTGTTGAGTACCTAAACCCTTCATTCCTGGTGAAAAAGAGAAATGGCGGGTTCCGTCTGGTCACTGCCTTCACCGACGTGGGCCGGTATAGCAAGCCTCAACCTTCCCTCATGCCAGACGTGGATTCAACTCTCCTTAATATCGCCCGCTGGAAGTTCATCGTGGTTTCCGATCTGTCCAAAGCGTTCCATCAAATTCCTCTTTCGAGAAGCTCGATGAAGTATTGTGGTGTAGTCACTCCCTTCAAGGGTGTTCGTGTTTACACCCGCTGTGCCATGGGCATTCCTGGCTCAGAGACCGCTCTTGAAGAGTTGATGTGCCGCGTCCTGGGCGACCTTCTTCAAGAGGGATGCGTTGCCAAGATAGCAGATGACTTATATTGTGGTGGTGACTCCCCCCAAGAGCTTCTACTGAACTGGCGAAAAGTTCTCTTAGCATTGGATCGCTGTAGTCTTCGCCTTTCCCCTGAGAAAACCATAGTGTGCCCTGCTTCGACCACCATCCTCGGCTGGATTTGGTCCCAAGGCTCTATCCGCGCCTCTCCGCATCGTGTGGCAGCTTTGGCGTCTTGTGAACCTCCAAAGAATGTCCGTGGTCTCCGTGCTTTTGTTGGTTCCTATAAAATGCTTGGTCGAGTCCTAAGTGGTTGCGCAAAGCTCCTTGCTCCACTCGAGTCACTTGCTGCCGGCCGTCAATCCCAAGACACCATTACCTGGACTGATGAGCTACTAGTTTGTTTTCACTCCTGCCAAAAGCAACTTTCTTCGAACAAATCCATCACTCTGCCTAAACCCGAAGACCAACTGTGGATCGTGACTGATGGTTCAGTGAAGATGAGTGGACTCGGTGCCACCCTGTACGCCCTCCGCGACCAGAAACTCCACCTTGCTGGCTTCTTTAGTGCCAAGTTTAAGAAACACCAAGCTTCCTGGTTGCCATGCGAAATAGAAGCCCTGTCAATCGCTGCTGCCGTTAAACACTTTGCCCCTTACATAATTCAAGCCAAGCCTAAGTCGTACGTCCTGACGGACAGCAAGCCTTGCGTTCAGGCTTTTGAGAAGTTATGTCGTGGTCAGTTCTCCTCCAGCCCGCGTGTTACTTCGTTCCTGTCAATTGTTAGCCGTTATCAAGTTTCCTTACTTCACTTATCCGGCTCCGCGAACCTTCCGTCCGACTTTGCCAGTCGTAACGCTCCTCCCTGTGACGACCCTCGCTGCCAGATCTGTTCGTTCGTATCGGAAGCTGAGGACCTGACTGTTCGTCAGATTACCGCTCAGGATGTACTATCGGGCCACGCAACTCTCCCCTTCACAAGTCGCCCGGCTTGGATTCAGACACAACTTGAATGTCCTGACCTTAGGCGTGTCCACTCACATCTTAAGCAAGGTACACGTCCATCGAAGAAGCTGACGAACATCAAGGATGTTAAGCGTTATCTGAATGCTGTTTCAATTTCTCGTGATGGCCTCCTTGTCGTTCGACGTGACGAGCCTTTCTCGCCTGCACGCGAGTGTATTGTCATTCCTCGTTCAGTAATAGACGGCTTCCTCTCCGCTCTTCACGTGAAACTGGACCATCCCTCACGCCATCAATTGAAGCTGGTTACGCAGAGGTACTTCTACGCATTGGACCTTGACAAAGCGCTGGACCGGTGCTCTCAGAGCTGCCATCTTTGTTCATCCCTGAAGAAAGTTCCTTCTACTCTGGTTGAGCAATCCTCATCTGATCCTCCTGATGGTGTCGGTATCTCATTCGCCGCAGATGTTATAAAACGCTACCGTCAACTGATACTTGTCGTCCGCGAGACCACAACCTCCTACACAACCTCGTGCTTGCTAGATGACGAACGCCGTGAGTCTGTTCGTATCGGCCTCCTTCGACTTTGCCTCGAGTTACGCCCCCTAGCCGGTCCACCTTCTGTCATAAGGGTTGATCCTGCACCTACTTTCAGAGCATTGTCCAATGACGAGTCCCTCCGACAGTTTGGCCTGGCACTGGAGATCGGGCGCATCAAGAACCCTAACAAGAACCCAGTGGCCGAAAAGTCTATTGCCGAGCTTGGAGACGAATTACTTCGTCTCAGTCCTAGGGGTGGCCCAATTTCGCCCCTTACTTTGGCCGTCGCAACCGCCAATCTGAATACTCGTATTCGCAACAGAGGATTGTCCGCCCGAGAGATGTGGTTCCAACGCGACCAATTCACGAACTCGCAGATTCCTGTCGACGACCTCAAGCTACTCAGGGAGCAACACTCCTTTCGCCTTCATAACCATCCGGCAAGCGAGAGATCCAAGGCTCCTGGGCGCAGTCCTCCCACCCCACCTGCTATTGACGTCGGTGACCTTGTTTACCTCACATCAGATGGCTCCAAGAATCGCGCTCGTGATCGTTATCTCGTGGTATCTGTCGATGGCCTGTGGTGCAATGTACGGAAATTTGTTGGCTCTCAGTTGCGTTCTTCCTCTTACCGCGTTAAACGAACGGAGTGCTATCTGGTTCCAGAGCACGTGGACCCCACATTTAACCCTCCACGCCGGTTTAACGACGATGACTGTCCAGCAGATGTCCTCGAGGAATCCCCTAATTCTCAGACCATCAATGAAGGTCTGGTTTCCCAGAACATCAACGAAGAACCTGCCCCCTCCCAGAACATTCCAGTTCCGTATGTCCCACAGGTCCCAGGTGAGCTTGCTACTCCTCCTGGTCCTCTAGCAGTTGTTCCTTGCCAAGATTCAGATGTTTCCACAACCCCTCCGGATGTATCTTCCACCCCGTGTCCAGATTTACCTGTTTTTCCTCCGAATCCTGTGCCCGACCAGTCCTCGCCTCCCTCCCGCTGTCCAAGTCCACGGAGATCCAGCCGCCCTTCTCGCCGGCCTGCGTATCTTAGAGATTATGTTTGTTAAATTGATATGAACTGCGTATTTAATATTGATATGAACTGCGTAATTGATATGTACTGCGTATTCAATATTAATATGAACTGCGTAATTAATATGAAATGAAGAAGGAAGAGGAAGTCACGCCATTATGTTATACCGTTGTTATACCGCTACTGCACGCAGAACTGTACGCATAGTTTCCGCTGTTTTCTCGCCTTCGCTTACGTAACTACGGTTATTGTTCATCTGTGTTATGCGCTCCTGTGCACACACGTTGTGATCATATTTGCATTGTAACCTAGGTAACTAGTACCTCTCCGCGTCTTCTTTTTGCATTCATTTTGGTTTTAACGCCGATTAAACCAGTTGCTAGTTTGGAAGTCTGGCCTTATCCACTGGCGTAACAATAAATAAATCATGAAGTTCACTACAGAAAAAAAAAATTAGTGGAATATGTTTGTTGTATTATACCTGTCCCTGGTGGTCAACGTAATAAAAGTACTCTCGCACTTTAGCAGATGCTGACTGACCCTGCACGTAAGTTGCAAACCGTTGTACATGATGTGACAACAAAATCCGCCGACACGGCCCGTAACACGTACGCCTCAACAAAGCCAGCATCATCTGTGAGGGCTGCAATGTTTCTTCTGAAGTCCAAGTACAAGAGGGATTTCTGAGCGTAAAGTATGGTAGACAAACAAGGCTGTTTATATTACGTAACCCAAGCAAATAGACGTTACACTGCTCGGTTTGTTTTTTTCATTTTGACAGTGAATTGTGACCGCAGGGCATTGTGGGTTGATTGTACGCATGCTCTTTTTATGGGATCGCTGAATTGTTAATTAATCGGGAAGCGGGCGCGAATTTTGCTTAGTTTTGTTGAATTGAATTGTCAAGGAAAGTTTTGCCGTCTTTCACAAATATTTCCTCTGTTTCTCTTGAAAAGATTGACACCTCGGTGAGGATGTGCTTTAAATAATATGTGATACTGTCGCTACGAAGGTATGGTCTGGGAAACTGTTGGCTGGAAGCTCTAAGTGAAGATCTTAGAAAATGGCGGCACCGCAGAAACGATCGTGGAAACTTCGTAAGTATGCGTGACAGCAGTCGGCTTAGATTCTGAGGAGGTCAGGGTGATACTTTCTCTAAAGTATTGTGCATTATTTAACTCAGTTTAAACTGTAACTTATGTGTGATCTAAATTCAATAAATTAAGTTAACTCTATCGAATTAACGAGCGTAAAAGATATAGGGCGACCCACCATGTGTTCGCGAATTCATTGGTTGAAAGCTAAAATGAGGATTTTTAAGGCAAGCTTTCGAACTACTGGAAGAACATTATAGCTCTTGGTTTTTCTTAGATAGTGCGGCGTCGTTTGACGGTCTAGCTAGCCTGGCTGTATTGTGCAAATGATGTCCCACAGAAATGTTACATGTAAATCGTTTGTTTAGCTCTTTGTGAAACGTTCCCCTACTGTACTAGTCCATGTAACTTACTACGTGGGATGCCGGAAGAATTTCCCTCAACGATAGTAAAACTGCCTAAAATTCCTTTTATCGTTGAGACATGCAAAGTATTACCTTTAATTCGTAAATGCGGTTGTAGTAATTATGATGTTTACCCAAGAAATAATTCTGTATTCAGAGTGTCGGATGTGATTTGAATCTTAACTGTCATTGAAAAGACTTAGCGGATTCGTGGGAGGTTAATCGCATATAGGTGGTTGCATTAAACCTATTCAATTATTTACCAGACAGTGGCATTTCCATGAGCTGTACTAAAAACATCTTTGAATAAAAGCACACATTGTGTACAATGTGCTGTAAATGTTTGTGTTTAAACAGTTAAAATTTGTCATTAATAATTAAGCCAGGCCTTGGCAGGTTATAAGTATGTGTAATCAAATGGTGATGAGTGAAATTAGGGAATAATTTCACGTGCGTTTTGTCCAAATTGTAATAATTTCCGGAGCCTTCAGGCTCGGGAAATTATTAGAATTTGGACAAAACACAAGTGAAATTATTCCCTAATTTCACGAGTATACCATTTGATTACCTATTAATATCATGGGTGACAAATTACGCTCACAATCGTGGGTTTTTGACTTGTTTATTGTATCGAGAACTCCACGCATTGAAATGTTCAAAGCATACTTCCGGCTAAAGTTCACAATTTTTTTTAATTTTTGGACAAGAAGCCCTTTGAAATCCTTCTTGCTATTTACAAAATGTTTCAAAGTTGAGTCAACTGTCAAATCTTCGTTTCATGATTTGCTATAATTCGTCATGAATGAACTGAAAATGGCGCCCGTGTAAATGCGCCCAAAATCTGATCGCGGTCATCTGTGTATTTGTCTCCAAGTTAACACACTTTGAAGTATAAATTGTCGCTTAAAGTTTATTATATGGCCAAAGCAAACTGGGCTAGATTAAATTCAATCGAAAATGTACAAAGTTAAAACTTTAAGAGCTCGTAAGCATATCCATAACATCTTTGAACCTGGAGCGCCATCTTGACACAAAACGTTGCCATGGCAATTTTGTAATTTCACATGTGAAATTATAAATTAACTCTGAAATTTTGCACCAAAATTAAGGAGTAATTTGTCACCCATGATATCATAAGTGAAATATTAGGCTACCCAAAATAACTTAGGTTCTAAAAATGGTTCCAAAAACATGGATTACCAGTGTATATTCCCAGTATTTTTCTTCCAGAGTAGTCCCAAAAATGCACCCAAGAGTTTGGAGTCCAGTTATAGGTCTCCATTAAAGCATCTTCAAAGATTTTGAAATCCTTGTGTACGAAGACTTTTTCAGTTTGTTATTGTTCCAAATTTACAGAGGAGTTTGTGGCACATGGGTCCAATGTGTCCTGCCTGTCACTGGGTCCTTCTTCAGGCCGAGTTATGGTGACAGGAGGAGAGGACAGGAAGGTGAACATGTGGGCTGTTGGCAAACCAAATGTTATCTTGGTGAGGATAATTGCTTTTTGTCAATGTGACTGCTGTCTTTTTGGTAAATTTGAGACCATCTACTACATATTTTAAAGATTCATCTGTATGCCTTAGAAATAGATCCAGCATAAGACCAAACATAAACACAGAACATTTTAATTTTTTGATGAATAAAGACTCGTCATTATTATTCTAATCAATATTTGGTTAGTTATACATATTTAAAATGCTAACAAAAAAATCCCGATATTTTGGATCTATCATGATGCCACTGTCAAAGTAAATGGGAAAAGAAACTGTTGTGCAAGACTAATGGTCCACTAAATTATAGCAAAAGTATTCTTATAAGTTTTGTCATTTGTTACGATCTTTATTATGTTAATTTAGTGAACCATTAGTCTTGAATAACAGATTCTTTTTCCATTTACCTTGACAATGCGTCTTGATGATTCCAAAATGTCGGTGTCTCACCTGTTTTTACTTGTCTATCATTACTGTTATTATTAACTGCTCAAAGCAGCTAAGAACATTTATCTGACCACCAAGACGTTTGCTTTGACATCACCTTACAGACACTGTCAGGGCACACGAGTCCTGTTGAATATGTGAAGTTTAATGCTGGAGAGGACTTAGTTATCGCTGGGTCTCAGTCAGGAACTCTCAAGATATGGGACCTAGAAGCTGCTAAAAGTAAGCCTAGATCCATTCGTTGACATTAATGATTATGATTATAATGTATATTCTGCAACAATTTGATGTTATGTCCTTTTGACTTTTATAAAATATAAATTAAATTAATAAGGATTTATTGCTTCTACTGGACCTCAGCCACTATGTCTGCCATAATTTTTTCTCCCTGCCATCATTCATACTCTCCTATTTCTGTTTAAGTACACTTGTTTAGAAGCACCTTTACTGTCCCCTATGATCAACTTTCAGAAAGTCAAGAATTGTTGCGATGGAGAGGTTGCTTTGATCATATTTCATTTTGTCATTTGGCATGTGTGTTTAATCAATAAAAGGTTGAATTTGTCATAACCTGGAATTACAGTGTAATATTTCTCCCATTTCAGTTGTAAGAACCCTTACTGGCCATAAAAGCAGTATTAGAGGCATAGATTTCCACCCATATGGGGAATTTGTGGCTTCAGGGTCTTTAGACACAAATGTTAAGGTTAGTCTAAGCCCACATGTACACTTAAGCATTTAGAATAGCTCTAATTATAACATAATCAGGGTTTTTGAGAAGCCAGTATCTGGGGGCACCCTGCTGAACCCAGTTTGTAAAGCAAAATTCATTTTGGTAATGAAGTTCTCCATCCATATTCCATTTTCTGAGATGTAAACCTTCTCCACAAATAATAAATGCTTCTCTTGAGAAACCTTCTGTAGGTATGAAATTACATGTATATGCTATTTAACCTCATGGGCCTGTTCAATGCTTTGTTAACCTTTTTACCTCTCAGCCTTCCCACTATTTGACTACTGTTCTTATTTCTTTTGCAGCTTTGGGATGTTAGAAGAAAAGGCTGTATAGTCACTTTGAAGGTATTGTGGTTATATGCTTCTGGTATACACTAATAATTTAACAAATTTTGGTCAGTGTATTGTTGATTTTCAGGCAATGCTGAACTTACCAGTTTTGACCTCATCAGAGGATGATCACAGTTTCATTATTTTTCTAACGACTTTGTGCAATTTTTCTTGTTTTTAGGGTCACTCCGATGGCATTAATTTTGTAAGGTTTAGTCCGGATGGCAGATGGATAGTCTCAGCATCTGATGACAACACAGTCAAGGTATATGCCAAACTACTCAATTAGGTTCTCATACTTACAAAAACATTGATGTATGGGATGTTTTCTTGGCCCTGGGAAGTCATAGCCTTTTAGAACTTGTATGTGTATTTTTTTAGCCCCTATACTGTATGTGATGTGAGAACCAGAGGAAGCTTGTGCGTTCCAGCTTGCATATGTTATGCTAATTTATTTATTACTTTGAAATGCCCACAATGCATATTTATGACATTTTTTTGTTGCTTTTTCAGTTGTGGGATTTGACATGTGGAAAGTTGCTACATGACTTCAAGCAACACACTGCTCCTTCAACTTGTGTAGAGTTTCACCCTAAAGAGTTTTTGTTAGCAACTGCTAGTAATGACAGGTTTGTGTTCCATTTCAGAACTGACAAACATAATGATCAAATAATTTCTCTGCTTCAAACAGGTTCAATTTAGTTTTAATTTGCAGTCTGTCATCTTGTTGGGATTTGATTGAGGTTTTCAGCAGGATGACAGCAGGATGATTTGCCTGGGGTCTCAGACTGGAACCATGGAAATAATTATTTACAACTGTATTAAACTGGTTTAGAACTCAAAAATTAATAAATAACAGCCAGGTACATATTTTCTGTGTGGCTGTTAGATTATGTCCTGGAATTGAGGAAAAGAAGACTACCGATAACAAAATCAGATTTTTATATAATCTTTTTTTTTTTTTAATTTCAGAACGGTGAAGTTCTGGGACTTAGAAACGTTTCAACTTGTTTCAAGTACTGATCATGAGACTAATGGCATCAGGTAGGTCTGTTACATTTTTTAATAACTTGAAGTCCTTATTGGCTCAGTATGTTGTGTGTCTTGGAACCATTTCTGTTGCTCTTTGTTTTTGACAAAAGAGAAATGTTGTATGTGAAATGCTTATACACCGTATTAACAAGTTTAAATAAATACCTTCCCCAAAGAAAATGTTACCCTCAGAAAAATGTTAATATGTTTATGTATCTCTTTTCAGGTGTATTGCATTCCACCCTGAAGGACACTCTTTGTTCAGTGGAGCTCAAGATTCTATGAGAGTCTATGGCTGGGAGCCTGTTAGATGTTATGATAGTTTTTCTCTTGCTTGGGGAAAAGTTTCTGACATTGCAATTTCCTCAAGCCAGTTGGTAAGCTACTGCACTTTAGATCTTGCCATAGAAAATACAGCCAAACAGAATGCAGTAAAAGTGTTGTGTATTGGTTGGTATTTCACCATTTTGTTTGTATGAAAAGTTGTTAGTTTGTGTGACATTGTCAAAGTGGTGCATTACCGCTGGTGTTTTGGGAGCTTTGAGGCTTAGAAGGTTAAATGGGATTGAAAGGATCAGTACATAAATTTACAGCTTTGAAGACCCGATCTGTTAACTTGTCTGGTGTTCTAAGCATCAGTGACACCATCACTACTCTACTGTGTTTTTTTCTCATAGATTGGTGCATCATTCAATCAAACAAATGTTTCAGTGTGGGTTGTGGATTTGGGGGTAAGTATAATTTAATTATCATCAATTTTCTAGCCTATTAATGTTACTGACCATGATATTTTTCATTTTTTGTTTAAGCATTTAGAGGACCTTATAGCAAAGTATAATGACAAAACAGCAGATGTAGGAAACAATGTAGTGGTAAGTGACACTGTAATACTCCAAAACAGATAAACTGATCTACTGTAAGTTGGTATGATGTGTTTCTTTAATCACAATCCAATGGTCATGTTTTCACATCATCCATGCATCATAAAAGTTCACAAGCACACCCCTTATCTTACAACGCAGGCATTTTTGTTAGTCACTGAGGCAGAATCCTCTTAAAAAATATTTTATTTTGTTAATGGTTTCAGTATGAACCTTGCACTGGTTCCCTTAAACCCTATCAAAATGATCAGCATTAAAATTCTCCTAACCCTTGTACTTTTAATACCGTATGAAACAGAGTGGTCATGCAAATTAAGGACAGGATCACGCAACAATTTGCTTGATATTTTAACAATGCCTCCCTGCTGTTTCCATAATAAATGTGTAGGGACAACAAGTGAGAATTTAAATTTGAACATCTGTATTTTGTATTTCATCCTGTTTCTGCAAAAAGCGAAATTATCGGAAACCCTTGTTTTTTCACAACTCATCAAACTGTTAATAAAAATTTAATCATCTCTGCATACATACAGGTGGGTGTACCAGGAGAGCAAAAGCCACCCCAAGTAGTGCCATCCACCAAGACGTAAGTCCTGCTCTGCAAATAATCTGGGATAGATCATTGACAATTATGTTTTCTTTATCATGCCAATTAAAATATTAAGGCTCTGTCACCCCGGGATTGTTTCAATGCAGCTACCACTTTTTATTCATAGAATATTTTCCAAACATTTTACAGTATGTTATGTTATATGTTCATCCATAGGACTTCTAACCTTTTAGTTATTGAACATTTTTTCATCTCCCATTTTTTTGTTCACAGGTACCCCATTGATAACAGTCCTGTGACTGAAGGGGTTTCCCTGTGTTAATATGAACTATTATTACATTAAAAAACTCTGTTTTTTCTCATCACGTTTTGAACTTCTTGCATTACCTATTCACATGGATTTTCATCATTGAGGTGATTCTTTCATTGGCGTTATTGGTTGTGGCAGGTCAGCTTTACCTCTTTTACCTTTTTATCTTCATCGCAGACCACCTAGGAAAGCTTTCAGTACAGAAAGACCTCCAACTACATCTTCAAAACCAAGGTCTGTACCCTCAATAGTCTGTTTCTCCAATTTGGGTTTAACCACACAATGCCATAAACCCAAACATCACTGAACTTCTTCTACTTGTTTCTGCTTTCTTAAAACACTCATTGGGAGAAAAATGTTTGAATTGATGGCAAGACAGTTCATATTTGGCGATGAATGTGTTCTAAGGAAAGCAGCTGGGTGCCCAAATTCTCTAAACGCTTTAAATCCAAGGCACCCAGCATATACTGTAAGTTTGGTGCAAAAACCAATATTTCCTGGTTGCCCAAAGGTGAAAGTACATTTAAGGCACCAGGGACAACAGGGCACCGCTTGAAGACATCCCTGTTTGACAATCTCTTTTTCATGATTTTTTGTGATTAAAATACAGTAATGTGGCAGTATTGAGGTGAAAGAATAAAAAATCACGCCAAATGTCCTTATTCACTCAGATCAAAAGTGGAACATCCTGCTGTGTCCGAGGAGCCAGATAGTAATGAAGGAGAGGGTAATAACAAACAGAGATTAGAAGCACCTGAAGATATATTTAGAGCAAAAAGCAAACTGGGTGAGTTGATGTGAGGCAGGTTCTTCAACCATAATTCTTTTAATGCCCTTACTTTCTCTAATTCAAATTGATTTCACATTGTACGCAATCTTCTGTCATTAGTTAGTTTAGAGTTGAGTTAAAATCATCATTTATACTTCTCATCAGGAGTCACTTCTTTTGCTGTCTGCTCTTCAGAAAGAAGCCTGGTTTGGGATGTCAACATACACAGGGGTTTCAATAAGTTTTGAAATAGCAATCTGAACCAACCAAAGTACATGTAGGTGGTTACCTGACAAAGTTGACAGCAGTTTTTGCTGGTTACTGGCTTCTAATGAAACCTCCACATACATAAACGTTATATTGTTTTCATTAAAAATATGTCCAGTATATAAGTGGTGTACAGAGTCCTTTCTTGCCCACACTGTACTTGGTAATAATTATAGCCTTGTTGCCTTTTGTTTTTCAATATTAAATAAACAAATTTGCTTCCCATTACCATCACAGATCGTACACCTCCAACGCTGAAACATGAACCATTCAAACCTCCTCTTGACAATCCTCACTCTCCTGGTAAGATGAAGCAGTCAAAATAATGATTTTTAGCTAAATCAATGTTTCTTTTTTTCTCTATGATATTTTGAAATATCTGTAGTTTCACTTTGGGTGGTGATTTTTTCGGTTATCAGTGATCACTATTATGTGGTCTCAACTAAAGGACTTCAACTTGAAACAATAAACATGACTTCGAGGCTCCAGCAACTAAAATAAGAAATTGTACGAATTTTTCGCCAGAGCCTTGAGGTGATGTCTTTTGTGAGAGTGAATTTTAATATATCGAAATTGGGTTATTATCTTATTGTTTGTTTTAGTGTGTTATTGGTTAATTGATTGATTGATTGATTGATTGGTTTGATCAATTCCTTGATAGTTTGATTTATTAAATGATTGATTGATCTACTGCAGGGCCTCTTAAACAGCCACCCGTTGCCGCCTCTGACCCTGTTAAACCTTCCAAGGTATGATATTTTTTAAGTGGGCTTTACTATGGTGATTTGCACCTCTCCTGATGTTTTGCCTTTCTTGTGTGTCACCCCCCTTGGACCTCACTGCTCAGAGGAAGAAATAATGTGACTTTAAGTAATGTACTCAACGATGTGAAATATCTTCATCTAGATCATGCAACAACATTGATCAACCATCTCCCAATAATATCTCACACGACGTTTCTGCCATTATGGGAGCCATTCTGTAAAGAACTTGTTTTTCTTTAAAATACTTAATGCATGCAGATCCACAGTATTGCTTTTTATATGCAGTAACCTCATGATAGCATAGATTGTGTGATGCTTTGGTCTTTCAGGATGCCATAGTGGAGTCTATCATCCTGTTGAAGCCAACAGGAAGCCAACATTTTAACAGTGTTACAACTATTTACTAGTTTTTTCTTTTCAGATCACAAAAAATTAATACTAACAATGTTGTCTGTGCTTAGCCACCTTCAGTGACGGAACAAGTAAGTCAAAAACAAATGATTCCATCTGAAAGAGACAAACCAGCTGGACTACAGTTATCAGATTTTCTTCCAGTGAGTGCCATTTTCCTTTGATCGTGTCAATACCTTAGTTCACAAAAGCATTTTTTCCTTTTCAAACAATAATTATTACACTGCAATTGTGTTGCACTGCACTTGTGATGATTTCATGCATCTGGGCTCAGCGGTGTAAGGTGTGATTGGAGCTAATCCTATTGAGCTAATATACCAGTAGCAACCTGTAGCTCAATGTTTATTTATTGCATTAACCCAGTCTTTCCCGTAAAACCGTGTACACCAGAAAAAAAAATCTGGAATGTTTATTGTTTTGCAACCAATCAGAAGCAACATGAAACCATAACCTAATTACCGTTACTGTTTGTAGTTTTCTCACGCGTGATTGGCTTTTTACTTGAAACACAATATCATTCCATAGATATTTCTGGTGTTCACTGCTCTACAGGTTACCGGTTACCGCCTGAAAAGGAGAACACTGGATCTTTGGATACTATTTTGACTGCCCAGACTCTTGTGTACCTTCTTTGTTTTACCCAAAGTTTCAAAGAGTTCTTAACAGTATTGAACAGTTCAACGTCTTGTTCAAAGTGGTCAACAAAGAACTTAATTGAAGGGAAAATAAATTCTGTAGTTTTTAAACTAGTGTTTTGGCAATAAGTGAGAAGACCTTCTTGCAGGGGCTTGCATGCAAGGAGGTTCAGTCATGTTAAATAGTAACTAAAGTAATACTTCATTTTCTCAATCTTAGGCAAGAACACCCATCGTTAACGACCCGTCACAAAAGGATGTATACAACGAGCATGATTTCCAACCAAAACACCCTGCCATGTCTGAATCAGAAGCTGTCTCCACACTCACAAAAAGTAAGAAAAAGTGGAATGTTTTGAATTGTTAGATTGTTGACAAATCACCAGTACTTACATGCACAATAGGGCTTGTCATTTTGTGGAACTTTGCACAACAGATGGTGATATTCAATTTCTGGTCTGATTAATTAGTAATGATTTGATGTTTTATAATGAATTTTTGTGTTGTAGGTCATGGATCTATTGCTGCAATTATGTCATCAAGACTTAAAAACTTAAGCACTGTTGCAAGATACTGGGCTGATGGAGATATAAAGGTCTGCAAAGCCTTTTCCTAGGTGTAGCTGTAGTCTAACTGTAGTACAAATTTAGTATTAGCAGCTATAACATTAAAAATTCACTATACAAAGGATGACTGCAAGCTCGTACAAATTATTATTAACTTACAGTGTTCGCACATTTCTCAGATTAAGACTACCTGAAATACAACATTTGTCTGTTTTAAGTACTCTGTGACAATCCCAGAAATAGTGACAAACATTTTTCTTGACTGATTATTGAATTTAATATTGGGGAAGATGCTGATAACTGAATCAACAGGAAGTAGATCATGCATGTGCAAAGGCAGAAATTAGCAAGTAGGGAAGTACCAGTTGCTGAACTATGCAAAAAACTCCAGGGCTTGAAATTGCAACTCACTGGTCGCCAATGCAACCAGAAAATTAGCATTGGCGACTAGTTTTTCGGAACTGGCAACTCGCCTCTGCTCCCAAAATGATAAATTGACCTCCATTTTTGATACAGAAGAACATCTGGATATGGTCACTAGAAAGTTTAAATTTTGTTTCCACAAAGTAAAATTTCTGTCATTGATCTTAAATTTTCCTCAAAACGTATCATTTCCATAAGTAAGCAACGAAATAAGACCAAGTGTACTTGTGTTTTCAAAAAGTTTTGCTTTCATGCAAAGCAAGGTAAAAAAAATGGCGACCATATTTTTCTTTCCAGTCTTTTTTTTTCTCCTGGAAAAAAACTTAATTTTGAGCCCTAAACTCATTTATTTTCTTTGGTTTCAGAGTGCTGTGCAAATTGCTGTAGATATGAACGATCAAGCCATATTGGTGGATGTACTTAATGTTCTTTGTCTAAAACAGTAAGTAATTAGCATCCAGCTTTTATGCTTTGATGTATATTTTACTGTTAGCAGATAATGTAGTCAAGTGGTACATGTAGTTTGAATGTCTAGATTTATCCATAAGTATTCAGCCTAAAGAAAGGTGTGACAGGTGTAATTCAACCCAGACTCTCTTTAGATAGTGAAATAATTATATGAAAAAGCATCTATTTTATATTAAGTTTGCCAGATTTGTGTCTGTAGTTAAGACAATGTTCCAGGCAAGAGTGGGTCATGGGAAGCTTGCTCTCCTCATGTTTCTGACCTGTTCCTTAGAATTAGTAAGGCACAGGTCTGTTCAATCCCTTAAAATCACATAAACTAACCCTTTGATTTTGAGAGTTATTTGGAACACTGGTTACAGTTAAGCAAATTCCTCTTTTTGATGGGGGTATATTTCAAATCTAGATGCTTACGGGTAATATTGGACGTGTACTACATAAACAAAATTGGTATTTAACAAATCAAATATTTTCAGACCCCAAACTGGCTGTAGGCTGAACGTTTTGTTATTTGTAAGGCATAGGGGAGTTGGAATTTGGAATTGGCAAGTACAACACTGTACCTTTGAGCTACTCTTAACCCCCCCCCTTCCTTCACCCCCACCCCACACCTCCCCTCTCCCCACCCCTTGCCCCCTCTACAGTGGTGAAGACTAAATTCCTGAATTGAAGGATGTGAGTTGAGTTCCAGTTCAGTTACAAAATAACACTCCTCAATTATCTCATTAGGGAGATTTAGCAAAGAGGACAGCAATGCCACAAAACGATAGGCTTAATGCACAAAAACAATCATTCTGCACATGTGTTATAATGTTTTGTACATTTCTTTGCTGTCCTCTGCAAAACAACAATGTTGAATGACCAAATTATTGAGAAATGTGAGTGCATGACTGTAGATTTTTGCTTCTTTATTCTTACTTTAACAAACAACTAGACACATAAATAAAGGATATGTATGTATGCATGTACATTCCTCAGCATATTTTTCCATAATTGCAAAAGAGTTTGAAAAACGAGAAGAAGTGATGTTTTCGTTGCCATTGCTTTTTCCATTGCTAAAACTCCCTATTATTGCAATGTGGCCTACAGTCGTTAGGAGAAGGGAGCTTGGAAAATGAAAGATAGCTCAGTATGTAAGACAGTGAGGGGATTGCTGACTAGATCAGATGCAGATCACAAATTTAACAGTTTGAGAACCTGTGCCTCTGTGGTAAAACTAAACAGCAATTGTGTTTCTCTTTTAAGGACCCTGTGGAATCTGGATGTGTGTTCATTATTACTTCCTCATCTGAAAGACCTCATTAGCAGCAAATATGAAAGGTGAGTGTCTTTTAAAAGAGGATAGTGTGATATGACAAACAAGTTTTGCAAGCCAAGTTTAAAAATCAGCATTTGCTTTGTTGCTTGATGCTGCTTAAATGTTAGTCACTAATTTTACAAAGATCGTGGAGCTACCGGTAAATGGAAGTTTGTTTGTCCAACAGCTATGTTCATAGCGGGGCTTCAGCAATCAAGTTAATTCTACGAAACTTTGCTCCAGTCATAAAAAGCAATATGGCAGCTCCTCCTGTGTCAGTTGGAGTTGACCTTGTCAGAGAAGAGAGGTGAGGTGGAAAATATTATTTTGTGTTGTTAGTTTTGTTGAATAAAGTAGATATACACTGGGTCAGGGTTCAAAATAAAATCAGAGCCTTTAGCCTGAATTTATAGGCTTTTTTTTCCCAAGGCTGATTTTTTCGCCGATCAATAGATGAAATTTTCTATTGCTTCCGTGAAAAATCACTGGCAAGTGTGACCAAAGTGCCGGCTGTCACCAGCAGCCTGCTGCTATTTTGAACCCTGTGGGTTGTCCCTGCCACTGATCTGTAACGTTACACATCTAATGAGAAGTTTCAACAGACACTGGAACAGTCAGGAAAATGAATTTTGCAGGAAGAAATGATTCTTGATAGTGTAAAAAAGCTTTAAATGTAAATATCCAGGGCATGTAGCAGCTCTCGTAAGGTCTCATGAGACTGCTTTGCAACCCCACAGGTGAACCAAAGAACAAACAACGGACCCTATCCCTAAAACAATTGAAGTGCTACACTATGCCTGCCTATGAAATTTAGAGCTTACGAGAGCTGCTACAGTACCCAAATATCCAGGAGATTTCTTACACTTTAATATCCATTAATTTTATTTTTTTCTTGGTCTAGTTGAGTTGAAAGCCATCTTGTCGTGGCATCATTGTTTCACTGCCTTACCCTTCGTAAATCAAATTTATTGGTATTATTGTAATTATTAAACTCCTGTAGTGTGATTGTGGTGGTGGTGATACGGTAGTGATAGTGTGGCCATATTCATTACATAGTGTTAATGATGTATGGTTTGGCCATATCTAAATTGACAAGAAATATTGTTTAGTAAAATAATAGTATTTTGTATCCATTTTCAGACAGTTAATTTTAAAGTACCCGTGGTGTCACCATTTTTCTCATTGTAGGTATAACAAATGTCACAAGTGCTACTCACATCTGCAACATGTTCGGGAAGCACTTACAAGTAAAACAAGTATGTCTGGTAAAATGGGAAGCTTGTTCCGCGAGATGTCATTAGCATTTTCTGCTTTGGATTAACAGTAACTAAAGGTACTTGAGAAATGGGAGATGATAAATACCACGTCATGGTGGAAAGTCTGCTTGGACGCTTACTTTGGTCCCCAGCTGTGTGGATAACAACAATGACTGATTTGTAAAGGGATTTTGGTTGTGTTATTTTGAACTGACCGCAGGGTTGACTACTGCACTCCGACAACAGTTCCAAATGTTATCACAGGGACTGAGTTACAGGTGTTTTCTCTAAAAAAAAGTTGGTGCATTCTGAGATGAAAATTGTGAAATTTGTGTGGTGTTGTGCCTTTCGTCGGCAGTTAAAAGCTGCACTTGTGGGTGCGATGAAGGCTATCCTTTCAAAAAGGGTTTGATTAATAGGAAAGGTTTGATTTCTGGTGTCGCAAAAGTAGGTGGCAGTAGCTTGCATGTTTTATGGGCTACAGATAGCACACCTTTTGAATCAGAAGTTTAACAAGATCTGAATAAAACAGTACATTCTGATTTAACATTACTTCAATGCTGACGAACACTACATTAAATTTTGTTCTGCATCTCCTTGTGTCATAAAAAATAGTACAACTGATGGTTTGAGACTAAAAGTATTTCTTTTATTTATTACCTTTGGTGAAAAAGTTTAATAATTTTTTTTAAAAACCTTGAGCCACTAGTTCCCACTTTTAAAGAAGTCCAACTGTATCACAGTCACTAAAATTCTTAGACTGAGATTGTGCAAACAAGGTGGTTAATTGCCTAAGAAAGAAGTCTTCAGGATTTTGAAAATATGGAGACAAAAGGCGCGTAAAACAACATACTGAATGAGGCTGGGCAATAGCTTTCATGGCTTTGTTACTTTTGCTTATTATCCATTGCCATATCATCAAAATTAGTAAGTAGAACATCTTTGTTTGTTCTATACAACTTCTCCAGACCATCCCAAGAGACTTTTTTGTAGTACACAGCCACCCAGAATGCTAACAAAATGCAATTTAAAAAAATTAAGCAAACTTGGCTTTGGAAAATCCAGAAAGGGTTACAACCAATAAATAACTCACTGATGCCCTATGATAACAACTACTGTAATTGCATGGTAAATAGCTTTTTTTTTTACTCATTAATGTGATAAAATAAGGATGACATGGTTGTTAACAGAAGGTGAACATAAAAGCTTAACACTGAACATTGCAGCTGTGCTCATTATGTCCACTTTCACAGTATTTTTTGTAGTTGTGAACATTACATGTTTAAGCAGATCTTGTAAATATACAGTGTTAACTGGAAAATGTGATGTGGTGATTGTGACTCTTAAGCATGACCTCTGTGATTTGCACTTGCTGACCTCATGAACACTGTATTCATTTGATGTCTGTAACTTTGTCAAAGTTACATGTATAAGAAGCAATTCTGGCAAAGCAGTAAAATAAAGTATGTTTTTATTAATATAGACATCAACCATTTGTTTGTTTCAGTAAGGTTGTTGTCACTGACCTTTATATTTTTGCTTAAAAAAATTCAATATGGGGAGGCTCTGCCCTAGGTCCAACCCTTTACCCTCTTATATACCATTTTTAACAGAAAAGGTACCCCTTTGGTATACCTTCCATTGCAACGAATTTTAACTGCTCTAACTGGCTTGTATTTTGAATAAATTGCTAAAACAGGAAGTCTTCTTGTCATTTTCATGTAGCATTCAATAAATTAAAACATAAGTCATAAGGTATGTGTTGGAAATATTTTAAAGGAGGCTCGAAAGGGTTTTTCGTTGATGTGATGTTTGCAATATTGATAAAAGATCACAGAGAAGGATATTTTAATGATGTGGGCAAACTATATGGTTGTTTTCCATTTACCCAAAAAATCTGGAAATTTCGGATGGAATGTAAATGGGAAGACTATTTTTTTCTTCCCAAACAGAAATTTCCAAGGGTAAACAGGATTTCTTGAAAGGAAGTCCAAAATTTCCAACCGGAATTTCTGAATGGAAAATGTGTGTACCATTTGCGATTTTCACCATTTCCAAGCCCTACTCCAATTTTGATGCATCTCACATGTTATTTTTTAGGGTTGTGCAAATGGTACACACCAATCCTGAATGGAATTTTTCATTGGAGATTTTTGCTTACCATTAATATTTTGTACAAACCATCGACCATCCGGTTTTCCCATGTAAATGGTAAACAACCTATGTCTCCTTGGAACTCTACTGTTGAGCTATACTTAAAGGGTGGTTGTGATGTCATATCAGTTACCATGGCAATGCACCTGGTCCACGAAAATGTCGGTTTTTGTAAATTATCTAAAAAACGAATTCGGTGACCTACCATCTTTATTTCTTTGTTGGAAAGCTCCCTAAATTCTTTAACATTTCAGACAGTATGAAAAAAAATTATCTAGTTGAATTTAATGTATTTTTTAAAGAAAAATGCATTTTATTGCTTACAGAAAATTCTACCAGACAATCTTCCATGAAACTATTATATTTGAAGTGTCATTGTGAATGGTACGTGCATGCAAAAAATCAAGATAGGTCACAGGACAAAATTTCGAGCTAAACACATGTTTTCTGCAGATGTTATTTCCTGATTTCATGCAGTATTTAACTGCCTGTGTGCTTGATTTTGAGTCATTCAGCTGACACCTGTACCTTAGTTACGGTGTGTGTAGATTGCACGCATGTGTCAGCATAAAATCCTTTCCTGTCTCCTTAATGAAAGATTTCCCTACCCTTTCATTCACCTGAAGTGTGAAAAAGGTATCTCTTTCGGTCAGAGCCTCCCCGTATAGGCCATTATAGGGAATACCCTTAACAGGCTTTAACTGTACCTAACCCAACATCAAAACTCAAACTTCTCAAAACTAACCATAGCCTCTGTCTGTTCCCCTTTTCCTTCAATCCCTTTTGTTCCACCTTTTTGTTTTCTGGCTTGCTCTGGAAGCATTAGGAGCATGGGTGCTATATAATCAAGTTACAGTGCATTTGTAGTGCCATTTGTTTGATAGATATTTTTCTGCCATAGCTCCCACACCTTTGGCCACTATTTGCCTTCTCTTCACTCCACAATCTTGCTCTTGTTAATGTTTGGAGATAGTGGCATAATTTTTATCATTTTAGCAAATAAACTAAAATACTCAACCCTTGGCCAATCCATACATGCCTACCCTGTAAGATAGAACCTTCTGCTTACTCAGATTGTGATTATTCCCATTCCTGGTGTAAAAACGTAATTTAAGAGCTCCAGACAACTCACTGAAACATGTCTAGAGTTCAGATTGAATTGGAAACTGGAGTACAGTACTCAGAGAAAAACCTCTTGGAGGGAAGAAAAGGACCAACAACAAACTCAAACTTAATATTGCGTTGAGTCTGGGAATTGAAACCAGGCCTCGTTGGTGTGAGTGCTCACCACTGCAACAAACCTGCCCCCACCTCACCCCCAGAGTCTCAAGACATCATACTTAAAAGTATAATTTCAGAAAATGAGCAGACAGTGCCAAATGAGTTCAGTACTCTTTTTTTTATTGACAGTAATATAGACAGGACATTCGCAGTTAACATAGTTAATATATAGTTAGACTCAGTGCACTCTAAATACCAGTAATGCCTTCGTATTCACATTATTTTTCGATTTCGTTTGAGTTCAAAGTTCAGGTTGAAGTGAATTAATTTGATGGTAAAAATCTTGCAACAGTAAAGCATGTCAAAAAAGTAAAGCAACGTTAGGAGCTTGCAGTTTCCAAAAAAGGTTCATGTTTGCCAATTACATGGGCAGTGATTAATGCAAATCCTGTGATTACATTACATGTAAGCTTTTACTTTGTTTAGCCTACACCAAAAGTATTAAAAACTGGATTTTTAGAAACAGCCTAATTTGTTCGGATAGGATGATCTGAGTAGGAAGCAAGCTCCTTGTTACTCCATAAAACCAGCCATATTTGATGGTCTTTTAAGGAATCCTTTCTTTTTTGGCAAACTTTGAAATTCAGTACTTAGATAGCAATGTATTTCATGGCGCCATCAACAGATCCTTATACACCACTGAGTAAGAAAGAAATGCCTGCCAATAAGGACTTTGATGACAGGTTAAGAAGTGGTGGACAGCTGATGGAGTACTACTAGTTCTGAACCCTGAAGTTTGCATGTTTACGAAAGGCTCCAAGCCTGAAGATCAATTAAACTAAAATCTGAAAATGCATGCATGAAATGAATATTACTGCATCTCAAAAGCAGAGTAAATAATCATGGCCTTTACTCCTCATGGCGCTCTTTGCTTGTTAAAAGCTTTAAATAAATGTTAAATAACCTAAATATACTTTTCAAATTCATATATTATTTTAACAAAATCCTATGAAAGCTCAGCAGCATGTAATGAAGTACAACACAGCTGCAAAACTTGTTTTGTTCACACATCTTTTACTACCTTTGTATGTTAAGCAGAGCTAAACTATTTCACGTTCACGCAAAATAACCACACAACTCAAAAGAATCCGCAGTGCTGAATAATATTATTGTGGATGGCTAATAGATTTGCAGATGTATTGCAAGCCCTTGGTCTCCTAGCTGTTAAGTGTAGATAGACAGAAATTTCCCTTGCAAGAATTTTGGTTTCTTGATCATGAAATTACATAATATTATTTTATATATCTACAATGGTCAATCTGTAAAAAGTAAATGGTAAGGGAAACACTATACAAGTACCTCTTACAATACAGCAATTTTCCCAGATCCTGCTGTTTTTTAAGAAATGCAAGTACTGTTATAGTACATGTAGTATTAGAAATGTGGCTGGTTTACACCTCCCTAGTAACTTGCCATGATTGCAGTATCACTTAACAGAAGCGATTGTCCAAGTGTACTGTAAAACAGGGCCATTTTTTGTGAAAACAAGCTATTCCTTTCATATAAGAAGTGTTGAGTGTTAAACATGCTGGTGATTTACTGGAGAGCAGCTAACACACGAGAGTTGAAGTGCTCTCAACAGTGTGTTTTCTTCCTCATCCAACTCATATCTAATTTAAGGTTGCATAACAAAACAAAAGAACTAAGAGATATAAACAATCCTCTACTTTTTTTACAATATCAACAGCCCTGTGGTAGCATATCATCACAAATTAATTACATTCCATTTGATTTGAACTGTGCATTAATTTAACACGTTCTTGTGTAAAAGAACCAAAAATATAGAAAAATAAATATTAAGAAAACCTCCTTCATACATAAAAAAAAAGCATTGCAGGAGAATTCTTCATTTAACAATTAAATGTTGTGTGAAAAGAAGTGTTTACGTAGTGGTAAATAACAATTACCCTACTCATTTAAGGAATTCTTATAGCATTATGAAAATACTACTCAATATGGCCTTTGCTCTTTATTTAATAGATGTCTCTCTGATGTTGTTCCATTTTAAATCTTCCAGCACTGGACATACACATTTCCTTGTTGAACTTTTTGAAATATAACTAGTTTGAAAATAATTGCCTCAGATGATTTGGTTAATCTAATTTGATACTCAGAAACTGTATGTCTTACAGTTTAAGCTGGAAGACTTAAATGGCTATCTGCTGGGAAATGAATAATTATAATGATTGAGAAACCCTTCTGATCATTTCTTACAGGACTTGATCTTGTGTTAATACTATATTTCTGTGGCATCTTTAGTTTTTCCTGCTATTTTGGAGTTCCATTAGATGATGGGTGGCCTCTTAGTTTTGCCTAAAACAGGGTAAAAACAGAATTTAATTTCCTGTTACCACTAGGTTATTTTGAGGTTTACCCTTGAACTCCTGGGCCGGTTGTTCGAAAGCCGATTAACTTAATCCATGATTAGCAAAAACTTCAGTTTCAGTTTTCTAACTTAAGGGAGAAATTTTGTTATTCTGCTTTTTGTTTTCAAGGTTGGTTTCTTTTAATGTAAAATTTGCAGAATATCAGCATTGAACAATGTTTAGGAATAGAGAAATAAACTCTTTGGTTAATTATTTATCTTGGGTTAGTGTTAATCAGCTATTGAACTACTTGGCCCTGGAATGCTGCAAAAGTTAAACAGCACCAGGCAGCTGCATGATTGGAGTACTGCTTGCCATATCCTCATTTTGAATGGTTTCAATGATCAGACTCAAGCTATAGCATTTCCATTCATAGATTCAAAAAGTTTAGTACACAACACAAAACTTGCAACTTGGAGAAAAAGAGTTACCCATCAAATTATTCTAAATTAAATGAACTGCAGCTTTTTTAATACAAAACCCTGGCTGATTGTGAGAAAACATTTGGCCAAGAATATTAGCAACCTTTGAACTAACCTCCATTTAGTCTTCAACCAAAAGTTTATCAGCAAACCACACATCACAATGGAGAAAATTTAAACAAAGATGACCTCCCCCCCCCCCTTCCTTCCAGAAATTCCAATTAAGCTCCATCCTTTTAAAAGTTTTGCTTTTGCCACTTTGCCCCCCTTGGAATTTCCATTAACCTTCTGTGGGGCAGGTATGGATTTTGTTTTTGGAACTACACAATAGAATTTGCCTAGTTTTGACTACAGCCAGTTTTTTTGTTTTCAGAAAAGAACTGTACATTTAATATGATACCAGTTTTAGTTATTAGCCTCTACTTTCCAGCTGCATATGGTTCAAATAACCAAGCCAAGCTGAATTTCAGATGGACCAAAGGGCCACAAATTAAGTTCAACAATAACATATTGGGTTGCCCTTGAACTGCACTATTCGCAAGGTGTTAACTAACCATCACAGCTTCAATCTGCTTTTCACTAAAAAGTGATGCCTTCCCATAGCAAAAGAAATGTACTAGACAGGGCTGATTGCTAGACATTTAAGCCAATCAGTTTTAGACTAGCTGGCTTGTCACTTTTGGAGATTTTTCCATTTATCTACTATTATGTGTAAATTTTAATAATTATTATTGTAACACAAGAAACTTTGATATAATTTTAAAATTCAACGTAATAGTACGAGGAAAGGTACAAACCATTCAATAAGCATTTACCTATAGTTGATACGTTGGTGGCTACTTGCCTCGGACTCTTTCCGCTGCTGTTCGTCTCGCCACTGTCTCTGCCGTTCTTCAAATTCTGCTACTCTTCGCTTTGCTTGTTCTAATGTGTCCTTCATTACTTTATCTTCACTCTGACATTGAAGTAAACATTGACTGAGTTCTTTTGCCAAAAGAAACGGAAAAAGCCTTCTAAATTTTATTGTGGGGTTTAACCCTTTAAACATTAAGAGAATAATAATAATATTAATAATATTTAATATTTATATTGAGCATTTTCTATGATAATAATCAAAATTTAAGTTCTCATCTGTTGCCCCTACACATTCCCTATAGACGTAGTAGGGAGAAATTGTCAAAATATCAGGCAAATTCATCTTGTGTGACCCCTTCCTTTCTTCCTTCTTCTCTGTAAGGTTTTAAGGGTTATTAAGTGGCAACTGCTAGATGCTTGCCTAATGATATAAATGGCTCAGTTGCTCCTGTTTCTGTTTAGAGATGGGAGTCATGAGGTTGACTGCAAATTTAATATCATAAGTAAAGACGTTTTGTCAAATTTTAAACAATGTTTCATTCTTGTGTAGTTTGGACTCTTTCTCTACAAGATGGGAGAGATGAAATAAATTATTTAAGTCATATAATGATCAGGGTTTTTATTTAGCACTTGCTTACTCTCCAATACGAGTGTCAAGTCTGTTGGGTGAGTGGAAATCATAGAAATCGCCCAGTTTGGCAAGTGGGTTTTTCATTTTCAGGAAATAAAACTTGAACTGATTTTTGTAATAAAATGTAATCTAAACGTGAACATACTAGTCCTTTTCACATTTGAAAGATTTAGAAACCTGGCAAATACACACACAAATTTCCCGCTTCATAAATATCTAAAATCTTATCGATTCTGCTCAAGTTATAATTAATTACATGAGGTCCTAATCAAAGTCATGATACTGCTGGTAATTAACAAATCTTGCCACTGAGAACAAGATGGCGACAACAACTTACTCACAAAGTAAGAGTTTATGGTATCAATTATTTTGACTTAAGAATTGAAAGTGAGAGTCTTTGTCTGCTGAGCAAGGGGATGAGGCCAAAGAGGAAGCCACCGGGGATGATGATGTCAGAGATGATGATGAGGGAGTGTTGTCCAACTGTGAGTCAGATGACGAGATGACAGAAGAATGATTTTAGAAAAACTAAATCATCTGTAATATTAAATAGCCTGGCACTGGCAGAGTGGTGCTTACAATAACCACCATGAAATAATTTTGACAATGGTACAATTGTTTCCTACTTTGTTTAATTTGGTTTGACTTGGGTGGAGGGTGGGGGTGGTATTTAACGAGTAAAAAGGTTTTCAGGCTAGGGCAACTTGAACGTCACTGCCCAGATGGCAAGTGCTCCCAAAATTTAGTTTTCAACCCGGTAATTATACTTTTTCTTTATTTGGCCATTGGTTTTACTAAAATTCCACATGTTGCTTGTTCCCCCACAACTAATGCTACTGCACTGCCCTGTGTTTTTATGACAGCATCATGCTTTGAAAAAAAAGAAACACAGGCTGGAAATGTAGGAGAAAGATATCAATCAATGTTGCAGGTAAAGGAATCCATACAGTGTAGTACATTTTTGGCCATTACTTTAAGATAACATGCAAGAATTTGAAAAATTTAGGCTAGATTTTTCAAAATGCAATCCATTTCCTTCCATGCCATCCGTAACAGAAAAAGACAATATTTAATTAGTCTCAGTGCATTAACACAGTTCTCAGTAGATGAACTGCTTCATTATTTTTGGGTTTTTCTGACTTACGACAAATTTTAGCATCTTACAGTTGATCCAAATATTGTGACAGTGCTCCTTTAATAACATCACTTTACTCAATGTTGAATCTCAAACTGCCAGATATTTAATAACAAGAGCTGTGGCAGCTAGCAGAATGCTCACAATAAGTAGTTTCAGTGTCGTTTTACTAGTTTAGAAAGTGCTTTATGTCAAGGGTCATCTCCACTCAACATTCCAGGTCTGAACTGATGTTGCTCATGAAATTCTTAAGTTAAGCTATTCAACAAAAGCTGTGAAATCAAGTTGAACCTTGTCCAGTTGACATCGCCGTATGTGGTGGTAGTAACTTTCTGTTTTGTGGAATGTAATATAACAAAAATTGTGGCTATGTGAATGAAATCTGGAGAAGTGAGCCCAAAAGCTGTTAATAATATTACTTATTTCTACTTTAGTTTTATCTCAAGTACAGGACACTGTGCCATATTCACAAGGTTTCCAATTTTGAGTTTATGAATGAAATTCTTTAATGTCCATCACTAAAATTGAGTAGTACATTCCAGTGGCATTTTAATCTTGAATTATTGAAATTTTACACCAGTTAAGTGCGAAGGGTTCACATATTTCCACAGAGTGGAACATCCCTCATTTTGTTATCCTACAGATTATGCAAGAGGGCTTCCCTTACATCTGATCTGCAACATTATTGTGTGTACTTCTCTAGCTGCTTATAGTAAAGCTTCTAATTTTATGATCATACACTGTAATCTGAATGTCAAAATCAAATATTAAGCTTTCAAAAAAACTGATAGCCGCTGTAATTATGTGTATTGCTAAGCAGGAGGGGCCATCAGTACGAGTCTTTATCATTGATACATCTATCACTTTATTTGCAAGAATTGATTTAACTTCATAATTTTAATCAGAGCACCCTGCAGTCTTAATAATGGATTTCAATTTCCTGGGGGCAAAATTTGCCCTTACCAAATTGAAACCCATTAATAATCCCTTGAGAGGAGAACTAATTGAAGGCAACTGTCCATGCAATACATTATTTCATGCTAAACATTTACTTGTAAATTTTCCACTGGCAAGTTCAAGGTCATACCATTAATCTTCCATTTACCCCATGTTCCCAGAGATCATATGTTCACTTTGAAGGAAAGGAATCTGCATTGATTTGTTAATTAACTCCCTAGGAGTCCAAATTAGTAGAGTTCAATTAATTATATTGCAATTGCGGCACTGGCACAGCAGGTTGTATTAAAAGTAAATTCATCAAAGAAGTGATTTACTATTACTGGAAACAAAGCAAATTCTTGACTGCCATTATTTTTACCAATTAACAGCTAAACAAACCAAAGACAGAATGGACAAATTTGCAAGTCGACAGACTGTTTTTGTCATATTATCTTATGCCATCTCCTGCTCTTAGAGACGGAAATACGCATATCTGCCAGGAGAGAAGATCTGACTACACCTTTTCCTGTTTAATCAACAACTTTGATCTGCACCAGATTAACGTAGGAAACCACCCAGTGTGTTCCAAAAAAAAGTTGGAAATAAAGAAATCAAATAAGAAAGTTTATGACCTTACTCTACATTACCCCTTCCCCTAAAAAAGACATGTATCAAGAATTTTGTTATCATTCAGCTTACTTGGTTTGCCCAATACAGATGGGAACTACACATGAATTGCATATTATTTTGGGATACCTCAAGAAACATTTTGCCACTCATCCACTTTCACTTAGGGTGAGTATGTAACAAAAGAAAGCAATAATATTAAACATTTCCTCACTGGCTCCACAACCTGTGATTAGTCTTCACCTAACCAACTGATGAAAATTAGTGAGCAGATTTACTTTCCTGTGGTGATGTTTACACAGTAGGAAAGAGACATGACCTGAGGGTACTGATCAGCATTTATATTGTCCTAAAAATACGTCTTCAGGTCAAGTGAAATCTCCCAAACCAGTCTAGACTAGACATGAAGCACACAAAAACCAGTTGGGTTGTTCATCTTTATGACTTACTTGAGCTTTATCCTCATCAAACTCTAAGTACCCAGCTCCATCAAGTCTTTGAAGGTCTAACCATCCTTTCCACACAACACACACACCATTCATGATAAATCGGCTTTTTATGAACACCTGTGTAAATAAAAGATAAAAAAGAGAATAATTGTTAAGAAATGCAGGTAATCCATTAAGTTTCAAGATTAAAATGTACCTTCTCCTTACTGGTTCTATATAAGTCACACCCCACCTTGATCAGTGAATGATATCATAGGAAGAAAAACGATGCTGGTTGCTTCTGGGCCTTAGTATAAAATACCAGGGATGGCTCCATGAGGCAGGGCCAAGTGGGGTATAACCCCTGCTGTGTCTGATGGCCAGATAATACTATGAAACTGCCTCATTTCATAAGCCAAAAAACCAGAGTTATCTTGTTTATCACACACACCCTGAGCTCCCACGGAGAATCGCTTTTATAGCTAAGATTATCAGGACAAAGTGGACTTAAATGATTTATTAGGAAAGCTATTCAACATAATGACAATCTATTTTTTATACAGGCCTTCATGCCAGCCCTAAGTGTTGTAGTTAAAAATTGAGTTTTTCAAAGGTGCTTGCAAATTATTAAGATTTTTATCATCATCACCTTTATCATTTTATTGTTATTATTGTTCTGTTCATCACTATCAGAAAACTGCCATACTGAAAGCCTTGCCTCACAATCCAGATTTCCAAATGTTTCTCTCTACCCCTGTGAGTTAAAACACCCCCTTTGATACATTCTTGGCACCACTTCCATATAGCCATAAATACAAGAACAAAGTGAAATGAACTGATCCCTTGTTCGTGCTGAAAAGGAGCTCATAATGCACACGCTTCAAGGATTCACCTTGGTGTTTATGTATCACTTTTATAGACCGAAAAGAACAATATTTATAAATAATACTACCTCTTGCCGCGTTCTCAGGGAACTTAACTCTTATTATTGCTCCATTTCCATATGGAATTAATTTAACAGTAAAGGTGATTCGGAATTTTACTTAGATGGTCTTGATTGAAATGTTTGACATAATTAACTAAGTGTTTATACACGCAAACTCCTATTTCTCATTTGTTTCGGAAATCTTTTCATTAGAAAGTTTCGCCGGCTGGCTAGACCATTTCAGAGCGATTTAACAAGTGTCAACGAAAGATTCGGTAACACATAAATACTTTTGTGTGGAGTAATTTGTTTTTAGTTAATCTCATTCTTCGTATTCATGACACAATGGTACTCCAATCAAAGAAAATAAGAAAACAATCGCGTCATTATTGCGTCAAATTCAGGAAGAAATCAAATACCAGTTTGACAGAATAATCTTCCCATGATAACGTACACCTGTATACTGTGTCGGGATTGCATACTAGGCACGACAACTTGAAACCCAAAAGCAACCTCTTGCCAATAAAAAAGAAACTGTGTTGGGTGCTAAGTTTTCGCGCGCTAATTATGGTGCTTTCGCAAAAGGTATCTGGCTTGGACAAAGACATTCCTCCGTGAATTTAAAAATATTTTGAAACTCGATCGCGCAAATTTTATCATTTAGTTCGTGTAAACAAGAGCTTGCAATAGATTTTTGCCACTGCTTACAAGATGACTTATTGCGCATAAGCTGTTATTTTTAGATCGACTTACAACTGAGATAAAGCAGAAAGGCCTCAGGATATCACGATTCATTAGTCCTGTATTTTCCTACACGAAAATTCTAAGCGGCCTGTAGAAAGCTGAGATTTTAAGCGCCATAATTACAGATTTCGAAAACAAACACGGGCTTTCTTCAGCTTTCATTTCTTTCGCTTTTTGTAAAGCAATTTTCGTTGCTTTTCACAATATCGTGTTTTTACGATCGATTAGCCCTCCGCGCAATCATGCAATTAATTGCTTCACATTGAGCTAATTTTTATTCAAAAGTAAAAAATTCTAAGTTGTGAAAATCTTGGAAGAGTTCACCAAATGAAATTAGTCATCTCAAATGAGAAAGCCATTCAAATGCTGAAATGTTACATGTTGTAAATAATTAATTTGTCAGCACGTGCAATTATCCCGTCTTGGCGACACTGAGCCCCAAATTTCCCACCACCAAACAGATCGGCGAGACTCCATTGACATTCTATTCGATTCTGTCGAGAAGTTGTTTCCTTTTCGGAAGTAGCAGACCCATACCGACAACGTGTTTCCATTGAATTGTATGAAAATCGGAGCGATTTCTCATGCATAATTAACTGCGAACCTGCTGCAAGTAGCTTTAATAGCCAGATGTTTATACACAAATAAACTTTCAAAAAGAAATCAAGTCAGACACCCACTGACACACAAAATGATTTTTTTCTCTTCGATACAGGAATAAAAATTCCTGTTTGCTCACATACGGGCACACGAGATTACCCGGAGGCATTTTAAAACTGGCACTTTTCCAGTTTATATAAATGATGTTGTTGAAACTGACGCAATTCAAGCTTTGAGGAAAATCCAACAAAATATTCAGATTCCAAAACACCACGGCTATTTGATGACATTACGCTTAAGTTTACGAGCTTTACAAAGAAATTATTTGCCCATTTCTACGTATTTCACACTCAAAAGCAAAATCATTTATTAAGTTTTCTATACGTACCTTGCCTGGCTCTCGATCAAAATCGAGATAGTCCTTGGGAACTGTTCCATCTTCTCCTTTTGGGAACTGTAAGGTGAAGTTCGTCCCGGATGACACAAAGGCCTAGATCGTTATTAACAGAATTATTCAAGGTAATCATCTAATGACAAGGGAATAACAGCTCTCTCAGGAAGGTGACCCAAAACTAAGCGGTAGTCTCCATAAAGTTTTGTTCAACTCCTTCATGAATAGTTTCGCCAACTTACCACATTTGCTTGTCCATCTCTCGCTTCGGTTTGGAATCTGACTATGCGTTCCTCGTGGGATCTGTCCCGGTATCCCGTGTATTTGATCTGAAAATAGATGGAATCGATTCAATCGCATCGTGTTATAGTGGCCATGTGAGTTTATAACTTTGTGATGTAACGCTGAAATTGTCAAATCACCTCGGTTTCTCGTGACATCTTCCTAAACAAGTCGTCATTTTCAAACTTGTGCCTTTGCTCCGCCACAACGCGTGGCATTCTGTCGGCGTTTGGGATAATTTGCGATGTTCTTCAAAAACTTTCGAGTCTTGCCGCCTAAAATTCTAAGAGATCAGTCAATGCGTGTCCGATTTTCTCGAAATTTCATACCTTTCATGACATAACTTCCGCTTACTTGGGCTGAAAACAAACCTCTGCAACGCGAGAGAAAGGAACATGACAAGCTTATGTCAACACAATGGACATAAAGTAACTCAGCGCCGATTCTGATTGGTTGCAGAACTGCTGTATGCACAGATAGCACGCGTATGCACTCGCGTGTAACTAATTGATCCATATTTGGTGACACAGTCATTCCGAAACAACAGCGTCTTCTATACGGGCGGCTCCCAGGCAGTTTCCTTTCCTTTCCGATCTACGTGCCTAAAGGTGACAAATGTTCATTGAGTCAATTAAGCCATTGAGAAAATAATGAAAAAATGATTTAGTGTTTAAAACTTATTTCAAATTCACAGATTCGTGGATTTGGATTGTTGTTGTGTACTTTCACTTGCCGAAATGATTCTAACCGGAAGCAAGCTTAGCTTTTTCTTATTGCAACACACCTTCATTTCCTGTCTAACAAAGCGCTGAAAAACTTAGTTTCCCTTTATTATCGCATTTCGGTTTGAACTTGACCATTAGACATTGTAACAAACTTTCGACTTTGAAAATCTGGGACTGATTCTCTTTGTACGTGACCGTGACCTCGAAATCGATTTTCCATTCGAGTAAAGCAACGGAAACCACTTCGCTCCCAGGGTCCTCTCTGCGGAAAGTGGCGTGACAGCAATATCATTTCCGTTCGTCCCTTGTCACGTATTGTATTCCTGTCGTAGCGTGACGCGACAAGCAACCGAACGAGAAGGATCGCTCAAGATGACAGTGATGCGATTCCGGTGGAAACGTGGGAGAATTAGAGGCAAACAATTGCTGTGCTATATCTGTTTGGGTGTGTTGATTGTCGTGATTTGTCGAGCCATTGGCAAAAACGTGGCTCAGTTCGAGAGAGATTGGACTTGTGAAGAACTACGCGCCAGGGAACGTTTGACCCAACTTGTAAGTAAGGCTTTTGAAATTATATTTGTAGCGTTTATGCAGACACTTGATATCCAGCAAAATTGCGGAAGAAGTGAAAAGAGTGTTCAAGAAAGCGGAAATACGAATTTCAGCTGGTGCTCATGAAACACGTGAAGTAGATTGGTGCTGTCGATTGTTCCTGAAATCACGTTAAATGGTGAAATCTGTTGTGGAATTTTGGCTTGATCTGGTATAGATATGGAGGTGGATCTCATCGTTTGAGGAAATCAATCCTTGATGAAATGCTAGTGTGTGTGGTTTAATTTAAACTGTTTTCCTGGGACGCCATTTTTTTACTCGAATGAAAGTCGCTTTCGCTAGAGGGGTTAACAAAGAGAAGTTAAGTGTTAGGCGGAAGTTAAAGCCTCTGTGCTGCAGTCTCGTTTCAGTTAGACCAGTTGTAAAGATGAGGAAACAAGTAAAAGTGAAAGACTTGTTCGGTATAGATTATGGGCGATAATTCTTGTTATGATCGTTGGTGGTTATTTTTGGACATGCAACTGGGTTTGCGTCGACCAAACTTTTGGACATGACAGCTGTTGTAAGCTGATATCTTACATCAGTGTCGAGGGGTGTTAAAAATTTCCTATTTCCCTGCACAGTTTTCTTCACCCACTTTCAGCCCCTTTAATCCTCACCTCCGTTGTTTGATCATTCAGCCAAGTTTTCCACCACGTAGGGAAATAAACGTTTGTCCGAGCTGTTTTCATCTCCTGTTTCCTATACCCGATTTAGAGGGTCAGGTTTGCCAACAGTTACCTGTGACAGGAAGATGTAAATGATGCCAAATAAGTCTCCCAACCCCCCCCCCACCCCCGCCAAAGTAAAGGTCTAATTGAACTAAAGCTGGAACCAAAGATGAAAGACAAGAGGAGAAGGTTGAACTAATTTTTTTCTCACTTGCACAAGACTTTTTAGCCTTCCAATAGAAACTGAGATCAAAACTGGTAGACCCTGTACAAACCACAGTGGGTTTACAGAGTACAGAGGGTCCCCTATACTTTTTTCGTGATACGTGATTGGGACTATTTTTTTCACGTGAAACGTGATTTAGGTTTATTTGTTCATTCGTGATTCGTGATTGCCGATATTTGCTTTATCGTGAACGTGAACGAATTTTGGGAATTATCCGTGACGCATGAACAGTCTCAATATTTTTATGTGAATGCATTTTCCAAAGTGGTATAGGGGACCCTCAGTACGTGTGGTACATATTACATACACTGCAGTCATATACATATAAGGGCAGTCTATTACTCTGATCTTTATTGTTAAAAAGATTCTCACCTAACACAGATCTGATATCCTTTTCATACATGTCAAGTGTGAAGAATTCAACAGAGGCATTACTGGAGGAAATCTCTGTCAGGACTTGTGTAACAACAATGAGCTTGTTATTCAGGATTGTCTTGCACACAAGAACACCACCATTGTATTCTCAGGAACATGGAAGGACAAAGACATTGTGTTCAAGACAAAGAGAGAGCCTCATAATTTTGAAAAGTTGAAGGATCTGATCTATGCTGAACTTGGTGGTAATTATTATTAATAGGCTATTAAGCTATTAGAAATATTATCTAACCTTGTAGACAAAAGTGCATTTCCAGAAAAGATCCTTAGTCCCAACCCCAAAAAGCTCTTAATTCCCCACAGGAAAATGAGAGGGGTATGGAATTCAAACAAAAAACCTCCATGTTTTCTAAAATGATTAATATAGTTATTACTATAATTATTATATTATACTGCTAATAATTACTATAATTATTATTATAGTAGATTCTAATGAGCAGGAACTGAAACATTTTTACTCAAAATCCTCACTCCTCCTACACTCCTAATTTCCCCCTTTCCAAAAAGAAATAACAATATACTGTGATGCAGAGATAAATATACATTTGACAGCACTGAAAGCTTATTTAAGGGGTGGAGTATATCTTACAATACCTGTGTGATGCATAATTTTGTTGGGTTTCAGTAGCATTTCTTTGGATTATAAGTCTTCGGTGTGAATAAATCTGTTCAAGTACAAATACAATGGATGATCCCTCTCTTGTCAGATGATGATCGGCCAACTCTGGACCAAGGCAGAATTCACGAGCTCTTCCTCTTTAATGTGTTTGAACATGTGATAAATGAACTGTCAGTCTATCAACTGAGAGACACGGTGACAAAACAAAGGGTGTTTGAACTTCTGTGGCACCCCCATCCTGTGAGAAAACTGTCATGGGCTGATATGTCAAGCTTGTGGCTGTTGATCCAAAGGGACGAATTTATCAAGCTACAGTTACTAAAAGATATGAAGCACATACCGCAAGTGTATGGTTTCTGCGGAAGATTTTATGCGGTTGAAAAAGTGGAGACACTAGATGAATTTTCCTTCACACCATTCAAAAAGCCAATGCCTTGGAAGAAACGCTTGCAAATAGCCTTAGACTTTTTGGAACTTGTTCAGGAATTTTCTAAATCAAGTCTGGGACAACTTCATCACTGTGATATCCAGCCTGGTAATTTCGGTGTCACTAAAGATATGAGAGTTATAGCCCTGGATATTGACACTGTATTCCCCACAAACCAAATGGAGGATTTCCTTGAACAACCTGCTTGTGAGAGCAATAAACAGTGTGACTTTTTTGACTGTGTATCTGCTTGTAACCAGACAGTGCAGAAGTGCTCCAGAAATATTCTCACAAACAACTTACAGGTAAGAGAAAGTAAATAGGACTAATTTCAGGGAAGTAGATTGTATTCATTTGGAGCTCAAAATTAACACTCGCAAACTTGCAAAAATGCCAGTATTCTTTATAGTTTGTGAGGGAGAAAAATATCTAGTAGCAAACGTTTGCAAATTAGCATCATCCATGTCTCCAAGACACTTCAAGGAAGCTGTTTGAATGTAAGAAAGAAAGGAGATATGTCCAGTGTTGACGTCTAATGAGATTCATTCTCTCTCTGATAGACATCACAAAGTGTCCCCTGGCCTTAATACCCACTGGAGACAAAAACCATTCCATTTAATATGTAATGTTTACATCATGAGTAGCTGTGTGTATGGGCCTTAACAACCTTGAGCCGAAGGCAAGAGTTATAAGTGCCCATACAACATGCTGCTAACATTGTAAACAACTTGTTGTAACAAGTACCCAAATTCAGAGTTAAGGTTCATATTTTCCAGTCATTATTTCAAGGGAGGGGGGCAGTGCAAGTAGGGGGAGGGTCACTGATTTTCGTGCAGGGAAAAAGGGAGGCACACATTTTGAATTATAGTCAGGTGAGGGAGGGAGGTGGTCAAGAGAATTTGCATCAGCCCCACCCCCTCCTCCTCATTAATGACTGGCCCTAAAAATACATATGTTAAAATCATTGCATCCATTCATCCAGGTGGGTGGTTTGGCCCATTTTTCTGGTTGCCAGCAACTTAAATGCAAGCCTGCAACACAAGACCAGAAGTAATGAAGCTAGATATGGATCTAGAAACCTTCCTATTTTCATGCTGAACCATGAAGTTGTTATTGAAAGTTGGTATGATTTGAACTATCTATGCCTTAGAGGCTCTTCTGAGTCCTGGAAGGGACTGGGGTAGAGAGGGGAGATCAGGGTATCCCTTAACACAAAAGCTTTTGAATGACCGGGGCTGACAACTCTAACAAGGCCTGTTTCAGGAGAAAGACATTAAATTCTTCTGGGAATGTCGAGATTTTGCCTGACCCAGGAGGCTCAGAAATTTGCTGGGAAATATGACATACCGGTAGTTCTGGGACGTTGCAAAAAAAAAAAAAGGCGGGACACAGAACAAAACTTGTATTTCAGTAATTTTATTGTTAAAAAACCAAGAGGATCTTCCAATTTTCTGGGAGGAGTTAAAGTTACACAAAGTGTTAGTCAACCAACGTTTGTTAGAGTTGTCACCCCCTGCAATATTGCTCTCTGCTGGTACAATATGTATTCAACCACATTTTAAGCGTTCTTAACCACAAGAGTTAAGGCAATCAATTTCTTCATTGTGCAGCTTGTAAAGGTAAGAAGTAAAAATCTAAACAGTGGTTGTTCTGATTTGTAATTGAAGGTAATTTGTCGAGATATGTTGTTGTCAAGATGGGAACAACCTGGATTACTACAGAGAGCTCCAGTCTTTGCTCAAAATAAAATCTCAACTGTGCTAGCGGAGTGTGTATCATCAGAAACACTTTTACCATGGAAACAAAGCAAAAGGGATAGAATATACAAACAGCTGAAGAGGATTCTCACTGAACTTACAGAAGAGTAGAAAATTTACATGGAAATTCTTATATGAGACTGGGAACACTAAACAAATAATATATCTTTTATAATTTGCTATCACAAAAGACATGAGGTCTTTCTTCTTATTGGATGTTTAGGAGGAGAGGGGGTAGGACAAATCCATCTTTGGGTGTTAGTGCAGGGCATTTTTGACCAAAAGCAAACTGAGTGATTTCATTTAGTTGGGGTCGTGTTGAGAATGGTACATGAGACGTTATTGAGGGGCAGGGTTGGTGCAGTGGTGAGAGCACTCGCCTTCCACCAATGTGTCCCGGGTTCTATTTGCGGACTCGTTGTCAAAACTGGGCTGAGTTTGTTGGTTCTCTACTCTGCTCTGAGAGGTTTTTCTCTGGGTACTCCGCTTCCCTTCTCCTCAAAAACCAACAGTTGATTTGATTTGAGAATTGTAAAGAATTTAGAATTATTGTTAACATGGGCATAGCGAGGATTTTTCAAAGGGGAGGTCACACTGTGTCAAACACAGGGTACTCACCAGATTGTTACCTGAATATTGTAGGTTGCTTGCTTAAAAAAAAAAGGATTATAAAGGGGGGGGTTCACAGGCATCCCTGGACCACCCCCGCTAACCATGTAATGAATTTAGAATTGTAATGTGCATGTGAGCATCTTACTATGAAACACACACAATAGAAATAAATTATTATTATACATTGGTGTCACCAGCTCGATTTTGATTGGCTATAAGCACGCAGCTAATTCTTACTAGCTCTGTTTCTCTTACGTCATACCTACAGACAATAGTTTTTATATATGTTGAATTGACGTCATACCTACAGACAATAGTTTTATGCATGCAGAAGTGACGTCAACTAATACACTAACCAGCAGTTTGATCAGTTTTGTTATGGCAGAGTCGCCAGTGCAGCTCAGGAATATGCATAATAAAACAATTATTGGATTCGGCTTTCGCATGATAGCGATAATTATCAAGGCCTCAGTTTGTGTTATCCGCCTCAGCCTTCGGCTTCGGCAGATAACACAAACTTTGGCCTTGATAATTATCGCAATCATGCTCAACCTCATCCAATAATTGTTAATTGACGCATGTTCAATGTCACTCGTGGTCGTCATTTTCTGCCCAGTGTACACATGCATATTGCAAGCAAGTTTCAAAACTCCCTCAGTGCGTACTGCTTATCGGCAACTTTTAACACTGTGAAAACGCATTTCCTAGCACTGATAGTCTGAAAATAGTTGTCAAAAACAACTTGCCTCGTCTAAGAACATTTTTTTTAATTCCAATTTATGGGCGTTGAACATTCCGTTGTGACCTAACTTTCTGTTGGATGAAAGATATCAAGAAAGACAACATGTAGGTGTCAAGCACCAAAATGTTGGTTTTAATGATAAAAATGTACGTAATGCACAATACAAGGTTTCTTTGGTTATAAAAAATTACCAACAGTGGTTATTAACTGTAAATAAACAGCATAGTCAGTAAAAAGTTGTTGAAACTTGCATATTTTGAACAGGAACAATTGCTATGCAGGCTAGTAAAAGTTGATAAAATCTTTCAGGTTTAAACAAGATTAAACTTATTATGTACTTCTTTTTGTGTAAGAAAAAAATTGGTTCACCTTATATCATGCTTGAGAGAAAAGAACCAGTGATGTACACAAACAGTAAATTCTTGCAAGGAACAAATGAAAATATAGTTATTATTTCGGTTTTCTGTGCAAGAATACTCTCAGCTAAACAAATTTATCAGTCCTTACTCCAAAGATGGATTGTGGCAGTAGAGAGAACTAGCAGATCTGATGGAAACAGTAGATAGAAAACAAACAGCAAATAATGATCTTATAATAATTTGATCTTAAGAAAAAGTTCACTTTGGATTGCATCGGATGACTAAATGTTATTATCTTTGCATTCCTTTTCATTACCACAGCGTATTGCTTGGATAAGCTGCCAAGCTGCTCATGACAATAAAGCACATTCAAAATGATAAAAACTGACATAAGACCATTAGTTGACTTCTTTGGTCATAACTTTGTTTATCACATTGTTCACATCAGCTGACTTGTTGATCTTGATGTATGCACATTTCCGTACTGTAAGAACTGATATCCACTCAGGAACAAGCTGTGACATGAACCTGATATGTTCTTCAACTTGAACTGGAAGGCATTGAAAACAAAGTTAACTTTATATTGTGAAAAAAAAAATCAGTTTTGTTACATCACCAAAGAAAAACTCAAGTAAAAACAGAAAAAGAGAGAGAGAGAGGTTCATAGCATTTACAAGAAGTATTAATTTCAGTCATGAAAAAAATAAATAATTAATTAAAATATTTATATAGCACCTATACTTTTCAGTGCTAAGCACTTTACAATGCTTCAAAAGGACTTAAATTTCTAAAATCATTCAGCAATGAATGAAGAAATGAAACCCATCCCATAAATCAACTGATAAATTATGAAAGAGCAGGATTTGAACCCATGCCCCCCTGAATGCCGGTAGGGTGTGATGACCACTACACTATAAGGACAACCACGCTGGCAGCGCAGTTATTTAAGATAGTGAGTAGGCCTAACATGAGTATCCTGGGATTCTTTCAAGGGTGAGATGGGAAAGCCTGTAACCCCTTCATAGCCTTCAACCTAAGGATCGACTAACGATTCACAGGCAAACACCAACTTAGGCATCAGCTAATCTATATATATACACAATGACAAAAATTACAAAATAAAAAACCTAAGATAGTCCATAAACTCGCTCAAAAAGAAAGGTCTTCAATTCAGATTTAAACTTATTTACATCATTAATTGATCTAATGTCAATAGGCAGATCGTTCCAAAGTATAGGGGTATTAACTGAAAAAGCCCTTAAACCGTATGTCTTTAAGGTATAGGGTTTAATAACAAGACACACAGACATGAAAGTATACCTGGGGATAAAGAGGTCTTGTAGCTCTCCGAGAGTTTTACTGTTGCATCTTCCAAAGGGATGGCTGCTTTACGCTCAGTAGAGAAGTAGCTATGGCTAAGTTAAGGACATGAAATTATCTAGTTGGTTGATAACCTCTCAGCTTTTCACTCCAAACAAAACCTCCACATACTCAAATTGAAATTGAACTAATGGAATTGAACACACAAGAAAGGCAACAGACAATATTTGATTAAAAATCACAAAAACAAACGTTAGTAATCCTATTTGAACCCTGTTTTGAAGATGATTTACATTTTCCTACAGGAAAAACAAATTGCAGGCCCAGGTATAAATTTTGAAAGAGTCATACAATGAATCGCAAAATTCTTTCAACCAAACTGTCATGGCCCACACCCTCATGCCATTTGACTCCAAAGTTAATTCAGGATACGCCTTGAGTATTCTGCACAAGTCTGGCAGCCGTTCCTTCATTGCAAGCTTCTTGTCAACCAAAGGATCTCTCATCATACTTTCTTCAATTTTCTTTGCTTCCTTCTGGCGAATCTAAAATAGCAGCAAAAAATATCAGTCCCCAACAATATTAATTTAGAGCTCACATCCTTTACAAAAAAGCAACCAAATAAAACCTCTATGTGAACTGATGAAAACAATGAATCAAAGCAGTACATATAACATGGAGCAAGTGATAGTGTCAAGGGTTTACTAATGAGATTACTGCACACCACTCATTAAACATTTTTCTCACACAATCTTGTCACTGTCCAGAAGAAAGCATGGAAAGTGCAGCAGCACAACTTTCCAAAAAAAAAAAACATAATAAATTTACATTCAGAAGCAAACCTCCAAAGATGTAATTATACCTTATTCAAAAGATCCTGAGAAATTCCTTTTAAGGCTGAGTTATTCTTAGAGTTGTTCTTGATTTGTGTATTTTCCACAGCTTTTGTGTTTGTGTTTTCTGGCAGGTTAGGATCCTTGTTATGATTTTTTTCTTCGTTAATATTGGCAACTGTTCTTAATGCCTTCTCAACCTATGACACATCAATGAAACATTCTCATCAGAGCACAAGATACAACATATTGCAAACACTAGAAGTATCTGTCTTCAAGAGAGTTTACAGATATCTTCCATGGTAGAGAGCTGACTCAACATTCAAGATGGCACACAGTCAGGTATTAGGGGAAACAACTCTTAATAATCAGGAAAAATTTACTCCACTAGAATGAACTCCTGAATTACGTTTCAGCTGAATGAGAATTAATTTTGAATTAAGTTTTGAAACTTCAGACATTTTCCCTATGTTTTGTTATAACGCAATAGGCCATATTCGTATTCTCGGTACTGAACTGGATCTAGCACGAAGTGGAGGCTCTTGCGGGGGAATCTTTTCATATGTAAATGTATTCCCCCTTAAGAGCCTCCACTTCATGGTAGATCCAGTTCAATACCGAGAATACGAATATGGCCTATTGTCAGTGTTGTGGAGGTACAGTTTTGCTATATTTTTGTGATGCATGAAGACATTTGACACCTAATGATTATTATATTTGAAAAGGCACCCTAGTCTAGTAAATCTGTTTTGCATATACTGGTCTGTGTCTACAAAGGCATGTACTGTACCTAGTATTAATGGAGGTATTGGTACTCTGTAGCTATTGAGTGTCAGGTTCAGATCACATACCCTTGGTGCTATCATGTCCCAAGCTTTCTCCAGCACATCATTAGCACTATTATACATCTTCACCACTGGAGGCTGAGGTAGATCAGCCTCCTTGACATCTGGAACATCATCAACATGGAACTTGGGATGCCACCGGACAATTTTGTCATCTTCAACTGACATAGGGGGGTCTAGATTTTGCAGGAAGTCCTGGATATTAAGAAAGGGGACACAGGAATAAAGAACAGTCAAAGAGTCAACTGTACATATACCCTTGTAATATTTCTTCTAAGAATCCTCCTTCCTCACTTTGAAGGCACAGGGGCATTGTCATTTTGAAACCTGACAAAGGGAATGGAATTGTAATCCTTGGCAGAACTACATATGTATTTCTAGCATTACCATAATGAATTTGGCAACTTCAAGTATTTCCAGTGAAAAGGAGAATTCAGATGTAAAGAGACCCCAACTAAAGCACTTCCAAATTATTGATTACCAGCAAATGCTCAAATCAGCTAAAGTATTAAGCTCAGTTATGAGTTTGTCTCCACATGCAACTGACAACACCTGTCAGTCATTTTGTTACAAATTGGTCATCTCTGAAGTGTAATTTTATGGATTTCAGACTTGTCGAGGTTAGCATTTCTGCCAGCAGAAAAGTATTACCTGATGGTGTTTCTTGGTCAATTTCAGCAGATTTTTCTGAAATATATCTCTTCTTGCAAGCAATTCAGTAGCTGTCAATGTCAGCTTACTGAGTGCCTCTCCTGTTTTTCCAAACTCAATAATCAACTCAAATGAGGATGACTTCCCGGTGCACTTATCTTGACGGAATTCCAGAGAAGATGGATAAACATGTTTCATCTGTGCCAAGTGTTTCTTCTCAAACCTCCTACAAAAATAATATTACAATTCAAAACCAGGGTTGTCATTAGGACCTGGTAGCTGGCGGATTTACGGTGACTATCAGACCACTTTGTGCTGGCTACTTTTGCTCACGAATGCGGAAAATTACATTTTTGGCTTTCATGCTTGTTATAATCTATAGCCACCTACTTCAGCTCATTCATCCATGTACTTAAAATCCTAGTGACAACCCTGAAAACAAGTATGTTTGTTGACCACAACACATTTCAGAAATATGCATAGTCATTTGGATGTTTGTAGGCCTGGAGAATTGGGTAAAACCACCAAAACTATTAATTTAGTTCAGGTGTTGAGTTATCTTTAGCCATTAAGTTAGCACTTCTGATTGTTGTTTGGAATTTGGGGTTGTGACATTTTGTCTGTCTGGGGATTTCTTACACTGTATAAGAAATTCAATGCCCTTGAATTCCATGAACACAGAAGTGTCCATGCTGGAAATGGACAGTTTCCCAGAGTTAAGCATCAAAGTGAAGCTTTGCTGTCATGAACTTTATATGCATCCACCCCTTAAAATTTTGGTCACTCAATTTTAGATAAAAATGTTGAAAAGATTACTCTGCTTTCGAATCTACCATTTTTAATCTATGCACATAAATTGTATTTTTAACCTGATGTTATTTATACAGGGCCCCTTTGAATACCAGCCTTTGAGCTGAATGGGCTACCCTGTTTAAATACAGTTTTTACTTACTAACTTATCTTTGATGCAATGCAGTGTATGTCATGCTTTTACCCAGAAATAAAATTTATGATATTGCATCTTGGCTTTTTTGTGAAAGTTTCTACTGTGGGCTATGTATATGAATATTTTGAATGACAATAAGATTCCTTACTTTCTTGACATTTGCTGCACAGCATCCCTAAGTTTTGTAAATGTGCACTTCTCTTTTCGCTGACCCAACAAATTCAACACTGTGTCAGTACAGCGGAACATATCTGCCAAGGTCTTGTACTTGAAGGGGAGGGATAGGGTCACAGGGGCCTCTGCTGATGGACTGGGATGAGCCAAGGTATGGAACCTTTCATAAGCTGGAACTTCCTTGAACCTTAAAGAATAAAAGTTACCTGGTCACAAAACAATTACTAGGTTGAAAGGCAAAGAACCATACAAATATATTAACAAGAAGGTAGCTCATCAGAAGATGAAGCAATCATGCCAACCTATCTTTTATTATAGAATCTAACATTTATTAACATGTCTGTACCCGTCTGATACTTGTTTATTGTTTCTGGATGATGAAGCAGGGACTTGATGAAGCCTCTGTCCATGATCAGCTGTGGTAGACTGTGATGATCTAGCAGCACTTTTTTCCAGAGACCTCATGGTTTTGATCAGTTTTCTTGCCTTGGCAAGATCTTCTTGAGCTTTGCTTGTAATTGCATTAACTGCATCATCTTTGTGACTTTTAACTGAGGAAACAAAACCACTTACATGTATCACAGCCTTCTCAGTAATAAAGTGCTGCCAATTCAAACTTATTTTTTGTCAACCCTACAGGGCAGCCACTAAGGTCTAAGTGGCTGAGGATCATCCCAAGATATTTAGGTTTTGAGCCTCTGTTACTTTAGCAGGATTCTCCTTTTCAAGTGGTAACTGACACCACTTACTACCACCTAAAATCATTTGAAATTCTTGAAAATTTAACTGCATGGTAAAATTTTGTTTCACCAATGTAATCGGTAATTGATCATTGTAAAAGAATAAATAAATAGATTAAAAAATAAACCATGCTACTATGTTTTCAGAGTGCTACCTGTGTACCTTTTGAACTTTAAAGCAAGACACACGATTTTGTGGCAGGTGTTCTGCCACAATTCCATTATGGCAGATGTCATTTCTTTGCAAGCATGTCTGAACGTTCAGTTTCACAATGAAGCAGCAGAAGAGTACATTCTCCTTTCTGTCTGTCTGCCAGGGCAAGAAGCCACAAACAGAAACAGTTATAGGTAACAGTAACTTAGGAGGTTAACAAATCTAATATGCAAACAACGAGACATCAGTTACTTGAACTTCCCCAACGAATGTGTCAGCTACAGAAATTTGCAAAGCTGAATTGATTAACACTCACGTGTGGTGATTGAAAAGGCAGTCTTTGTCATGAAATGTTTTTCATTCAGGTCAAAAGTGTTTTAAAATGTGTTTCAAACAACGTCTTGAGAGAAGCCTCTGCAATAAAATCCTTCAACAATGTGAATGAGAAACAAATATGCAGCGAATCCATGTTGCAAAGATGCAGCCAAATGAGAGAAGACCAATGATTTTTGTAGTAACACTTCATGTAAGCAGAATGAGGATACCCCAGAAGTGGCTTTTGGCTTTAATGGACTTTGGGCAGGAGGGTTCTAGCCTGCAGAATAGGCGTAATTTTGTGTGTGTGTGTAATTTCAAGCGAGTGGAGGCTTCAGCGATGCGTACATGGATCGCAAGACACGCGTGAGGAAAGGGTACGAAAAGAAATGCCTATTCGCATACTATTGTTTCAGTCATTCTAAGGAGAGGGCTAAAGTTGACCAGAATGGGCCAAATTTCTGTTCTATATAGTGCCATAAACAAACATAACAAATGTGGTTACGGGCTACCACATTGCTCTACCAGTTTGAAAAGCTCTTTAACCTGTTGTGCTGAAAACAAGGGAGAACCCTGCTTTACTACTAAAAACAGTGCAATGGCTTCCTGTCTATTAAATTATTACCAGCCCGCTCTGCTTTTAGTTCTAGAGGTATCATAAACAAGACAATCTTAAAAAACTACTGTATGGTATACCACTGATTTCCTGGAAATGGATTGGGGAATAAGGGCCAATCAACTGCTTGTTGTTGTCATGTCTCTCAAAAGATTTCAATTCCCTGACATCAGATTCTCCTACCTGGTCGGTGCCCAAACATTATTAGATAGCATGCAGAAGAAAACTTTGACCGAAGGCATAACCTCTAGCTTGTGGTAGTGATAGGTTATTACCAGCCATGCAGTGTACAGATGTGCCACAGTGAACTGAAATGGCACTTCTCCTTCCATAAGGTCAGCATACAACTTAGGTTACATGGAGTATGAATACAGTGCATTTTACATAAGCGTGACCCTATACCCAGGAAGAGAGCAGGGGTCCATCGAATGAGGATCATATACATTTCCCACTAAGATACACAACAAAATTCAACAAACTCAAAAAAAAAAAAAAAAAACACCCGACTCCTATGCCTTCCACCAATACCTACAGTACCACCATTTTCTGACCTTCAAATTAACATTGTCATTGTTATTTTTTATGCCCACGCACTCTCTTACAAACTGGGCTGTCTTTGATGCTCAAACCAACACTAAGTTATATCAATTCACCTGAACTGACATCCTTCGTCCCTGTAAGCTGCTGTCTTTCCGTGCTCTTTATATTCGCTTGTTTACTCAAATTCACTGCAGCTCGACCTCGGCTGAGAACTATTTTGGCTTGCTCTGCTATCCAAGGGTTTGCTTTAACGCCAGCCCCGATCCTCCTCACAACAGGAGGGGTTTTGGAAGGCGATGCCCGAGGCTCTGTTTTGTTCTCAGTTGGGACGTGAGCTTCACGAAGAGTTGGAGCGCTCGTCGGCTTATACGTTGGTTCACTGGAAACTTGTTCAGCACGATCATTACTACTCGTATCTCCCTTCGCCGCTTGCTTGGAGGGCTTTGATAATCTCGCCTTTCGTTGCCGGCTTTTTGGTTCTGACTCCAACTCACCGCTGTTTCTCTGTCCTTTTTTGACTTCCGAAACGTTAACAATGGCGTCTTCCGTTTGCGTTGAGAACGCCATCTTGCGTTTTCTCTGCGCGTCCGATAATTTCCCGATCAATGCTTCGGCGAACGCATGATCATCAAATAGTGAAGTTGGTTCGCTTACAACCTTCATTTTGAGGTGGCACGAAGATTCGGTGCTTTCTTCATTCACGGATTCCTTTGCTCTCCTTTTAACACCTTTGTGAGCTCGCGAAGTCTTTGTCTGAGAAGACGCTACTTGCCTTCTTGCTCGCGTACTCCGCCTAACAGCGACTTCGCTTTCGGTATCAACTGCATCCACTTTTCTCCTCTTTGCAGGATGGACGCCTTCCAAACCCTTCTTTCTTGTGGTGAAATACTGACCTAACGTTGCCTGTTCCATCGCTGCCATTGAAGACATCTCGCCGGTCCAATTTTCTCAGCGCCTGATTTTTGGCGCGAAAATAGCCATGTGTTTATAGCTCTCTGCGCATGAGCTTTCGTGCTCAAATCGCGGGCTCTAAATCACGTGATAATGTGTAAGTTGGCATCGTGCGTGATTTTACGTGACTCTTGCTCATTTCGTGACACCACGAAATGGCTGCTTTTGATGTGATTTTTCATAGGAAGATGTTAAGGAATAAAACTAGAATAGCCAACGAAAAAATAGATTTCAAACATTTTCCTTTCTTAAAGGAAGGTCTACAAAAAAATTTGCATAAGAACAATCGTGGGCAGAAGAACTTGACCTTATATGGATGGTTAGTGACGTTGGGAGAAGTTGTATTGGACTCAGTGGTGTATTGGTAGCCTGCGTCAGTTCCTTGTTGCTGGTGAGGAAGAGGGGAATAAACTTCTTTGCAGTAATTTTCCTTTGCATTAGTCTCAACATCGTTGATGTTCTAGTGACCTTGAAGTTTGTGGGTAAAGGGTTGTTCCGAGGAGAGAGCGCTGTTAATTTCTGTTTCTTCATTGCGCCAAATATTTGTTGGTTTTGTTGTCACAAAATATTCTCCGAACCAAAATGGGTCATACAGAATGGGCAATGTGGGCAAACGAACAAGGAGTCATCACAAGCGTTGGTAAGTTATTGACCTTAAGTTTGTTTAGTAGTTTTCCTAAAGAGTACTTGTCGTGGACACTTTCAAGCAGTACAGTCATTCGAACCCATGCATGAAGTAGCTTTGTCAAGATGATAATTGAAATTGTTGTCAAACTTTTGAAAAGCGTCTTGTCCATTTCATTTGAAACTCACTCGATTTTTACTGATCGGCGTGTGTATAAATCAACTTAAGGAACAGAAACCAACAAACTTCTGCTCGCAAGGTTGTAGTTTGCGTGTTTTTAATTGTTCACGCTTAAGTGACCTTGGAGATCTAGTTTTTTTACCAACAAGCTTCAATTCTCAATTTGTATTGTCTTTTAATTCACAGTTTTAATAATTGGCGGAATCTTAGGAACAGCTGCTCAGTTTAGAAAGTGGTATTTCGCAGTTTATACTCTGTATCCTTTTGTTTATTAGTTTGAAAGTAATTTTATGTTAATCAAAGTTCTGACGCAAATGTTAATTAGGAAAATTGCGTTATTCTTCCTTCACTATTATCACGCCCTTAACTTCTCTGCCCTCTTGAGCCATACCTCAAATTAATATGTTGAAAATCCTCTTGAGTTCAGTCTTTTATAAATACACTTTTTAATCTATAACTTACGCTCAAGCTATAGCTGTAACATGGCCCTAATTAAATATGTTGACCTCTCACAAGAACTTGGAAATGGTTAACAGTTGAAAGCATTTTTCTTTTTTTTTTTTGCTGTTTGTCATAACACAGTTAACTTTCCATGGAAACCATGATTTATTATTATTTTGTAGTGACACTGCATAATGTTTTTCTGTTCTTTAGCATTATAAAACATGGACATGTGTGAGAACTAACAACAGTTGTGATTAAATGTTTGAGACACTCTTTTTAATGAATGACTTTCAAATACACAGTACGTTTTCTGTGTACATTTTAATGAACAATGCAACTGAAAGCATAACAATCTGTATAAATTATTCACTTTGAAGTGCAAAAGTAAACAGTTAGGGACTTAAATGTTTTGTTCTCATTTTATACTAATGATAACATTAGTGCTGTCAGTAAGATTTGAAGTAGATGGCTACCTTGGAACAGCACCTGCCGGAGTAATATGAGAAGCCCAGGAGAATTTCAACTGGATTTTTGACTTGAATGAAGTGGTAAAATACCCGCCAACTCTCCACAGAATACCCGCTGGAGCTCTGGCGGGTGCTGGGTCCTATTGAAAGCACTGTAACATTAATTATTTTGTATTTCATGGTTTTTGATTGCCTGTGTACACAAGTTTGCCATAATAATGGGAAAATCTTGCCCAACTATTCCTACAGTTGGTTACACTGTAGTCAAGCAATATATGGGACTGTGGTCTTGTGATATTGGTGTCTCAGGTTCTCGCATTTGAACTGTTAAAGAGATGAAGGCAGCGAAAAAGCCTACCTGATGTGATAAATCACTGTTGAGCTCTTTGCCTTCCCTAACTATTTGTTCAGAGGTTTAGGATTTCTTGTACTGTTGATTGAATATCCCAGAGGAAAGAGAGAAAAGGGAAAGAAGACAGTGGAGAGATGGTAAGGTTTGGCATTTTGATACAGTCTGTAGGCCATTAGATACCTATGAATCAGCACTTTATTGATAACAATATTTGAACAGACATGTTAAGTGTCACATATACATGTAGGTGTACTGGCTAGCCATTACTCAGTGTTTCTTGCTTATTTAGATCTTTGGATGTTTTAATGAATTTATTTTATACTCTGAAACATGAACTAAAAGTACTTGTAGTACCTTTTACTTGGCATCAAGTGTTTTTGGAAGAAGAACCAAAGTATTTCAAGAGGATTTGTCAAATGGGTAACAAATCATAGCTTTCATCAAATGAATATTCTAAGAGACATGATGGACAGAAAGGTTATTTTCCAAGTCAGTGACAGGTCCACTGCGAGTTGCTATCCCATCTCAAGCCTTAGCCAATAATAGTTGAAATTCTCATTAAACTAGTCAATTAGCTTTAGGTTTTACATGTGAATTTCAGTTTTTCAATGCTATTTGGTTATCCAAAACCGATTACCAGTGAAAGTAATTTAACAGTTCTCATCCTGTTTAGGCATCAGACACCTTTCACAAGATTTGTCAAGTTCTTTGGAGTCTTTGGAAGGAATTACTGGTTTCGATTTGTGTTCTATATTCTGTAAGTAAAACAGAGCATCTATTTAACATATTGCATTTTTCTTCCTTAAAAGAGTTTTACAGAAAATTGCTGTTGTTTGTAGTTATTGCTTTTGTTGTACAAACTTTTCATCTGCATTTTTAGATAATGTGTGAACAGTGGTATTTGCATAGAGTGGGATTAACTTTCAGTACATATGTGCCCTCTTTTGTCATTTTTAACCTGGAAAATTTAAAATTCTGAGTTGTTGATATGAAGCTAATTTTACTGGACTATATATCTCATGTTAACACAATAAATACAGTATAACCCACTAAACCCTTTTCTATAAGAACCTATTTAGGTCATTCACTTTTTGTCACTCTGAGAACTGAGTTTCTTAATATATATTTTTTAATCTTTCAGTGCTGCTGTGCCTTCTTTCTTCTTTCTGTCAACAATCCTTGGAGGCGCAAGTCTTTTTTTCACAAGTGTGATCTATTTACGAGCAGCAATTTCAGGAGAGACTTGGAAGCCTCTCTTACCTGACGACAAACCTGATAAATCATCCAACACCCAAAGTGAGCCACCCAAGCAACCACCACCTCGTGGGCCACGATCACGCAGCGTTGACAATTTAGCATATGAGGAAGCTACAGGGGAGAACAAAGTGTAACCAGCTTATTAAGATTAAAAGTGAAAGTGCTTTGCAAATAGCCTGCAGAGCTGGCATTGAAAGGCAGGATTTGCGAGCACAGTCGCGGGGGAGAGAGGAAGAAGGTGGCTGGGCTTACAGCACGGGCACATTCCTGCCCCCCTCACAAATCTCTCTTTTCCTACCTTTTTTATGCCAGGCACACAGGCTACATTGCAAAGAGCAGTGGAACTTAAGCTGGTTGTTTCTTTCATTTTGAAAATTTTGATATCAGTAGACATCTAACCTAGCCTACATGTGTATTTCTTTGGGTGCAAAATCTTGCCACTATGGGTAAAAAGATAGACTTGAGGTTGTCAACTGGATTCCTTGTTGGATTTACCAAAAAACCCTGTTCCTAAAAAGCTTTTGCAAGAAGCGAAATGTGCACAATACTATAAGTAAAGAAATATGCTATAAACTACAGTGTAGGAAACAAATTTGGGTAAAGTTTTTAGTCCATAAACAAAAATTTTGGAAAAACACTGCCAAGTGGATTCCCTTCAAAGCTAAAATGGTCCATCCATGTTTTTTTTTTAATTGATGGGAGTAGGCATCATAAAAATCACTTGTAAAATGAAATGCATTTTAACATTTTTGTAGCGAAAAAGAGAATGTACCCATTAGCAAGAAAAATGTAAACTGAGAAAAGGTCAATCAAAAAAATAAGTTATTGCTTTCTG
>OX419339.1:5055196-5127696 GCA_948470475.1 Galaxea fascicularis
AAACAATGTTTTCCAGTAACAAGTCTGCCGCTTTCAATGTTATTCACGGTTTAAAGCGATAGTTATCTACCATACTCTGCCAAAGGTTAACTCCATCGCAACCATTATATAAGATAACGATCCTCAATTCTCATTGGCTTTTGATTGAAGGGCGAATTCAACTAGAGTTTGATACATACTCCAGAGCCGTTCATATGTAAAACATATTACTTGTAGTCCTTGTATGACATATATATTAGATAAGTACTGAGATTTACTCTAAACAGAAGTGTCAAATAAAAATGGTCCGTCAATAACTAGAACGAATCTGATTGCAATACATATACAGGCATCAAGAGTTTCAGTTTTCTTTGTGTGACACAGTGCATTATGGGACAGAAAGTGGGCACCAAGTCTTGAATGGCAGCCATATCCTTGTCTCCTTTTGGTGAATATTTGTATTGTTTGGCAATTAGTTCCAATATTCGCGTAAAAGGAGACAAGATGAAAAGGGAAAATAATCTGATTTGACTGCCATTCGAGAGCTGGTGCTCACTTTCTGTCCCACAAAGGAAACTGAAACTCTTGATGCCTGTATTGGTCGGACGATTTTTCTCACTAGTGAAAAAATATCATCTAACCAATCACAAGCTGCAGACGAAATTTTTCAACAGTGAAAAAAATCGTATTGGTTTTCCCGGCTTTCAGGAGGGCTTCCCAAGCCAATGATGAATAAACAAAACACGAAGTTCAACACAGCTTTCGTTATTCCCTTTAAGTCAAGAGTTGCAGATATTCCTTTGTTGGAGGAATTCATGTATGACCAAGAAAACGAAAACACACACTCCAAAAAAAAAAAACTCTACAGAATGTCGCTTTGCTGAATGGTCTTCACCTTCTTGTTTGTTCGGATGTTTATCAACACGGCGTTGCCATTAATTTACAGGCGCTGTTATTCATGCTAATCAATGCAGCATTTCTATCAACAGCCTAAATCAATCGGCAACCTTGGCAATTCCAGAGTCTCCAGAAACTGAGGAGAGCTTTCTAAAAAGAGGTAAAAAAAGGCTTAAAGCACTGGATTTCGAATTGGATTGGAACGCCCATGTTCGAAAATAGGCGGGGCGGGAATAGATGATGTGAACTGTCAAACTGTCATTGGGATTCACAAATGCTGTATGAAAACCTTGCAGTCTCTCTTATCGCTCGTAACTGGCGCCCACAAAACTACCGGCTTGCGGCTTCGTTGCTTGCGTATCGCGTTCGTTCCACACAGGAACAAATGGGTGCGAACCATGCGAGTCAAGCGAGTCACAGAGCGAGCCAGCCGGTGCGATCCAAGCGAGCCTTGTGGGAGCCATGCGAGCCTTGAAGATATGTGGCTCGATCAAGAAAAAAAACTCTCTTAATAAAATAGGTTGGGAAAAAAGGAGGCTCGAAATATCAAGAGTAAATTTCTTTTAACTTAGTTTGCTTCCATTGCCTGTCAAAACAAGTAATTTATAGGGCATATTCACCCTTACGCTTCTTTTATTCCACAATCATGATATTCGACCTTGACAATCGGGTCCGAAAAATACTTCGGAAAAAGGAGGCTCGTCATCTCACATTTATTTTTCCTAAGCGAGCAAAAAATTACTTCCAGTGAAACAAGTTTAAAAACAAATCGGGGGTTCGGAGGTGACTTCCGGTTGTGCCATTATGTTATTCATATTTCACGATGTATTTGGCATAAATCGTTTTACAATCGATATGCGTCTTCCACGATGTTTTCAGCGAAATTTGCGCAACTTTCCCCTCCAGACGATGGATATGCATCGCTTCAAAAACAAAACATTGCACGCAATAAATTTATGGTACTGCTTTATGGTACTACCTTGTTCACACTTGCGACATAACGACATAAGGGGAAGGTCACGCAAACGGAAAAAGTACCTCGTGTTCATGTTTTATGTATGTCTCTAGCATGTGTCTCTAGTGTGAACAACACATCATAACGACATAGTAGTAACATGATAACATGAACAAATCGACATAAGGATAAAACTGATCTTTTCTTTATGTCATTATGACTATGTCGTTATGTCGTTATGTCGCTAGTGTAACCAGGCCTTAGAATCATGCTGGATTTAAAGCGTCGCTAACGTATCTGGCATCAACGAAAAAAGATTTCACAAGCATGTTTACATACAGCGTTTAATATATATGGCTTTATATGTTGTTGTTACATTTTCTCCATGTTAAAACCGTGGCTCGCTTGACTCGCATGGCTCGCATCCTGGCTCGCACATTTGATTTGTAAGCGTGCAGTGACAAGGAGTTTCACGAGAAAGTATCGTATGAGTTTACCGGTTCAATTGACTAACCAAAAAAGTGCGTAGTATCTCAGTTATTTGAAAGATTTGCCTTTCCAGTCGAGAAAAAAAAACCGGAAAACTTGTTCCATTTTGTCACAAATATCGCATGATGTACGGTACGTTACCTGACGGGACAACAAGATGGCTGCCGAGTTGATTATGCCTTGATCACGGCTGATAAGGGGAACAGTCGCCGGCCGGGTTCCACAACAACAATTTATTTTATTTTATTTTCCCAGAGCTCACGTTCCCTCACCAGCGGCCGGGCGGTGAGGGAACTGACGAGACTTGCGAAAGTTTGTAAGGCGAGCGGGAGAGCCCCGCTCGGGATACCCCAAATGGAGAGCCTGTTTGCAGAGTACTTAGTGGTTTTGGTATTTCAATACACGCGACAGCATCTGAACAGTAGTCCTGATTATAACAGTTATGACTGAACCATGACAAAACTTGTAAAAAATCTAACTTTATATTCCAACAATTTGTTTTAGAGGGCAATATCATTTGGTTAACCACTGTTAACAGCTTGCGAACCGCAAACATTTATTTTCTTGATTCAGTTTTAGCTGAATCGAAAGTTCCGGCAGAGGTTTCAATATGTGTGACCTATTCTAAATTTATGCAGCCAAAAGACTGATACGTCAGTTAACCGACGGAAGTTTCAGTTTCCAAGTGATTTTGCAGCGGAAGAGCTGATCAGAGATAAACTTCTTACTTATTTTAGAAGACCGAAAATTATTTCACCGCATCCGCTTCAGGACTTCATATCTTCGCTTCGGAACGAGGGCATTAACTTTGCATGATGTGAAGGGAAAAAAAGTTACTCGGCTAAGAGAGAGTTGAATGTTTGTTTGATATCGAAATGATAGTTCTCCTGCGGTGGGATGTCCGCAAAGCTTAAAGGTATGGCTATGTTATTCGTTTTCATATAATTCATCGCGGTCAGGTGATATGTTCATCGCCGTCGGATAATATGCTCAGTCATTAATATAAGTATAGCTCCTAGTTACGTTGCAGATCCTAGGTTACATATCGATCCAGCTGAAATGCTATATAGCTAGCCGTGACCTGAATATTTTTCTTTCGTTATGGTAATGTAGGCCAAGAAGTGAGACTGAAGAACTTACAGAGACTACAGGGCCTCTTAACAACCTTGGCGGTTGTGTCATATGTTATGATGTAGATTATTAATTTGAGTCTAGCGTGACAAACCTCCGCCTACCATGACGCCGGATCGGTTGAAATGTCGGTCACCCTTTTGATTTTTTTGCTGGGAACTGTAAACGAACCTAGAGCTCCTCCAATTCTCGCCTCGATTTCATTCAATCGAAAAATGGCTCCATCAGGTTGAAGTCATTGCTACAGTAAATGTTTGTGAATTTCTTGAAGATTTATGGAATGTTTTAAGACTTTTAAAGGAGCAAACGTTGGGGGCGAAAGTTGAAAATCAAGCAAAATTTGAAGGTGATTGAAAATTAAAATTAAAAGTGAATAATTACTGAAGACCAGATAGCCCCCCACCGCAACAAGGTGCCCATGAGCCTATTGACAGACTAACTGCTTTCTTTCCTTCTCAATTCACCCCATTTACCCACCAATACAACTAGAATGGCCCCTGAGCTACTAGTTCATCAGTACCATGGCGAAGCAAGGTTGGATTAATTAATTGACTGATCAGTTGATCTTGGCGTATTCATTGCTGTTTCTCCTGGCTGTTTCCTATTTGGGAGTCCGGAAATGAACTGAAAATGTATCACCAACTGACTGAAGATCAGAATGTAAAACATGCCTTTTTAGACGAAACCTTTGTCAGAAGATAACTGGTGCCAACATTTTCATACCGTACGTAATTGTCGTATTTTTACTCCCTCTTGTCAGCGAAAAACGCTTAAACCAAGTTTTTGTATTCTGGATAGCTTAGTGAGCTGGTAGCCGTAATATTCTATCACTGTTTGTATTTTAAGTTATTTCGGTTATATTCTATAGCTTAGTTTTTTTAAGCGTACGTTTTATATCCTTCTATTATCTTATGTCACTTACGCATATAAAGAAGGTCTTTTATACCACCAGTCTCATAATTACGATTTCTTGCTTAATCAGATTATTTCCTGGTATTCTAATGGTACAGCCAATATTAGCAAATTCTTGAATGGGTAGGAGGTGGCCAAAAGATGGGAAACGCGCAAGCTCAGGAAGCACAAATAGATGTAGATCCTGTTGGAAATGGTGAGTACAACACCATGCATAACTCAAAAGAGGGGGGAGGGGAGGGAATGTCAGGGAGGAGGAAATACTGTTTCAAGTTCCTACGAACTTGGCTCTTTCTTTTTGTCTAAGGAACAGATTAAGTTGGTATAGAGCTCTTTTCAGTCGAGTGTGGTAAACTCCAAAACCAATGCAAGAATAGGTAATTGCATTGCATTAGACGCGACTTATGTACAGACAGTCGCATTGAACCAATCAGAGGCAATTTCATGTCACCGATGGCAAGCGCGGCAAACAGATTTTGAGTTACAATTACCATAGTATTGCTTCCCATTGGTTGAGAAAATAAACGCACGTACAGGTTTAAAGTTTGCTACACTACTGAAAAAGCTTGCCACACGCACGTTTTACTATTAAAACAATCACAGCGTAAAATAACCCAAAACTAAAGCCAACAAGAATTACATTAGATACTTAAATGAAGGCCAGCTGGTTCCTGAAGAAAGTAAGTGGATTGCTGCTTGAGAAGCAGCTCTGTTCGTACTAGCATGCGTAGTAACATTTTCGCCCCTAGAGGCCGCGATTCTTTCGGTCAGCACCAACGGTCGGAGTCCGTGATTGTCTTCTTGTTTTGGAACCAGCCAGAGGTTTGAACCAGAGTAGGTCGTTATTCTTGGTGCTGACCGAAAGAATCGCGGCCTCTGGGGACGAGAATGTGGGGCGTGGTAAGCATTTCTGTGGGGTTTTCGAATTTTGGATGCGCGGCATGCCCATTTCTCGCGTATCCAAAATCGCAGAATTCGCCAAGAGGCCTAGTAACTAAGCATGTCAGAACAAAGTCAATACTACTATTAGCGTATACGTAGCTAAAACACGCATTGCAAGAACATACTACCTAAATTTAATTTATTTCTGTAGAAAAGACTCCGTATTTACTAATTTTTTTATGAATTTATGCTCCAAAAAGTGTTAAATTTTTGCCGAGCCAGCGCTCGTTAAAAAAATATACTTTTTTGCTCCAACTATGCCAAAAATTATGCTAGCACAATCCGCCGAGGCCTATCCAAAATTCGGAAATCAGCTTTTGAGCTCTGGAACCCCGCGGAAACGCTGGCTACGCAGGCTATATACGTACGGTCTTGAACATAGCCTGCAGTGCAGGCGTATTTTGGGCGTATTTTGGGCGCGCGAGTGCACATTTTTGTTTTATGGCCGCCATCTTGGATTTGGTAACTGTAGAGGATTGGGGAGAGGAAATATTTGCCGAGGGAGTAGGTGTTAAGTAGAAGAATGGGCAAGAGGGGAAGGGGAGGGGAGGGGAGGGAAGTGCCCCATTCCCCCACCCGTCATACCGCCTCTGCACCAACTCTCTACTGGTCAAGCATCCAATTACAATCCAAGATGGCGGCATCGAAAACCTGATTTATCAAGCGTTCTGCGCCAAGATAACGCCTGCACTGCAGGCTATTCTTGAACATGAACTGAACCTCAGTAACAGGTTACACTATTTACGTCGCTTTATACTACGGTCCTAGTGTTGACTGACTCCCGTCCTTAACCTACACCGACTACCTCACTTCCGGCTTTACCAAGTGAGAAGTTACAGATTGTCATAGTGTGGGCGGAAAATGGGGAAAATGGCGGAAACTCTTGGACAACGCCTATCACCCTAACTGAATATAACCTTTAGGTCATCAACAGCAGTGATTTAGATCCAGTTTCAAAGCTAGTGACAACGAATACTGAAGCCAACAACAAGAAAAGCAGATATTTCTCTCTTGCCTTTTTTTTACGGCGTCTAGGATTTGCCAGAAACTTGCGAAATGATCAATTGACACAATTATGTGCCCTATTATGTGTAGTTTCCTGTCCGAACTCCACAAGCGTGGCATGTCACGCAATAGCAACGAATGGTAGGGTATTTCATCACAGGACGTCTCTGCTACGTTAAAAAAAATCAAGTAAGGTTTAAAATGTACATTCATTGGATCAATTTTTTTTGTCCGATTTCCGTGGAATTTTAGTGACTTTCGAAAAAGCATAATAAAAACATATCTCCAAATAAAAGCAGGGGATAATTAATCCCCAGCCACCCCTCCCCAAGTCTTATGCGAGATGACGTAAAAGCTAGGTAACCGCGTGAATTTTGCAAGATCAATGGATCACGATTTGAGTATGTTTTGGTTCGATGTCAGGCAAAAAGTTGATGAAATTTTGTTAAGAATATTTTTTTTGGGAAAAGCCCTCTAACATGTCTCATAAGTGGCACGATGATGCGACGCAGCATACTCAACCAGGCACAGATTATTCCGAAATTAAGGACGTGCAGCCATCTTTGACAGGGACAATGAGTCACGGCGGAGGTTTGCAGCAACATGTTATAGCAAGCCCTCGGACGTCCAAAAAGCGAGGTTTTCTGCATTCATTGAGCAAGGGGTCGCAAAAAAGGGGAACCGTGATCACCCGGCCGATGAATCAAGATGGCGTGGCAGAAGAAACTTTCGAGGTAAGTGAACTGAGTTTGTTATTTTTTGGTCAGAGGCGGTAATTTTCCAAATTAAACCCGCTATACCTACAGATTTTCATCGACAAAAGCGCGAAATGATCCTTCCTGTGAACTTGGAGAAAAAACAAAGATGAAACTTTTGACACCTTAACATTAACTACGGTGTACGATGAAGATCATTCACGATTTTACAACAACTTGATTCTTTGAAACAAAACTTGATTCTTTGAAACGCAAACTTGATTCTTTGAAATAAAACTTGATTCTTCGAAACGCAAACTTGATTCTTTGAAACGTGAAACTTGATTCTTTGAAACGTAAAACTTGATTCTTCGAAACGCAAACTTGATTCTTTGAAACGTAAAACTTGATTCTTTGAAACGCAAACTTGATTCTTTGAAACGTAAAACTTGATTCTTTGAATTTTTTCCGCAGATGCACGTTAAAATGTTTCCGTGCGGAAAAAATTAGGGCCCAGTCTTCATATGAGCCCGGTTAACCGGGCTGGCTCGGTTACTGGCATGAAATTGGTTTCTGTTCATATGGCGACTTTCAGCCCGCTTTCCGAGATGAAACATTTGAAAAATTGGTGACGCGACCATTCAGGCATGAAATCTAACGAACAAGCCTGGCGAGAATTTCTCGATTTTCTTTGTTTAAGCAGCCTCAAATTTCTTTTGACTTTACGTTAACTATCAAATGAAACTACTCCGAGATTCATTTTCGGAGAAGAGAGAGGTAAAATCTCGGTAATGTCATAAAATATCCGTTCTATCACGAAAATGCATTGTATTACTTTCCTCCCGTTAACTGGGCTGAAGTGTTTCATATGGCAAAAATGTTCGGCCCGGTTCCCGAGATCTCGGTTGGAAAAACCGAGATCTCGGCAACCGAGCCAGCCCGCCCTCTCATATGAACACATCGAAATTTTTACAAACGATTTAGCGGTGTGGCGAGATCTCGGAAACCGGGGGTGCTTACCATTAAGCCAAAAAATCCGGATGGAATAAACGTTGCATAAAGGTAAGCGATTTTCCGAATTCAATGACCAACCGGATGAGAATGGCGCTTACCTTTAACTACCCAGCATTCCATCCCGCATATTTTACTCGATTTGGCAAATAGTAAGGGCATTTCCCAAATTCCGTTCCGAACGGAAAAAGTGGACTACCTCTGGAGGTTGTCCACAATTTCCGAAAAGATTTTCCGGAAAATTGCCTTTCCATTTGACCTCAAACCGAAGTTTCCGGATTTTTTGGCTGAATGGTAAGCACCCCGGGTCAGCCCGGTCAACCGGGCTGATATGAAGAGGACCTTAGACGGAAAATTTTTCCGTGCCGTCTGCGGAAAAAATTACAGACAAATGTATGATAAATTAAAAATTCCACCGAGCAAATTTCAGAGCAGTTAGGAACCTCAGATTTTCACATTGAAATCTTTTGGCTAGTAACTTCAGCTTCCCATTGATAAATTTCTCTACATTCAAGGTTTTCACAAGTTATTTGACATCTGTTTCCCATATAAACACTGTTATTCCCGAAGCGTTTGCCTACCCGTCAAGATGGCGTGGGAAACGGTGACAAGGTCTATCAAGTTTGCGTTTCAAAGAATCAAGTTTTACGTTTCAAAGAATCAAGTTTGCGTTTCGAAGAATCAAGTTTTACGTTTCAAAGAATCAAGTTTTACGTTTCAAAGAATCAAGTTTCACGTTTCAAAGAATCAAGTTTGCGTTTCGAAGAATCAAGTTTTATTTCAAAGAATCAAGTTTACGTTTCAAAGATTCAAGTTTACGTTTGAAAGAATCAAGTTTACGTTTCAGAGAATCAAGTTTTATTTCAAAGAATCAAGTTTGCGTTTGAAAGAATCAAGTTTACGTTTCAGAGAATCAAGTTTTATTTCAAAGAATCAAGTTTGCGTAATATTGTAATGAGCTCCATCGTACACCGTAATTAACAGTTGACGACTTCAAATAAGCTTAATCTTGATTCATTTATTATTAAGATGTATAGGACAGGAACTCTAATATCCTTAATTAAAGAGAACTCAGAAGTTATAGAACAGTAAATTTGTATGCGTGATTCCCAGTTTTCCCTTGATAAAGAACAACAAGAGAGGTTTGATTTAAACTGCGTTATACCTGCGTTATATATTACGACTGTAAAAACGCTAAACAATTTATTTAAATCACAAAATAGTAATAATTTCAGTTCTTTTATTAATTAGTGGTACGTGTTGCTAGTAACGCATTTAATGTTAAATAATTCGATTTTTATCATTGTTTCACCTTTTTGGTGGCATTCACTCGATTTGCCTCTGTAAAGGCAAAACTATTGTTTATTAAGTGGCGTGCCACTTCTGAAAGGTCATCAGTTCCATTGTCATGTTTTTTTTTGGCAGCTGTTTTGTTCTCTTTTGATACTTGACTGTAATGCTTAAATTATTTTAATAAAATTATGGTTCTGCATTAAATTTTGAATTCACATAAGTAAAAAAAAAAATTCCAGATACAGTGGTTGTTTTAAGGGTTTTTAAAGGTCGTAGACTTTGCACAGAAAGACAACTAACCTTACAGTTTGCAACAGAAAACTACTATGACAACTTACCCTGTTTACATAGGAATATCTTCAATGTTGTCTTTTCCAAAAATAGTCTGGTTTATTAGTGTAGCCCCTGTGCTTGCTGCACCAGGCTTGGTGCTTCTGTATTCTGTTAAAAAACAACACCTGTTTTCCAGATGTTTTATTTTAACACGTTAAACCCTCAGAGTGATCAGCATCAAATTTCTCCTTGTAATATCAATGCTTTATAAAACAGAATGGTCAGGAGAATTCAGGACAGGATCACCCAAGATAAATTTGCTTGATATTTTAATTTCTCCCTCCTACTTCAAAAGGAAATGTGTAGTGGCAACAAACGAGAATTTAAATTTTGATATCAGGGAACCTTTTAAGGGTTGATCATGACCTCATGTTTGGAAGGTACCACAAAAAAAAATGATTCGTTGCTGGGAAGCCGAGAAGCTAGTCAGAAGTTAGATTTTTGCTTCATGAGACAGCTAAGCGAGTCACTTTGCAGCACTGAAAATCCAAGCCACTCAAAAATAGAGTTCGGAAAATGCATTTCTTCTCCCCTTGGAGAGGAGACATAAAAATATTTTCTGTGCCGATGAAGTTGATGTTTGATATTTTAGGCTGTTCACAGATCTCGTGAAAGTTCACCAGAGGTGCTTTTTTTTTAAACGAAGACTTACATAAACATCATAAATCTGACACAGATGGCCTTACAAACTGGCTTCTTTGTTTGGCAGATGGAAATGGAATCGCTCATCACATCTTTGCTCTGAAAAACTTGCCCGTGATCTCTTTGATGGATTTTGAAACCCTGCGTATCATGTTTGAAAATAGGCAGGGCGGGCGTAGATGATGTGAGCTGTGAAAACTGTCACCGGGATTCAGAAATGTTGTATGAAACCCTTGCAGTCTCTCTTTTCGCTCATAACTGGCGCCCACAAAACTACCGGCTTGCAGATTTGCCACTTGGATATCATGTTCATTCTTGGTCCACAGATTTTAGAGCAAAAGAGAGACGTATCAAAAACAAGGAGAAGTCATTTGAAGTCTAATCAGCAAAGGGATGTGAAAAAAACCATGGTCTTGACTGGTTTAATTACTAGCCTTTCAACTGCACTGATTTACTTTGGCTACTAGTAATAGTTTCCTATGAAAGGTTTAAAAAATGAGCAGCAGTGTAAAAGAGGGAACATTGATTTCTTTTGTATTTCCTTTATGAATTATTAATGAGCTTTTGAATAACTGTGAAATATTTTCTGTAGGAGGTAAAAGAAGGTGATGCAGAAAGAATACGGATTATGAAAATGGTGAAGGTAAGGCACTGTTTCGTTTAATTATTTAAAGTGTTGCTTGAAGATGTGTTATGAAACTGACTTTTAAACACCATTATAAATGATCTGTGATATTGACTTTCCCATAGGAGGGACGGTTGTCCGTTGAAGAAGCTATGGAGCGGGCAAAGAATCTTGGAGTAATGTCTTCTGCTGAACAAACCAATGATGACGGAAATGGAGAAGACAAGATTTTCAACTTTGGAGTATACAAGTATGGCAGAGACAAGTCAAGTCTTTCAAGAAGAATTCTACAGGTAAGTTCTTGTGGTAGAACTGACATGGGCGTTCTTCAAAAGTGATTCAAACAAGCAGTATAACTAAAGATTATTGGAACATATCATCATCATCATCATTGTTATCCTCAGTCCTTATTCTTTTCCAATTTCCATAGGGGACAGTATCAACAGACTCTGCATGGGATGAGGTTGTCAGCTCCTCGTCCACCCTCCACCCAACTTAGAGATGGGTGTGAGGACAGATCATAGCACGGGGAACTAACGTTCCCGACATTTGACCTTTGTGGAAGTTATGTAACCATTAAAAGATTGGTAATGTGTAGGATGTTTAGGTTGCTCAGCAGCATTTCCTCAAGAGTGCTTCTTAAACTGTCAAGGAATCAGCATTGTTAAGTGTGGCCAAGATGCCAAACCTATGTTACCATGAGTCATCTCAAAGAAAGAGAAAGTTACTACTTTCGTTAACTTGAACTTTTGTGAACAGTGTTTAGCCATATACGTGCTGGCATTTGAATATCCATATAAGTAAGTCAGCCACCTTCTACTAAGTAGTGACATATGTGTATGAAACAATTTAACATTTGCATTGTTTTCTGATATTATCTGGCTGCAAGTGATAGTTTGTATTTTTAATGTTATTTTGGGATCTATGGTCAGCTTTTAGTATGCATACTGTAAAGTAAACTAGTAAATGTGTTTTCTTGAATGGCTGTTGTAATTTATACTTTATCTTTTTCTTTTAGTTGGACTTTCAAGAAAAGGTTCTTTGCATCATTCAGAAAGGAAACAGGAACAAAAAGTTTGCATTCACTGACCTCCGAGGTTTTGACAGTGAGGTAAGTATGTAGTGAAGAGTATCTTGATGTTAAGACAGAAACAATTATTGACTAGTTACAAAGCAGTTTTGATTGTGAATGAAAAGAGGGACTAATCTCGGGTTAAATACATTGTAGAAAAATACCAGAGTTTGGAGCACAAGTAATTGTTTAGTATTTTCTCTTGGTATTTAGCTGTTCATTTTTGGCTAATTGAAGAAATGTTGATTGTTGAAAGAAGGTATGAAACATGACCACATGGAATTACATGTATGGGAGGGCTAAATATTATATTTAGTCCAAGGTCCCATAATTCCATATGGTCATGTTATTAAATGTTTTTGACATTCTTTTGACAATATTGATGTTTCTATGAAGTATGCAATAATATTCTAAAGTTTTTGTTGTGGCACTGTGGGTAGCTCATGGGACAGAGTTATTTGGAAAATAAGATGGATACCATGCTTTTTTTCTCAAGTTGGCAAACAAGTGGCAGCTTGAATTGTACAAAATTGGAGAAATGCCCATATAACCCATACACACAAGTCTGCAGAGTTCACTTTAGGCATGCTGATCTTTGATGCATGTAAACAACAGTAAAAAATGCAATAAGTAATTAAAAAATAGTACAGACATTTCCCAGAAAAACCCTGGGTTGTATTCATATCCTTCATTGTTTACACACTTCTCCTGACAATGTTTTTTCAGTCAGTTATATAAATTATCTAAATTATTTATGGCAACATCAGGGCTTTGGTTTAGTGGCACCTGGGTGTCCCTGGTTTAGAGATTTTGGGTGTCCAGCTACTTTTCTTAGAGCACAGCCTTGCAACACATTGTTTCATTTGCTGAAGTTCTATTCACTCCCAAATAAACATCTACTCTAACAGCAAAATCTGCTGATGAATAACCACCATTGAATGAGTACCACACCATCAGTGTGACACACTTGGGCTCTCTTACTTCAAAGGTGTCAGTTATGTGTAAAGGGAAACTGAACAAGTTTATTTGGAGTCGACTGAAATATTTAGGAGAAAGTGAAATTGATATTTCAAACTGAGCTTACCTGAATAATGATAGTTAATGTTTATAATCATTTGTAGAAAAAATTGGAAAATTTTTATATGGGAGTTGCTACAATTTAATAATTTAATGTCAAATATCTGGTTGAATTTTAGGATGGTGTGAGATTTTACATCTATTTTGACAGTGATTATGAACTTGATGCTGACAGCGTTGAAGAGAAGAATAAGGTCAGTGCTGTGTGATTTTATTGCATGCAAATGAAAAGTGTGCTACTTTTTATCATCACAAATTTTAGATTAGAAGATCATTTGATCTTTCTCTTTCTGTAATGTATTGTAATTATTTTTCATCAACAGGTTTGTCATTTGCTAGACTCCATAGTGCAGCAAAACAGAGGAGATCAACCAGATGGTAAGTGATGAACTAAGCATGCTTGGTAGTGTGTGAAAAGTCTCAAAACTTAAACATTTTAATGTACATTACAAAATTGTACTCATCTAGAATGGATGGAATGGATATGGAAAAGCCTGTTGGGAAACATCTTCTTGAAGAAACCATTGAATTAAGTTCACGCTTTGAAATTGTTCCTGATAAAAGGAGGGTCTTGGATCAAAAACCCTGAAGAAGGTCAGCTGCATGACCAGACAAATTAATAGAAAATTTATAAATAATGGTTTGGTGAGAGCAGTGGAAATTTGACTCATTGGAATTCTTTGTTGACACCCTGTCTTAAAAACTTAGCTAGAGCCCTTCAATTTGATCACAGATGTTATTGTTATCAAAGGATTCCATATTTTGTTAAAATTTTAATCTGAATAATATTATAGGAATATTTGAGGCACCATCACCTGATGCGGCAACGATTATCAAGGAAGGCCAGATTGAAAAGAAAGGCCACAGTGCAGCATTTATGATGTGGCCAAGGTAAATAGAAGCCATGAGGCTGATTCCATGGCAGTTAAGCATGGCTCACATAATTTTGTACTCCATTTCCTACCATGTCTTCAGTTTCATCTTTTCGTGAGGTGGTGACGTGAACCATGTAAATGATAATGATCAAAGCTGGACTAGGAAAGGAAAGGAAAGGGAAAGGAATCTTGAGAAGAGTCACAACAAACGTGTGACTTTACAATGCTTTTTCTGTGTGGTGAGATCGGACATCAGCTTGTACAGGCGCCTCTGGCTGCCGCTATCAGTCCATTATTGATCTCACCCACCCCACCCGACCCATGCAGGAGATAGATTACCAAAGTGGGGAATACGTCTCCTACTCTTTTCGAACAGTGTGTGAGTTCTTTAATGTCCCACAGATTATAGGAACAAGTGTTGTGAGACGGGACCTCCGGTTTTATCGTCCTTATCCGAGAAGACTAGAAAGTTAAACCGTTTGCAAAATTTCATGCCTGTAAACCTCTCGGTTTTTAAGATATGAAGGAAATTATGGCACCCAAAACGTGCCCAAAACATTTTGAGAGTTTCAAGAAATGTGCACAAGGTTGGTTTAAGTTCTAAAAATAAAGCCTGGGGTGTCAGTGAGCTTACTTTTTGTCTTGTCTTCTTCTGCATATCACATTTCTTAAATCTAGGATTTCAGTAATGACTCTTTTTGTTTGTTTATTCCCATTCACTCTTTTCCCAGGATAAAATAACCAAATCCAGGCATAAGTCAGGAAATTTATTAACCAAATTATTATTTGTTATCCAGGCGTTGGCTTCGAGTTCAGCAAGGAGAGCTGTCGTATTTCCGAATTGGAGAAGAAAACCAGGTTATTATCAATAACTGTTTCTGTTAGAATGCTTTGAAAAAAACTTGGTTCTTTTGCAGTAGCTATAAAGTGTGGTATTTGATTTGTTAATAATTAACAAATAAAAATGGAACTGGGCCGAGTTGCTCAAAGCATGGTTAGCACTAACCCTTGGTTAACTTGTATTGAAACCTATAGGTTGTCATGGTATTTACTCTCGGCTAGGGCTAACCATGCTTCGAACAACTTGGCCCTGGTCAACAGCAACTGAGCAAACTCTGTTTGGTTTGTTTTACGTGGTAGGCTGCTCTGAACATTGTCAAGTTAGGGCCTGGGCTGGCTGAAGTCAAGAGTGTGGATCACAATGTATTTGTAATCATCACAAGCAAGAAAGAATACAGGTTGGATTAATGGAAAGCCTCTGTCTTGCTTTTATATAATCCCTTCTTTAATCACTTCCCTTCTATCATTTTCATGTCTTTGTAGCCATATGTTATTTTTTAGCTGTATCTTTGAGATCTCAGTTGGAAAATGCTTAATGGAGGGTGGGTGGTTTGGACATTCAATGAAATTGAAATCACACCAATATACCAGGCACTATAACTCAATACTGACAAAAGGAAAATCCCCAGATGACATGTTTAGGGCTTAAAAAGCTGGTCAGGTGTATTTTAACAGTATGATTGACCACCACGTATGTATGTGTTGATGCATTTAGTGTTAACTTGATTCTTATATTTATACATTCAACGAACAAAGATATCAAGTGAATTTATTGAGATTAGATACCATAGCAACCAATATTTGAACTCTCATTTCAATTATTTAACTCAAGGGACTGTTCACATTTCCTAAGAAAATTAAACGTTATCTACTCTCTGAACAACAAATAAAATAAACTTTCGTATTACTGATGAAGCAACATACTTCATGTAAATAAGTTCTACCTTCTTTGCATATTTTCATTCTATTTTATTTTTCTCTTATTTTATTTTCCGAATGTACCTAAAAGCTAAATTGTTCAGGGAGCTAACAAGAAAACCAACTGGTTCAATTAACTTCCTAGCTTGCCCATTGTCTTTATTAAAGTATATATAATTAATCATAAATTGTAAATTTACTAGATTGTAATAATTAAACAAAAAATGCACACTGACAAAAGATTATTATTATTATTATTATTATTTTTATTAGTTTGAGCCAGATGGCAACACTGTGGCTCCTGTGATAATACATAATGGTTTAAGCACAGGCAGCCCAAGCTCTAAGGTCTATGTTGACCTTTGTAATGGAAACACCAGCATAATGGTGAAATTATAAAGCTTTGTGTGGGGGAAAAAACGTATTGGATTTGAAGGGAAAATTAGAAACGCTAGTTGCACTTGTGTGCACAAATGTTAATGATTGCAGTTTGACAAAGCAGTACACATTAACTTTGTGGCTGTGATGTAGCAGTTTCTGTTGTGTGTGTGCAGTTTACTCAAACCAGATTGCTTACTGCAGATTCTTAATGTACTGTAAACTATGCCATTGTCACTTTTCTTAATTGTCACCAGCTTTCGTGTTATAAACCTGAACAATGTTGGAGATCAAGCAGTGGAGAAAGAAAGAGATGCTTGGATTGAGGTTATTTTTAATTTATTTATCTTAAATAAAGAAATAATTTAATAAATATTAATGCTTTTGTAAATTTATTTGAAGTTCAAGGTTAATTTGAAAATACATGTACCACTGAAAGTGTTTTCAGGGTATGCTTGTTTTTACTTTCAGGCAATTAGTCAGGCCTCTCAGGCCAATTTCCGGAAGTCAAGAGCAGTGTCTCTTCCTAATGAACAAGGTACTTTGTGATACTATTTTATTGTATTCTGGAGTTAAGAAGGACTAAAACTAAAAAGGCATCTAGTTTTGCACTTGATTTGCAGTTGCATGTGGAGAGTCAATGAAGATAATGAAAGTAAGACTTGAAACTTGATCCCAGGGTACTGTTCCTCTAAGACTAAAACTGTATTTAGTTTTGTTCTTTTGACACCTGTAGTCTTACATATTCTTGGCCCTTGACTAGCAATTGGAAAATAAGAGACCAGTGTCAAAAGTCTGAAAATATGAGTCTTGTTGTTGAATTGTGCCTGCTTAACTATGGTAATAAACATGTTGGAAAATTGAGGGTTTCCAGCTATTTCCAGCTATTTCCAGTCATCTGCTGGCCAGCTGTTTATTCATTTAATAAAAATAAAATCAAAATTACTGCCACCTTGGGACTTTCAAGAGTTGCTTGTTTCACAAGCTGTATAGGAAGGACTGAAGATGTATGAGACTTGAAGTTTGCCCTGCTATTGCCCAAATCAGGCCCTGGTTGTTGAAAGGCTGAATAGCACTATCCACCAGATAAATCTCTATCCAGTGGATAGTGGAATTAGCTTTCCCAATACTTATCCGCTAGATAGTGATTTACCCGGTGGATAGCGCTATCCCATGTTTGAACAACCGGGCCAGATGTATAAGAGTCTTTCTTCAACGAGTCAAACAGATTCAGCTCATGTTGTGAGATGTACATGTAATATATCAAACACGAGAGACAGTGTTTCATTGGGATATCCAAACACCGAGAAGAGAGTTGAAAATACGACGTGCAGCGGAGTATTTTTGATGGAATTCGAGGTGTTTGGATGGCCGATGAAACACTGTTTTGAGTGTTTGATATATCTTCTCAATTGAAACAAAAACTAAGGAATTAACGGAGAAGTAAAATTGTCAAAATCTATGCTAATTAAGACCTGGTATCCAAACACCCTTCACAGTTATGATTTCCTTTGTTTTAACTTGATGAATTATTAATGAGTTTGAGAAGTATATATCATGCATGTACTTGAATCAGCATAGTAGTGGTGTCATTAATCTTTGGAGAAGCCAGCTATCTAAGGAAAATACATGTAGTTTGTCACAAATAGAAGAAAGTTTTCCATTCTTGTTTCTTTTGGTGGAATGCAAACTCAGGGTAGCCAGTTTTCTTTGCCACAGTTATCAAATAGCCATTGAGCAAGTTAAGGTGCTAATGGTGGCTCTTATCAGCCAATAGTAGAGATAAAAAAATGAATTTAGGTGTTGTATTTATCCTGTGTATGTGGTTAATGTACCAGTAACTGTAGAGTGTCCCCTTTTAAAGAAACTTGATTTATTTTTGCAGCCGTCACCTCCTCAGTAGCAGAACAAGAAAAATATCTGAAGGATGTTGTCCGAACTTTACAAAGGGTCAGTGTCATGCGTTAGTATTAATTTTGTTTAATTTCACCAAAAAAACTCTGGAAGCATCCTTCACAGATGAACAAACCTGGTGGTTCTTGATCTGTTATAGTGTGGCTGGAGTAGTTGGTGTACAATATCTAATTAAAACTGGTTGACTTTTATCTCTTATGCTCCGTTCACACGAAAGCTTAAACATGTTTAAAAGCTGTTTAGTTAAACACGGTTTAAAATTGTTTTCTTTATAAAAGCTGCTTACTGACGTTTTTTGACTACAAATTCAGCGCAAATTAAAGAACATGTTTAAGTTCGTCTAAATCCTGCATAAAAGCCTGAGTTCCAATTTTTCTTAAACGTTTTTCATTTTTCTAAACCTGGTTTAATTAAACATGTTTAGTTGGTGTGAATGGGGTATTAGGCTGTTAACAGTCTCAGTCCCTAGCTTACATTTTATGCAATTATGCAATTAGTATAGGAAATCACACGACCTTCTCGTACAATTCGGGATTAATAGGTACAAGTGATTTTGAAATTAAGCCAAACAAGTTGAAGTCACAACCATGTTTACATACTCTCATGCAAACACGCCTCTCGGCCAATCCGAGCCCGCATACTATCTTAGTTATTTTATAAAATACAATGTACAGTACAGTGCAATACAGTACAGTATATGGAGACTGAATCCTAGAACCTGTGGTTGAATGTGTGGCAGCTCACTCACTGGTTTATGAGCTTATAAACCAATATTTTTATGAAGTGCATTGGCAAATTACCGGTAGCTTGAGTAGGCATTTTATGGAAAGGTCTTTAATAATATTATTGTCCTATTTCATTACAAAAATATGTCAGGTTACTATTATTATAAAAATAATTCTGATATGAAGATTGATTTCTCTCCCCGGCTTATAGGAGTTAGAACAACTTGCATCTGTATTATCAGTTGTCAATGCACCTATTCAAGCCACTGTGCAGGTAAACTTCGCACAGCTGTAAAAGCATTCTCATCTAAAAGTCAAAATTTTAAAAGTCAAAATCTTAGCATTTGCCAATGAACGGCATCATCAGGGATAATGAAAATATTCCACTTGGTTATATATAATGTAAAATAAAATGTGTGAAAGGGCGTGGGAATGTGTGAAATATACAACTATAGTTAAGAAGAGAATAAAATGATCTAATCATACAAAGGACTAATTTGGTCCTAAATACTCATTATACTCTCATTAATCTCATAGGGGCCCGTTTCTCGAAACTCCCAAAAACTTTTCGGGCCCGTAAAGCCATTTGTAAAATCACGATCTGCTTATTCTAAAAAGTTGATGTTTTACTATGATTTCAAGATGCGAAAGGGCACATTTGTTGCAAAATTTCATGCCTGGAAATGTTTTTGTTTTTAAGATAGGAAGGAAATTATGGCTCCCGAAATGCGCCCAAAAAGTTTCAGGAGTTTTGAGAAATGCACGCCAGATCTCCTTAACTGCACATTTTCCCCCCAAAACTATACATATCATGCAAATCCTATGATTTATCATTGTATGTTGCTAAAATTGTGTTAGTAACCACCATCTGGTTACTGGTTCATTCAATGTGGCAGCAGAAGGTAGAGGACTGGCATGTATCAGCATCCTGTTGTAGTCACACAAATCAACAAGTGAACATGCATGAAGACCTGAACTTTACTGGGTTCTCCTTTGATGCTGGTGACAGGCAATTTTTGCATAAAATAAAATGAGTGAAAAGTCAATGTTTTTTGTTTGGTCTCTCTGCCTGTGCTCCTTTCTTTTACCTCAACTCTGTCTGAAAAGTAAATCCCTGCATTTATTTAATATGCATAATAACTTTGTTTAGAACTTTTTCTCAGTTCCAGTGACTTTGTCATATGATGACAAGGTTGAAATGTTGTGATATTCAGTTAGTATGGGATTTTTTCAAAACCATGTGCACTGCATTAATTTTTTTGTTTTTGGTTAAGATAGTTAATAATCATTATTATTCCCCTGGAGCTTAACTTTAACTGTCTCTGATCATCAACAAATCCCTCATGTTCCTTTAGTTATTTTCTACATTAAAAGATTTGATTCTTTTGCTCTTGCAGGTGAAGAAGGTTAAGGATGTTGTAAGAAATTTAGATTCACAGGTCAAAACTGGAGTTTTGTCGTGGACAATGTAAGATTATTTTTGATGATTTTCTTGAGTTGGTGTATATATTCTAGAGTAAAATTTTACAATTTGTGAGAATGGCACAGAACTACACTTGAAACGTTTCTGTGTTGAAGATACATGTATTTCTCTGGTAAAGTCCTACAAGAGATGTGAGATTACTTCATCTGGTATCTTAACAAAAAGCATGCTAAAGTATTTCTCGAGGCAAAAAAGAGGCTAAAACACGATAAATAAGAGTGGACATAAATTCTATAGATATGTCGCACCTATTTGAAATGAAATTGAAGAAAAAGATATCAGAGTCAGACTGGCTTATCCTGTGGCCAGTTTTTAGGTAACTGTGATATGAGCCAACTACTTCGACTGCTTTCATCTACTTTCTTCATCATCCTCAAATTAATTCAGCTCAGGCAGATAGAGTGCAATAATTAAGCAATAGAAAACGTTTTCCGTGTTTGCATAGCCTGATATAAACACGAGAGGGGTTGGGAGAATTCGAGACAGTTATGCAAACCCGAGACGAAGTCGAGGGTTTGCATAACTGTCGAGAATTCTCCCAACCCCTCGAGTGTTTATATCAGGCTATGCAAACACAGGAAAAAAGTTTTCTATTGCTTTTATAAAACAACTTTCCCGAGCAAAAAAACCAAAACGCTCTTGTTAAGAACATTGATTAAAAGAGAAATTCCTACCAGTCGCGAAGTCTTGTACATGGAGCTTGTACGCGTAATCAGTCTTTGTTTTGCAAAAAAGATGCTTTCCAAAATACGGGTTTTTTCGCTTAAAATGTCAGTTCAAGCGAAAAAAAATTGACACAGCATGTTTCTAAAGATTTTCCAAGTTTCAGCCGACGAGGAAATGGGTAAATAAAGTAAACTTGTCGAGTTTTTCAACTCAAAACCCTTTTCAAATTCGTGCTGGCGTGATTAGTGCGCGGAAAGCCAAACAAGTTGAAGTCACAACCATGTTTACATCAACCGTGTTTGTATGAGAATACAAACACGCCTCTCGACCAATCCGAGCCCGCATACTATCTTAGTTATTTTATAATGTCCTTTATGATTCTGTTTGAGGATGTTAAGGTAATAGCTAGCAGACTTCTGCAACTGATAGAAAATAGTTGATAGGACTGTTTGTACTTCTTTCCTGAGAAGTAGTCTGACTGATGGTGGTACTTAAATCTTTCCCACGTAGGAGACAGGTGCTTCAATCCAGGAATGATTCACTCAGGGAGGGTAACACAAGTGTACCTCAGAAGAAAAAAGAATCCCTAAAAGACAGCAGTGGAAATTCAGGAACAGTTGTCGCCATGTCACCACCAAGGAGAAAGGACAGTGATAGACTTCCTAGCTTGCCACCTCAAAGAGATGATGGATACGAGGCTGTAGAAATGCGTCAGAGGCCATCACAACCAAAGCCTGTTGAAGGTTCATCATCAGAGTATCTAGCCTCACCATCACGCCCTCCAAAACCTCCAGGTTCATCCAACACAACAGCATCAAATGGCAGCAGGTCACAACAAACCACTCCATCAGTTATGCCAGGAAGGAGTAGCAGTTCTTCAACAAATGCCTATGAAACAGTTGAAATATTTCGAGCAAAACAAGAACAGAAAGACTTTGGAAGTGCTGATGATTCATCGTTTTCGCCCCAGCCACCAAGGCCTCCAAAACCTGGCAGTTTTTCAGAGACTCAGACTGATGGGGGTTCAAGCATTTATCAACAGCCACGTGCTGCCATTAGTATTACTTCTAGGGATGATGTTTATGACAATGTACAACTAAAAAACATTCCTTTATCACCAAGAGATGGGCAAACGTTATGTGGGAACATTAGCAACTCTAGTGTCGTTGAAAATGATGCTGGCTCTTTGGTCTCTAAGGAGATCAAAACTGATGAAGAAACCATGGATGGTAAACTGGAACTTGATTCTGGTGGAATGGGTTGCGTGAATATTGAATCAGCAATGGAAGAAAGGAGGCAAATTTTAAAGGAGACAGAGACCAAAGAAGGTGTGGTGTTACTTTCTGTTCAGAAGGTGATCGCAAAAAGTTCTGATCAGCCCAGTGAGATTTATGGTATGTGTCTGATGTTTAGAAACAGTCACACACATCCCTGCATTTCATTTGTTCCTTTTCTACTCTTTTTCTTTTTTTCTTTTCACTTTCGTGTGTGGTGGTAATCAGGTGATCTTATCATTTATTTTTGTTTCTGTCAGACAAAGTAAATAGCAAAAACAAGATACTTTGGGTCGCAGCAATAATTAGCTTTGAGCAGTTTTCACTCCAAGGAATTCGGTGTAGTTGCAAATATTGGATAAATTAACATTTTCAGATGCTTCTGCATTTATCCTAATTTGCATACATCTTGGAATTGTTTGGAATTCCTAGGAATTCCTTGAAATTCCAGGTTTTCTGGGAATTTATTTTGGACGGGTAATTACATTCAGCATACAGTATTTCCAGTGCTATTCTTAAACTTTTGAGTCACTCACACATTCACACTGTATAGTAACAAACCTTCTTGAAATGTCTGCAACAACAACAATAAATCAAACAACATGAAGGAGATTTTGTGTTGGTTATAATGCTTGGTTATAATGCTTCTCTAAAGCTGATGGTAAAGTTTTATGATCACCACTTACAAATAAGGACTTCACTTTTTATCTTATTTCTAACTCTTTTGTTTTTGATAACTTGATATGCCCCTCCTTGTTCTTAACAACCAAATGCTTTTTACATTTCTTTGTCTTGGAAGCAGAAGCACCTGCAGGAAAGCTTTCATCTGGTACGTTATTCTGTCAATCGGAGGTCATGAATTCTTCATAGTTGCTACAGTAGGCTGCGTATTGAAGTAATATGCTTAAAATGTTCTTGAATGGATGGCTGACCATGTTGGGTTAATCTCTACAAACTTTTAACTTCTGCGTGGAAGTATCGACTGATATGGTCTCACCAATTGGTGATATATTTCGTATTTTAATGGAATGGATGGTTTGGTTGTAGTCATGTGAAACTTAATCTAACCAGACTTCTCCCCTGAAACAATCTACTAGAGACTGAAGTTTAAGCCATAAAATATATAGCTGTGCTGATTAGATACTCAAGCTAAATGGTGACTTTCTCAACTAATTTTTTCAGTCTCTAGCAAAATCTTGCATATTTTTCCACCCTCATTTTGGTCATTCAAATGACCTTGTTATTCTTAGATCTCTGGTTGTTGTTTATATGTCAAGTTTTAACTCTGTGTTCATTAATCATCAAATTCAATGTGACAAACAGCAATAACATCTAATGTGATCAAACATATATCTCCTATCTTCCAGGAATTGGTTAACCAGAATTCCTTTCACTTAACTCTGTCTTTTTCATCCAGTTTTCTATTTTGCCATAATTGTTTTCATTCTTCTGGTCATCATTCGTGCTGGTAACAGAACAAAATGTACTTTGATATATTAATAAATATAAACAGGTTACTGTAGCACAAGAATCAGCATGGGTATTACTGTTATCACAACAAGTTTTAATAGTTTCCAGAAAGATTGCAAGAAAATGAAGTGAAAATGTTTGTAGTGAAAATTTACAATCTATTAAATCAATTATACTGTACCAAGGATAGACACCTGACTAATTCTAAAGTAACTGAATTAACAAAGCCCTTACTATCTCATATTTCTCAAAAGCTGCTGAGGAGAGTGGAGATTCTGCAACATCAGAGGGGTCTGTTGCAGGTAGCAATCCACCACCACCACCACCACCACCCCTCCCCCCAGGTGGAGTGCCCCCACCCCCACCGCTGATGTTGGATGGTAGAGCTTGTGCAGTGCAGTCAAAGGTCAAGCTGAGACCTTTCTTTTGGAACAAAGTTCCTGCTCAACTGGTAATGATGGATAGATTTTGCCGAAATATAACATCTCTTGTTTCATGTTTTCTGTTTTGTATTTAATCTACATTGAAGGCAATGCAAACTGTATACGGAATCACCTTTATCCTGTATCTACAGTATCCCCTAGCTTTAGAAAATTATAATATAGGAATAGAATGATGTACAGAGCATCCACTCTCATTATTCAACACGATGCAACACTTTTCATGTGTGATGATGTGCGTGCTCAACAGATATCCCACGATGTACTTTAAGTGCCTATAACCCCAAAATATTTTTTTCGCTAACATGCATCTTTGCACCTTTCGAAACGGATTGCGGCACTTTTTGTCCTTTTTTCTTAAAATCTTGACTTTTATAGCCTTTGAAACAGAGCATCATTTGATTCACGACCGAGTCAGAAGGGGAGTCGGTCTATTCCTGATTTGACGTCACAAACTGATTTGCATGCATGTTTACAAAGAGTTAATGCGATGCAAATCAGTTTGTGACGTCAAATCAGGAATAGACCCACTCCCCTTCCGACTCGGTCATGAATCAAATGATGCTCTGTTTTAAAGCCTATAAAAAGTCAAGATTCAGTGAAAAAAGGAAAAAAATGCTGCAATTTGTTTCAAACAGGTGCAAAGATGCATTTAGCGAAAAAAATATTTCGGGGTTATAGGCACTTTGAGTTCATGCGTCGTGGACTGGAAAATGGCGGCTTTTCCATCTTTTGTGCTCTGTTATCAGTGTGTTGAATAATAAAACAATCATCTCGCTAAATCTTGTGAAATATCGCTTTATTTTCGCCAACTCGGCCTATGGTCTTGTTTGTGGGAGCGTGATACACATGGCGAGAATTTGGTTTTATCACGGAGTTCATAATGTTTATTGTCCACCGTACAGGGGTTGTAAAAGCTGACGCCTGTTTCGAGCGTTCGCCTTTCGTTAGAGCTAAGTATCAGGTGTTATGATATTCCACGTGACTTTGCAGGATAATTGTTAAATTTGTGCGTCCTAATATAAGTGACTACGTTTAAGAAAATGGTCGGTTATTACATTGCTTTTTTCAAATACTTCATTAAATCTCATGATATTACGTTAAACTCGATGTTTTGTGATGTCACACTGACACTGGGTTGTTTACCGTTTGACAGGTTTCCAATTCAGTTTGGTTGAATGCTTCTGATCGCACCAAGAGTATAAACCTGGATTTGCTGGAAGAAATGTTTCAGATTGAGGAAAAGGAAAAAGCTTTAAATCCAGGTGAGAGTCTTGACAGCTTTTACCTGGTCACACTTACTTCTAAAAGAAAGAGTTGTGAGATTGTTCTTAACTATTTCTGTTAAGCTGTTCTGGGTTTGATGTCGTCTTAATTTATTTTTTTCATTCAATGCAAACATTAGTTTAGTTGCCTGAATAGAGGCAAGGTAATAATATATTGTGTGCAAGTCTAAAACCGAGGATTTAAGTCAGTGAAATGTAATTTTATAATAATAATTTCACTGCCTTGCTTAATCGTGCGATTTTCAAGTTGCGTGCAGACCTTTATACTTTTCTTGCAGAAGTTGAGCTTTAAGCCACCTATTGTATTGTGTGAAATTCTTTCACTTAAATGTTTTCTATTTCGTTTTCCTTTAAGTACAAACAAAACCCAGTGCAAAGACCTTGCTGGATCCAAAAAGAGCCCAAAATCTCGGTAAGGTTGCATGATCAACGTTGATAATTAATCATTATTAATAATTAATAATTATGACATCTCCCTAGGTGATAGGAGTGAGATGTTACCCATGATGACACCTATTGTAGCTGCATACGGTGACTTCATTTTCTTTCAAGTGCAACAGGAAATCGCTCCGAATTATAAGGCTCTTACAGACCTTTACAGTGACCAGTTTACCTCACCAATGCAGTGCTCACCACTGCTTTATTGGAAGCTAACCCCCTTAAATCCATTTGCAAGGCAGTGAACACCACTGTCATTCTGTTTGCTATGGAGACGTCCTGTTGGGGATGACGGAAAGGCGATTTGAAAACATTTTGGCGGAAGGTATTCAGCGCAGACAGAGAAAATAAAGAGCAGTAAGAGGGAAATGAACTTGAGAGCTTGTTAAAAGACTTAAGATTTAATAAGCAAGTGTTTCTTGGATGTGTGACTCGAGGTGAAAATGACACTTTTGAACCCTCTAGAGCTTGTGTGCCAAAGAGTGCTTGAGTATTTTTTTTGTTTTGTCGCATCACAAATTCCTTCTGACTAGTTCTTCTTTCAATGTAACAGGTATTTTCCTGAGTGGGTTCAAGCTAAGTGTTAAGGAGATTGATGAGAAGCTTGGTGTGTTCAGAGAAGAAGATGGAGCCCTTCCTATGGATCACGTGATTGCTTTGAAAAGGTATTATGTTTGGGAGGGGAGGTAGGGGGTTTGGGAACTCGGCACCAAGAGGGGATGGGGGAATCTATAGGAGGTAAGAGAAGAGAGGGTAGGGACCCTAAAGAAAATGGAAAAAAAGTTAACCACACAACACAATAAAACGGATGAGTAAACAGGTGGAAACCAATCATGAATGGGTGGAAAGTGGAAGTGAATTAGTGAATTATTCGGGACGTTTTATGAGAGTGAAAGACAAGTATGTTTAAATCTTAACTTAGGGAGACAAGCTTATTTATTTAGTTACGAGTCTACTGTAACTTATTGGTACGTGTTTTTCCGAGTTTTTTCGTGTGGTGTTGTTACACTGTCTTCGCTTAAAAACTGTTCAGTTAGCACTGAAATAGCCGCAAACGCTCAGGGTCTGGAATGGCTGAAAAAGTTTAACATTTACTTGCAGCATCTGGTTGTGTACTTGGTTGAGAAAGTTTCCATGCCCACCGTCAGGTTGGCGCCTTTGTGAGAAGCCTAGCTCCAGCCTGATATCTCAGGGAAATTTAAAATTGGCTTACGCAAAACTAATCACTCTTCACGTACATTACAAATAAATACGTTTTGGTACATTTCTTTGCCTTTCTCTGAAAACAACAACGTGAAATGATCAAATTTTAGGGTTTCTCGAGAACGTGAGCGCGTGACGGTAAATTTTCCTTTCTTTTTGCAGAGGTCGCCAACATTTTGCAAGTTAAAGACATTGGAATAATCTCGGAAGCGTTTCAAAAACGAGTTGTTTTTTTTAAATGACATTTTCGTTGATTCACCATTGTCGTTGTTTAAGTTCCCTATTTAAAAAAAATGATTAGAGGGGGAATTGTTTTTTATCCGAGAGGAGTATCAGTCTTCTCTGCATGTTTGGAAGTGAACAGGTTCTCATGATGTGTTTTTAAATTTGAATACCAGATTCCTGCCGTCTGCTGAAGAGGCCGAGATGTACAAAAACTATAAGGAAGATCCAGCCACGTTAGTGCCTGAGGATCAGTTCATGATGAAGGTAAATTGTTTTCCCGAATACGACCTCCCTAGGAAAATTTTTCAGCTCAGCTGAAACGTTCACAAGAAGCCCTTCCCGATCCTCCATTGTTGGGCTTACGGATTTCACAGTGTGTCACCCGGGACCCGCGAAAACTAGATACTCCTGGAAAAGTACTGTCCAGAACACACCTGAAAAAGTCAGTCCCGCCTTGTATAACATCACAGGAAAGTGCTTGTAGGTCTTAGGTAAGGATTTGATTCACAGGACCACACGGTTTGTACAGCATAGCCATCTCGGCCGCAACACAGAGAAATAAATGCGTAATCACTTTAGTTTACATTACACTGGCGAAATTGACCCACTGGTTATTGTAATGTGAATTTATTTGCCAGGTTTTATGGGTTTTGTACTGACTTATGTTCCATACGTTTTGTTTTTTCTGTTAGCTTTGTGAGATAAATGACCTGGAGAAACGCCTTGATCTCCTATTGGTCATAATGGAGTTTCCTACGCAGTTTGAAGACCTTGCACCAGTAAGTGGGTTTAGACAAAGTTGCAAGTAGAAAACAGAGGGCAAGCATTTTAAAAGTGCTTCCGTGTCTCTCCAATCCCAGCTAAAATTGCTTGGGACACATTGTTAAGGCTCGCGAACAAAATACGCGTTCGTGATATGGCCATATACTTTCGCCCATAATATGTTGCTTGTTTCGGCGTTACCTTAACGCCTGGACTAGTCTCTCCTTCCTCACAAGAAAGGTTGACTGCCGGATAAAAGATTTTGTTGAAATGTCGGCTCAGATCAACATCGTATGGAGGGAGAGGAGGAAGAGGAGGAGGAGGTTGTACGGGGTTTCAGTGTTAAGATTCCTATTAGTGCACCAAGACGTTTGGCCACTTTTCTGAAACCTCTTTTTCATGCCAGTGGTTTCAACTCTGCTCATCCAGCCTACCGCACTTTTTAGTCTCTAACTTGACGTGTCGCAATTTTGTTTCAGAATGTGAATAACTTGTTGCAGGCGTGCCAAGAGCTTTACAACAGCAAAAATTTCTTGCTTGTGTTGGAATATGTGCTCTCCATAGGCAATATTCTCAATTCCGGAAGTAACAGAGGAGGAGCCTATGGATTTAGACTTCACTCTTTACCTAAGGTAACTTGTGAGTTTTGCACGTGGGGTGGTTTCGAGCAGAGGGTATAAAAAACCCAGAGCGCAAATTCCAGTGCGGGAAAAACGGGACTGAGGACTTTGGGTTTGGGTTTTACGACACTTAATTAAAAACTGTTCTATTGAAATATAAATTGAGACAGCACCTTCTCTTTAATTCAAAGTAATCGTTTGTGTTTTTTTGATCGATAATATTCTTCTTTTATTCATTTCGTTTCTTAATTTTTTTAATTTCAATTAAGTTTTATTACGTTGTATTTTGTTAAATAGTTTTCTTTTTTAACATTCAGTTAGCCGATATCCGTGGAAAAAACAAGAAGTACACCCTTTTGAAGTTCCTTATCCTTCAGCTCCAGCAGTCCAATCCTGATGCTTTGAATTTTCCCGACGAACTTAAGAGCTTGCCTAAAGCAGCGAAATGTACGTAAACTCCGACTCTAACTAAAACGACGGGTGAAAAAAAGGGGAAAAAATCAGGGATGAGGAATGTGGGAGATATTTTGTCAACGTAAATTTGTGGAGTCAATGTTGTTAAGAAACGTGAGCGAAAAATTAGTACTTAGAGTTGGATGCACTGTATCCGCTTGCGCTTTGATCATCGAAAACTCTTTTACTTGTGATGCTTGTTGAAGAATGTATTTCCTTGACAGGTGTAGTGATGGGAGTCAAAATTCAAGACAACCGACATTGAGAAGGCGGTCTGATTTTTTGAAAGAGTCATTTTTCAATGGTCCTGCTCTGAACATTTCCTCTGCGTTTCTACGAAATTTAAAGGAAGAGAAAACTCTTTTAACCCATTGACTCCTGAAAGCGCTCATAGGCACTCATATGGAAGCAATTCCTTTGTACCACTTGTAACGTCATCGTTGTCGACGGTACTAGACAACTTTGACAGCCAACTTGTATGGAAGGACGAGATCTTTCAAACCGTACCCAAATGAGCCACATTCAGTGAAACAGGCCAGAGAAAATGCCAAAAAACCATATAATTTTCACCAGAAAATTCCACTGAAAATCTTGCCCCACCACCCACTCTTACTTCCTTCAAAACAGTTTCATGATCCTCTGGCTTCTCGCAAAAACGTTTCCCCTGAAATGAAGCCCAGTGAATGCCCGACAAAACGAAAAAATGGGAAAAGAAAAGCAAACGAATCGCGAAATGGAGAAAGCGAAAAGTAAAAGTCGAGGGAGCAATGAGACTTTTCAAGCCAAAAACTCAAAATTTTGCCCGAGGTTCAAACGCCGGAACTGACACTAGAAACTAAAGCTGAGCTTTCTCTCGACTTAAAAACAACACCTTGGACAAAGTGGGTTCTTTTTGGCTCACAATGGCCAGGAAATGGCTCGATTCCAATCAGACGGCATAAATCTGCAAAATTTCCAGGTATCAAAGGGTTAAGACTTAGTCATGTGTCAGTTAAGTTTTAGTTGCAGTACCAAGCATTTTTAACTGAATTGCAGCAGTCGAATAAATTCACTATGATTTTACTTATTCCTCAGGTTCATCCAAGGCTTTGTTTGCTGAAGTAGAAGGTAATGAACATTATGTGTTCGTAATGTTATGATGGGCGCGGTGGTGTTGGGGGATGTTGGGTAGGAGAGGGTGAATTCCAAGGAGGAAAAGAACAAAAAAGTTCTTGTGAGCTAGTGCGCTACCCTTCTTTCCTTGTTTCCGTTCTGTTTGGCCTTCCGACCTTCCTCTCTTACGTAACCTATGAGTTGCCTGTTTCTGTACGACTTCAGTACACTGCACAAATCATGACACATTTTCAGTTTAACTTTATGTTTTCTTGCAGTGATGAGAAAAGATCTTCTGAAGATAAAGAAACACTCAAGTGAACTGTTCTTGGAGCGAACAGAGACGAATCCGAAAGATGTAAAACTACACAACGATGTAGACGTATCCTTAACAACATGTTAAGTGTGTAAAGTGAAAGTGAGTAGAGCAATTTCTCTTTACCATGGCAGTGAAGGAAATATTAATGAGCTTATGGAGATGAACTGTGGGGTACATTCAGGCGCCGTAGACAGGATTTTGAATGGGTGGGGGAAAAGAGGGGGGGGGGTAGGGGTGGTTGGTTGGACCGCCATTGGCAGACTGCGTCAGTTGTAACATGTTAGGCTCAGACTCGGACATTTTTTCCGCTTAGTTTTAATGGTGTTCGTGCTGTTATTACAAATGTGATTATCCTTAAACACTCTTTTAACCGTGAAGTCCTTTGTTAATGAATATGAAGAGAAGCTGAATGACCTCTGTGACAAGTGTAAGCAGATGAAGCAGATCTTTAACAAGGTCTTGGTAAGTAACAAGTGTGATAACTGATATGGTACACTCCGAGGTAAGATTGTCAACCATTATGTTGTTAACGCTGGGACGCAAGCTGGACTGCAGTAAAGATGCATCCAATCTCCTCCTTAACCTTTTAAGGGTTTTGGCCGATTTTGTTTGGAAAGGGTATTTTTTTCGTTACCATCTCTGGTAGAGGAATTGATATACCGAACACTTGATTTGATATTGAATGCATGTAGTTGTTTGCCATCACCTTGTACTGTTTTCGTAAAGCAAACTGTCCTTATGTTTTCAGGGCTCCTTTGGTGAACCTCAGAGCAGTGATTCGGAGGAACTGTTTGCAGCAATCAGCACGTTCATGACTCAGTTCAGAAAAACCTTGAAAGAAATACAAGGAAACAAACAGACCAAGGGCATCAAATTAGAGGGGCTCAAGTGAGTTTTTCCGTAGGGGGCCTTAACAATTTGACCTTAGATAAGGTTTGATTTAAGGTGCTTTGTGGAACTAATGCTAACCTTGAAATATGATCAACATGTCACTCATTGGCATTACAACTCTTCAGTGTTGAGTATCATATTGCGTTTGAATTTTCACCAAAACCCTGTGGTAAAAAAAGTTTATGCGCAGGCACCCTTTTTGTTTTAAACCTTTGTCAGCGAGGTTATCAGGGGGGGCTCGGTTGAGTTGTGGTTTAAGGTGCCTCTTGGGGGCACTATATTAGATGAGATTTGTAAACAAAGGAAGAAAATTATTAAGAGGCCTTCATCCAATCTAGTGGCTCATAGTCTTCTCACCGGTACGTATCCCTGTGAAGACCTCGAGTGCTGGTACATAGAGGTTTAGTTGGCGAAGCCGCGCTTGTGGTTGGCAGAGCCACCAAGGGAATGTGGGGTAGGCATTGTATTACATTATTTTCATTTTATCTTTGTTTTTCAGAGAAGCTATTGCTCAGAGGCAGAAGTCAACAGAGGTGGGTTGTCATACTTCTTAGAAATTGTCGTGTGAGCAGGAAATGAAGTTAAATTGGATATTTTCAAATTTGGCTCTGAGTTTTCAAAAGTAGGCCCTATAATGTGTTTCTTGTCAAAAACGTCTTTGCACGTATGGAGTAATACAACTTTGTTTACCTGTAACTGTAATTATTGGCTAACGCTGTAGTCTCCGTGGTCGGCAGAATGAAAGGGAAGGAAGAGGAAAGAATCGAGCGCGTACGCGAAGCACGTGTTGCCCTCCCGCGTTGTCCCCTCGATTCGCGCGCGCGTACCACCCGCCAAGCAGGCTAGCAGCAACCTTTTGGGGACCTATGTGATGACACTTTTCCGTTTGTCTAATTGCTCTGTCAGGACACGATTTCAGTCGCGTCTATGAGTTCTTTATCATCAACATCAACTGCTCTTGATCAGGACGGCGTTGACGCGGGCAAAACCAGGCGGAACCAGCAGGTAAGTACCAGGACATGGGAGTAAAGGCAAGTCTCTTTGTCACCAAGCGATAGGCGTTCGGTAGTTTAACGCTTATATGGCAGAGAGACCTTTTTGGAAATAGCAAGGGTCAGTTTAACGTGAGAAGGACCGTTGGTGGAGAAAATATTCTTTTACCCTGTTTCTCCCCCCCCCCCCCCCCCTGTTCTCCTCTTCCCCTGCCCCGTTTTTCGGATTATCTTCCTTTTTAAAGGAAAAACTGAAACTGTATAAACTAACAGTCACTGTCGTGGCGATCCACATAGCGTCGAAATGAAATAAATGAAATTTCTCGTTATGTACATAAAGTGATTTAACCCTTCAAACCCTAAGAGTGATCAGCATCAAATTTCTCCTTGTTATATCAACACTTTATAAAACAGAGTGGTCAGGAGAATTAAGGACAGGATCACAACAACTTCTCCCCACTACCTCTATAGGAAATGTGTAGTGACAACAAATGACCGTTGCTTTTGTTTTTACAGCCGTCAGAGAGGAACAGAGATGTAAACCTGGAGATGAAGCCGTCGATCAAAGATCAGAACGCAACCGATGGACCGCCCCCGGTTATTCACAAAAAGGTATTGTTTATTAACACTTTGACTCCCGCAATTGATTGGCATGTAACGTCTCCTTAAAATATCAATACATTGTGCAACAGACAGGTGATGAGAATAGACAAATTTATCAGCCAGAGGGTGTTATCTTTGTATAACCCTAAATTCGTTTAAAGATTTTGGGAGTTAAAGGTTTCTCGCCCTTACAATACTGTACAACAAATGAGGTCATTGATGATTTTATAAACGGCTGCTTTTTGACTATCTTGAAGGATATAAGCAACCTCATTTCCAGGACCCTTCCCTTCGCAGCGAAAGGTCCTAGGTACGAAGTTGGGATGTTAGAGCACGTTTTTCAGTGTAAATTATCCGCTTTCAGCTGAGTACCAAAGCTCTGTCTAAACCGCCAGCAAGAACCGTCCCCAAACCGACAAAGCAAGGATTCTTGGAAAAGCTGAGTGGAGGCAAACACCAGTCCCCAAAATGGGACCACAGATACTTTGAGCTGACGAACGCTGGCTACCTGCATTACTACAAGAAATCCGATGGCGGCAAACCTTTAAATTCCATCTATTTGAGAGGGTGTCCCGTGCAAATCGACGCCAATGATCCTTGTGTGGTTGTTGTGAAAACCGACGAGAGAGACTGGAGCCTAAAAGCGGTGAACTCCGAAGAAGCACGCGCATGGAAAGATGTGCTGTCGTTTTACACTGACAAGCAGAACTGAAGGCTTTACCTCTAAGGGTGTGACGTACTCGGGTTAAGTTCTGTTACTTTTCTTGGCGTCCTAATTACAATCCGAATGTGTTACATTCCTGAGTGGTTCGAAAGCAAACTGACTGGGATGTAGGATTTCGGGTTAACGGAGGTTAGCAATCTCCTTGTTTCTTTACATTGCTTATTTCAGTTGGCAATGTTGAAAATCACAAAAATCGGAAATACGTTATAATCGAGATATATATTATTAATGAACAGTGTTTTACAATGGGGGTTAAAAAACGATGAAGTCAGCGATAAGTAAAATCATCTCAAAATATAAGTTCACGTATTCGTAACTACTTGGCGTTCAACTTGTATTGTACGCTGTTGCCACAGTCTTTGTCTTCGTGGTTTCTTTGGCTCTCTGTTGTCCCTGATATTGGATCAACTCAACCCCAGCTTTGAGCTACCGCGCTCAGTAAACAATGGAGCGTGAAGCTATACTTTAATGTGAAGTCAATATAGACTATTCCAACAAACGGAATTGTAAGTAGATCACTGAAGAGAGTAAATGTATTTGAATTTCAAACGATTAGATATGAAGCGAGAAATTATTTTGTGAAGTGTACACTAATGCGTTGAATTTTTAATGATGTAGAGGAAATACGGATTAGCCTCCTACGCAGACTTTCTTAGAGAGGAACGCCTGACGAAGCCCTAAGAGGGTCTGCTTAGGAGGCTAACAATTCGATAGGAATTCCATGAAAATTTTTCGGAAGTTTGCGAAATTGGTTATATTTCATGAATTAATTGATCGAAGAAACAAGAGCATTTTCTGTGAGATTTACCTTTGATATTTGACATGCAGCAGTATTCCTGTTAGTGTTCCGCACTTAGACGCAAATGATTTTGCCTTTCATATAAGAAACTGATTTTCAAAGGAAAAGACTGATAAAGCTTTAGTAGTATGGTAGATAACTATAGGGATTATTTTTTGCACTTGACAGTTGTGAAACTGCAACCGGGATTCAAAATGCTTAATTACCAGAACACGCATGATTTTACACAAGTGAAACTGCTGGTATGGTTACTTAGAAAATGCCTTTTGCTTAACGTACGTTCGTTTTTAATCAGAATTCCAAAAGTCTCCCTTTGTATTTTGTTTTTTGGATGACTTGCAGTAATTTTGCTAAAATTTTCTTCATCCTACCAATCGTTGAACAGATTTTTCTCGGAACTGTTTAAGTAAAATCTGCTGTGTTCGTACGTTGCACTTAACAAGTCGTAATCCGAAGACTAGATAGTCAACAGTTGCGTCAACCTCTTGGCTTAAAGTGATATTTCCTTTTTTCGTTCACATTTTCATTTCATTTATTAACTCCAAACATAACATTAAATACAAAAGTTGCAATACTATGAATTAAAGAGAGTTAACTATATTCCCTTTAATAAAAAAAAAGTGATAAAAGTTACTAGAAGCAAACTTTCCATTTTGCATATGTAACAAAAGTGATGTGCCTTAAGCTTGGGAGAATAATAAATAGAAGTGACAATAATTTATGAAACCATGAAATAAGTGTTTTACTCTAGTTCGCAGTCATCTTGACACACTTGCCTATTGCAATTTTGAACGCAAGGCGTGGTTGTTTTTATTGGTAAAATAAAGAAAACGAAAGGTATCGATCAGAGAACTGGAGAGCTAAGTCAAGTACAGACTCAGCATCGTCAAAAAACATTTACAGATTGTATTTGGTAAAACACTGTTTAATAGATATTGTCTAGACTCTATTGTTTTGAACTACGTTCGAGCGAGCTCGGGCAAGACCTTTCAAGGCGGAGAAAATAAAAACACCGATCGCCAGTCCCAGTGAGATTCGCGAGATCCACATGGATTCCCCCCGGATGTGGAGAGCTGCGACTACCAACTTACCGGTCCCGGCCGCTTCCGTAGGCAGATCTATTTAATCCACAGTTAGGACCCTAACAGGGACTGACGCCGTTCTGGTGCCAGAGCGGACATGCGTTGACGTAACTAGCCCCAGTCTCCGACCATGTATCAGAAGGAAAACTCCCTAGAACTCAAAGAACATAAGGGATATGGAAAGCCGACTACATCGCGAATAGGGAATGCTTCATCCTTAGGCCTTGCTTATGCCTAACTAAGCCGTTGTTGCTTACGCAAATAACCGAAAAGCGTTGAAGGAAGTGTGTACTAGGAACCTGTCATACGTACGTACGTCGTACGTCATACGTCATAAGATCACTGGCCTAGACCAACGCGACTGGTTTCAGCCAGGGAAAAGGTTCTGGGAACGAGGTTGGACTGGTTTTAATGGATAGCCAAAAAGCGACCAACCAATTACGGTTGTGACTCGAAAATATTGGAAAATTCTCAATTTTAAAAACTTGCTTTAAAGAGCTTCAATCACTTCAGGTTATTACTGATATAAAGTCAGCGGCCTTCCATCAACCATCGGCAAGGTTGTCGTCCTTTATTGCTTTCTTTAAGTTTTCGAGATTTGATTTTCCAAGTGTGCATAGTCACGATATGACATTCGACCTTGAAAATAGATACCCGTTTGATTGCAAAGCCAAGTGGAATAGCCTGCTTTAGTACTTGTGCAACTTCAAGCTGAAGTTTCTCGAAAACTCGCGTAGCAACACCCTTATGTCGTTTTAGGAGGTGGAAAAACGACTGCGTGGGAGACTACACCTTTATCTGTTTGGCTATAGCCCTAGATAAGATTTATTTCTAGCATGACTAGGTGTTAGCCTTGTTAAAAGAATAAATATTTTGCGCTGTTTGTGAGTTGACTACGACGGTAGACAGGAAGTTTTAAAAGACTTCCCCTCCAGTCAAGTCACGCCAGGGTAATTTCAGTCTTTCACACAAACTGACCGAGGGGGAGGGAGAAGGGGTCGCTTTTTGTTCAAGAGCAATTGCAAGCACTTTTCGAAAATCTAAAGGTGACACATCGGCAATCCATTATATCCTTTATAACATACAAGTTGATATATAATAAAAGTGTTTTTTTGTCAAGGTTTCTGAGTTCTTTTCTTATATTCGCTTGTTTATTTTTATCTTCATTAATGACGTAATGCCCTTTCCGATACCCAGCGCCCCTGACCTCCAATGATTTATATTCCTATTTACGGATGTTCAACTCAGCAAAACGCGGAAAATTTATACCTTTCCCTGGCCAATGGAGGAATCAAATCAGGGCAGTAGACGTAATCTTCCTAAATTTTAATTGCAACACAGATTTAAGACTTGAAATCCACTATATTGATCGAAGACCTTGTGAAAACGTTTAACACACCAACCGAACCCATACGTCCAACAATGGCGTCGGCCCCTAGTCTTGCGGTACATAGCACTCCAAACATTTCTCGTTCAACAGGTGAGTGGAATAGCTTTAAAGGCTCGTAGACTTGAATCAGTTTGGTTTATTTGCTAGTGGGAGCTTGTCAACTATCGATAACCATGTAAGCTAACGGCAAAGACACAGTGCAGCTGGAAACGATGTTTACGAATTTTGCTCTGAAGTTGTGGGAAACCGCCAATCGAATTTCGACTTGTAACCATCTCTGAGGGATTAGGTTGTAGGGATATCAGCAGAATGTAAATAGCCTTTTCATCTTTTATTGTCACAATTACTTGCTTACTTCCCCTGTATCACAGAGCAGATAAGATAAGCGTTTTATGTTGATCACGAATGCAAAGAAGACAAGCATATAAGCTTAAAATGTCTTGAAGTGGTGTACAGGTTGCACCTTCTTTGGTTCATCGTATAGTGTCATAGCAACAACATAAGCTTAAGTCTTTTCATCCCGTTAATGTAAAATCAAGATCGATCTTAGTAGCAGATATGATCACTGTTACCCTGATGAAATGTGCTGTGATTCATCAAAGTTTATTGTTTGATCAGTATTTGCTTTACCGCTTTGGCAGCGTGTTGCGCACAACCTGAGCAGTGTTATCATTTGGATAAACGTTCGGACGCGAGTGTTTCAGAAATACGGCACACCTCTGCAAAAGTTTAGCAATTGTCTAATTTTTACCGTAGAAGAGTGGTCAACACGATCATTTTGCAAATAACCTTACTTCGTGTGAACTGTGGCTGTAAATGGCTTAAATTCTAATTAATTCGTGATCAGAAAGGAAACAATGCAAGCTTGATAATTATATTAGAGTCTCTTTTGGACCGTTTTGCAAACAGATAATTAGAAAAAGCCCGATGTAAAATAAATTGCCTAATTGGTTGCAAAATGGTAAAACTGAACAGGAAGTGGTCCTTTCCAAGAAATCTAATATGGGAGTAATTAGATCTTATGGGGTTTTCTTGGCCAAGCCCTGGAGCTTACACTTTGACGTAAATTTCTGTTGATCCAATTCAAATGTGCTCGTCACGTGAAAGAAACGAGATAGTATAGTCTCAATATTGTAAATGACAAAATGGAAATATGATTTCTTAGAAATGTTGTTCCCATTGTTGCCGCAACAGTTGCTAAAACACTGTGTTGGGGGTTTCCCCCATAAACAATTCTCTTCTCTTGGTGAGTTCAAGTTCACCAAGATCAATGTTGTGAAGATGGAAAGAAATTCAGAAAGTAATGTCTTTGTTATTGTTTGAATTTGAACTCAACACTTAAGTGAAATACATTGTAAACTGGTAACAATTTGGAAATATTACTACAGTACTTAGCATTATCAAACACTTTTTCATGTGTAACACACCACAAAAGGAATACTGTATGCTAATTTGATAGTCTATCAGATTCTTTATGTAATGTTATGAGTTGCTTGTTTAATGAAAACACACTTAGGATAGAGCAATAATTGTTTTCTTTTGGAACAAGTTCAGAGTAATGATAATTAATTTCATAATATTGTGATCAGAAACATTCTGCGTAATTTGTTGCAAGAAGATCGAGTTACATACTGTAGAACGTGAAAGAGAAAACTGATCTTGAGGATACGAAGTGTTGAATTTGCTCATAAGGTGGCTTACTACAGTTTTTTTCTGCTACTGGCAGCTTGTGCACACTTAAAGTTCAGTGAGCATTACTGACGCAAGCTAGAGTCACTTGAACTGAACAAGGAAACACCTGAAAGCCAAAATGAAACATTAATTTTTAAAACATTGCATCTGTGGCCAAAAATGTATTATGGGATGTCCAAGAAGCATGTTTAAGAGATAAGGGGAGGGGTACAAAATAGACCGATTGGGGGTGTTTTTCTCAAAATCTAGCCATACGACTCCACCTAAAAATTTCAGGATTTGAAATATGGATAAAAAGAAACTTTAAGAGAGAAGATCTGTGAGGCACAATTTTTGAAATCAGCTAAATGTTGAATTTTGTCTATTTTTAAAATTGTGTGTTGCATTATAATATGGCTTTGTTTACTACACCAATGACACCTAAACCCTGTGGAAGGTAGTGACGTCGTAGTGGATGTGATTTCTTTCATTTTTACTCTGTCTGTTTATTCAGGATTTTTGCATGACATGTTTTTCATTTTTGCTCATGGGGTTTTCATTCATCAGCTTGCTTCTAATGCCTATGTGACTTCAAGTGCGCACAAGCCTAGCATAACCTTGCATAGCAGAAAAAACTATAGTAAGTCACCTTCACCACCATTTCCTCTCTACAAGTCTGAGTACAGTACTTCTGGTTAAGATCTTGTTTCTTGAAAGAAAGAAAAAAGTAACCTTAATTGATTATTACTTTAGAGTAAATCTTTCTTTTGTGTTCTGTTAGATTCTAAATGCCTTAGATGCCAGTGGACAATGCATCAATCATCTTTACTGTGTTCCAGATCACGGCGTCCTCTTTCTGTGGATGATGTCCGTGTTGCTGAAGAAGTTTTAGGGAACAAGTCTCTTGATAACATCTCTGAATCATACGATGATGACTCAGGTGTTTTCCTGAATTCATCAAGTTCATTTTCATCCAGTGAAGGGAAAGGAAAATTGTCATTTGACATAACATCAACACCTGTAAGAACATCAACACCAAATCCACAAAGACGATTATATTCCTGCCCTGAAGGTATGTGCATGGTTCAAAATTAAAGGTTAACCAAAATTCCGATGGAGCAACCAAATTTGGCTGATAAGTTACCCCTTGGAATGATTATTATTGGCAAATTTGCTAAGATAACATGATTTTGTGGCCTTGCAGGTACAAGCATTGCATTCCCACCATTGCTTTCCATAGAAGGTCTCTTTGCTGAAATAAATGATGATATCGGTCCATCATGGAGAAAGCTTGGAAGGTTCTTGCTCAATAATAGGGAGTGTCTACTTAATAATATTGATGCTGACTTCAATGGTGTTAGTGAAAAGGCATACCAGGTGCTTTTGAAGTGGAAAGAAGTGAGTGGGGATACTGCCACACCTAAAGCCCTGTTTCTGGCCTTGCTGCAACTCAAGCGTACTGATGTGGCAAAGAAGCTCATAAAGTTGGCTCCTTCTTTAAATGCTCTATCTCATTTGCTTGACAGTGTTGTGCCGAGTGGCAGCACTCTTTACAATAACTCTTCCAGACTAAACCCAGAGAATTTGCAGGTTGAAAGGACAATACTGTCCCAAGATGAAAAGGTATAGTGAGTATCTGAGTTTCCTATGTCCAAAACAAAGCTCAGAATCAGTATGCACATGATCTTTGACAAGACTTGGATGAGTTCTGAAAGCTCTCAAAGACTTTTGACTTAATCAGTGAATGGTTCAGTGTTGTGTTAAATATCGTGTTTTCCCAACAAAGGAACCTTCATGTTGTACTTAATGCCATTATTATATGCTTTAGACCTACAGGTCTTAAAAATTAATGCAATTATACTATCCCTAGGCTTGTATACTTAACAAAAGAAAGGGTATGGAGAGCAGGAGAATAGTACCCGCAAAGAATACTTCTGTTTACTTTGTTCACCCAATGATGACAATGTTTGAACTGATTGTGATAATTTGCTGTTGTGTGTACCAGGTCCTTGTCTGTTCAAATACAGAGACATCTCAGAGGTTTGTGCTTAAGCAAGTTGAAGGTGAAGGGAAGGCTTTTGGTGTAAGAAAGGTGGGTGAATCATCAAATATGTAATGCAGATCATTATTCAGAACCTTGCAACATTTTCCAAATATAGTCATTGTGTGGTTCCAGAAGATATCAACCCCAACCTCTCCAGAAATTCCAATTTAGCTCAATACTTTTCTTTAAAAATTACTTTTTCTTTTGCCACCCCCTCCACCCTTGGAATTTTCATTGATCCTCTGTGGGGGTGGTATGGATATTTTCTGTAACTGCACATTGTGCCCTCAATATTTGCCACGTGTACTCATCAGAAAGATGGTGGGTTTTCCAGCTTTTTTGTGGTTAAAGGTGGATTTCCACTGTCATGTAATTTTTGCACTCGTACAGACGTAAACTTTAACTGGCTTTACGTGGCATGCGTAAATAAAATACAGATGATATATGAAAGCTCACGCATAAACTTAAAAGTTGAGCGAGGTTCAACTCTTACGATTACGCACGGCTTTTCACACATCGTCTTTTTTTTTATTTACACACAGTTAAAGCTTACATCCGTAGGCACGTAAAAATTACGCAACAGTGGAAATCCACCTTTGGCTCGGTAAGCTGGGCTTTGTTTACCAGTGTGTTGAATAATAAAACAATGATTATCATGCTCAATGTTACAGAATAAGCTAATCCCCAGCTACGTATTAGGCAAGATTTTGTGTGATTTCCTAGGCTGTCTGTTAATATCTTTGAGGCCACAATTGAAACAACTCTCTGTCACTTCTTTATGTGAGGGTGTTGTAAATGTTCCTGTTAACTACGACCACAGAGTTGAACAAACTATGTGAAAACTGTCAATAACCATTATGAAGCAACTATTAAATTGTAGTGACTGCATTTCTTTGATAGTGTATCGACTGCAAGGCGCTGAGGCAACAGAGTCATCGTCTGCGCAAAACTGAGGAATTTCTCAAAGAGCTGGAAATGAAGCAGAAGATGGTACAAGACTTGCTTGGTGTCACCCAACAGCTTCAGAATCATCTTCACACCCAACACCAAGCCATTTCTCAGGCGCAATTCAGTTGCCGCAACTGCGAGCAGTACACTATTAAGAAAGACCTTGTCCAAAAAGAGCTGACCCTCTTACACTATGAACTACAGAGAATGATTCAGAGTAATCGTAGAATTTCAGTGAGTGGCATTCCATCAGAGAGAATCTTCAACTTAGCAACAAGAACATATACTGTGTGTGAAGAGCATAGGGAGATGCATTTACAAAGCAGGAGGCGACACAGTGTCTGCCACCATCCTGAGGACACCATGGACTCTGAGGACAATGATGATCTCATTCAAGGACCATTAATGGTAAGTGCTGTTTTAACCCTTTAACTCTCAGGAGTGATTAACGTGTAACATCTCTTCACGGTATTCAATATGTTCTAAAGCAAACAGGTGATGAGAATAAACAAATTTATCAGTTGGATGTTATCTTCATATAACCACACCTAATTCACTTAACTAATTTACAAGGAAAAGTGTGTCAGCCTGAAGGGAGAATTGCTTATCATATCTTGGGAGTTAAAGGGTTATGAAATAAAACATTTTTTCCTCTGGGATGCTATGATTCTTGTATCTGCTATAAACCAACCTGACGACAACAAATAATAAAAAAAAATGCCATGCCAGGCCTTGAGACTAATGGTAGCCAACTTTATCCACTGATTCTAGTGAGGTTGAAAATACAATCCAACATCCAATTTCAAAGTTAGTTTAGTTTAATATGTTTGGATCTGTTTTTAAGACAAACTTAAGTGGGATGGTAAGACTATTTCATCAATAAATTTTTTAAATGTAAAGCAATAATTATAATGATGTCATCACATGTACCGCAGTTACCAATCTTCACAAATGTTCATGACAGTTAGACATAAATAAGGCAATTAGGGAGACCATTCTGCCATAAATTAAATTGTTCACTTACTTGGGTTTGTTTCTTGTTCTATTCAGTGTGCATTCAATGTTATTACTGGTATTGCGAGGCGACGCAAAGTCACACAATCTTTGAAGACAAAGAAGTCACCTGGTAACAACAAATTAAAGGTGTGAGGTCCACATGTACATGTAATCAACTCACAAAGGAACAAGTTTGTTTTGAGTTTGAAAGTCGAAAGAAATGTATTAATTTAGTTGAAGGCAACTTGTATTGTGTCATGGAATAATTATGTTGACATTGTGCAGAGACATTTAGTGACTTTTTTCCAGCCTTAATCTTAGGAATGATATTGTTGTATAAATCGGTCCATAAAGGCAAGAACAGGGTTCGCACACACCTTGAAAGTCCTTGAATTTCAAAATAAAAATTCAAGGCCTTAAAAATCATTGAAAATTGCAGTCGGTGCTGGAAAGTCCTTGAAATTTGTTGCCAATTTTATTCAACAAAGCTTCACAAGTGTCTGAGATGAAATTTGGTGCACGGCACAATCTCTACTTTGAGCATCTGATGTGGCATTATATTGGCTCGATTTTGCCCCTTTTGGAGTCCTTGAAAAATGGAAAAATGTGTCCTTGAAAGCCTTGAAAAGTCCTTGAATTTGTGGTGCATTTGATCCCCAGCTGTAGCTGTCTGATTAAGGGCAAGGAGAGACTCAAGCAATGTGGATAAGTCAGTCTGCATGTTTTCTACAACCAAATTTCTTCATGTGCACAATGTTCCATATAAGAGCGATTCTCGGGAAGAAAACCCTTAGAAAGCTGGCTCCCTGACCCAACACACTGAGTTTTTGAATACGTAAATTTGGGAAGACCTGTATGTCTACTGACATGTTGAAAATCTCTAAAAATTATCTGTAACATGGGTGCACCTTTTATCCAATGATCCCTGTAGTAACAAAAACTTATAATTTGACTGTCCTTACTTTTTTTCATTTTATTTTCAGCTTGCCAAGTCCATCAGCAATCCTCCATCATCCAGTGGTGATCAACTTTCACACCGACATAGCTACTTACTAGCACAAGAAAACCCAATGAGAATGCCAAATCTACTTGTACAAACAGCAGCTGACTGGTCTGGGGTGCCATCATTTAAGGTAGCACACATAGTAATTCTGTAGGAAATAAAGTTGATTCTTGTCACTTAAACAAAATGTCTTCTATATCTATAGACACTTGAAATTAAAATTAAACTCATTTTGAAGCTGGGAGGGGCAATATCCTCGTAGTCTTTATAATCATATTTTGTTACAAGATCCAGTTAAGGGCCTTGTAGCATTAATAAGCTGCAAGAAAGGTATGTTCAAGTTCACACTGCAACCAGGTGGACAATTAGACATGGTTTGATGCTACTCTGGTCTGAAGATTGATGAATGAAACTTAAAAAGTTACAATTCATGACCCAATTCATTTCTGCTGACAAAGCTCTTGTGATAAGAGCAAGCTGCAGATTTTGTTTTGTAATGTCTGGTCTCTTTAGATGATTTGATCATGACAATTTTAGTTTTTCAACCTGCTGTTTTACTGTACATTTCTGTCTGAGTATTGCAAAAGGCTAAAGCTGCTATCACAAGATGTAGGGGTGGGTCCAGTGTGTGTGTGTGTGTGAGGGGGGGAGGGTGAGGGGGGTACATGGGTCAATTTTTGCTGGGTATGTGCTGCTGGTCTCTCAGAACACTTACCTGGTAGTCCATTACAGTCCACCCCTTGATAGTGTTGGAACAACGATAGAAAGTTTTGAATGATGGTTCATGTTGAGAATGTTGACATCAGCAATTTTTTTCTCAGTGTACATGTATGTTTTCTTGGCTTCTTTCAGATGTGCTCTGATTTCAGGAAGCTTTCAGCAAGTAGCAATTCTGAAGACTCTTCAAGGGACACATCCCAACAAACCAGATGTTCTAAAGATCAACAGATTAATTCATCAACAAGTTCAATCAGTGAAAATGACCAGTCACTGCAATGGCTGAAAGGTGAGTTGCATTCTACATACAGGGTGTATGTTACAGGTTTCAAAGGTATTGTATAACTGCTTATTTTCAGTGTGTATGGTTTTGACTTGAAGCAAGGTGGGGGCATAGTGTTTTTAAATTTGCCCTTTTGTTGTTATTCTTAAGCTGTAACATCTCAGCTTTGTCTGATACAGAAAATTAAGATGACAAATTTCCTGCAACTCACAAAGTTCCACTTTGGTTTGGACTTAGTTGTACCTATAAATTATCTTATTGAAATCCAATTTTTGGTTTAATATGATCTGTAGCATAAGTTCTCAGTAGACACAAGAAAGGGATAGACAAAGAGTGTTTAGGGTTTTGCATGGCCAAATAATAATTATTGGTGTTGTGTACTCAGTGCATCTTGGTTGGAAGCGATGCATGGGATTATTAACTATACCTGAGTTGCTGTAATAACATGTTTTTTTCCTTTCTCCAGGACTTGAACCTGATGAGATGATAATTTAGAGAACATTATGGTGATGGAGAACAATTTATTACAAATTGTTGGTTTTTTGTGGCCAAATTCTTCCTTTCTTCTAAGAAGAGGAGTGGCAGTCCTTCACTGAACGAAACCATTAGCATACATAACTTTCTTGACAAAGCACCATATAATTTTAAAAATGCATCCCCCTCTCCTTCCAGTAGTAGCAGAAGAATGAAGAAGGAAAAGGCCTTATCAGCTCCCTATGTGTGGCAAAATAAACCAGTGGTCTTATTTGGGTGCAGAGTCAAGGAAGGTTGTATGATGCATGTAATGCGACATGTTTGAGAAGTTATCTGTGCATAAAAGTATTGCACAAATAATTATTCTTGAACAAAAATGTTATTCTGAAAGTGGATATTAAGTTATTTAGTTCCAAATAGATGCACATAGAATTAAGATAAATGTAAAAAATAAACAGGATGCATTTCATTCTGTTGCATTATGTTTGTAGATTCAGATGGTAGATCAGTAATTATTTGGGCATTCAATTTTTGTATCAGTTACGATTGCAGAGTCAAGATTTCCTAGGGAGGGCTTTCTTTGGTGTTAGTACAAATCCTATTTTTTTACAATGAAGGTGTTGTAGTGTGTTGTACTGTTGATGTTTATACAATTCAATTGAATGCAACAAGAGAATTTTAAAATTCTTTTGCAGTCGAATATCTGTATAGGAACTAGCAAGAAGGCCAAATGTTGAAAATTCATATTTGTTGCACATTTCTCACTCCGACAGGTCTTGTAACCCAGACTAACATGTCGTACGGTAATTGCACTGCATAGCAGGCGTTAAGAGGAAGGGGAGGGGGAGTGAAAAAATCGGAGACAAAATGGGGAGGAGGACTTTCCCTACTTTCTTTCCAGTCCTCCTATTTCCCTCCCATTTTCTTGCCCCTCACCCCCTCTGCTTTGTCTGGCTAACAGCCTAAAGTTACTGGAATAACTTTTTGTTTTACGTTTTGAAAACCTCTTATGTGGTACCGAATTTTACCCCCTAAAGCTCCACCTGTCCTCCATCGCATGGTCGCTTTTAAAATGGGAGTTCTTACGTGGAAAGGTACCCATTCCAGTTGTATATTCTTTCTATTGTGTAAAAGAATCATATTCTTGATATTACTCTTGTACTTGTTATTTCATCTTTTTTTGTATTTAAGAACTAGAAAGCAAGATCTCTTATCGTTCGTAATTATTTGTGGTAGCAAATTCATAAACTAACATTTTTGCAAGTTCAAGACAGTACCTAAGTGTAAACCCGCTGGCGGAAAAAGTACTATCATACACTTCTGTGCGGGTGCTCAACTGGAACCAATTTTTTTCGATTTTGCACATGGTATGCTATTAATTTGTGGAAGTAGCCATTTTGACATCACTACACAAGTACAATGAGGTTAAAAATATTGCTACCCAAATAACGTTAAAAAACGTGCAATTCGAGTCAGTTTAGGTCAAGAATTGCTTAAGAACGTCTTGTATTAGTCATTCTTAGTATCAAACTTAAAGGAGACAGGTCAACCGTTTTATACATTAAATAGGAGTTAGACAAGAGGCTGGTCCTCGAAAAGAAACCTTTGTCACTTTAAAGCCAATAAAATCAAAGAAAGTGGGTTGTGTGCGTTGTTTGCTAAGTGGTAGGTGACCGAAGGCAAGACTTTAAGAGAGCCGGCTGTTCTATTTGCTTCTCGTTGGACGTGAAAAAGAAGACGTGACATTAAGAGAGGGACAGCAGAAGAACATTTACCGAACATTTTACCATCACCTAAGGGGAAGTGGTAACATTATTATTTACTGCAATTTCCTGATTATATGACACCAACTCCCCTTTTTTAAAAAATGTTCCGAGATTCATAGCTGTTGTTATAGCTGTCTTTTAGTATTATTGCTTTAATGCCTAATGCACATCCCCGGGCGGAATGACTGCGCGATAAATCTAAGCTTAGAAGTTTCTTGTACTGGTACTACTTAAAGATTCTCACTGAATAGGTTTGAAGCATTAGGAGTGTTACCAGATGCATTGTTCCTAGAATGAAGATGACGAAGTGACCTGTTTGTATGACGTCGGCGCCAAAAATTGTCGGGTAACCCTATTTGTGATAGGAATTAGGAAATCGGTAATGTATTGAATTCTTGATGTTCAACATCTGGGACTTCCTCATATGCAGATATCTGCGTACCCCCCTCCCCCAACGAGTTTTTCTGCAGAACCAAAATAGTAAGAATCGCGGCGCGACAAAGCACCTTCTTTCATGTTGGACTACCGGTAGTCCCTTTCCTTTTGCTCACGGATGGTGCAGCGAACAAAACACGAAAGCGCGCGCGAGACTGCCTGAACTAAATTGCCTGCTGCGAGGAGACGGGACGTGCGCCAAAAAAAAAAGACTATCACGTGGTTGGTGAAAGGACTATCACGTGAGAGTTCGGACGTCTGATCAACATATAATGCGGGACTTTTATAACAATACTTTGCAGTTTTGACCCTCCACCTCTCTTGGCTGCACTGGAATTTCGGCTGGAAAAAAGTTCCCTAGCGGCTTGCTACTGGCCACAGTGACAGCAGCCAACTAAGCGTCAGGTAATCTTGAGTTCTTCTTCGCCTCTACATTCGTTGTTGAAAACGATTTTGAAACATTATTTTTTTCTCCCTTGGACTCTACAATTCCGAGGACGGTCTTCCTCTTCGCCCTCTGTAAATACGTGAAAGCTTTGCGCGAAAATTACGACAGCGCGACCCGAACATCGCATAGGCATATTTTACGTCAGATGAATGGCCACCCTTTCCTTCTCTGCTTCTGTGGCTTCATTTTTTTTTTCTATTTTCCACTTCTTCCTTTGGTTGTATTTAGTGAAGTTTTGTGAGACGAAGAAAAACTACGGAGCCTTGTTTGACATTTTACGAGGAATCGGGCATTTCGTATTCTATTTTACTAGCCATTTTGTTCATGAACTGCGGTCGAATGAGAGTTACGTATTGTCAGTTCTCCTCAATCTCTGGAGTCATTCTCTCAGTGTGTAGCCTGTATAACAGTGTTTATTTAGCTCAGCGCGAAGCGCGAGACATCGATGGCGAAGCGCGATACACGAGCGGGGAGCGCGACGCGAGAGGAAGAGAAAAATAAACGCCCGTCACCAGTCCTTTGTTGCAAAATAAACGCCTGCCATGCAGGCTACTCAGTGTGAAGGTGAAGTTAAAAGAATCGATTTTGCATTTGCATTTGCATGCACTGGTTAGGACATACCCGCAACAAAAATCACTAAAATAAAATTAGAGTGATCATTTTAAGTCTCACTAAAATTGTGAAGCACTGCAATTGGCTGACTTGCGTCATGTAGTATATATCGCGTAGATAAATATCATAAATATTTGCTGTGAAATAAGGAAAAAGAGGTAATCACGAGATCACGTGAGAGTTCCGGATAGCGTGAAGGCAATAGCGTGACGTGTCAATCCGTTCAGCTGTCACACGACAAAACTTAAGCGAAGACGGAATTTAAGTTCTACTTAAAATTAAATGGTAAAGCATTGCAGTCTACCGACGTTGATGTTATATTATTTCCGTTTAGATGGATATCTTGGTCGCAAAATGACGTCTTTGAAATATCATAGAAGTCGGCTGAACGGACTTTGACATTTTATTAATGAGATAATCACGTGAGAGTTCAATCTTCCGTATACGTAATAAGTCAGTGGACAAAACTTTGCTTCAAAATTTGGCTATCATCTCTTAACTGCGCTGAATGCTCGACTGGAAAAAGGTTGTTAGCTTACTGGAGGGAAGCTGTAGTGACAGCAGCCATTGAATTGTCAGGTAACAGTATTTCAGTGTCTTAACATTCTGTGGTGAAGACTTCAAACGACTTGGTTCGCGATTTTCTGGTTTAGAGTCTACTATTCTTTAATAACTACGTATACTTGAATGCCTAGAGCGGAAAATCACCGAAAACAGTGCGACCTGAACTTAACAGTGGTTTCTCAGACCCGTATTTGTGGTCCTTTGTGGCGGTTAAATCATTGATCAACTCCCCTTCTTAGGGGCTTCACATCTTTGAATATCTTCACTTCCGCCTTTGCTCTCAGTTGCAATTTTGAGGGGTAGAATATCCAAAGACACACGGTAGTTCCTAGCAATTAATCGAACGTTTTATGCTCTGTTTTGCTTTACATTGCGTGCGTGAAAGTACAATCGAATAGATTGATATTTTATATTTATGTAATTTAGTATGATGTTGTGAATCTTGGGCCCGTTTCTCGAAAGTCCCGAAAACTTTTCGGGCCCGAAAAGCCAGTTCTAAAATTGCGATCCGCTTATTCTAAAAAGCTGCTCTTTCACTGTGATTTCAAGATAAGATACGTAGGAAATTGTGGCACCGGAAATAAACCCCCAAAATTTTCGGGAGTTTCGAGAAACGCACGCGTGGATTAAAATACTCGAATTCTTCGATCATTTTCTTTCGAATTTACAAGCTTACTATTCTACCGGCATCGCATCATACACCATATAAGCCTAAGGAAATTTCAGTTTTGCGGCGAGCTCTCTTAAAATTCTGGAGTTACTATCTTTTTGTGCAAGGACTGTTTTTCTCCGGCTATCTGATGCTTGAGCAGTGATCTGGAGGTATTATCTGGGTCAAATTTTGGGCATATAACCACGCAAAGTAACCATGAAGTACGCATGTCCACTGCGACACTGCATGGTAACACATGCGCACAACATCCACCAAGGTAAAAGCAAGATGGCGGACGGCGGTAGACGACCGCGTAGGACAGAAGGATTTCACATGTTTCGAGTTTGAGACCCAAAGACATGGCTGGGGAACACGAGGATCACCGAAGCATTTGTCTACCAGCTGTGTAGCGGATACCAAACTGTCAAAAGTCGCCGGTAGCCAGTGTGAAAATCTCCACTAACTTCGTGTTTCTGCCCGGCCACTCGAGCTCTGCTTCCTGATGTTCTTCTGATTATTCAGCCTGGTTTAGAATAGCCACTTACTTTCTGATGAATGGAGGATTAACCTTGCCGGAGATGAATGATTGCGCTTGCAGCCTTCGTTGACGGCTGTTGGGACTTTTCTGGAGAATCAGGGAACTTGTATGGATTGCCAATTGATTATGCCGTAGTATACCCTACTACTTTTCCATTGTGTAGACGTGACGGGGATAGATTATTAGAAAACTTGCCTTCCTCCGCAGAGAAATAGTGAAAGCAAACTCATTGTTATTACACCAGAACATGAAACGTTATGAATCCTTGGTTTTGGTGCTGGCAAATTGCAATTGCCTGTTAAACTTGTTGCCCAAGTTTAACATTGGCGTCAAATATAAACCCGGAAATCAGGAACTTGTTGATGAACATTTGAAAATCATTTTTTATATTTGTGATGTTTCTTTTATTTCATTTTCTTTTATACATGACTCCACAAGCAGCAGCACTTTTACACTATTGGGTTGAAACAAAGATTATTATTGTTATTATATTATTCACAATGGCAAAACTTTATTTAAGAATATCAATATGAATAACAATACCATTCACCATTTACAAGGATAAATAAACAATAGTCTCCATTTCATGCGAAAATATGCACGGATATTTGTCAACTGACATTATCTGTTCCGAGAAACAAACAGTTTTCTGAGAGCATAGCTCAAGGAAAACTGTGAGCATCGAGGAACAGTTAATGTCCAAGGAAAAATATCCGTGCATATTTTCAAGCCAAATGGGGAACTATTGTCTTTATTATCCTTAAAATATTTTTTCGCAACATGCACGGTTTTGAAAATTGGGGAATATCCTCGGATATTCCCCAGTATTTGGTCACGTGATGCATTTAGACCAATCGCCTGCGAGCGAAAATATTTGATGGATTATAAATACTGATAAAAATGTAAAAACAAAATTTCATTAATTATAATAATTATTTCTACTGAAGGACTCCTGTTCTACTACCATTAGCATTATAATCTTTACAGCGACTTTTTACAAAGCTAAAGAAAGTTATTATTATTATTATTATTTAAATGGACAGTTCTCTGTTGAAACTATAAGTACATGTAATAATGGAACCAGTAAACCCTTTCCATTTGTTTATTTATCCTAACATTTGCCTAAAGTCGGGTATGTAGCAACCACTATGTGATATAAGCACTTATTGTAATTGGTATTGGATAAGCTTGACAGAAAATAAAGAAATTTGTTTCTTCATCTTGTTGAAGTTTGCCTGTTTCTGTTTGGACTATCTTTTCTTCTGAAATGCCATGAGTATCTTGTAACCGTGACAGTATAGAAGCACCTCTTTCAACAAAAGACTTGTCTAAGTTTGAAAGAAAGTAATAAAATTTTTTGGTGTTTGTTGTTGTAGTTGACTAAAATACCAAGGTTAACATGTGCCCACAATTGAGGTTTATGTTAACCATACTGGTATATAAGCACCTCTTACATTGAAACAAACGTGAGTACATTTGAAAGAAGTTAGTGAAATTTGTTGATGTTTCTTGGCGTCCTTTGCTTGTTTATGCACTGGCCATGTTTTGTAATCAAAACACCATGGTTAACATATGCCCACAATTTGGGTATATGATAACCATCATGATATTTGGGAACTTCAAACAAGGATTGCATACGCTTCCGAGAATTAAGGACATTTGCTGATTCATCTCGTTGTAGCGATCGTCGTAGTTCGCTCGTTTGTGCAGTGACTTGATTTAGGATTGCTTAAAAAATACCATGGTTAACGTATGCCCATAATTTGGGTATATGGTAACCATTATGATATTTAAGAACTTCTTCCAACACTTATTGCATACGCTTTCCAGAAATTAATTATCTGGTTGTAGGGATCGTCGTAGTTCGCATGTTTATGTAGTGACTCGATTTAGTATTGCTAAAAAACTACCATGGTTAACGTATGCCCATAATTTGGGTATATGGAAACCATTGTGATATAATTATAAGCACTTTTCGCAACAAGCACATTAAATAGTAAGCTTGAGAGAGAAAGTTGTTGAATTATGTCACTGTAGTTCGCTTGTTCAGGTATTGACTACTTTTGTTACGAAATACCATGGTTAACGTATGCCCATAATTTGGGTATATGATAACCATTATGATATTTAAGAACTTCTTTCAACAAGCATTGCATACGCTTTCCAGAAATTAATTATCTCGTTGTAGCGATCGTCGTAGTTCGCATGTTTATGTAGTGACTCGATTTAGTATTGCTAAAAAACTACCATGGTTAACGTATGCCCATAATTTGGGTATATGGAAACCATTGTGATATAATTATAAGCACTTTTCGCAACAAGCACATTAAATAGTAAGCTTGAGAGAGAAAGTTGTTGAATTATGTCACTGTAGTTCGCTTGTTCAGGTATTGACTACTTTTGTTACGAAATACCATGGTTAACGTATGCCCATAATTTGGGTATATGATAACCATTATGATATTTAAGAACTTCTTTCAACAAGCATTGCATACGCTTTCCAGAAATTAATTATCTCGTTGTAGCGATCGTCGTAGTTCGCTCGTTTATGTAGTGACTTGATTAAGTATTGCTAAAAGACTACCATGGTTAACGTATGCCCATAATTTGGGTATATAGTAACCATTGTGATATATAAGCACTTTTTGCAACATGCATATCGTAAGCTTGAGAGAGAATAAAGAAAGTTGTTGAATTATCTCACCGTAGTTTGCTTGTTTGTGTATTGACTAGATTTATTGTTACAAAATACCATGGTTAACGTATGCCCATGATTTGGGTATATGGTAACCATTGTGATATTTTTGAAAGACCTTCTTGCAACAGGCGTTTCCTAGGTTCTTTGCACATATTTCGATAATTTCACCGCCAAACGTAGTTAGCATCTGCTGTTGAATACATTACTTACCTCAAATACGGTAGCCTTGTGATTTACGCATCTCTAGCATATTGTAACACATGCTAGCCTGTAGTGCACCTATATCAATGTTAAGCTGCAGGGGAGGGGGGGGGGAAGGGGCAGGGCATAGGCGGGGTATTTGACGTGGCAGAAGCTTTGGGTCATTGCGGCTTGTGGGTCGGGACATTTGACTTACCGTTAGTGGGGAATTTGTACTCTTTTGCGAACCATGATAACATCCCCGGAGTTGGGTATTTGAACAGAAAAAACGAAGCGAGGTCGAACCCCCCGGCTATGCCCGGCGTTTCCTACCCCCCCGTCTTCTGCTGCTTGACATTGATAGGTGCATAATGCCTTTTTAAATTACATTAATTTGTTTTTTTGCGGAGTTCCAATACTGATTTAATCTCTTAATTGTAATTATAGCCGTGGTAATAGCGCAAAAGGGGTTTCTGGTCTGAGCGTGTTCTTTACTTCGCGCAGTTAAATGAGATAGACAGTGTTGTATTTATGTACACTATTTGTCATCTTTCCTGAAAATAGCGATGCTTTCGGCAGGGTTGCTTACGTTAATTCGGCCAAGGCTAAGCCCTCGCATGGATTGGTTGTCTATTCTTCCACAAAAGGTATCCATTTATGGACAGGTTAGCCTTGAATAAAAGTGCATATTCGTGTGAATTTAAGGTTACATTTAACCCTTATGAAGCGTTCATCCTTGCAGAACAGCCAACTGACGGCAGGTTGCCCGATTTATACACCTTTAAGCAACAAACGACGATAATGACAGGTTAGACTAATTATACATCACCCAACAAATACGAAAGAATACAAATAGATGACCGTCAAACGCCATCGGCCCAATATATTCCGTGCCATACTATGGTACATCTTACTGATATAGTGATTGTTTAATAGAGTTGAAGACAATAGAAAATAATAGGTTGGGACCTCCGAAAACGTGTCCGCGATCGCTTAATGTACTGGTGGCCGCTTAATCAATCATGGGAAACGCCGGGACTTTGGTAAGTAACCACCAAAATTAGGGTGGCCAACGGATTCGCCGTGAAAGTTTCTCATGACAGCAACATGAGAACATGATGTCCTAAATCATTTCCGACTGATCAGGATTCATATTGTTTACCATATTTCCCATTACATGTACATTATTTTAAACCCAAATTAAACACTTAATTATAAACAATACAAAAAAGGTGAACTGTGATACTGTGCCGTATCGCAAGCGTGTGCAATGCTTGTTGGAAGAAGTTCCCAAATGCCATAATGGTTACCATTTACCCAACTTAAGGGCATACGTTAACTTAACTTATGGTGACCATGGTATTTTGTAACAATAAAAATACTCAATACATAAACAAGCGACCTGCAGTGAGATAAATCAACAACTTTCTTCATTCTCTCCCAAGCTTACTATTTATTAATATGCTTGTTGCGAGAAGTGCTTATATATCACAATGGTTACCATAATCATATACCCAAATTATGGGCATACGTTAACCATGGTATTTTTTAACAATACTAAATCAAGTCACTACATAAACGAGAGAACTACGACGATCCCTACAACAGGATAAATCAACAGATGTCTTTCAATTCTCGGAAGAGTATGCAATGATTGTTGGAAGAAGTTCCTAAATCGATACCTTCTGGATACCTTTTGTGGAAGAATAGACAACCATTCCATGCGAGGGTTTAGCCTTGGCCGAATTAACGTAAGGAACCCTGCCGAAAGCATCGCTATTTTCAGGAAAGATGACAAGTGATTTAATAGTGTACATAAACACAACACTGTCTATCTCATTTAATTGCGCGCGCGAAGTAAAGAACACGCTCAGACCAGAAACCCCTTTTGCGCTATTACCATAGCTGATTACAATTAAGAGATTAAATCATTATTGGAACTCCGCAAAAAAACAAATTAATGTAATTTAAAAAGGCATTATGCACCTATCAATGTCAAGCAGCAGAAGACGGGGGGGGGGGGGTGTAGGAAACGCCGGGCATAGCCGGGGGGTTCGACCTCGCTTCGTTTTTTCTGTTCAAATACCCAACTCCGGGGATGTTATCATGGTTCGCAAAAGAGTACAAATTCCCCACTAACGGTAAGTCAAATGTCCCGACCCACAAGCCGCAATGACCCAAAGCTTCTGCCACGTCAAATACCCCGCCTATGCCCTGCCCCTTCCCCCCCCCCTCCCCTGCAGCTTAACATTGATATAGGTGCACTACAGGCTAGCATGTGTTACAATATGCTAGAGATGCGTAAATCACAAGGCTACCGTATTTGAGGTAAGTAATGTATTCAACAGCAGATGCTAACTACGTTTGGCGGTGAAATTATCGAAATATGTGCAAAGAACCTAGGAAACGCCTGTTGCAAGAAGGTCTTTCAAAAATATCACAATGGTTACCATATACCCAAATCATGGGCATACGTTAACCATGGTATTTTGTAACAATAAATCTAGTCAATACACAAACAAGCAAACTACGGTGAGATAATTCAACAACTTTCTTTATTCTCTCTCAAGCTTACGATATGCATGTTGCAAAAAGTGCTTATATATCACAATGGTTACTATATACCCAAATTATGGGCATACGTTAACCATGGTAGTCTTTTAGCAATACTTAATCAAGTCACTACATAAACGAGCGAACTACGACGATCGCTACAACGAGATAATTAATTTCTGGAAAGCGTATGCAATGCTTGTTGAAAGAAGTTCTTAAATATCATAATGGTTATCATATACCCAAATTATGGGCATACGTTAACCATGGTATTTCGTAACAAAAGTAGTCAATACCTGAACAAGCGAACTACAGTGACATAATTCAACAACTTTCTCTCTCAAGCTTACTATTTAATGTGCTTGTTGCGAAAAGTGCTTATAATTATATCACAATGGTTTCCATATACCCAAATTATGGGCATACGTTAACCATGGTAGTTTTTTAGCAATACTAAATCGAGTCACTACATAAACATGCGAACTACGACGATCGCTACAACGAGATAATTAATTTCTGGAAAGCGTATGCAATGCTTGTTGAAAGAAGTTCTTAAATATCATAATGGTTATCATATACCCAAATTATGGGCATACGTTAACCATGGTATTTCGTAACAAAAGTAGTCAATACCTGAACAAGCGAACTACAGTGACATAATTCAACAACTTTCTCTCTCAAGCTTACTATTTAATGTGCTTGTTGCGAAAAGTGCTTATAATTATATCACAATGGTTTCCATATACCCAAATTATGGGCATACGTTAACCATGGTAGTTTTTTAGCAATACTAAATCGAGTCACTACATAAACATGCGAACTACGACGATCCCTACAACCAGATAATTAATTTCTGGAAAGCGTATGCAATAAGTGTTGGAAGAAGTTCTTAAATATCATAATGGTTACCATATACCCAAATTATGGGCATACGTTAACCATGGTATTTTTTAAGCAATCCTAAATCAAGTCACTGCACAAACGAGCGAACTACGACGATCGCTACAACGAGATGAATCAGCAAATGTCCTTAATTCTCGGAAGCGTATGCAATCCTTGTTTGAAGTTCCCAAATATCATGATGGTTATCATATACCCAAATTGTGGGCATATGTTAACCATGGTGTTTTGATTACAAAACATGGCCAGTGCATAAACAAGCAAAGGACGCCAAGAAACATCAACAAATTTCACTAACTTCTTTCAAATGTACTCACGTTTGTTTCAATGTAAGAGGTGCTTATATACCAGTATGGTTAACATAAACCTCAATTGTGGGCACATGTTAACCTTGGTATTTTAGTCAACTACAACAACAAACACCAAAAAATTTTATTACTTTCTTTCAAACTTAGACAAGTCTTTTGTTGAAAGAGGTGCTTCTATACTGTCACGGTTACAAGATACTCATGGCATTTCAGAAGAAAAGATAGTCCAAACAGAAACAGGCAAACTTCAACAAGATGAAGAAACAAATTTCTTTATTTTCTGTCAAGCTTATCCAATACCAATTACAATAAGTGCTTATATCACATAGTGGTTGCTACATACCCGACTTTAGGCAAATGTTAGGATAAATAAACAAATGGAAAGGGTTTACTGGTTCCATTATTACATGTACTTATAGTTTCAACAGAGAACTGTCCATTTAAATAATAATAATAATAATAACTTTCTTTAGCTTTGTAAAAAGTCGCTGTAAAGATTATAATGCTAATGGTAGTAGAACAGGAGTCCTTCAGTAGAAATAATTATTATAATTAATGAAATTTTGTTTTTACATTTTTATCAGTATTTATAATCCATCAAATATTTTCGCTCGCAGGCGATTGGTCTAAATGCATCACGTGACCAAATACTGGGGAATATCCGAGGATATTCCCCAATTTTCAAAACCGTGCATGTTGCGAAAAAATATTTTAAGGATAATAAAGACAATAGTTCCCCATTTGGCTTGAAAATATGCACGGATATTTTTCCTTGGACATTAACTGTTCCTCGATGCTCACAGTTTTCCTTGAGCTATGCTCTCAGAAAACTGTTTGTTTCTCGGAACAGATAATGTCAGTTGACAAATATCCGTGCATATTTTCGCATGAAATGGAGACTATTGTTTATTTATCCTTGTAAATGGTGAATGGTATTGTTATTCATATTGATATTCTTAAATAAAGTTTTGCCATTGTGAATAATATAATAACAATAATAATCTTTGTTTCAACCCAATAGTGTAAAAGTGCTGCTGCTTGTGGAGTCATGTATAAAAGAAAATGAAATAAAAGAAACATCACAAATATAAAAAATGATTTTCAAATGTTCATCAACAAGTTCCTGATTTCCGGGTTTATATTTGACGCCAATGTTAAACTTGGGCAACAAGTTTAACAGGCAATTGCAATTTGCCAGCACCAAAACCAAGGATTCATAACGTTTCATGTTCTGGTGTAATAACAATGAGTTTGCTTTCACTATTTCTCTGCGGAGGAAGGCAAGTTTTCTAATAATCTATCCCCGTCACGTCTACACAATGGAAAAGTAGTAGGGTATACTACGGCATAATCAATTGGCAATCCATACAAGTTCCCTGATTCTCCAGAAAAGTCCCAACAGCCGTCAACGAAGGCTGCAAGCGCAATCATTCATCTCCGGCAAGGTTAATCCTCCATTCATCAGAAAGTAAGTGGCTATTCTAAACCAGGCTGAATAATCAGAAGAACATCAGGAAGCAGAGCTCGAGTGGCCGGGCAGAAACACGAAGTTAGTGGAGATTTTCACACTGGCTACCGGCGACTTTTGACAGTTTGGTATCCGCTACACAGCTGGTAGACAAATGCTTCGGTGATCCTCGTGTTCCCCAGCCATGTCTTTGGGTCTCAAACTCGAAACATGTGAAATCCTTCTGTCCTACGCGGTCGTCTACCGCCGTCCGCCATCTTGCTTTTACCTTGGTGGATGTTGTGCGCATGTGTTACCATGCAGTGTCGCAGTGGACATGCGTACTTCATGGTTACTTTGCGTGGTTACATGCCCAAAATTTGACCCAGATAATACCTCTGATCTGACGATCGGGATCGCAGTTTCAAGCTGACACTCAGGATCACAGCTAGTAAAATTTGTCTTTCCAGTTTGATATTTGTTCGATGTTTCGTCCCTCTTATTGTGCTTAGGCTGATCACATCTCGACTCCGTTGAAGTCAGCATGTCTTCTATAGCTCAAAAGTAATAAGTTCTGATTCATATTTGGGGTCCTGCTTTCACTGCTAAGTTGGGACTCGGCCGGAGAGTCCGATGGACAGTCTCGCGTGGTAATACTGGGTCGGGCGTGGATTTTAGCGAATTCTTACAGCAGCGTGATTGACCTGTGCTTAATCAAAATTACTGTATTTCAAGCATGAGAGAACGAATATTAATTCTTTCTTTCGAACATTCTCTCAAACAACTACCGAATTCAAGCAAATTATTCCAGTTTGAGACTGAATTTTATTCCCGTTCGGCATGTGTAGAAGAGGCACAATGCCTGGTTTCCACATAATTGCTACGGTTGCCCCCGATTTGTTGCAGTCGCTGCGATCGGGGAAAAAAAGAGACAAGCGATCGCTGCAAAAACCAAATTCAGCTATCGATATAATTTCGATGTCCGGTGAAGAAATTAAAAGGCTATTTGGAAAACTTTGATCCCTGCGATCGCCACGATCACTGATCGAGATGGAAGTGTTTCGATCTCAGCGATCGTAGTCTCTACTATCTTTGCATTAGCAGACCAAGGCGTTCCCATATGATCGCGGCGATCAGTGAACACATTTTCCGGCGATCGCAGCGATCGTAGGGATCATATGGAAACCAGGCTTAACCAGGGCATACTCTGTCGGTCGATGTGCATTGTGTGAGGAGGAGGCTAACCATAACACGTTTTTGCAACAGCTTGATGCAGAAGCCGGGTAAACCTCATATATAGAGCAGAAATTCGAAAGAAAAAATGACAAGTCGGTTGTTATAAACCTTTAAAAGAAGTCGCTTCATTTTCATGCATGCAGCTTTTGAAAAGTTACTGAAACTCGGCGCAGCAGAGCAAATAATTTCTGTTTGAATCGTATGGAAAAATGAGGCAATCACGTGACAGTTCGATAGCAACGCTCTCACATCCGTTACATGTCAGATGCTCGTAAAAGGAAGAGTAGGAGGGGCGGCCATGCTTAAAATTCATGAAAATTGACTGAACCTTATATAACCTACTAAACCTCCTTATTTTTCCTCGGAGAAAGACAGAAAAGAATGGCATCGAAGCAAGTCCCTTCATCGTCTTACATGAGAAACGTCTTGCTGTTCAAGGATGAAGACGTTACAAGAAGCAATGGTGAGGTGTACACTCCGAACCTCATGGGATTGAGTGCACTTAGGAAGACAGACCAGTTTAGCACGAACGTATGTTTTCGTGAAGACATGTCTGACATTGAGATCAGCAATGAACTTAAAAAAGCCTTTCCTGACTTGACAAATAGAAGGTGAGAAGATGTCGGAAATGATTTGTTACAAATCTCCTTAATTAGATAGCCGTTTTTAGCCGATGTTACTTTTTAAGCTATCGAAATGTGGGAGCCTGATGTCACAAACAAGCTTCCCATTTTTCATTTGGTTGAGGGGCTTTGTTTTTTAGTTATTTTTTGGGTGGTCTACTATTTTCTTGCTGGAGTCCAACTTCCCGTGAACAACCACTAAACTGTACCGTGGTGGTCGCTTAAGAAGACGAATTTCAGAAAATTCAAGATGTGACTGTGACTGAAGCTAAAAGATGTCAAGAAAATCACGAGTTTAAGACGTCTGTCGAAATTAGAACTGAAAACAGCTATTTCATGACTTCCTTGGACGAAAACAAACTTAGCACCAAAGCGAGGCTACGTCTCATGCGTGTCTAAGAAATGCCTCCCACAAGGGAAGCAAAGAGCTTTCCAGCCCATGTAGAAAGTTACTCGCATCATACCCGTCCTGGAGCTCCCTCGTGCGGGTGGACTAGTAAGGGGGACACTCTGCAGAGACTCTGCTCCCCTAAACTCTACCCCATGAGACGGAGGAGCATTTTGCACAAATTATTTTAACATGCTAAAGTCGCGTTTTAGCTTGTATCTATATCAAATAGATATATCTGGCACTGGTTATTGGATGGAAATGTCAATAAAAGCTTTGTAGGCCTCAAGGGGTCTACATTTCGAGTCATTGGCATGTGCTTAAATATTAGAAGTACTAAAAACAGGAGATTTTATTCAGAAGTCGTCAATGACACATCCTGGGCCCCTGCACATCCTACCCATATCAAACTTTGGGTTGCAATTTCGCGTTGATAATACCACACATTTTCGCTCCTTTTATGGTCTTTTTCTTTGTTTCAGGGAAAAGGTCTTTATTGTTCGTAAAACAAAGGTTGCAACTGTCGAAGAGTAGCCTGCTCACCGAGCGCGAAATTCAAATATCCTCGTCAACGATCGTGGTGTCAAAATGCCGCATTTGGGTAGTGGGGTGTGAAAAAAACTGTCAAGGCAGAAATGTTCTAACGGGGGAGGGCTGGGCAATGATGAAGCGTACAGAGGTTGTTTCACTCGCGCAAATGGTTCAAAGCCTTCAACAGTTTGTTTTCTCGTTCAATGTACCGTTTAACCAATTGTATCAGAAGCATTTATCATGCAAATTAGCCGAGTATTTGTCAGCTCTAAGACACAATTTAGAACCAAGAATTTTCAGAAAACTAACATCTCAAGACAAAGCAGTCTTTAAAAAGCCGACGTAATATTGCGCCTTCCACGCTACGAACTGTAGAAGACCGTAAGTTGAACTGATAACAGTCAAAACAAGTTGATACCTTTAAACATAGAAAGCCGTTATAGACTAAAACGATCCCGCAATTATTTCTCTCCAGTGCGATAAAATAAACAAAAACTGAGCCAGTTAAAGTTGTTCCTTGAAGCGCTTTCAAAATTTGCGCCTTTTTACGCCGGCACGCCATCATTTGATGCAAAACGCCACTTGAATTCAAACTTGCGCACCGCTAAACAATTTTAATTGTGTTAAAACACACTCTTCTCGACCGTCCAAGAGGATCTTTTAACCCTTTAAGCCCCAAGGGGTCTCCCTTTGACGAGTAAAATCGTCTGGCGTTAGACAGAGTAAAATCTATAAGTGCCATTTGGCACCATCGGGAGTTAAAGGGTTAACAGGGACATAGTTTTTGGGTGAAGATGTTGTTAACCCTTTAAGCCCCAAGGGGTCTCCCTTTGACGAGTAAAATCGTCTGGCGTTAGACAGAGTAAAATCTATAAGTGCCGTTTGGCACCATCGGGAGTTAAAGGGTTAAGAATAAGTATATGGGTTTCAAGTTAAAATAAAAACTAACTCAAACGCAATTTACTACATACAATCAGTCAGACAAAAACTGAGTCATTTAACTTTGTTGCTATAAGCGTTGTTGAAATTCGCGCTTTATCACTCCATTGTTCTTCATGGTTTTTTTCTCATCGTCAACAAACAATTAATTTAAGATGGTAAATGCGCGTGCCGCAAAACTTTTGAAGTCACCCCGGCTCCCATGGTGCTTTCTTTATTTTAACCTCTGGTCTGCCATATTTTTTAAGTGAAAAAAAAAAAATAATAATGTGGCCCTGAATCACTTCCAATTACGTTTTTAATTTTAAAATGCTAAATTTTGACACGCCAATCGTTGTTCAAAAATGATAGTCATTCTCGCTTATAAATCGGTCTGTGAAAACGCCGTGACAGGAAGATAGAGCAGTTGTGCGCTCCTGGTGATGGGCCCCTGTCATTACCTAAAGTGTGAGTTTGTTTGTTGTTAATGTAAAGGTAGTTCCCTGAAATAAACTCGTATATTGTCCAATCATTAGTGCCCTGTTCAGTCTGAATTAGCAATGTATTATTGCAGACCTATTATTTTCATTCTATTGTTGGTGAAAAAAGAATTAGCAAAATGGTGGTCACGCGATCATAATTGCATGGGGCCTAGTGTGGGATTTAAATGTCTTTTTAGCCAAGATTTATTTTAGCAGACTATAACATTTATCAGTAGACGGCCAGAATTATTACAAAGATCAAATAGACCAATTTTGGTATATTAAAATTCACCCTCTCACGAAAGGCATCACCTCGAGGTTCCGGGGAAAAGAATAAGGGTTTTTATGAGGTTTTTCCCCAGAGCCTCGAGGTGATGCCTTTCGCGAGAGAGTGAAATTCAATATATCGAAATTGAGCTATTCTAATTGAGATATTATATTAACATAATTTGAATGTTATTCAGATTTTTCTGTGCAACAAGTGTAGTTGGGAATAACGCTAGACTTGACTTTGATGGAGAACGACGCGTCTGGAATGGAGCAACTATTAAAAGGAAAGCCAATGGAGGACGATGCCTGTACATCGTCCCTGAAGTTGAGGTATATTATAGCTCCTTAAAGTTCTCACGTAGTCACTGTGAGGTTGATCAGAAATACTGGTGTCTCTTAAAGTACTTTCGAGTAAGGGTTGAGCCTAAACACCGGAAACTGGACTGTTTTTGGTGGGCACATGATGTCATAAAAATTTAAAATTACAAAGTATACAGTTTCTTAGAATTTTTATGTTCATCACGTAAAATACATTACTGCTTGCCTATTTTCAGCTCGGGAGCGTGCTTTGTTTCGAAAATAGAACAGTTTGTATTTCAGATTTTTTCACAGTGCGTCACATAAGGGTGCGTTTCTTTGGGATCGGATTTTTTATCTAAGATTATGCGGATATTTTACTACCAAAGAAATGAAAAATCCAAAAAGGGGATTTTTGCCTTGACAACAGCGTTGGCGGTTGTTTTGAAAATGGCAGCAAGCCAATATTTATTTTTGAAAAACTTCCTCGTGGACAATTTACCGCAGAAGATGAAGCAGTAGCGTTGAACGGATGGTAAGGACGAGAAGTTCTGTATTGCGTGACAGTTATGGCGGGTGTGACCAGGCGGCCTCGCCTTTTATTCAGATGATATTTGTTATTTTTTCGGGTTTTTGGTTTTGTTAACAAAGCGAGGGAGAAAGAGAAAGCATTAAAATTATTTGGTGTCACAGAAAAACCTTTTCCACACAAAAGATCCGTTGCATTATTTACCTCCTGTGAACTTGTGAAGCAACGAGTGTGGCGACGAATGGCTGCTATTTTGAATCCAAAAAATCCGGATTTAGATTGTATCTAATGAATCCACTCGGAGTGCGGATTCTTCAGATTCATAATCCATTTTGGGATTTTAGTAAAGAAGCGCAAAATCCGTCTTTGGATCTAAGAATCCGGATTTGGATCTTCCCAAGAAAAAGCTCCCTATTTTTTAAGATGGCTGCCGAGAAACGTATCTCGTACATAAAATGAGCGATTTTTCCTCTGTTTTTGAGGTGTGAACAGGAAAATGATAAGATAACTGTGCATGTGACTGTTTGCAAGCTCACCAAGAGAAGAAAGCCTTTGAGATAGCCAAAGTAAACTCTAGATATTGGCAATCGTTTCCGGCCGCCATGATGGTCTACGTCAGCTGTACACCAACATGGCGTCTCCATATCAAGCTCTATAATTTGTGGTGGTACATTTTGCCGAATAACTCCCGTACGGGATATCGCACAGCCCAGAGACTTTGACACGATGTGATCTTATAATTCTAAAATATCTCACTTGATTTATTGGCTGTTTGGTAATTTTATTTTTTGCTTGCGTGACGTGCCCACCAAGAACACATCTCTCGTCGAAAAATGATTCAAGTTCACTTTTCATCATTCCTAAGTAATAACAGATCTAAAAGTTACCTGTCTGGTCACCAAAAATATAGTCAGTGTACTTCCCCAGGCAATTGCTTCTTAATTAGTACGTTTTTACTCTTTTTCCACCAATTGATCTGAAGAATTGCATAACGCAGTCACACTGTTTGTAAAGTTTAAAGTTGGTTCATTTCATACTTTTTGATAACTGTCTAACTGGCTCTGCAGTACAGCCCTACATTCAGTTTCATTTCAACCGTTAACTTTTCAAATACTAACCCGACAAACTTATAAATCAGCAGGTAGCCCATACTCTAGATGATGTGACAATGTCCAGCCCTCAGCCGACCCAAAACGAGTCTCCTCAAGGTATATGCTTGTGTTAATTAAAGTGCAGCTAACCCCCAAATTGTTTAGATACGATTAGTGAAGCTTAACGTTGGTAAAAAAAAAAAAGAAATCTTTGTCACATCCATTATGGATCAGTTGAATAGCCAGGTGTGTCCAGTGTCGTTTCCCAATTGATTTAGCTTACTAGGAGCATTATTGACTCGACTAGATGGAATGCTAGTGGATTTTCGGGTAATCTCAAGCAGTCCTGAGTTACCGCACTAAATTTGCTGCACCTATTAGCTCGGTTGTTTGAAAGAAAAAGTTGAGAAAAGAAGCTTTTACCATTAAGATTCCAGCCCTAAACATTATAAAAAAGCCCGCAATGCTCATCAAGTGGAGACAGCTTTCATCCCAATTTTCTTCCATTTACTAGCCAGTATCAGATTATAGGAGATTCGAGGAAACCCACCTCCCCTATCTTGAAAGATACGGCCAAAACAGTTTGAAAATTATTTTCAGTTATTTTATGGGAAACACGTTTATATCACTCTAGTTTGATCCTTTTGAACTTTAATCTTTTTTCTCTCTAGTTTGAAGAATGTTATTTTGTGTATTTTACTTTCGTTGTCTTCATTTTTAATTTTCATAATATATTATGCTTTCTGCAATACTGTTATGAGTTTTGGTCGGCAATAGGAGGTTATTGTGGTTGTTGCTGACGTTGGTCAATTAACTTCACCGTATGGTAGGAAGATCCTATTATGATCTGGTTTTTTTTTCTTAAGTATCGTAGGGTAGTAATAATTTGAAATGCATGTTTTTAGTTATACATAGCAGGTTTTGATACATGTAAATACCATGAAGCTTATTTGTATATTCTACGGGCCACCTTAGGTTCTGGCCAGCAGCCTCAAGGGGCACCCCTGGCAGTTGTGTTTCCTCAAAATATGCAGTCCACCAGTACCCATGGAGGATTCCAGCCAACCCAGCAATATCAGCCGCAATCAGTGGTAACACTAATGGCTGGAACTCAGGTCTGCTATCAAAAGGTGCAACTCTGTTTTTGTTGCTTGTTACCTTTGCGTACCTTGCAAACTGAAAAGTGAGCTTTGGTTTCAAGGAACTTGAGGTTACAAGTGATAATTTATTCATGATATTTTGGGCTCTGAACAAAACATATAACTCTGTCTCCTTGTACTGCTACACTAAATTATGCTCAGGAATAATAATACTCAATATTATTGCGGGTGAATGTAACGTGTTCGGGTGTTTCTGAATTTATTTAGCCACCACAGCTACATCACCACCACCAGCAGCTTGGCTCGGGCCGTGAAAATACATCTATGCAGTCGGTGGTGTCATTTAGTCAGCCAATCGCCTCAGCCGTGGAAGTACTGAACAATGAACACACCTTTTTCCGAATTGCGAACGAGGCACAACTACAACAGTCCACCTCACTACATCAGCTGTCACAGCAGGTAAGTGAAAGGCCATGGTTAAAAAGTTTATTCTATCAGTTTTACTTGCACTGCATATCAGTTATGTTGACAATAATCTACACTTATCACCTAAAGAAAGTGAAGAAAACGTGGATCATTACTTTCTTAGTCAGACAGCTTTCTCTATTACAGAAATAAATTGGATTATGTTACACGCAATGCTTGCAAGGTACTTGAATAGATCCCACAGCTTCCTTTAAAGAAAGAACAGTTCAACACCGGCTATATAGACACCTAAAAGTACTGTGTGAATTGAGCTGTAGGCCCGATTGAGACGCCGCTCCACTCATGTGCCGAACCTAACTGAAGAGGTTTGACTTTGGAGTGACATTGGCGCGAAAGCTTGAGTTTTTTCACAGAGAAAGCAAAGTGATTGGTCTAAAACCAATATGCTGAAGGGGTGAATCATAATTAATGCAATTTGGTTTAGCACATGGAAAGAGCGCCATATGAATCAGCCGCCGCTCCAGTGTCGAACAATGCGAGAGACCCTATCAAACGTAACGTTTGCTGCACCGAATTAAACTGCCGTACCGAACTTATCCAGGCGCCGCTCTTTTGCTGGACTTAATTCATCAGTGAAGCTCGGCGCATGAGTGGAGCGGCGTTTGAACTGGGCATTAATTGGTTTTGGTTATGAGAACTTTTGGTTTATTTCTTACAGACTGGTCCTGTTCTATCCTCGGATATGATGTTATCCCAACCATCTCCTGCTGCATTGGCAATCCAACCAAGGGTAGCCCCTGCTTTAGACATCGCGGCAGGATTCACTCGGCCGATACAAAACGACTCTTTCCAAGGTATAAGCTTTTATTAAGCTATTAACGAGGTAATCTTGTTAAGACAAGAGGCTAAAATTAGCCTTTACTCGGTCTAAATTAGCCTTTAGTCATTGTGACGGTGTTGCGAGTTGTTGTCGTTATCGTCGCCATCAGATCTTATTCTCAGCAGTGTCATGACTACGACTAGGTACCTCATGTAATTATAACTTAACTCTAAATCTTTCAAATGGGAAAAGTAGTATGTTCACGTTTAGATTATATTTTGTCACAAAAATCAGTTACAGTGTAGTGTATTGTTAACATTACAGTGTAGTGTTACAGTTGTAGTGTATTAGCAAAATCCAGTGTAAACGGTCCCAAAATTTTTATGCGAAGACATGAAATAAAAATGATTTTCCCCAAGTGCTAACATATAGATAACAATAACTTTGCTGCCGAATGGGCCTAATTTGCTGACCCTTGAGCTGGAATTATAGGATGTGCATCAGAGCCAAGGCAAGTGCTCCAACAGTGCTCCTATTATGATCTGGTTTTTTTCTTAAGTATCGTAGGGTAGTAATAATTTGAAATGCATGTTTTTAGTTATACATGGCAGGTTTTGATACATGTAAATACCATGAAGCTTATTTGTATATTCTACGGGCCACCTTAGGTTCTGGCCAGCAGCCTCAAGGGGCACCCCTGGCAGTTGTGTTTCCTCAAAATATGCAGTCCACCAGTACCCATGGAGGATTCCAGCCAACCCAGCAATATCAGCCGCAATCAGTGGTAACACTAATGGCTGGAACTCAGGTCTGCTATCAAAAGGTGCAACTCTGTTTTTGTTGCTTGTTACCTTTGCGTACCTTGCAAACTGAAAAGTGAGCTTTGGCTGAGTTTCAAGGAACTTGAGGTTACAAGTGATAATTTATTCACGCACAGTTACGTGCTCGGATGTCGCATATTAAAACATGTTTCAGTGTTAGATAGATAGATAGTGTTTATTTACCACGCTTGCAGCACTAAAGCTGTATTACAGTGGTGTCAGCCTGGGTACAATACATATACAACATATAAATTACAATACATATAAATTATTCACACTAATAGCTAACATGGACGTTGGCTCCAAAGTCTCTACGCGTACCTGTAGATTTTTTTCGCATTTTTGATTAGGACCAAGCAGGCACTGGGCTTCAGGCGCGCTTCAAAAACGAGGATAGGTTGTTCTGGCAAGAAAGCCGTCATCTTGCTTGTGTAACTTTCAGTCAGCCGAAAGTATTAGCCTTTATCAGTTTTTTTCAGGCTTCTTTATGCAATTGCAAAAATTGCGATCACAACTGCGACGATCATTCTTCATTGATTTCATATCCGCAGTTCACATATAATTTCTTTCATATGCATCATTCACTCAGTAAAGTTTGTTGTTACCGGAAAGCCCAGGAGTTTGCAGTCATTGTCCAATACAGGGATCTTCCAAATTCGCAGGAGGACTTACACACGATGTTGCTCAAACAACGTTTGTTAGGGTGCGTTCCTTTGGAATGATCCAGATCAGGATCAGTTATCCAAGATCACTGAGATCATGGTGCATCAAAGGAACCAACAAATCCTTGCCCAGAGTGGATTCCTAGGTGCCTTTGATGTTCCTTTGATGTTCCTTTGATTGCAAGGGGAAGTGAAAAGAAAAATTTCGTATTCTGAGTGATCACAGTTACCGTGAATAAGCTTTTAATCGGCAATTTAGTAACATTTTTTTTCTTTTCAGGATTTGAGGCAGTCTAACGCAGATGCACCCACAGATCAAATGGACTGCCTTACGTCTTCAGACTTTTCAGACCAAGAAAGTGCAAACCAAGCCTCTGGGTTGACTATGGTATCTGAAAGTAGTGACTATTTTTCAGAAGGTGAGAAAAACAGAAACAGTGGTTTGAAAACAGATGAGCTCCTCAAATCTCTGTATGAAGATGCCTGAGGTGATCGTAGTTGTTAATAAAGACGTCTTGGGGAATGGGTGGAAAATGCCATTTGTCATTATAACATAGCTACATTCTAACGCGCGCTCTTATTGGCTGATATTTTATGAAAAAGAAAGGGATGGTTCATAGAGATGGTTAAGGCTGACGTCAGTGTCAATGAAATTTCTTGCCAGCAAAACTTTTTTCACAGCTTTTTTAACTTAACGTTAGGTATTATAATGGCTGGTCAACCCAGCATCTGAAGTAGGGTGTTTCTATGACTTTGAAGACCTAAAAAAACGTGTCTGAAATGGTTGCAGAAGTATCGGAAGCGTCTAAAGATCAACAAAGCGAAAGTGCTACCAGTGAAAACAACTGCTTCGCAAATTTATCCGAGCGGGATTACGAAAAAATATTCGAAGATAAACAAGACCAAGAAAAACACTAACTGGTATGTTTCTACGATCAAGAGTGAGTTTCAAATTGTCGTGTAATTTCGACTCCATTTTCAGCAACTGCACGATTCAAAATGTGCAAGTCGTGGTCTCTTCGGCGAGCCCTTCAAAATGACTCGTAAGACCCAAGACGTTTTAAAGCATGCATCATTTTGAATGGTGATTTTAAAGAAACTTTTTCCTTGACATCTTAACTAAATATTTTAAGCTGGAAGGCCTATGTGTGGTATTTTGATACACTTATTTTGTCACTCGCAGATGTAAGCGTGTAAAAGTAAATGTGTTTTTGAAAAACAACTCATTCTATTTTTAGTATGCACCCGCGCGGTTAAGAGAATATGTAATTTGATCAGTACAGAAAAAGCGACTTTTCAGCGCGAAAAATGTCTCGCCATGTTATAAAACCAATGGACAATGTCTAGCGTGCGTCCATCCAATTCGGGATGCACTTGGATAGTTGGGAGAGCACTTAGGTAGCTAGAGATGCTCTCGGCTGCGCCTCGAACATCTCTTACGCTACCTTCGTGCTCTCCCAACTATCCGCGTGCATCACGAATTGGATCGAAAGCACGATGGCTTTGTCTACAATCTGAAAAACGTCATGCTGTAATGTAAAGAGACATAAATATTCGTCACCTTGAACATGACAGCGTTTGTTTACGTTGTTCCTCGCGTTCGGTTTAGCACAGTTTGATACGCATCTAGATCGCTAGAATTGCAATGACCTCAATATTGAGTGAGGTGGCCCTTCATTTTAATTACGATGTCTAGTCGATCAGGAATCGGGAGTGGTAAAGTAAGCCTCCTTATGTATTGCAAATCAATCTATTGCCACACACTCTGTATCGCTTTATGCTTGGACAAGCCTTCCCGAGAGGTTACTGTCAGTAGTGTATTGGCGAAATCCAGTGTAAACGGTCCCAAAATTTTTAGGCGAAGACAATTAGCTACGTGATGGTTTACATGTACCTCAATCCTTGGGTCATTATGAAATAAAAATGATCTTTCCCAAGTGCTAACATATAGATGACCAATAACTTTGATGCCGAATGGGCCTAATTTGCTGACCCTTGAGCTGGAATTATAGGATGTCCATTAGAGCCAAGGCAAGTGCTCCAGCAGTGGGAGGATGGCACCACAATGGATCCTTTGTATGGTACAGCAGAGGTAATTTGTTTCAGCTGACATGTTTTTTGATGAACTTTTTTGTCAGTTGAAAAGAATGATAAAAATGGAATGCCTTCTTTTTTTTAGAATATGGCTACTGTTTAATTGTTATTGGATCAACACATTTTTTGTATAGATACACGGCTAGAAATTATCCAGTTAGGTCGCACTTCGCATATGTTGCCACGCACGACTCCTTAGAAGTCGATAATTGGGTTTTATGCCATATTCTAATCTGACAAGGTGATTGTGGTTCTTATGTGGCTCGGTACTTTTGTGTGACTGGTTAGAGAATATTCCGTAGGATGTTCTAATGGGACTTTCAATCACATCATGATTCACAAAGAGAGAAAGAAAAAGCGATTTAAACTAATTGTAACTGGACACATAAAGGTGTGCTTCTGTATAAGCTTCAGTTTAGCTTATTAATGGTTTATTTTTATTACTGACGAGATACACACGAATAACAACATACACAAGCGCTCGGTTCTAAAATGAAAACAAAAAATAGCAGTAACTAAAGTGATACCGAAACGAAATAAATGTAAATAAACAAATGAATACAAGCTGGTACCTCATACAGTAAGGGATCCCCGGCAACGAAACAAATTACACAAATAACCTCCTGGTGTAAACTTTTCCCACCGAAAAATATACATCGTTACCCGAGAATCATGGGAAACAAGCAGGCACGCAATGCTTGCAAGGTACTTGAATAGATCCTACAGCTTCCTTTAAAGAAAGAACACTTCAACACCATGTAAATACTTAAAAGTACTGTGTGAATTGAGATGTAGGCCCGATTGAGACGCCGCTCCACTCATGTGCCGAACCTAACTGAAGAGGTTTGACTTTGGAGTGACATTGGCGCGAAAGCTTGATTTTTTTCACAGAGAAAGCAAAGTGATTGGTCTAAAACCAATATGCTGAATCATAATTAATGCAATTTGGTTTAGCAGATGGAAAGAGCGCCATATGAATCAGCCTCCGCTCCAGTGTCGAACAATGCGAGAGACTCTATCAAACGTAACGTTTGCGGCACTGAATTAAACTGCCGTATCGAACTTATTCAGGCGCCGCTCTTTTGCTGGACTTAATTCATCAGTGAGGTTCGGCGCATGAGTGGAGCGGCGTTTCAACTGGACATTAATTGGTTATGGTTATGATAACTTTTGGTTTATTTCTTACAGACTGGTCCTGTTCTATCCTCGGATATGATGTTACCCCAACCATCTCCTGCTCCATTGGCAAGCCAACCAAGGGTAGCCCCTGCTTTAGACATCGCGGCAGGATTCACTCAACCGATACAAAACGACTCTTTCCAAGGTATAAGCTTTTATTAAGCTATTAACGAGGTAATCTTGTTAAGACAAGAGGCTAAAATTAGCCTTCAGTCATTGTGAAGGTGTTGGGAGTTGTTGTCGCCATCGTTGCTATCAGATCTTATTCTCAGCAGTGCGATTTGTTAATTGATCAGCAGTGTCATGACTACGACTAGGTACCTCATGTAATTATAACTTAAACAGAAGCCTTAAAATTTTAGATGTTTAAGAAGCGGGAAAGTTGCGTGTATATATGCCCGGTTTCTAAATCTTTCAAATGTGAAAAGTACAGATGTAGTATGTTCACGTTTAGATTATATTTTGTCACAAAAATCAGTTACAGTGTAGTGTATTGTTAACACTACAGTGTAGTGTTACAGTTGTAGTGTATTGGCAAAATCCAGTGTAAACGGTCCCAAAATTTTTATGCGAAGACAATTGGCTACGTGATGGTTAGCTACGTAATCGTTATGAAATAAAAATATAGATGACAAATAACCGACCCTTACGCTGAAATTATAGGATGTTCATCACAGTCAAGGCAAGTCAGGCTCCAACAGTGGGAGGATGGCACCATAATGGATCCAATGTATGGTCCAAAACAGGTAATTTGTTTCAGCTAACATTCTTTTGATGAACTTTTTCTTGGATGAACTATGACTCCCATTTATCAGTTGAAAAGAATGATTAAAATGGTTTACCTTCTCTTTTAAGAATATAGCTGCTCTATAATTG
>OX419339.1:5132696-5155196 GCA_948470475.1 Galaxea fascicularis
GAAACGAACCAGCATAGTAACAATGCTAACAAAGAGAAACAAAGCAAACAAAATGGAAAATAAAAAATGATAATAAATGTTCAAAATTTTAACTGTCTCAATAGTCAATGTCTCTGCAGAATGCTTAACACGGATCAACTAGAATTTCAGTCACTTTGTGTAACTGCCAACTAAGTAGCATAGTCACTGAACCTAACTGGTGGCCTTATAACTCGGGTTCGAGTTCTCTTGACATCTGGACGAGAATGCGGCGTAGACGTCTGCCTTTGTTCTGGTACTGTTGACTGCGTGCTGTTGTCATGGTTTGAAGGCTGACTTTCAGTGGCTTCAACCGACTTGGAACAGGTTGCTGGTTGCTCAGCAGGCTTCAGGAATTCTCGGTTTCTGCGAAGGATTTGGTTGTCTGAATCAGTTTTCACTACATAGGATCGATCTGACAACTTCTCCAGACAGGTACCCGTTTTCCAGGTCTGATTTCTTGTTAATGGAGCAACTCTGACATCCTGTCCTATTTCTATGTCTGGCAGGTTGCGGGAAGAGCGATCGTGGTACCATTTGGCTTTTTGTCTTCTCAATTTCAGCTTTTCAGTAACATTGCCTGGAACCTTGGGATACAGTAGGTTAGTAGCTGTGGGCAGTAGGGTTCTGGTGCGGCGAGACATCAACCTTTGAGCTGGACTTGTTCCAAGTGACTCAGTTGGTGTGTTTCGTTGATCTAATAAGGCTAACCAGGGATCTTTGTTGTCCTTGAGCGCTTTCTTGATAAGGGACTTGGCAACTTTAACTGCCGATTCCACTTTGCCATTAGCTCTGTGATGATGTGGAGAGGATGATACATGGAGAAACTCCCAGTCTTGCGAGAATTGATGAAACTCGTGGCTGGTGAACTGAGGACCATTGTCTGTCACCAATGTATCCGGGATGCCATATCTGCTGAATTGTTCCTTGAGAAAATCAATTACACAGCTGGAATTGTTCTCTTGCAGTTGCTTCACTTCAATGAAATCGGAATAAAAGTCTACGAGGACTATGTACTCTTTGCCATGAAGTACAAATTGATCAGCAGCAACTCGGCTCCATGGGCGGTCAGGAAGCTGATGGCTCTGCATCGGAAGCTTCTGATTCTTGGCTTGGAATTCATTGCAGATTGAACATTGTTTGATTTGATCACGCACTTCAGCATTCATTCCCGGCCAGAAAACAGTGTCTCTTGCTTTACGGAGGCAAGCTTCTACTCCTAAATGGCTGGAATGTATTCTGGACTTCACTTCAGGTCATAATATCTGAGGTATGACCACTCTTGAGCCTTTGAATAACACACCGTTGTGCACAGTAAGCTCCTCACGGTACGACCAGTACTCTCTGATCTTGACTGGGACTTGCTCTCTCTGCAATGGCCATCCCGTCAGAATTGTTGTCTTTAGGATTTGCAACGTGTCATCTTGACCTGTACACCGTTGTAACTGCTCCAATCTTTCTGGTGTCACCTTTAAGGCTTGCATAGGGTCTAGGCTCTCTACCTCCAGGGAAAATACTTGAAATGATTCTTCTGGCTTCGGCGTTTCGTGTTGCGTGTTGCTCTAGACAGATGGTCGGCCAAGAACATCTGAGAACCAGGTTTGTAATTGACTGACAGGTTGTGTCGTTGAAGTCTGAGAAGCATTCTCTGGAGTCGCCAAGGGGCTGATAACAAAGACTTCTTGAATATTGATTCCAGAGGTTTGTGATCGGTTTCTACTGAAATCTTCTCTCGATGCGCCAGATATTGATTGAATCGTTCACAAGCAAAAACGATTGCCAAACACTCCTTTTCAATGACTGCATATCTCTGCTCTGTCTGGGAGAGAGTTCTTGATGCGAAAGCAACTGGCTGTCCACCTTGAAGAAGGACAGCTCCAAGGCCCTTGTTACTAGCATCAGTCTGAAGGGTGACTTCTTCTTCTAAGTTGTAGAACTTTAACACTGGATGCTGAATAACCAACTGCTGGATTGTAGCGAAAGCTTCATCATGTTGCTTTGCCCACGTGAATTTGGACTGGTTGGTTGTTAGTTCTCTCAAAGGCGCTGACACATCTGAAAGCTTCGGTAGGAATTTCGAGAGATAGTTGACAAAGCCAAGGAGTGTAAGTACTTCAGGCTTAGATGTTGGCTTGGGCATGTTCTTGATGGCAGTGACTTTGTCTGGATCTGGTTTCAGTCCATCTTTAGAAATCACATGGCCCATGAATTTAACTTCTGCTTGCCGCAGCTTGACCTTCGACTTGTTGAGTTTCAGGTTGACTTGTTTTGCTCGTTCCAGTAAGCGGACAACATTTTGGTCGTGATCCAGTAGAGCTTCCGAGTCAGTTTCACCATAACCAACGACAAGAATATCATCTCTGATGACTTTCACACCTGGCAGGTCTGTGAGGCACTCTTGTAGCCTGCTCTCAAAGACTTCTGGGGCCAAACTTATCCCAAAGGGCATCCGTAGGTAACGGTATCTTCCTAGGGGCGTCCAGAATGTCGTTAATTTGCTGCTTTCTTCATCAAGACTGACTTGATAAAATCCATCCTTTGCATCAAAAGAACTGAAGATTCTACCTTTGCTGAGCTCTGGTAAAAGTTCTTCTAGTGTCGGCATTTGGAACTTGGGACGACGTATGGCACGGTTTAGATCTTTTGGGTCCAAACAGATCCGAATCTTTTGAGGTTTGGCGACCACCACCATGTTGCTGATCCACTCAGAAGGCTCAACTGCTTTCTTGATAATTCCTTTCTCTTCCAATTCCAGGATCTTCTTCTTAACATCCTTTTGTAGGGCGACCGGCACACGGCGAGGGGAATGTTGAACCGGTGTGGCACTTTTGTCAATCACAATCTTTGCATCTCCAATGTGGCCCAATCCACTGAATACTTCACGATACTTGCTCAAAAGCTCTTCCTTGGAAAGACAGTGTTCGACTGGACTCTCGTTCATTTGATGAACACTCTCAGGAGGTGAGATATTCAACTGGATGAGTTGTAACTTGTCACAAGTTTCAGCTGACAGCAATGGTTTACACTTGTGTTGCATAACTTGAAACTTCAGGGTCAGCCTTTGGCCATTGTGCTTGACTTGCAGGTCACATTCGCCTAAAGGTTTCAATGTTGAGCCACCAAACAGCTTCAACTTCACAGAGGAGTTCTTCATAGGAGGTTCCCCCAACTGTGTGATGGCTGACAGATCATCCACGCTGAGCACATTGCATGTAGCGCCAGTGTCTAGTTGACATGCCAAAGTGGTTGTGAAGTCTTCTTCAGCTGACTTGAAGAAACTGATATTTGTAAACCACTGTCTTGCTTTCGTCTCTACCAGAGACACAGTTTCCACTCGCAAACAGCTCTCATCTGAACTTTCGGCTTCACTCTCTTCGAACTGCTGTACCTTTTTCGATGACTGGCACACAGAGGCGAAATGGCCCTTTTTTTGGCACTTGCTGCACGTTTGCTTGAACGCGGGACACTCTGTTCTCCTTACATGGCGTTGTTTACGACCACAATACTTGCAATTCGACTCGGGAGAATTTTCGGGTTTCGTTTTCCCGTTTTTCTTCTCTGGGTTGAACGGTTTTCCTCCTTCTTTCTTCTTTCGACGACTTCTATCTGTAGCTTTCTTTTCGCTGAATTTCTTTAAGTCTTCCGTTTGCTTGTCTTCTCCACCTCGTATCGTCTTCATTTGCTGGGAAGCTATTTCACTCGACGTACACATTTGTATGGCTTTCTGTAAATCCAGGGTTTTTTCTCTTAACAGCCTAACTTTATCTCCTTGATTCTTTAAGCCGATAACTAGCCTGTCCCTGATAAGCTCATCCGTCAGTGCACCGTACTCGCAGGACGCGGCTAATTTTCTCAATCTTGTGCAGTAACTTTGTACCGATTCTTCGCTTTGTTGCACACATGTGTTGAAAACATACCTTTCGTATACTACATTTCTGCTGGGCTTGAAGTAATTTTCCAGGGCTTCTAAACACTTATCTATCCTCTTCTTGTCTTCCTCCGAAAGGTTGAGGTTAAGCAGAATTTGTAGACATTCTCTGCCCATCGCAGATCTCAAAGTCGCAAGGCGGACTGAACCTTCTCGCTTGTCGAGGCCTGTTGCTATTTCATAATCGCTCCACTGCTGCTTGAAAAAGTCCCAGTTGCCAGCAACGTCGCCGTGGCATTTCATGGTACTAGGCAGAGGAAAATTGGGAGCAATAACCTGCTGATAAACAGGAGCAATAGGCTGTGCTGTGGTAGGTGCTGGTGTAGATGGCGCGGCACTATGCGCACTCGACTCTACGTGGTCGGAGTCTGTCGACATCTTCTTACACTTTGAACGTATGAATCACTCCGAAATTACGAACAGAAGAAGGGAACAGCATCTGCTTGTCAGCTACAACGTTTAGTTTAAGTGAGCAAGGACGTATCGCTCAAAGAAAATGTTTTTCTTCTGACACCATATTTCAACATGTGCACTGTGTTGGCGGGAAAACATGAGGCGTTTTTAATGACTATATATGGAACACTTATTTTAACAATATCATGTGACAAGGTCTACTAAATGTAACGCACTGACCAGTCACGCAAGAACTAGATATTGTAACAGGCCATATTCCTAAAATCCGAATAATCCAAGTTCAGTTTCAACTGATCTCAGTTACTATAAAAAGCATAAAAATAGAAAGTTTTACTCGTCTCTCGCGAATCCCCTCATCTCCATCTTTAGCCTGGCTGTGTAACCCTCTTTCAACTTTAAGGGTTGAAAATGATTGTGAAAAATTAAAGACGACCAGCGAATTGTGCATTATCGTATGTGCCATAAAAGTCAGGATTTCAAGGAACACACGCATACCATTTTTGTTCATCTTGGGTACTTGCCTAAAGGCGCGTTTACACTTCAGAAAAAATGGGTCCGGACCCTGTCAGAAAAGTAGTGCAGACCTATAATTCTTGTAAAGAAATACTGGAGTTTCTGAAGGGCCATAGGCGCCTATGGCCCTGCGGAAACTCCTGTATTTCTTTACAAGAATTATGGGTCCGTACTACTTTTCTGACAGGGTCCGAACTCATTTTTTTCTGTAGTGTATTTGGGGCTTAAGTTTCTGAATGCACTTTCCGAGGACTTTGTTAGTCACGAATCCATTTGGTAATTTGTTTTGCTGTTTTGTTGTATTTATTTGTGTTTAGTCAACTCAGTGACTGTAAGGCACCCAGGCCCTTCTTTCTGGTGTACTTGTAAAAAGCGCTAAGCAGTGAGTGCCAGAGCTTGCTCTCTTCAGTACCATCTTTTTCATCTTTACGCCATTCCGATAAACTGAATTCAACCCAGTTCCTTTTTCATTTGCAGATTTTCAAGCGAGGGAGGGCCAGGCCCAGTCCAATCAAAAGTTATCAACTGGAGCGAACTTGTCAGAGCTGTCAAGGAAATCGATTCTGGTAGGAGAATTACAGAAGCATGGCGTGTTTTAGTCAGCTAAAACTATAACGTATCAACTATGTGTGAGCTTGAGTTCTTTTAGACAGTGATACTTGCATTCTCTATCTTAGGCACCTTCTGAGTTGTGCTAAAACATTTTTGCTTACAAACAGAATTATGTTTACTTTTTTAAAAAGTGACAGATGTCTTTACAGGGGAATGTCAGAGCATAGTAGACCGGAAGCGGGCTGAAATACGTAAACCCTTCTCTCACGCCACTGCTGTTCGACTCGATGTGTATATAGGTAGATTCCCAATATTCGCGATTGGAAAAACGGCTGCTAAAAATTACTGGTAATGGCCTCTTTATTGGAAGTTCACATTTCCGCCCAGAAAACCATTAGAGATGAAAAGTCCCTTTACACACAACTTTCGTCGGTTTTGATTCTGGTATCATAGTGATTTTTTTTGCTTAATAGATCATTATGAGGGAGAAGAAAAACTGTGGAAAGATGAGTCCTTGGAGAAACCTTATTTTGCAGATGTATCCTCTTCCGATTCGGACAAAGAAAACAGTGATTCTGATGAGGAGTTAAAAAGAGCTGTCTTTAAAGGTGGGTCTAATTGTGCTGGATAAAAAATCCAGGTTTTGGTTAAGCAATTGTTTACAGTCTTCACAAACCTTCAATCAACAACGATATCCTGTTGTTGGCCTACGTGGCAGGTATAAACGGGGGAGGGGATGGGAACGAGAAAACGAGAGAAAAATGGTGGAGAGACTGGGGAGGAGAGGGGATAAGCCTTCCCAGTCCCCCGCGTTTGTTTTTTCGTTTTCTCGCTCTCCATCCCCTCCCCGTTTACGCCTGCCACGCGGGTCACGTTTCTTGTTTTTTTAAAATTTATTTACTCTACATTATCATAATAAATAAGATATATACAATGCTTAAGAAAAGGGGAGGAGTGGAGAAGGGCATGATATAAACAAACATTAGGTAGTCCACTGATAGTTGAGAACATTTATAAAATCAAATGTGTGTCTGTTATAACAGATTCGAAAAGAGGTGATGAGAAAGAAGAGCAAGTACCCAATCATTTGCTGAAGAGCAAACTCTGTGGTGACGAATCTGATGAACCTGACGATCCTCTGTCGGAGCTAACAAAACTCAGTTTGGAGGATGGCAAAGGTAATAAGATGTTGGTTATGGAAAGCTTCACGTCACGAAACTATAACTTCACTTACCTCTAATAGACAGATTAGTGGCGGTAAGATTTATAATGATGAATGTGATCATCGCAGTTATGAACACCACCTGAGCAGTAATGTCAATGAAGCCTGATTAAAAAACTTCAGTCTTGTGCGGGGGTCAAACCATTGACCTCTGTGATAACGATGCAGTGCTCTACAAACTGAGCTAACAATTTAGCTGGGAGCTGGTAAGATTCAGTTATTTTGGTATTGAGAAGATTAAAAGAAAATTGTAAAGCGTCCTGAGTTCAGGTCTATTATGTTGCTGTTTCCTTTTTAGCTCGTGGATGACGTAGTCATGCCATGAGGTTTCGGTGGGGCTCTAATAATCACTTACTCACTCATACTCTCACTCACTCACTCAATTCAGATTAATTTATTCATTAAAGTCTCCTCCTGTCCCTCCCCTGGTAAGTATTGCTTTTATCTCCATAGTCGACTTGGCCCAACGTTTGCAGGTTTCAGGGGGTAGTACAAAGGCCTATATTTTTTTTTTGCTCTGCAGATGATGTTTACGTGTTTCAGAATGTTCATGGCGTCTATCGGTAGAGTAGTTACAGAAATGAAGATGTAACACAGATAGTTTTCGTTCGATCCTTAAACAAGATAGACCTTTGTTGAGTTGGAAAATGGAAAGTTAATAAGATCAAGAACACAAGCTGGGTGAATTGAACTTAGAAATCTTCAGAGCAGCGAAGATGGGACTTGGAGATCTCAAAAGCGACTATTATCACTGTGCGGTATTAATCGAGAATTTCACGTCACATGAAGGAAGAAGGAAGAAGCAATCGGCAAAAAAAGAAAACGGGAGAAAGGCTTTCTGGCCAAAAAACCCTATTCAGACAAGCAACGCATTTGATTTTGGATTAACGTAATGAAATGTTTTTGAAGACGCTTCGGCTAGGTTCTGTTCAAGGTGAATGCCCGATTGCACATAAATGGCCGGCTTCGAAGCCAAAAAACACTGATCTTGTTCAGAAAGTCTATATCCTTTGGTTGAAAAGATCAGTATAACACTTACTTGTGATTTGGCGAAAACACAAGCCTGCAAATACTTTTCTCTGTGAGGATGTAATTTGCCAGGCGAAGACAGCGAGGATCAAGTTTTGGTCTGACAGGCAGCTAATCTGTTCGGACAAAATAATGTTTGGAAAGTCAAGTTAATTGTAACACAAAGCATAAAATAGATTGATTGAATATCTCCCCTTACAAAGCAAAAGTTGAAATTGTGTGCCCGAATCGCTCAAAAACATCGTGACTGTAAAACGTGACCCGAGCTACCCTGGGCGAGCCAACTTTTCATACATTTCCTTACAAAACTTGGCGAACCGTTTACATGAGAAACAAAAAGTTGGCTCGGCTAGAAGGGTGACCCTCCTAGCCGGGTCACTCTCTTTCGATGGTAGGGTCACCACTCAGCCCGAGTGTAAAAGTCAAATCTTTGATTGCGAAGGTGATGAATCCTTTTTCTCTTTGGCAGAGCTACACGAGGCCTTTTCCGAGGCAAAACAAGAAGGAAAATGGAAACAAGGTACTGATTTCTTCTTCTTTTTTTTTTCATGAGCTTGGTAGAATTGCGTCTGGCAAAAACAGTCACAGTCTTTGGAATATTTTGTGGGTTAATGCCGTAGCCATTAGCTTGTCTTTTTCCATTTCTGACTGGGAACGGCTTTCAATGGAAGAGTCCAATTTGAGGAAACTCGCTGAGCTAACGTTAAAAACATTCCTAGCACAGTAGAGAGACAAACGCTGAGCACAATATTAAGCCTAAATATTTGTATGATTAAAAATAGACTCGCAAGGGGAGGAGAAGGAGCAGACAGAACGCACGAATTTTCCGAAGAGTGACAAATCTGGTGAACCTGTGGTGCCGGAGCTAACAACTCTCAGTTTGGAGGATGGCCAAGGTAATCCATAATTTCTTAAAGAGCACTTGACATCATGGTATAGCCATGCTTTTGTTGCACAGATTATTGACGTCTATAATTTGTTTTTGTTCTGCCAGTGGCACGTACTTTGACAGTGTGTAACACACTTTAAGCGCACTTTCTTTCTAGTAGAGTAAAATACTCAGTCTATGGAAGAAAGAGCATGTAACGTATCCTTTTGTATATTTAAGGTATTATCTTTTGCAGACAACGTCGCTTTCACTGTCAGTCGTTTTTCAGGCAGTCAGTCAGATATCAGTGATGTACATGAAGTTATTATTCACGGGAGCATATGAACATATCAGTGAACCCACAACTGACCTGCCCTCACCGTGAGTGGCTTCATAGCTCAGTTGATAAAGGCTGGTTTCCATATCCGCGCTGTGATCACTCCGATCGGTCGATCTTAGCGATCGTGGCGATCCCAGCGATCGTTTCGACAGCAAAAATTCATGGCGTACAATTTCATACATCATGGCCCCCGCGCAGGCGCACATGTGCCATATTCAGTCAGAATTTAAACGACGATCAAATTCTCAACAAAGAAATAAGTGGAATTTTGCCCTACCTTGATTTATTAGTCCTTCCCAAGTCACAACAATAAAAGATTTCCTGGGTCCAAAACTCTTAGCATAAAGACAATTATGTATAGTAACAGTTCCGAGTTTCTGTAAGTGGTATGTAGATGACACGCTCGCCACTGCCTTACTTACGACTCTGAATGAAGCCCATCCCTCAATCAAATGCACAATGGAGGCAGCCACTAACAATCGCTTGCCATTCATTGGCATCGAAATCATCAAGACTGACCACCGTCTTGAAACATGTGTGTACAGAAAACAGACCAACAAAGGGCTTCTTCTACACTACCAAAGTCACGTTGATCGCAGGTACAAACGATCACTATTTTTGAAATTGAAATATCCTGAGAAGCTCATCGCCGCAACTATCCATCGCCAGAAATCGCGGACATTTCGAGCCCGCTAACAACTACCAGCGGTATACTGTATAACGCAAAGGAATAAACGCTGAAACAAGTGGGAAAGACGCTGTTTCATACGATATTTTGCACAATCTAAGCTCTGTAGATATTTTATTTGGTGCAAAGTAATTCTCGACAATGTCCGACATTTTTTTGGTTTAAATATTAGTGTGATAGCCTTTATAAATTAAGCTGTGTTCGATTTTCGCGCGTATTTACTTCCATTCAAACCAAATCTAGGGTTGCTGGGGCACTGTAACCCAGTTTATATCCCATGAAACACCAGTGTTGATCAACAAAGAAAATGGCGGCTCGTGCAGGGAAAGCTTCGAGTTTGTAGCTTTCTTTCATACATAAATATGGCGTCCGCTTGCTGTGCTACAGACGAAAAATGAGAAAGATAAGGACGTCCTTGGAAGTATTTTGCCGTGGGCAATTCATGCATTTTTCGGCAGAATTAGATCGTTTAAACATCGTAGAAGTTATATCGAGTCGTGATGATTCACATTGTGAACGGGTTTGCTTGCCAGTGGACGAGTTTGTGGCATGACTTCGCTACGATTTTAAAGCAATGTATGGAGAATGGAGCATCAATGTGTGATGAATTGGTCGAGGCGTCGGGAAGTAAGTAATCATCTATCTAAGTAGCCGTTGATAAGTCAAATGCGAAGCTTGTACACTACTGAACATGTATCGAATCGTGATATGACGAACCGCAATTTAATTATTTATATATGTGAAAATAATTTCATATCTCCATACATTTCTTTACATGAGTTTGCCGCCATTCTGGCCTTAGTGCGCAGGCGCCGCCGCCATCTTGTCCTAAATTTCTGGCAATGCAACAACTTTTAGCGCCCTCCAGAACCGAGTCATACGCCATCGGACAACCCCCTACGGATGCCATTTTGGAAACCTTCGGTTTTGTGTTCATCTTACATAACAGGGTTCTCTTTCACTTAGAAGTCCGCTGTTTTATTGTAAGAGAGGTTTCGGGGCAGAGCGGAAAAACGCAAACAGCATGCGCGAATTCCGAGCAAGCGTAAGACTCAGAAATTTGAAAAAATGGCGGCTATTGAACTTTTTTGTCTCAAAAGTCAAGAACCCGTGACATCTCAAATACCGACGAACTGAGGGGTTTATAATGCTTTCCACGGTTGTAAACATCGGCTGCCATTTTGAAAGCCTTCGGTTTTGTGTTCAGCTTACATAACAGGGTTCTCTTTCACTTAGAAGTCCGCTGTTTTATTGTAAGAGGTTTCGGGGCAGAGCGGAAAAACGCAAACAGCATGCGCGAATTCCGAGTGAGCGAAAGACTCAGAAATTTGAAAAAAAGGCGGCTATTGAACTTTTTTATCTCAAAAGTCAAGATGTGCCTCTGCAGGCATCCTGGTACACTCTCCTCCGCAGAGGCTAAAGGTTTTTTTTCGGGAGGATCCGCTGAGTAATGTAAGTGCAGGCACAGGTTTACAGGCGACGGCGGAAAGCGCGAGAGCCTCTGCCAGATACCACGCCCAAGATGGCTGCCATCCAAGGGGAGATAGCAATATTGGTTTATTTGAATTCAGATTTACCATCAAGAGACAGCTCCTGAAGAGAATAGTCAAGCTCCGAATCCTCCGCCATATTCTTCCAAGAGAAAAAAGAAAAAGACATCATACAAGATCACCCCCCACGGGCTTCAGGGGGGCCTTCGAAGTACAACACTTTTGCTTCGTTTCTTGGAAATTATTGAATTAGACCTAAAAAAAACTAATGCAAACTGTAGCGAAATAATTAGCAATGGGTTTCTGTGAGTTTCAAGCTGTCAAGTTTACCCAACGCCGAGAAATCTATCGATGTACGAGAAAACGACAAGGATGTACGAGAAGTCGACGTACATCTGGCAGAGGTTCTCCGCACGATCGATCCATTCGACTTTGCGCCTGCACTAACGTCTTACAGCGGATTTATACAACGAACGTTAGAACCTCTGCGGAGGAGAGAGATCCTGGTACGCAGCAATTATTATTACGTTCGTGCAGGTAGTCTGGTAGTCAACGCTTGGCGACATTTGGCTGCATTGAGTTTTTGCACCATGCAAATTTTTTTTAACGTATGAAAGTCACGATGAGCACAATTTTCTGTGGCTATATGGCCGGTAACTGGCCAAGGTGTTGAAAACACTAAATGGCCGGCAGTCCGAGATTTTTCTAAAAATTGTCGAATCAAAGAATCCTGGCTAAACCAAACCATCTTATGTCGATTAGGAAAAGTCAAGCGCTCCTGAACACTAAACAATCACATTTGCCTTGACACTTTCTCAGAATCTTGAAATGGCTCTCATTCAACGTCCAAACGGACTCCATACGTGCGAAACGTTTTATTTAACTTGAAAATTATTCTTATTCTTATAGTATTTATAGATCTCAGTTTTATCCATTTTTGACTTGATAATGACGTTACGTTAACGTCGAAACGTCGTCGATTTTTATTCAACTTTTTTGCTTTTTAGATCTTAGAATGTTTTTAAGAAATGTTCTGTCGCAATTTTTTATTGTCAAATTTTTTGTCTAAGGCCCTCCACAGACTAGGGATTTAGTTGTCGACAACTATTTGTGATCGACAACTTAAAGTTATCGACAACTAAAAAACGTAGTCTTTGGCGCAAGTTGTCGACAACTAAACCCCAAATTATTAATTGCCGACAACTAATAGTTGTCGACGACCCCATTTTTTGGCGTTTTTCTAGTGTGTGAAAACTTTTTAGTTGGCGACTACTTTGAGATCTCTGCGCTATTGTGTCAGCAGCTTTCCCCGCCGGCTTAAAACATGAATGATTGCAGAAGTAAAATACTTGGTAAAGAAAACATTCTTTTTGATCTTCCTTCTCCGTATTCCGTTCTTGGAGGTGGAAAAGACACTAACGATGTCATTGTTGCGGCAGCTTGTGCCCACCAACAAGTTCTGATGCAGGATATTTTATCCAAAACGATTGAACGGCAAATTTGGCGCAAAGTTCGTTCGACCTTTGGCCAATGTGCCGTAGAAACTGGAATGACGGCGATCTTATCACCAATTTGCGAGTAGAAAGGGGTACATTTCTTCTTATTGTTGAAAGACTGACCCCTTGTATTCATGCGTAGTAAGCTGTTGGTGCCCAACCTCCCTGCTCTCAAGCGGTGATGCGCAGAAAGCTGCCCAGAACGTTTTTCCGCTCTAAAGGTATCGGGTGTGTTTTTTTCGAATCAATCTCTTTTCAATGTCACAATGGCACTTACTTAAAAGGTTTTCTCCGACAAATAAGCATGTATGGAACGAGGAACTGTGGCTGATCAGCTCGCTGCGCTGTTTGGCGATTCCCGCGTCGCATGGTTCCTTAAAGAAAAGGAATGAAATCAAGGAAAGACTAGAAAAAAGTCAACAATACCGGGTATCAGAGGCGGTCACCCATCCAAATAGTAAGCACAAGCACTTGGCTAATTGCCATTTGAGACTACGATGACGACGAAACTCAGTTGACCGGAATTTATACGTGGTTTTTAGCCTGCTCTTTGTTTAAATATGTTTTAGATATTATAAATTCTACCGTTTTTCACCAATTTTAGAGTGAGAAAAAAAAATTACGTGAGCCCTCACATTGAGCCGCTGACTGTATGAAATTGTACGCCATGTGCAGTTCTCGCTAGCACAAGCGTGTGATAACAGCCGCGGTGTTGAACTTGACGAATGGCGCTAACGATGTCAGTTGTCATAACCAGGACCCTCGATCCTTATTCACTCCCTCGTCAAACGCTACGATCGCACAACTTTTTGGCTACAGAGCAAGGATGTCCATCGCTATAAAATACCTAATTCGATTTTAAGGCCCATTTCCTCCCTTGATGCATCGCGCGCCGCGACCGTTAATTCTCAAATAATTATTCAGAACTTCGAAGCCCTTGTTTTATCGCATCTTGAACAAATTTCCAAATCGATGGCCATATTTATGTCCTCTCTTTATTCTTCTTCATTTTTCTTTTATTATTTTGGACGCGACCAGATTCCGAATTTCGTTTCCAGAATTTCGATTAATACTTATTGTAGGGGTTCGTTGAATTGGGAAGTTCAAGTAATTAGAGATTTCGATGAATTCATCAGAAAAAACGTCGATGAATTCAACATTTTGGTCAATTCAAAAGTTTGATGAATTCAAGGGTTCGATAAATTTAAAGCGTCGATAAATTCAAGATTTCGATGAATTTAAACTTTTGACAAATTTCTGTACGACGAAATCAACGGTTCATTGACAATATACACCTTTGAATTTTGAACCCAATACAGCGCCATAGAAATCAACGGTTCAGCGAGAATATACGCCACGGAGTTTGAATTTTGAACTCAATACAGCGCCATAGTATCGTGCTCGTTTTCCATTTGATTTTCAATCAGAGGAATGAAATAAGTGAAAATGTCCGATTGAATGAAGGAGTTGGCTTTCAAGGTTTAGTTTTTTTTTTTTTTACAGATCCCACTGGAATCAGCATTCACCATGTCTCGGGGAAAGAAGAAGAGCAGTTACGTGAAGGTGAAATATTGAGACCAGTGGACACAGGAGGAGACGACATGCCATCCACATTTTCAGAAAAGAAAACAGACGATTCTGAAGATCGGTCTCAAGCGAAGTTTGGTCAAGGTAAAATTTTGAGTACTATTTGTAAAACAATACCGGTTGTGGAGAACATGCGCAATAACTGCCAGGAACACTGGTTAGTGTTTTTCAGCGTGACAAGTACTGCCGTCTGCAGTTTACTTGTGAAAAGGGTCGTTGACGAAAGGGAATAATTATGAATGAAAACTATTAGGAAAATCAACCCGCTGAAATGTTCTTTTCACCCTTGGGTTACATAGAATGTAAACTGTTTGAAATTCTTGATGTTTAGGGAATTTCTATTGTTAATAATAGAGGAACGCTGACGTTTGGGTATGTGCCATGAAAAAATTAAGTGACGAGTTCTCCTGACCTTTGCTTTTTCATTTTGCGTTTCAAGTATCAATACCTGAACTCAGAAGACGATCGAATAGTATCCCATGATGCACCTCGTTTAGGCTTATATTATCACTGCGTACGTGACGTCATCATTTACTCCACGCTCTCGTGAAGAAACCATGGCGTGCTTTCAGACTTGTCTGAATTCCGTGGCTTCTGCTTTCAAGAGTACCGATTTAGTTTATTTTCACTACGTTTCCAAGGAGAATTTTGCCGTTACAGTGAAGGGTTTTACTTGTGTTTCGTTGGTCTTTCGTGAAGCACATATAAGCTATGTGGAAAGCATGAGCGAACGAAGAAGAGCTCTCATTCCTGCGGTTGTTGCGAATACGCGCGAGACCGGATCTTGATCTCTGGACTGACCAAGCCATCACTTTCATTTTCAAGAGGTACATTCTCCGAAGAGAAGCTAAGATAAGGGGTTTTCTGATTCTTCTGTTGACATCTCTTGTCCGCTTCTTAGCAGGTTTGTTCGGTATTGTGCCGCTTGCTACGTGACATCTCTTTGAAGATGATGGTTCCATTGAGCTATTGAAATTTACGAAGTTAAACACTCCGTTATTAAGGCTAGTTATCACTGCTGAGCATTTTGCTGTTTCTGAAAGAATAATAACCAAAACACCTTCGAAAATAATCATTCTGACTCTAAAAGATGACCAAGCGCGGGAATAAAGCGCCAAACGAACTGAGACAGACATCCACACACGCAACACTGTGAATTTCAGTCAACTTCGATCGTTCAAAAGGTCATAAAAATGTGGGTACTTCTCGGTACTTCTTGGCCAAAACTCACTATTATGTCTATATTCTCTGGCGTGATGCCCAAAAATGGAAGACATCAACATACTATGCATAAAAAAAGCGAACATTCATGACCTTGTTACGGGTCAATGAATGCTTTGTGATGCGAATAGACACATAACACAATCAAAGACAAGAATATTATAATAAGACAGCCCTCTTGAACACTTACAAATCATTATAATTGTGCCAAAGAATTAAGTAATGCACTTTTCATGCCTTTTACTACAATACAAATAAGAAATAGACCGCGGAGAAAACCACGTTATTTCACGCTAAAATCCATGATAACTTAGATGTCGCGTCATGTACGTAGCAAATTGCATCATGGGATACTATTCGATCGTCGTCTGACCTGAACTTGAAGAAGAGATGTTGCTATTTTCTTGTAATTTTTCAAAGTCTGTTTTTATTATCATCACTTTTTTAGGCTAGGTAGTTTTAGAATGGTGTGATCAACCATTTTCTTTTTAAAAAGGTCGCCTTTTTCTTCCTATTCTCATCAGACAAACCTGAGATACTTCCTGAATGCAAAATTCCCGGGAAATCTCGAATCTATGTTGGCGAAGGTGACGAGGCATCTGTTTTTTTCTCTGAGCTACATGGGACCACTTCAGAGAAAAAAGGATCAGAAGAATGGATCCAAGGTAATCCTTTCCTTCGTTTTAGCTGCGTGATTGAAAGAATGAGGATCTAGGGTGGACTAAAAACAAAGTCTGTGTTGAACTGAAAGCCACCAATGTCATCTTTTTGTTTGCGAGGGAGAGACGAGGATGGGTCTTCAGACCGGGGTAATGCTATGTGATTTAATTTTAACATGTATAAAACGACAGTCATAACTTGTGATGAAACTGCTACCCAGCAGCAACAGCAACAACAACAATAAAGAAACGGCCAAAAAGTTTGAAAAGGAAAGCGGAACTCGACAGAACTGTGAACAAAATGTTGAAAACACTGTGTTGTTTCAAAACTGAGACCCGGAAAGTGGTACAGTGAATGCCGAAAATGATGTATTGTTTCTGAAACAGACCCAGAAAGAGATACAGACAAGGAAAGTGAAGTTGTTTGGGAGAGCAAGTACGATGACCACGAAAGTGAACCAGCTATGTCTTATCCTTTGCCAGAACAAATGAGACTCGCTGACATAAAGGATGATAAAGGTGATTTTCAGTTCTTTGCTTATCAGCAGCTTAAGTTTCTGTAGTAAAAGGACCCTAAGCTTCAGGGATGGAGGCAAATTCCAAAAATGCAAGCAAGATTGTCTCCAGCTAAATGCCATTAAATGTATAAGGAATTTTGTCCCCGACGTGATATACTTCTAACTATTTATAATTCATTAATTCAACCTCATGTCGGGTCAACTGTGGTGCAGTGTATAGGAATGCTGATGAAAGGAAGCTCTCAAAAACAGTTACGGAATCGTGTCACATGTGGTCAACTTTTTCGCGATTTAAATTGCAGCAAACTTAATCATTAACCGACCATTAGTAAAGCGATTATGTTTGGCAATACCATAAACAACAATAAGACCCCAGATTATTTGTTTATTTATTTTGCTTCAGAATAATTAATGCAAAACTACCGTATGCAAAAATGGCTGCCTCTAAATTATTCTTTTGTTCATTTTCAAAAGAGCCCAACTAACCTCGTTTTGGAGACAAAAATTCTAAAGAATTTGTAATCCCAAGCGAGGTTAGTTGGGCTATTTTGAATATGAACAAAAGAATAATTTAAAGGCAGCCGTTTTTTCATAGGGTCTTTTTGAGGGTAGCTTTGCTGTAACCACCCAGGTTCCATAGATAAAGATTGCAGCTCGCGAGGGTGCGTCCGTTTGGGACTGTTATAGATGTACTTACACGTATTGCAGTTTACAAGTAAGGGATAGGTGGAATTCCAAAGGGACACTCGTTCTAGAAACGGGGGTGCCCTGAGACTAGCGTGCAAAATAGTCTGACTCTACGTCCGGTACTAATTTACAGGCATGGCAAATCGTGCACGATTTCCCACTAAAACCATTTTCAAAAGAACGATCATTCCGAAAACAAAACAGGTCCCAAAAGAACATGATTACTGTCTATTCAGTCTGAGCATTCCTTTCTCGGAGTTATCCCAAATGCGGTACGCGCCGCCGTTGAAATCGAAAAATAACAAGTTTGTGAGGATTCTCATCCTGCCAGAAGTTGGTTGTAAACAACGTTTTTTCGTCCCTTAGGCGTCCCAGTTATAATTGAATCCATCAGAGAGCTGTACAGAGTTCGTGAAGGGTACATTTTGCCAGTCGCTTGGTGTCAAGATTTTACTTTTCCTGTGAATGACATTTTCACAAAATTAAGGCTGGTGAGTAAAGAAAAGGTTCGTGGAACAACGTTTGATGAAGAAACGAAAATGACAAGTATCTTTAAAGCCCAAGCTGATTGTCTGAAGCCTCGGTGTGTGTTAATTGAAGGAGAACCAGGCATGGGAAAGACCACATACTGTCAAAAGTTGGCATACGACTGGGCAACCCGGCGAGCTGATGATTGGGATGAGTCCTTCCCAATGATTGAGGTGGTGCTGCTTCTCCGATGTCGTGATGTTCATTTTACGTCTAGTTTGTGGGACGCTATTGACGACCAAGTTCTTCCTATGGACCTCGACGAGGAAGCTAAAAAAGCATTCTTCCAATTCATACGAGAAAATCAGTCCAAAGTTCTTTTGGTGATGGATGGACTGGATGAAGCGACAGCCAGTGAATTACCAATGTTTGTTACCATGGTCGAAGGTAGAACGCTCCCTGATTGTCACATCGTTGTTACATCTCGCCCTGAGACTGGAAAGAAAATAAGAAGGTACTGTGACACTCTGTGGGAGATTGTGGGATTCTCCAAGAGTGATGCAGCTGACTTTATAAGGAAGTACTATCGAGGCACAGATCACTTGGCTGAGAAGCTTCTTCAAATCCTTGGTTCTCTTAGTTGGTTAAGCGAACTAATACGAAATCCTGTGATGACGGCGTTACTCTGCGTTCTTTTTGAGGATTTCGAAGGTGTTTTGCCAAACGAATCTCTGGTTTACACTGAACTTGTTCTCTGTATATTAAGAAGGTATGAACAGAAGGAGGGCCGCTGCAGCGACGACCTCATGGCAGTTTACAAGAGAGAACTCATTCTTCTAGGGCGGAAGGCGTTCCTCGCTCTTTGTAAGGGAAACTGGTACATTGAAAAAGACGTCATTGGTGATATTCCTGACGCTGTATTCGAGTTTGGATTTCTCAACGTGGAGCCTGGCCGCAGTAAGAGAAAGCCTTCCTGGCGTTATGGATTTCTTCACAAGACTTTTCAAGAATTCTTCGCCGGTTTATACCTTGCTTTTCAAATTCTTGACGGAGAAATGGACTGCGACACTGTAGTCACTGATTGCATGTACAACGAAGAGCTGAAAGGAGCGTTTTCCTTCATGAGTGGTATTGTTGCCTCACAATCTGAAGAAACTGCAGTGTCTCTTACTGAAAGTGTCACAGCACACGAAACTTTGCCATTGTCTAATCCTTTTAAGAAAGGTAGCAAGGAAGAACTGAAAGAAGCATTTTCCTTTATGAGTGGTATTGTTGCCTCACAATCTGAAGAAACCTCAGTTTCTCTTGCTGAAAGTGGTACAGCACGCGAAACATCGCCATTGTCTACGCCTGGTAATCATGGTTACAAACATCAGTGGTCCTCAATCGGTTATATGTCAGCCTGCTCAGCTGGGAAAGCAGTACAATCCAAGAGACAGCCAATTAATTCGTATTCTTGGCGACCACAGCGATCTTTGGCTTTGAGGTCGTCGCAGCTGCTCCTGGTGGTGTAGCACGAATGTCTGAGTTAACTGCTTGAAAAGTCCGCAATACTTCTGTTGACGTCTGTTTCCTTTTTCTCGTAACTGTTCGTAAGTAGGTCTATTATATCTCTCAGTTAGCACGCGCGCTGTGATTGGTCAATTTTGCTGTCGTATTTTACTGTACGGACTGCTAAATTTGAAAGTTTCCTTTCTCGCCCGTCCGATTAACCTAGGAGATATAATAAATATCTTACTAACCTCGTTTTCTCGGTCCGTAATATAAGTTACGGCTTACAATACGGGTCGAACTCGGTTAGTAAGAGGTATGCAGTAATAGTGGCTGCTGCTGTACTCAGTAAGTAAATTGATTTGCCAAAAGTAGCAATCGGTAAGTTAAATTACATTTTCGCCAAGAAAAAGCTCCTATTATTACCCCTCAGTGATGAAATTGGTCCATCATCTTTGATAGTGTAGGGGTATACAAATTCGTCGACCGTTTCAATTTATCCCTGAATCCATCGATCCCCTAACAAAAAATCCTGAAATCTGAATCTGCAAAATTTCTATTATGTTAATTGTTATACAGAGTTCATATGAACTGCGGAAATGAAATCAAATGAAGACTGAATCTGACTAACGGTGCATTCCTTGGGGGGGGGGGGGGGGGGGTTCCGGATCAGGATTAATGGTCATTGATTACTCGGATCATAGTACAACAAAGGAACAGGATTTTGATAGGCAGGATCCGTTGTGATAGCAGGTGCGAGATAGCAGAGTGCGTCAGCGGAATGCAAAGCCAGATTTCTGGCAATTTCGTGTTACGAAGGCGAAACTTCGCATGTAACGAGAAGATCACATTGGGTAGGCCAGGCAGGACAGATTTGTGGTGGAGAAACATGATACGCATGCTCCGCTCACCCCAGACTACACGGTTCATCTCGGAACGGAGTTCGTTTTCAGTTTACATGATACTAGAATGAATTGTCATACCAGAACGAGAATTTCATTCGGATTGAAAACCGGAATGAACTCATTCCGGAATGACTTGTACGGGGACGAAATTTCGTCTCGGTATCATGTGAACAGATACAGAGGAATATATGGAGATGGAATGAACTCGTTCTGGAATGAACGTCAATCTGGTATCATGTAAACAGCCTCTTAGTTCGGCACATGAAAAGTTCGGCGTCTTAATCAAGGCCGTTCCAAAGTCGAAATTCCCGGTCAAGCCAGGCGAAAAAAATGGCCTGAGTCGTCCCAAATTAAAATAGCCGTTCCTAATTGATACAGACGCCGAACTTTTCGTGTACTTAATTCTATGAATTAGATTCGGCTTATGAAAAGTTTGGCGTCTGAATCTGGCCTAACTGCCGTTTCTTGTTGCTCAGCAGTATGTGTTTTCCAAATGACGTCGGTGTTCAAATGAAGTGTTTTCCGTTTGCCGCCGATTTAACTTGTTGTAGGCGCGCGAGTTCAAATTTTGAGTCATGTGATTAGCATTTTTGAAACCGCAGAGTGAAATCAACGGTAAAGCGACGCAAAATTCAAACCATTTGAAAGGACTTCTGGGATCAATAGTAATAGGAGTTCCTTTGTAGGCGTGGAATAGCGAGGCACCTTTTCAAACTTTATTTGTTATCTAACACATGTATCTTCAAACTGTAATTTAGCTTAATTGAAAAAGGGAAATTCTAGCTAATTTACGGACACGTTATTAAGTAATAAAACGTTTAGTATCTTTAAGAGTTCATTGCGTCCGTTGTAACTATTTTGTCACATCTTTGCGAAGCTAACTTACTGTAACGATAACGCGTGTACAAATCGTATATAAGCAGCTCAGACCTAGATTATCACGGTACAGCGTGTTACCAGAGACGTGAGGTAGGAGAAAGATCACGCCAGTGTCCTCCAGATACGCTAAGGTTTCATTACTGCTTTGCTCTGAGTTATTTTTAAGCAACAGACCTTTTCTATGATCTAACATAGAACAACATCCCAAGTGGGTTTACTGCATGTACGCCGCGAAACTCATCAGTAGAAAATGTGCTTTATTGAGAATTAACAAGGAGTTTCAAGAGGAAGTATGAGTTCGCCGGTACAATAAACCATAGGTTTTTGATCAATCAGAACGTGCGTAGTATGTCAGATATTTTATAAAATGTTTCAGTGTCTAACCCCGAATCAATAAAGCACTACAAATTTTACTGATAAGTGTAGTTAACGATTCTATGGAACTGTCGTAATAGACTGAAATAAATTCACCTAACGAAAGGTATCAAGGAAATAATCAGTCATTTGTAAAAGAATTACAGCAATTTTGGCAAGAACGTCATGGTAAGCCAAATATGTAAATCCGTATTCCTCTATTGTCCTGATCTATTGTCCTGTAAATGTACTTTATTGTCTTCTTTTATATGTGCTCTAAATGTGGGCTAGCATGAAGTTTTTGCCGCAATTTTCCTTGACTGTATATTGTAGCGTTGGGCGATTTCCCACGGGTACACCCCTTAGTAACTTGTAAGTCACGTGATATTTAGGGATTAGCATGTGCTCGGTTGAGTTTTGTATCGCGAGGATCTGTGAATAAAACGCCATGTTATATTGTGGAGTTGTGGCTTTACAATATATAGGTTACATTAGCAAAAGTGTGACCTGCTAAAGAAACGCTTCTACTTGTACCTTTGAGTGATTATAACTCAAAAAAGAGCTCCAAACTGAGGTAATGGACATGTTAAAAAACAACCTTTGCACAGTTCAAAGGAATTTGTGTAAAGGATTAACAAGTTAATTAGACAAAGAGAAAATAGACAACTTACAAACTCGAAACATACCTTTGATTCTGAACTGAAGATCACAATAATATTTTGAATCCTTGGTGGATCTGTGGATCTATGCCATGTTAAGAAATCAGAACAAAGCTGGGAACAAAAAGTGCTTGTTCCGTCACCAAATTACATCGCAATAACACGTAGAGGCGGATCCGGGGGTAGCGCTCAGAGGATTGCGACCCATCTCCCCTTTGAATTTTTTTTTATCTTTTCTTAATTATTGATTAGAAAAATAATAAAATAAAATGGTTTCATACGCAGTTGTTTCACTTCCATCTTCTTAATGATATTCAATTTAAGAAAAGGCAGTGATACTACAGTTGCCGGCAAAAGGATACAACTCTCCTCAGAACCACTTCCTTTCATGAAGCAGACGAGTAATGTAGACTAGCAAGACTATCTAGAATGACCTCATTCACGTGTATGTGTCCAATACAAAGAAAAGCTAATATAGTTAGAAGATGAAGTCAGAGACACTCACCCAAACAAA
>OX419339.1:5157696-5233910 GCA_948470475.1 Galaxea fascicularis
CATGCTCAGTGACCCCTCATCAGTGCAAAAATAGGCCGCACGGTGTCCAGGGTAAAACCCTGATTATCAGTAAGGAAATGCTGCTGGACTTGTACTGCGAAGCAAGTTCAGTTGCAAAGCTGTCAGCTGCAAGAATTTGTCGCCGGTAAGCCCCCTCTAAACGAAAAGTCGGTCATTGTTCGATACATGAGCTTACAGAGCTAGTCAGCAATTGCACCGCAGCACTCTTGGGGAATCTAAACGTCCTTGGTAAACTGTCTATGCTGAATCGCTGAGGCTGCCATCTCATGCAAATCTGTCAAGGTAACTGCCCAATCATCTCTACTATCAATGTTCTTTTTTTATCTTTCCGCTGTTTCATTCAAGTGGGCTAGCACTACACGCTAGTTGGACGTTTTCTGGCTTCAGTGTTAATGTTTTGTTTCTAGAATCTATTTAACCGATCAGTCGATTCCGCATTTTGTTCGAATCACCAGAGGAGGCTCCTAAGCTCCGCTGAATCAAAACACGCGACCAGCCTGAGAAACCACAACCAATACAACTAATACTCTGCAATATGGGTAAGTACGTAAGCATCACTTACTGAATATTTTAGTTGAGGAAACTTTCCAGTTGTGGGAGGAAATAATATATCTTCCTTGATTTCCGGGTAGGTAAGCCAGTGCCGTAGACGATGTTAATGGATTTACTGGCTTCAGTCTCAGAAAGCACCCGTTAACTGAAATAAGACATAAAAGAAATTGAAATGGTGCTACCGAAATGCGTGAGCCGTTTTGAGTTTACTGAATTGTGTCATCTTAGATTTCATCTACAGCATAAAAAAGTTAACACAACAAGTAAACCCGAAGGTTGTTCGCTTATTTCAATATTTAGACAATGGGAAGTCTACCAAATCTTAAAGTTCTAAAGAAGGATTCCCTTTTCCTTCATAACTTTTATCACGGTGTATTAAGCCTGGATTTCACTTGGTGGCGACACAAGCTCAAGAATCAGGCCGCAAGAACAAGAAGTCATCAATTTTTCGAGCGGAAGCTTAAGGAAAATGAGCTCCCGGCTTCAATTATTATTTGCGTGTGATCTTATTTCGTTTTGCCTGCGGCGCTTTTGACAACTAGGGCTTTCAAACCTGCTCAGTGAATTCAGTTTGTTACTACTCTAATTTCTCATAACTTGTGAAAAAAAATTAAAAGGCTTGGTAGTAAATCGCCATGGATAATAGACCATTTTACAGTTGTGGCTGAGTTACCTGGCCTGTGAATGGAAGAGAGGCTGAGGGTGACCTTGTTTTGATACAAACCTTTCTGTTTTTCTTATGTAAATGCAGACTAGTTAACATTACAACAACAAGATTTACATGATAAAAGGAGCGAGGTCTCTATCAATACAATGTTTTCTGTATTTTATTTGTATATTCTCTTCGCTAATACCAGAATACATTTAAACATGATTTGGTAAATGAAGAATATAGCTTTAGAAACCAAACAAACTTACAAACAAGATTTGTTCTTAGAATATACAGTATGTATATAGTTATTATAACTTTTATATCAAACAAACATACAGGCCAACAAACAAAAAAGCAACAACGATAGTCACAGTCCTTGGCATTTCCATCGCTAGAAAGCTAACAGCTGCGACAAAACATATAAATACGAGAAAAACAGCGAGACATACTAGTAGGAGCCTATCACTAATGACAGGCTCTTGATAATAGCCATTTATATAGACAAAAAGCAACGTAGGGAGTAGTGACAATTTCACTATATATATTATAATGATTGCATCTGTAGTAGTATATCGTTCAGAGCTGTCCATGTTAATGCGGGAATACCGTTTATTATATAAGTACTGCAATATTCTGTAAACAGAGGTGTCAAATAAAAATGGTCAGTTACAGACTAGAAACAAGATTTTTCTCACTAGTAAAATAAAGTGTGACCCTATAACCACTCACTGGCCGCATACGAAATTTTTCACTAGTTAAAAGAAATATATATTTTTCCCGCCCTTCAGGAGGACTTTCCAAGCCAATGAACAAAACTTGAACACAGCTTTCGTTGTTCACTCTCTAGATCGCGACCTCTTGTTCAAGCTGTTCAAGGCTTACCCTGACAAGCTATATTCTCGCCAATTAAGTACGATCGCGGGTGTGGGCATCGCAAATGAAAACGTGGTGTAACTGGACAGACGGTTGGGACGGAAAACTTCAGTACAAAAAGTAAAGTACCCCTGCGGGCCGTTCTTTTGTCGTGGAAAATGTCTATAAGACTCGCTTCATTATCATTCATTCAATTGAAACTTTTGGCTGAATTGAGAGCACCAAGTCAGAGCAGTATTTTAGTTCCAGTGGTTCCTCAGCAACCACGGGCAAGAGAGGGCTGTACCGACCTGAGGAGTTCATAAAGTAGAAAAGGGTCAGGGACGGGTTTAACTCGAGTGACGGATAAAGTTTGTAAGTTACCAATGTGGATCGCGCTTGTTCAATCCTGAACACAATTTCCAAAAGCATTGGGCTCCGGCCCTATTCGACAATCCTGGACACAGTTCTTGAAAAACTCAAACGCCCCACCATTTAATGTTGTTTCAGCTATTTGCTGTAGGTTTAAAGCAAGATGTGGTGGTTTAAACAACATAGCATAAGGGAAGACGATGGTTTTAGCCACTTCAAGGTCGAAGTTCAGCGGCTGAGTTTGTAACTGTGTCAAATACCCATAATTGGGTATTTTTCTTACTGGACTGCCTAGCTATATAGGCCGTCCCTACGGGAAATGCCTAGCATGAATGCATATGCTAAGCTCCAGTCAAGTCAGTAGAGCTTGTGTGAAGTATCTTCTTCTTGTCTTACCTATTTAAATGCGTCTGGGACTAACGAGCTTTACACTACTACGTGTAGGTTTCATTCCCAAGATTTGATTATTCTGAATTCTCCTTTCAAGTTATTTACAATTCCTTGTAAATAAGTAAAGAGAATTTGGGGTTATATCAAGATAACATCCCCGGCTCTAGCCGATAAATTGGTATTAAAGGGATAAGTCACAGGGTAATCACTTCAGGGAGTTGAAGGGTTAAACGATCTACCGCTTTAACAGTCGGTACGCGCTTTTGTTCACACTTCCTCTTCCGAGGCTCATGATATAAGCAACTTCGGCTTCGTTCACAAGAGTGAGATCTGGGTACGAGATAAAGTGGGAAACGTAAATATATTTAAAGCCTGACCGGTGTACGACTAAGCAATTTTTTACTTTTACATTTTCAGCTCCACTCAAACAACCCGAGCTCTTGTGTATGTATGGGCTGGTGGAGTCAGTGTCCGTAAAATCTTTCACCATGAGCTCTAATGCTATACCAATGAGTTTTGCTATAGCTTCTGAAGATTTTAACAACTTATTTATCTGCCCCACTCGGCCCCCCTCCCCCCTTCCCCCGCTACCGACGAGAAATCATCAGGAGGTTTGTTCTTCCCTTTTGGAAAAGCCGAAACACTGATTAACATGAAGACATTCAATTTATCCCCTTTCATAGTAAAAGCGCTCTTCCGTACGACGGCCAAATTACTATGCTGGGTGGGGAAGCTGGGTTGATTTTGCCTAAATGTATATATCTGAGGATTCCCTACTAGGATAGGCTCTTTTCCTGATGTTCGCTGACGGGAGAAAAGAGACCCCTGCCATGGATCGAAAATGGCTTTGATTTAACCGCCGTCCACAGTCTTGGACGGTTCTATTAAAACGCATACTCCTTGCGTTGTTCGCTGACTGCAACTTGAGCTCGTTGCGTCTTGCGCATTTCTTTACATTAATTCCGCTGTCATTTATTGAGCCGACATTGAGTAAAAGGTCACGTGCTAAGAACATCACGTGATGGCTCGGTCGCTAAGCCGCCGGAGCACGCTCAATGTAGCCAGTTTAGATCCATGGCAGAGGTCTCTTTTCTCCCGTTAGCGAACACCAGGAAAAGTGCCTCTGCTAGCAGGGACATCTGGGGATAATATGCTTTTACAACGGTTGCACTTCAGTTATAATTACAATGTAAGCTCAGGCCCAAAAAAACAAACCCTATGCAGGATACAACCAGGAAGGATTACTTCTCTTGACGGCGGACTTAAATCACTCTATAGGTGTTTGACGTAAGTAAATACTGCTTAGAAGTACGAGTATTCCCTTTTTTTCTCAGGAAAGGTAGACCAACTGAAACACGCGAGTTCGCTCCCGGAAACTGTATGCCACGTGGTGATGTGACGCAGGAAAGAGAGCCATCCCGGGTAATAACGTGCCCATGCCTGTTATTTCATACATTTAACCCTTAAACTCCCAAGATCTGATTATTAATTCTCTTTTCTAGCTACCATACAGTTCTTTGTACGTTAGTTAAGAGAATGGGTAAAATCAAAATAACACCCCGTTGCTGATAAAATTGTCTATTCTCATCACCTGTCTGGTACGCAATGCATTGACATTATAAGGAGAAGTTACATGCCAATCACTTCTGAGAGTTGAAGGGTTAAGCGTTTTAAGAGCCCATAGCAGCATTCCAGTGTAGACAGTAAAAACGATGCGAAGGATATTGCGGGACGAAAACGTTTTACGCTTTTTTTTTGACGCGGAAATGCCGTTTACAAATTTACCAGTCTCAGCTAATTAAATGCCTCGGGTACTAGCAGGCACTGACATGCATAACATCAGAACGAGTCCCCTGCTCAGTTCAGACGATATGCAGCTTGGCATAGATGGCTTAGACCTATCACAGTCAGAGCATATGTACGGGGAACCCCCGTCATTAGTGGGGAACCCCCGTCATTACGCCAGTCACCATAAGGAAATGACTTCCATGCAGAAGGTATAGCACAACAAAGCACATTTTACCTCGTCCTATTCCCTCCGTACCAGAAGAAACCGGTTAATCATTGGATTTTTAGAGCATGGATTTGCAGAGCTGATAGCCATCGATCCAGCTGAAAAAACGTTCATTTGTTTCCCTGTCCTTCAATCTGGCCCTCTTGAGCAAAGCCAAGGTAAACTAGAGAAGACAAGGATTTTCATTATCTCGGCTTCCCCGTCAATATTAACCCGGTCTTGGTCAGTTTGTCGCTTGATAAGGATGTAAGAATCAACTTGAGGGTTCTCAATACCAGGACAGCTTTAGTGTTAGCGTTTTGATTTCATAGACTGAAAACAAACCGACTACTTATGATGTTGTCTGGTGTACTTATGCATATTTCTCGTCTCATCAAACAGGAGTTCGTTACAATCAGAGCACCGTCGCAGAGCGTACAATCTATCCATCTTGCCTTCTCCATTATGGCGGGTGAGTACCTAAACAAAGTTTTAATCGTTTTTCCCTTGGGTAAACGGTCACAATATCAATGCAACCAAAACTGATTTTGTTCAGTGCATATTTCCGGGTTGATAAGCTGTTGATGTTTTATGAGTACACAAGCAGTGTGGAGGAATTTACTGAGTTTTTTCTGTTTACCGTCTTCCGTGTCCCGTAACCTAGATATTATCTAAAACTAAACATGAGGGGATTTCAAATTTTAGTTCAAATTGTAATGACAAAGCATTGCTTTCCCTGAGTTCAGTTTCATTTGATCGAGTGATTTAATTTGTTCCAATTAGCACTTTAAAATGCTCAAAATTAGCACAACGTTACATGACAAGACATCGATTCAGGCGATAAAACGATTACGATTGTAGACGAACAATGACTTAAGAAAATGGTCTTAAGAAAAACATCCTTTCGATTCTTAAGCTATGAAGCCTAAATTGCTTACAAAGCGAAAGGAACTAAATTTCATGGTCTGTTAGACCCGGCTTCATTGTGGTCTTAAGGCTTAAGTCACAACCCATGAGTAGCCAGCCTTTAAAATTCTAGGGGGCAACATTTGCAGGAAATAATTGGGTATTTAAACCACAGCCGAAGTCATGACATACAGCTACATACCCCTGACATGTCTGCCAATCCAGACTGCAGTTATTTTTAACGTGCAACAACTGAGCCCGTGCATTTTCACCTATGTTTGTCATTCTGCTATTGCATTTCTGAAATGCCTTATAAATGAGCCGTTTTATTTTAGGGAAAGAATGAATTAAGGACATCAGACTGAGAAATCCCTTTAGTGTATTGTTATGATTTCCTCACGAAACATTTCCGGCTTGATAAAGTGATCACGTCATACGCGAGTGCTCACTCCAGGCAGTGAGAAGGAACCGAGCAGTTTCAAAGTGGACCGGCTGGCCGTCTGGTGCTAAATTGTTATCGAAGTTTCTTCAGCACTGAACGAAATAAACAAACAGAAAAACAGAGAACAAAAACGAGTGACTGCGAGTAAATATGACATTGAGCAAAGAGTGGCCTAATATTGACTCATAATAATAATAATAATAATAATAATAACTTTATTTAAGTCTCAAATCATTTTAGCTGAACACTAATTGGGGAGACTGTAAATCAAATAAACCCTAAATTAAATCAAATGTTGGTTTCTGAGGAGAGGGGAAAACCGGAGAACCCAGAGAAAAACCTCTCGGAACAGAACCAACAAACTCAACCCACTTATGACGCCGAGTCTGGGAATCGAACCCGGGACACATTGGTGGAAGGCGAGCGCTCTCACAACTGCGCCAACCCGATTCCTGTTAAACACTTTGTAAACCCGCTGACCAGTAATAACGCTTGGCATATACAAGAAGAAAATACAACCTTCCGTAAGCGACCACTCTAAAGCCTACGAACTTAACCCACAAGCGACCACCCTAAAGTCTAGGCGGTCGCTTACGGTAGGTGGTCGTTTACGAAACGTCAGGCCACAAAAAGTCTAAATTTTGGGTAATTTGCATATGCCGGTAATTCCAATGGTTCATTGATGCAGTAAATCTATTTCGGAAAACATTTCCGGGTCTGCTGTAGTAATATGGCCAATATGTTACAGCGACACGTTTTTCAGTGTCTGCAAGAAGAGACTAAAAAGTGGTCGTGGACGCTAATAATAATATAATAATAACAATAATAATAATAATAATAATAATAATAACAATTTCTTTTAGATTTGATACTAATAGAAATGCCACTATGATAACAGTTAAAAAACATTCCAAATAATAATCTCGTATAAGAACTTTAATTTGTTAACAATAGTAACAAAAATGTTTCATAAAACACGGCTATGAACAAATTAAAAATAGTTAAAAAAAATATCCGTCTGAAGAAAACTTTGTGATGGAGCTCTTAAGTATTACATTATGGCTCCTTCTATATAATAATAACTTAACGTTCCCCTCTCCTCTCTCCTTCTTATAATATTAATACTACTACTACTACTAATAATAATAATAATTAAAATCGGCTTTTAATAGTGGACATCTGAATTGGAATTTGGAAAGAGGTTCCATCTGGTATTTTGCAAAAGTGGTCGCTTACGAGAGGTGGTCGCAAAGGGAAGTTCGACGATTTTCCAAGTGTACAATAGTTTCACTCTCGCGGGCTAATTGTATAACCAACGATCATAAAAACGGACAAATGAAGAAACAAATTTCATTAAGATACTACAAACGACTAACGAAAGATATTGAGAAGACAAACTTGCTTTTCATAATTTCCTCTGGGATGGAAACAGCAATTTGTTCAAATAGGGCCGGGCGTGAACAGCAAAAAACACCCACCAAAATATATGTGCAGGATAATACGTAAATCCAGCTTTACGAAATGTGCAATGTTTAATTTTGGGGCTCACGCTTTAACGTTATTTGAACGTGATTTAAACTGTAACCATCAAGTATAAAACTAGTTCTTTCATCGATCTTGTGAAATCCCTGATGTTTGATCAGACGAAACCGGTGGGATGATAAACAAAGTTGACAAGATCTGTTGCTGTGTGCTTCCCACTAGTTTTTGTTTTTAAAAAAATTGTGTAAGAAAGTGAAAGGCAATACTCAACTAAAATTAGTAGTTAACTGACAATTGGTCGAAAAATTAGTAGTTAACTGGTAACTAGGTACCCCCATTAGCACCCTCTGTGATTCATTTTCAGGCTTCCGGTGGCTCTGAGCTACTATGGTTGTTTTGTTTGATTGTTTTTCATGTTACATGGTGAAGAGTGCAGTTCGGACAGTCGACAGTTCGTCCGTTTTGCGGATAATTTTGGTCAAAGTTTTAAAATTCATAGTAGTACACTAGACCACGAATATTGGAACTCAAAAGTAGAATCATGGCAAAAAGGTGGCAAATTAACCATATTTTTGTGATGTATTTGTTAAGACCGGCCCCAACCTAAACTCGATGGAAATTATTAATGGTGCGCCCGACATGTCAAACCATGAGCACAACCGTGTTTAAGACATTTTTTATGCCAACAGATGTCATCAAACCGACAATATGTATTTCTTGAAAATATCTTGCAAAACGAGAAAAGCTTTCCGCTACGTTCAAGTTTCTGGTAGCTGAATTGCACGTTTAGACTATGCCCTGGGGCTAGAGCAAAACGGTTATTGTTGTGCGTGCAGTGCATTCTGCGTCCGCAGCATCACAATGTTTATCAGTTTTTATCTTGTTGTAGATAAAAACTGTACAACTGAAATGGGCCTCGAGCCAAGCCACCAAATGACAGAGCGTGACATCCATTATTATAAGCTACCTGATGAGATTGGTGACAACTGGAGAGACCTTGCAAGAGCGCTTAACTACAAAGAAACCAAAATTAAGTCCATCGAAACGGAGAAAGGAAACTCTAACAGGGAATGCTGTATCGAGCTTCTTGCGCTGTGGCTTCGTAAGGAAGGAAAAGATGCTACTGCTGGAAAACTAGCTGAGGTTTTAATAGGAATAGAGATTAAGAGTGCGGCTGACAGATTAATCAAACCAAAAGATCAAAGCCAAGTAAGTTTGACCAGTCGACTTATAGAAAAAAGTTACGGTGAAAGCTACAGTGTTGCTCAGTGTCTGACCCTAACCATGGAAGGTCCGTATCGCCCTCTTACCGGCTACGGTTAATTATGGCCCCTACTATGATTTTCACTAAAGTTATTTCACTTCCTCCTTTTATTTTAGATCGACAGATTCCAGAGGACGATTCGTGAAATGAATGAAAAGCTGGTCAGTTTAACAGACGAGGTAAGCAAACATGAAAATACACGTTTTTTAAATTCCTCTTAAGGAACAAAGTAAGTCTAATCTTACATGAACACTTACACTTGTTTCCAATTTCTTGTGGCGACACAGGGTTTCAAAATGAGCGCCAGGAATAAGGAATTACAAGAAGAGGTGGGTCAAATAACTCTTATTGACTATGTTGTTAAACTGATACCTACTATATGCACAGATCCCGCGATCGTTTGATTCAATAGTTTTAATGTTGTACACTACTGACGCTTACACCAGCCTGTTTTCTTGGCGGCGACAAGTTTCAAAATGAGCGCCAGTATTAAAAGGGGAACATGAAGGTCACTGAATAATTCATTTTGACTATGTTATCAATAACAATTACACCTGTACAGGCTTGATCGCTTGGTTCCATAATTTTGTAGTTGCACACTTGTCTGTTTTACCACACAGGTTGCCAAACTAAACGCCAGGAATAAGGAATTGCAAGAAGAGGTGGGTCAAAAAACTCTTTTTGATTATGTTGTTAAAATACCTACTATCTGCACTAATTCCGTGATCGTTTGATTCAATAGTTTTAATGTTGTACTTTACCGACGTTTACACCTGTTTTCTTGGCGGCGACAAGGGACTCCAAAATGAGCGCCAGTATTAAAAGTGAACATTGTTTTGGAACGAATGTTGTTGTTGTTTTTTTTTTGGCGTTACGTTGGTCAATGTTTAACCAGTTTCATGACATGATCATGTGATATCAATTTACGGGAACGCCCCTTTTCTTTTTACCTAGAATGGCAGATAGCTATTTTTTCAGACCGCGTAATCGCGGTGTAACTAGTCGTCACGTGTGAGTGAATAAAACAGTGGAATCTTCGACTCGAAGTTGTTAGTATTGAGATTTTGACCGTTCTAAATCGTATGGGAACAAATATGTAGGTCAAATAATTCAGTTTGACTATGTTATCAATAACAACTATATCTGTACAGGCTCGATCGTTCGGTTCCAGTCCACAATTTTGTAAATGCACACTTTTCTGTTTAATCACACAGCTTGCCAAAATGAGCGCCAGGAATAAGGAACTGGAGGAAGAGGTGGGTCAAATATTACTGAACTATCTGCACAGGTTCAATACATTGGTCAAGAAGAGATAGAAGGATACTACGAACCTTTTTGGTAAACTGCTAAATGTCGAAAAAAGGAAAGGGAAAGGAAGTTACACCTCGGTGGTCCTTAATTTCAGTTCTACGAAAGCTTAATGAAGTTACTTGTTCAGCTACCCTGGTGTAGTAAAAACTGAATTGAAACTGTAAATCGAAAATATTAATCAAATCAAAAATATAAAATATTAATCTAAATTTTTTTCTCAGTTTTGGTTTCATCATTAAAATTCTCAGCGAAGGGTCACTGGAGCGGTTCTAATTACGTGGTTGGGACGTTGTTTTTCAACGACGTGGGGTCGAACGTCCGGTACAAAGACATATAAAATTCGAATATCGTCAACCAGAGAAGAAAGCCCAAAAGATTTCAAACCGAAATAAGCACACAAATCAAACACTTAAAAAGACAGGTTAATGACTATATTCATAATCAAATATAATTGTTCTTTTTTGTGAAACAGAACTCGAAGCTACGAGAAGGAAATAAAGAATTGGAAGACGTAAAACAACATGGACAAGGAGTAAGCGTTTTTTTACTATTCCCATGGAAAGATAATATGACGTCCCAGTACACGGGTGTTTCTTTAAAGTATACTTGTGCAAATGTAGCAATACACCAATATGATAATTTGTTTTGCAATCCAAAGTTTGGAATGTGGAAGAATGAGAAGAATGTAGAAGCTTACAAGGACAGTGAAATGGGCCGAATATGATTGATTTCTAATAATTTTGTATCATCAATCCTGACGCAGATGTTTAAGATCGCGCGTTTTTGCACAGCCTAAGGTATACTAACATTTATACAACACCTTGTACGCCATGCAGTCGTTATATATCTCGCTTGTCTACGACGTTGTTACAAGGGAACTGCGAAGACACTTCCAGAGAGTGTATTGAAAATTCGAATGCTCTTACTGGGTGTAAACCGTTTCCCTTTCGTGTGCGCAAGTAGACGGTTTTCACGTTATACCAACGCTAATAAATACATCGAAAGACTGTTTTTTTTTTAGAATAACAATTGTTACCATTTGCGTTTGAAATTCGACGACAAAAATCTCTATCAATTGAACTGATAAGCATTTTTCAACATGAATGCATTGCCTCTATTCGTTACTATTGCTATTTCAGGACCTCAAGGATGCTGTTCTATTCGACACGAACGATGCCTGTGTTGTTTGGACGGACACAAATCGAGTAGAAAGAGAAGTCCACATCAGCAAAATGTTGGGAAATCTCAACGAAAAACTCAACACATACGTCACTTCTCCTTTAGAGGTACCGGAAATAAATCAAGATCAGCTGAAAACTTCAGTCCGATTAGATCTCTTGACAAGGCTGAGTAAGCGTTTACAGGAACTGTACACTGATATGCAGACCATGGTCCCAGAGGCTTGCAAATGTAGCCAGGATCTAAAGAAAGAATTCCACGACTTTATTCATCATGGGCTTCGTGCGCAACACAATGATTTGGGTCACCGAGTTCAGGATTTGGAAACTGCCTTAGAAGAAATGTCCGAAGAGGAGAAGCAGAATTTTTGTCAGCTTAAACAATATCAAGTTAATCGACAAAGACAAGTCGAGCGATTGGACAATATGTGGAGGAGGGTAACACAATTGTTTATTGCTTGTCTCCACTGAAATTGTTATCTATTTGCCGCACATAGACATAGTCCGTGTCGTACGGGGTGTAAGTGAGATACTTTCAGAAGAATCGCCGAAAACGTCCAGTTGGTCTACTGAGTGTGGCTGTTTGTGCAAGAAAAACAAAAAATGCCTTTGGGCTAAACATTATAAAGAAATTTGTAAAAATGTGCTTATTGGCCTGTTCCAAGCAATCTGAGTATGGGACAAAAATATTTTTGAGGCCCTGGTAAAATAAAATAAGATAAAATAAATGAGCTGAGGAGAAACGTTTTCTCGATTATCCTGTGCCTGTTTTGACCTACCTTTTTTTCAAATTTGCAGCCTGAATGCCTTCCTAAAACTCCATTATCAGACATATCTGGAACCAGTGGCAAGTCGAACGAAAGTCAAAAGGTAAACCAATAATACGTCTTATCGCGGTTGCGATACTCGGCCGCCATTTTGTACAAAAGTACGATCTACCACTAAGCATTCAAGCCGTATGTTCGATGCGAATAACCGGGTGTGTCATATCAGGCTTCAACTATTGTAAATGATACCCCAATACATCCTAAAACGGAAATGTCATACGCTGTAATCTAAGAACACCGGCACGCTAGAATATTTTCAGCCTAAAATCGACAGCAAAATAAGAATATTCAACCCGGGCCGGAAAAAAAAGAGTGTAATTAATGTGCGGGGCTATGCGGAAATCTTGCCGCTCGATCTCCGTTCAAAGTTAAAGAAATTTTGAAATTTAAAATTGTTTTGATACTAATGGACCATTGTTACCTTTAACATTCTGAGCTAAAATTTTTGTTACAAAAGCTTTGGATCATAGGGATCATCGTCGGATTACAATGGCCCCGATGATCAGAAAAGTGAACTAGTTCACCATACTACTTTACCACTTTCGCCTAATTTGCGCGAATTTTTTAGTCCGGGAGAATATCCACGAACACCTAGTAGCTGTCTCCGTTCATGACATAAAACTGCAATACCAATAAACTTTGTTTAATGTTTTCTAGGATTCAAGGCACTCAGATCCTGGTGCCAGGCCAAAACAAACAAAATCAAAAGATACAGGCAGTGAGTCTGAAGCACCTTCTGTTAACTGCGACGGTGGCAACACTGATGAAGTGTGTTTAAATGTAAGTCAGTCCTCTCGTGTCATGTTTTGAGTGCTCGTCCTTGATGAAAAGGTAAAGGTATTCCTATATTTGCTCCTATGTCAAGGTCGTTGGGGGGGGTGGGCTACTTATATGTTCTCCTTATCGTCATGACTGTAGCTTATATTTTTTCTTGCAGATTTCAAAGGTAACATCAGCTAAAGGCATCTTTAGAAAGAAGAAGAAGAAAGGCGAAAATATGTGCACTCTTGCTTCTTGTTCTTTGAGGCGGGACTCGTGAAATCATAGGAGCCAGTTGAGAGGGATTGTAATGTAGCTTTACGGCAATGGGCAAAAGATCGGTCCCTGCCGGGCTACGTTTTCTGAAAGAGTTAACAAGAACGAGGAAACCTCCGGAGATAATTGCTTCAGCTGAAAACAAAGTACATGGAAATGTTGGAAAACCTATTATTAATATCACGTCGTTGTTGTCAATTATTAAGTTACTTGATGTTTTCCTGTTTATCAGAAGATTGCATTCAATAGTGATTTATAGGTGAACTGCATATTTATGTTGATTTTATTTATTTATTTTTTAATGAAAACAACAGGTTCTAAGTTCCTTCAGTCATAATATTTTTAAGCAAAAGTACTCGTTCTTCGCTAACTGTCTAAGACTGATCGAGGCGGGCCAATACTTCAAACAAACATATTAATCAGACGAACAGAGACACAAAATGATCGTTTATCACAAAAACGAGATAAGAAAATAGTGACGTAAAAATCTGTTAATCATAATGATCACGACAGGAATTTTGTAGGCTCTGTTTCTGGATAGAAGGTGCACTATATTTATTTATCTTAACTTTATATTTATTGCACGATTTTATTGAACAAGGGATTTGCTACTAAATCTATAGTTGAGTTATTTGTGGTAAAATGTGGGCCTTAAAGATTTAAAAAAAGCTCCACATCTTCGGGGGAAAGTCATTTTATTCGAAGGCCAGTTTAGGTCACAGTGTACATCTATTCATCATCAATGTACTGGATTAATAGTTTTCTGATTTTACGGTGGCAAGTTTTGATTTTCAACAGTAGCATTCCATAAAAGAGTTCTATAATCTGAATATGGAGTTCCAGCTAGGCGATGTAATTACAGGATAGGACCTAGTGCACTAAATTCTCGAAACGTGGATTATCAAGACTCCTCATCTCCGGCGGGTCTTAGTCATAAATACAGTATTAAAATTATATTTTAAACTACAATAATACTTTAGGGGATTCTTTAAAATTATATAAAAAAGAAAACTCAATGGAGTTCCCAATGTGTAGAATACATTGTTGCTCATTGCTGAATGATAAATGGCGAATTTGGAGAAAATTTGTGATGCACACTTCTGTCGAAGTCGAAGTGAACAGCATCCGCCATCCAGCTTTACGCATGCATCGGAATGCGGAAGAAGTATGTTCACCGCGGTTACTTCTTTCAACCAATTACGCGGTTTTCACCATCGCTGGTAATTTGCCAAATCAAATTTTCGGTGAAACTGTTTGTTTTATGAATAACTTGCATTGAATCCAGTGAATCCTCTTTTACATTCCTTGCTTTTCATTTTAGAGACATTCAGTGTCTAACCTCGAATCATTAAAGCAAAAAATTTTATACAGTGCAGTTAATGATTTTATGGAACTGTCGTAATAGACTGAAATCAATTCATTTCGACTGATGGACTTCTATTAAAACCGAAATATAATGACGGTGAACACCGAACGAAAGGTATTAAAGAAATACCAAGCTTGACTGTGGGCAGACCTGCTAAAAGAACGCTTCTACCTGTACCTTTGAGTGATTATAACTCAAAAGGGAATCCAAAGGGAATGGACATGTTACGAAACAGTTTTTGCACAGTTCCAGAATGACGTCATTCACGTGTATGTGTCCAGTGACAAAGAAAAGTTTATATAGCTGGAGGATGAAGCCCCAGATACTAAACCAAACAAGGAGATCTCATCTAAGTTTAGTTTATACAACCAGTCTTCGTCAAACGACCCTCATGTGAAGGAATGCCTGATAAATTATGGTCACTCAGGAACGAACAAAATTGAGGCCACCTTGATATCAAGAATCCATGTAGTTCAGAGTTTAGAATCCATTCTCTCTGATCCATTTGAATCCAGCTAATATCCAGGGTGCAAGCTGACATAAAATGATTAATTTACTTTTCTTTTATTCTAATAACAATTCTAGGTAACGCCCCTCCTCTGTTCAAGTTGTATTTTGATTCGTTTATATGTATCAGTCTAAAGTACTGGAGTGGAAGAAATAAAACAAAAATACAAAATACTAGCCGTCAGCCATTTTCACGCATTGCTATGTTCACTGCCTAAACCTGTCCATTGCAACAAAGAAACGAAAACCAGAAATGGCGGGTCACGTCTCCCTGGTGTTCTGCCATTTTCCTCTGATGTTCTGGATCCCCATCCCCCGCTCCATTTAAGCCTGTCAGGCAGGCTACAGATTAGGTTTTTTGTTGCTCTTTCGAGACCTTTGTCAGTCTCCTCCAGGATCCGTGGGTGGGAGGGTGAGGATGCACCGCGTGGCACCCCCTCCCTACTGGCCTGCTTTCTATTAGAAATGATACGGCTGTTGTAATTCAGTGCATGCTCAGAGACCCCTCATCAGTGCAAAAATAGGCCGCATAGTGTCCAGGGTAAAACCCCGATTATCAGTAAGGAAATACTGCTGGACTTGCACAGCGAAGCAAGTTCAGTTGCAAAGCTGTCAGCCGCAAGAGTTTATCGCCGGTAAGCCCTTTCTAAACGAAAAGTCCGTCATTGTTCGATACACGAGCTTACAGAGCTAGGCAGCAACGCAGCACTCTTGGGGAATCTAAACTTCCTGGGTAAACTTTCTTTGCTGAATCGCTAATGTGCCATCTCATACAAATCTGTCTTGCGCAAGTAAGACTGCACAATCATCTCTACTATCAATGTTCTCTTTTTATCTTTTCACTGTTTCATTCAGGTGGGCTAGCACTAGACGCTAGTTGGAAGTTTTCTGGCGTTAGTGTTAATGTTTTGTTTCTAGGATCTATTTAACTGATCAGTATTCAGTCTGACGGTCGATTCTGCATTTCGTTCGAGTGACCAGGAGGCTCCCAAGCTCCGCTGAATCAAACACGCAACCAGCCTGAGAAACCTCAACCAAAACAACTAATACGCTGCAATATGGGTAAGTACGTAAGCATTACTTTGTCGAGGAAACTTTCCAACTGTGGAAGGAAATAGATATATTTTCCTTGATTTCCGGGTAGTGTAGACGATGTAAAGAGATGTACTGGGTTTAACATCTTTGCTTCAGTCCCAGAATGTACCCGTTAACTGAAACAAGACATAAAGGGAATTGAAATGGCGCTACCGAAGTGCGTGAGCCGTTTTGAGCTTACTGAATTGCCTCATCTTATATTTCATCTACAGCATAAAAAAGTTAACATAGGCAAGTAAACCCGAAGGTTGCTCGCTTATTTCAATATTTAGACAATGGGAAGTCTACCAAATCTTAAAGTTCTAAAGAAGGATTCCCTTTTCCTTCATAACTTTTATTACGTTGTATTAATCCTGGATTCTACTTGGTGGCAACACAAGCTCAAGAATCAGGCCGCAAGAACAAGAAGTCATCGATTTTTCGAGCGGAAGCTTAGGATTATGAGCTTTGTTTCAATTATTATTTGCGTGCGATCTTATTTCGTTTTGCCGGCGGCGCTTTTGACAACCAGGGTTCTCAAACCTGCTTAGTGAATTCAGTTTGTTACTTCTCTAATTTCTCATAACTGAATAGGAAATCCTTTACTTGTGAAAAAAAAAATTAAAAAGCTTTGGAGTAAATCACCATGAATAATTCTGTAACATTTACAGATTTTACAGATGGATGACCTTTCAGTCAGAAAGTCACTCAGCCATACAGATTCGGCTGGCACTCGTTTCCATCTCTCAAACTGACTTCGAAGATATACCGTTGGGCAGTTACACCATGGTTTGGTATGGGTGCTCACTCCACCGTGGGCTCAAAATGTCAGTTTGAGAGATGGAAATGAGTGCAAGCCTACAGATTCACGCTGCAGTCATATAAGCTACATACTTGTGGTTTGCCCAGGCCTCCATTATCGTGCCATATAAGTAATTTAACGTGGTAATGGGTATTGTGCAATCAGATGGTTGAACAAACGAAACCCCTGGGTGGTTCTGAAAGGATTAAAAACAATTACTTAATACACTAAACTCGGCAGCGCATCGGCGCGCCTGAGAATGGCATGTACTAAAACCAGGAACACCGGAACTCCGGAACAGCCCGGAACAGCCCAGAACAGCCCGGAACAGCCGAAAAATCCCGAAACACCGAATTTGACGGTGTTGTTTTGTTTTCCCATTACAGACCACGGTAAAAAATTAAAATGTCAATGTATTTTGTTTACCCATGTAACACGAAAGAGCTTAGAAGCATACTCTAAAAATATAAAAAAAAGTGAAAAAAGACAGAAAGAAAGAACGAAGAAATAAAAAATAAAAGAAAGAAATAAGTTAATAAATTACCCATCACAGACCGCGTGATATTCTCAGGAAAAAAATATATTCATATTCACGCCACTAATTGAAAGTTTCTCAAGACTATGATCACATAGGGGGAGCTGGAATGGTGGAATGGCACTCGTCTCCCACCAATGTGACCCAGGTTCGCTCCCCTGACCCGCCGTCATATCAAGGTAGAGTTTGTTTGTTTTTCTCCGGGTTCTCCGCTTTTCCTCCCTTCACAAAAACCAACACTTCTAAATTCTAATTCGATCTCATACACGTACACTAACGAGCTCTAGGCTCTTTCGTGTTACATGGGTAAACAAAATACATTGACATTTTAATTTTTTACCGTGGTCTGTAATGGGAAAACAAAACAACACCGACAAATTCGGTGTTTCGGGATTTTTCGGCTGTTCCGGGCTGTTCTGGGCTGTTCCGGGCTGTTCCGGTGTTCCGGGGTGTTCCGGTGTTCCGGAGTGTTCCGGTGTTCCCGTGTTCCTGGTTTTAGTACATGCCCCTGAGAATGTCACGCGAGGAGTAGACTACGATTGGTAAGGCGCACGAGACACGCGAGCTACAGTCGTGGGCGTAAGGCTCGTATTTCCCGTAATACACCTTATCACTGTTACTTTGGAAAATGGATGTTGTGTAGTATACGAAACACCAAGCCATTTTTTTACTACATCCCTTAACCCTATTAAACTTCTGAAGTGCTATCTTATTGTAGCTTGTCCAATCCAATTTATAGGCCTGGAACGAAACTACGTAATGACAGAGCGTGATATCCATCATTATCGACTGCCTGATGACACTGGTGGCAAATGGAAAGACTTGGCTCGAGCCCTAGGCTTTAATGAAGTCACTATTGAATCGATTGAAATGGAAAAAGGAACCTCTTTGCGGGAATGCTGCATCGAACTTCTGGTCTTGAGATGGCTACGTCAAGAGGGAAGAGACGCCACCGCAGGGAAGCTGGCCGATGCCTTAACAAGGGCAGGGCTCAAGAATTTAGCCGACAAACTGATCAAATCAGAACAAGTAAGTTCCCCAATTGAAATTAAATTGATAGGAATCTAAGGTTCAGCTGATATGTGATACACGTTTATTACTGAACCACCAGCAATTCAGCGGCCGTAACAAAAAAGTTGCGTTGTCAAATTTATTGGGCATAGTGTGGACGGGACCTAAAAAGCCTTCTTAGTCACTCGTCAGCTTGAGGTGAACAAATTTGGCGTCGCTGATGCTACACTAGTTGCTTCCTTACAGTGTGCGAAGAAACGTCTGAGGATTTCAGTGCGGTGCAGACTCAGATATCCAAGAAAGCGGTACAACAGCTATCATCATTGACTGTCGCTGTCATTGCCCTTTCCATCGCTATTACCATTGTCATTACCATTATTATCATCTTAAGGTCCCTGACTTATGAGTCTGATTTTACCACATTTCCCGCTTTTATTTCAGATAAACAATTTTCAGATAAAGATTCAGCGAATGAGTGAACAGCTGGTCAATTTGAAAGAGGAGGTACTCAACTACTTTAAGTAAATCTCTTTTAATTTTTAATCACTGAGGGCATCTTGCGCAATTAAGCTTATCTTGTTTTTGTGGTGACGTAGGGATCCAAAATGAGCGCCAGGATTAAGGAATTGGAGGAAGAGGTAGGCCAACCGACTCCATTCGTCCCTCATTTCTAAGAACACTGCATTATGAAAGGTTCAGATGTTAGAAACATTTAAAAGGCCAGTCTGGTGTCTAATGTTAGGGCTGAACGGAAGTGTGGAAAGGATTAAGGAGGTTGAAATTAAATACAAACATTTTTTGAAAAGACTTTCAAACGGCTCACCAATTCAAGCTTCTTAGCCTAGCCTGAATTTAGCACCGCTTTCCTGTACCGATGTTAAAATTCAGCGTCAGAAAAGAACGATCGCATTACGTCGCTGGGACGGTCGTTGGTTCGCATCGAAGCGTAAAGAATCCCTAAAGTCAGTATATAGAATTGGGGCCAAGTCAACGAGGGAAACACTAGGGAAAAGTTTTCACCAACTAAAGATAATTATATATATATTTTTTGTAAAACAGAATTTGAAATTACGAACCAGAAATAAGGAACTGGACGATGCGATACAAAAGGAAAATGGGGTAAGACTTTTCACGTCTTCTTCATGCATATGAACACGGTTGACCGGGCTGACCCGCTTTCATGTTTATATCTCGCCACACCACTAAATTAAAAATTTCAATGTGTTCATATAAGAGGGCGGGTTGGCTCGGTTGCCAAGATCTCGGGGTTTCCAACCGGGATCTTGTTAATCGGCCTAGAAATTTTTCCCACACGAACAGTTCAGCCCGGTTATCGGGATAAATGTTTTTCAGCTGTGCATGCCTTGTAAGGTCGGATGGCATGACTTTGCCTTGTCTGCTGCAATTTTTTAGTACCTTATTTAGCTGCGGTAATACAGCCACAAGAGTTGACAACGCTTTGAAAGGCGCGAGACTTTTTTCTAAGAATATTATAGCTTGCAAGGGATCATGGGATTTGTTTCTCGCAGGATCTAAAACTAAAGTGATCACCCCGGACCAATCACGTTGGTTTGGGTTTTGCTTGCTTCCAACTGGTCGAGAAAATGGCGCAAGTTTTTAATGCACAACCGAGAGCCCAAAACGCAGTTTTCCTTTGACAATTAATTGCAGTTCATACCACGTGTGTTGAGATCACGTGGTTGCTCTGATTATTTGAACTGAATTAACAAATGCAACGTAGAAGGATCCTTCCGCAGGTAAGCCCGAGTAACAAGCTGGGCAATTCCAGTGTAGCCGCATTTGGATTCGCGGGCACATTTTAAAGTAAAACGACCAAATTTAATATATTTTAATATTTAAAACGCTACTTCAGGATCTCGGGGACACGGCTGATGTTTTGAGGGACACGGATCCAGCCGCAAGAGAACTTCGCGTCAGTGAAAGGTTGAAAACTCTCACCCAAGAGCTCAACACATATGTAACCGCTCCTTTGGAGGTGCCTGAAGTAAAACAAGATCAGTTGAAAACGCCGGTCAAATTGGACCTTTTGACAAGACTCAGTGAGCGTTTGCAGGAACTATACAGCAATATACAAGCCATGGTCTCGGAGACATGCAAATGTAGTGAAGATCTGAAGAGAGACTTCTACGACTTCGCCTATCATGGGCTTCGAGCGGAACACAATGAATTGGTTCACAGAGTCAAAGATTTAGAATCTACAGAACCAGACATGAGCGAAGAGGAGAGGGAGGATTTTGAAAGGCTGCAAAAATATCAGGTTAACCGACAACAACACGTCGAGCGATTGGACAAAGTGTGGAGAGCTCTCTTCTCCCCGGTAAGTTATTCAATTGATCGTCTGTTTTGGTATTTTCTATAATTGTTCGTCCTTTTTGTGATCTATTCAGTGAGGCTGTTATTTTTGTACAGAAGGAAACTGTATACTATACCTTCAAGATGGTATCGATACATTGTTGGGCTTTGAGCAGAGAGCAACAGAACGAAAAATACTCCGGCCACTCGAGACGCTGAGTTTGGCCATCTAACCCACCACTGCGCCATTCCTGCAAACTAGATTCCCAAATCTTCACCGTGAGGCTATCTGTTTTCAACTGATTCACCATCATCTTATATTTACGCGGAGACTTCTAGGATTCCTCCTCAGGTCATTTGGTCCCTGGGCCAAAACTCATTAGATCCGTGCAAAACTACTGCTTCTAAGATGTTAACGAAAGTTCACACCATCACGAACCTGACTGAGTTTTTATGAATGAGCTAAGTTATTCTGAAACAGAAATGTGTTTACCTTTTCTTTTGAAAATTGTAGCCTGAGCACCTTCCCAAAACTCCATGGTCATACACTACTGGAATTAGTGACAACTCCAAAGAAAGTAAAAAGGTAAATTGATAAAGATCATCTTTTTGGCACAGTCATGCGTTATGTTGCTCCATATTCTACAGGGTATGAGGTTTTGCCTAAAACCGTCCCGCACTGACTTTTGCCGGTTTGTCTGGGACAACACGTTTCCTCCAAAGCATGCGTGGGAGCTTATTACCATAAACTTGTTAAACGGACACTAATATTATTGTAGATACACTGTTTTAAAGGTGTTGACTGAAAGTAAATAAGCCTATATCGGTTGGGCAAAGACACAAATTATCAACAATCTGTCATTAATATTACGTTAATGAACAATTTCAATTAAAAACTTTAAATAGTAATCTTGATGATCTTAAATGTGCACTGGTTCTTCCTAGATATTTATATACTGATTTTTGTTATCCGCCAATTGTCCTTGAACACGGATTCTGGAACTGTCTTCGTGAATTAATAATATATTGCTTTGTTAATGTTCTGTAGGTTTCAAGACACACAGACCCTGGTGCCCGGCCAAAACAAACGAAACCACGCGACCAAGCACCTCCCGTTAATTGTGAGGAAGACAAAAACGAATCCACTTTGAATGTAAGTCATAAAGTGATCATCTCTAAAGTAAGCTTCATTGGCGTGTCTATATTGGCGCTCACTTCATCGGGGCTTTTGTCGGGGGAACGAAAGTTGATGAATCTTTCTTTATTCTCACCTTAATTTCCCACCCCTTCCCTAACGACCTTTTGCTGATATTAGTATTCTCTTTTTTGGAGTAACGTTTTTCACGCACGCCGATTCTTATGTTTTGAGCCAGACGCCACTGGCTCACTGTTTTGTCAGTTTATTATCTAAGACTAGGTTTACACGAGAGGATATTTTTTCGGACTCATAAATGTTTACGGATTCATCAATGTTTGGGTTATCGGATTCGTGGGCGTTCACACTGGATGGGTATCCGGGTTCCTAGTCGCTTACACACGTAGATAACTCCGAGAACATTCCTGATTGAATGGTTACAAAGCAGGCGAAAAAATATTGGAATATCACTCGTTTACACGACTAACCTCTTCGGATTCAAAAGTGTTCGGATTCAAAGTTCCCACTTTAGATTCCGGATTCAGAACCTCCGGAGACGTGACCAAACCGGGGAGTTTTTTTTTTCGGATTCGTCCACTTATATGTAAACGGTAAAACAAATCCGGTACTAAAACGTATTGGATTAACTCGTCATGAATCCGGAACAATTTTCTCTAGTGTAAACCTGGTCTAAGTCCTTACAGTTACAAATGTAGGCAGTTTTACGGTGAGGATAGTGATGACTGTGGTCAGATGTTTTGCGTTATGTACATGTAGCGGGCCATGGCATATGTTCTTATTAGTTTCAAGCTAATCCACCACTGGTTCTATCATTACAAATTTAGCAGATTCAGGCATCCATGGACATTACTTATAAACACAGCAGAGGTTTTTGTGTTGTTGTAGTGAGTGTTTGACTAGTTCACTGGCGCGGCTTAGTTTTGTTGTGGAACTTGAATATGTGAAAATTGAGTGGATAGTTTTTTTTCTTTGCAGGTTACAAAGCGAAAAACAATGAAAAGTATTTTCAGAAAGAAGGAGAAAGACGAAGATGCGTGTGCTGTTGATCCTTGTTCCGAGAGGCGGGACTCCTGATACGTTACAATTCCGACCAAAAAGACATATACAAAGCCAAAGCATGGTATATTTCAGTTTGGCTTAATATTGTCTGGTGAATTATTATACCGAGTGGAACCCCGTCTTACGGTCACCTCGTTAATACGGTCAGCCCTCGTTATTACGGCCACTTTTTTCAGTTTTGTCCCAGCAAAATGCCCGTACATTTTCTATAAGAAAACCCCGTTAATGCGGCTGCCTCGCTAATACGGCCAGATTTTCATGGCCCGTTGGTGACCGTATTAACTGTAATATTATCTTTCCTGATTTTTTTTCGGGATCAAACCTGGGAGTCAGGTCAGAAAATGTACATGAGATTTAGCTATCAACGAGGCTGAGAAAGAGCAACGCGTGACAACCTAGCTCAAACGAGATTGCAACCTTTGCCTCTTGCCTCACAACCGCCGACCGGTTAGCTCAGTTGGTTGAGTTCCGGACTAACGTGCGGGAGGTCGTGGGTTCAAACCCCGGTCGGACCAACACTCAGGGTCTTTAAATAACTGAGGAGAAAGTGCTTCCATTGCAATCTTATATGGCCACTAAGAAAATACTCGACTACACCGAAAGCAACAATCAATCACAAGAAGAAAAACCGAGATCACGTTGTCTTTGTCACTTGGATTTATTTATTTCTGAGTTTTACTTGTATATTCTCTTCACTAATACTAGAATACATTTACACGTGATTTGGTGAAATAACATAGTTTTAGAAAACAAACAGACTTACAAAAAAGATTTGTTCTTAGAATATATGTATATTATTGTTATAACTTCTATAGCAAACAAACATATACAGACCAACAAACAAAAACGCAACAACAATAGCAGTTTTTAATTTCCTTAATACAAAAATACTTGTTCCCATGGCCACAGTCCTTGGCGTTTCCATCGCTAGAAAGCTAACAACTGTGACAAAATATATAAATACGAGGAAAACAGCGAGACATACTAGTAGCATCCCATCACTAATGATAGGCTCTTGATAATAGCCATTTATTTAGACAAAAAGCAAAGTAGGGAGTAGTGCCGACAATTTGATTATATTATAATGATTGCATCTGTAGTCGTATATCGTCTAGAGCTGTCCATGTTAATGCAGGAATGTCGTTTATTATATAAGTACTGCGTTTTATTTTTAAACAAAGGTGCCATGCAAATAAAAATGGTCCGTCACAGACTAGAAACAACCTGATCGGTCACAAGATTTTTCTCACTGGTAAAATAAAGTATGACCCTATAACCACTCACAGCCCGCATGCGAAATTTTTCACTATGGGACAAAAAAATACATATTTTTCATGCCCTTCAGGAGGGCTTCCTAAGCCAATGAACAAAACTCGAACACGGCTTTTGTTGTTCCCTCTTGATCACGACGTACCTCTTGTTCAAGCTGTTCAAGGCTTACCGGCTTCTGAAAAGCTATTCTCGCCAATTCAGTACGATCGGGAGAGTGGGCATCGCAAATGGAAACATGGTGTAAATGGAAGGTGATTTCTGACCCATTTGAAGCAAAAAAGTGAAGTACCTCTGCGGGCCGTTCCTTTTTTCTGGAAAATGTAGATAAGACTGGCTCATTATATTTGCATTTTAACCGGTTTAATTGAAACTTTTGGGTGAATTAAGAGCACCCAGTCACAGCAATATTTTAGTTCAGTGGTTCCTCAGTAGCTACGGCCGAGGGACGACCGTACCGACCTGAGGAGTTCATAAAGTAGAAAAGGGTCAGGGACGGGTTTGCGACGGATAAAGTTTGAAAGTGAACAATGCACATCGCGCTTGTTCAATCCTGAACACAATTTCCAAAAACCTTGGACTCTAGGTCTATTCGATGCAATCCTGGACACAGTTCTTGAAACCCTCAAACGCCCCGCCCGCCATTCAATGTTGTTTCAGCTGTTTGCTGAAGGTGTAATGGCAGATGTGGTGGGAGGCTCGTAGCCAGGATTTTGAATGGGGTGGTTATGTTTGGTTTATGAGTGATTGATCATCGAATGGAACACTTGATTAAAGCTTCATTTTCAACCTACGTCAGCTAGTTTGGTTTTTAAATTCTCTCTTGTGCCATAAGTTCATAATAGGTGGACCAGCCCGTTAAGACGGACCTTCGCAACCCATGGGGGGATGTGGACGCACCCGTCGCACCCCCCCCCCTTAACCGTCCCTACGGAACTGAGTGGTTTAAACAACATAGTATTAGGGAAGGGGATGGTTTTAGCCAATACTTTTCCAAAGCCAGTAGCTGAGTTTGTAACTGTAGGTGTAAATTTCTTACTTGAATTGCCTAGCAATATAGGCCGCCCCTACAGGAAATGCCTAGTACGCTTAACGCGCGGAAAATGTATATGCTAAGCTCCCTGAGGGACAGTCAAGGCGGTAGATCTTGTGTGAAGTCTCTTCACCTTGTCTTAGCTGATTAAAAGCGTCTGGAACTAACGAGCGTTACATTACTGATGTCCTGTGTGGTGTTTACCCTTTACCACCCAAGATCTGATTATTCTGAATTCTCCTTTCTAGCTGCTATACAGTTTCTTGTACATTAGTAAAGAGAATTTGGGGTTATATCAACATAACACCCTCCAGCTGATAAATGTGTCTGCCCTCATCACCTGTCTGTTGCACAATGTATTGATGTTATAAGGAGACTTTGCATACTAATCACTTCTGGGAGTCAAAGAGTTAAGCGATCTGTCGTTCACAAGAGCGAGATCTGGGTACGAGATAAAGTGAGAAACGTAAATTATTTAAAGCCTGACCAGTGCACGACTAAGCATTTTTTTACTTTTACATTTTCAGCTCCTCTCAAACGATCCAACCTCTGGTGTATTTTTATGGGCTGGTGAAGTGTCCGTAAAAACCTTCACCACGAGCTCTAATGGTATACCAGTGAGCCTTTTTTCCAAACTTTGCTATTCTCGGTTTTCACATGACCTCATCAAAATTAAAAAAATAAGGAATTATCAATCCTTTTGAGATTTTAGTTTACTTAGTTATTAGAACAGCTGAAGACTTATCTTTTTACAAATTTTCAGTTTGATAGGGTTTTTCAAGGCTGAATTTCGCGTGACACGATATTAAACTAGTGGCCGACAATGCTGTCACTTAGGTTAAAAAAGTGACTTACCCGCGGAGATTTCTCATTCTGAACAGTCCTAGAATGAGAATAAGTACTCATACAGCGGATGTGTATGAGCCCTCAGAAGACGACTAGATGCTTTTTTTTATAGCAAAACTCGATGACATATGTTTTTGTTAGCTTTCCTAGACAAGAGTACAAAATCACGTGCGAAAAGGAAATCCTTTTCTGACAGCTATCCCTTCTGAAGATGTTAATACTTCTTTATCTCCCCCCCCCCCCCACCTAGGTTGGGGGAAGAATCGCGGGCACATCGAGACACCGAGCCTGCCCCCTCCCCCCTCCCCCTTCCTCCACCACCGCAAACTGTGGGGTCATCAGGAAGTTTGTTCTTTCCCTCAGTATAGGTTTTGAGCTTTTTATCAACGTTGAATGGGACATAAAACAAAGCGTTACGGATAACTGTAACCACTGAAAAGCCTGTATGTAGTTTCGTTTTGGTTTGGGTGGGCGATGGGTCATCTAAAATCATAAAATTGCTGGGTACTTCCAAATCCTGACGGTCTCCTATGCATTTTCTATTGGAAAAGCTATTGGAAATGCCGAAACACTGATTTACATAAAGACATTCAATCTCCTTCCATAGTAACTGAAACGCATGACGTACGACGACCAGATTACTATGCTGGGTGGGAGAAATCAGTTTAATTTGCCTAGATACATCTGGGGATGCATTTACAGCAGCTGCACGCGTAGTCCCTTTTTCCTTAGAAGAGGTACAGCAAGGGAAACACGCGAAAGCGCCGGCTCCCGAAAACTGTATTCTGCGTGGTGATGCCGAAGCAGGAAAAAAAAGCCTTCCCCCAGTATAAATAAGGTGCGCATGTTATTTTAAGAGCAATGGCAGCGTTCCTGTGTAGACCGTGAAAACGATGCGAAGGTAGGCCTGTATAAATTGTGTCAGTAAATTGACTCAAAGTTGCTCCGAAAAATCGGGTCAAGCGTTGCCCATAACTGCCAAAAATCTGCATAGATGGTTCCAGAATTTAACTACAAAGTTGCTTGCCAAAGTAAACTATTTTGTTCTGCATAACATCTAACTGGCAACATGCAGAAACGGTATAACAATGTTAACCGCTTCTATCACCTCTTTGCACTGTTGTCATGAGTGAAAGAACATGGCTGATCCAGTTCTCAATGAAAAACCGCTAAAAATTTGATTCGTTATTCATAGGCGACAAGTGCTTACCTGTTTGTCAGTGGGCGCACATCAAGTTTACACCTCTAAAGCATTTTACAATACAATACAATACAATACATTAAATTTATTCACCACTTCCTATGCGGCTTTTCAGGGACAACCTAAAATACCGCAAGCAAACTAGTGATTTGAAAATGCTACGTACTCCCAATTAAATAAAAAAAATATATGTATTTATCAACCCAAACAATTGCAAAATTTTAGTTTAATTATTTATGTTTAATTGTCAGATTGCTCCTGTGCTCATTTGTTGCATTTGTCACCCGAAAGTTGCTCTAGGACGCTTGCAGCACAACAAAATTTCTCAACCTCGCCATGTCATAAAGTTGTCGAGCCTTTGCGCGCGGACTAAAAACATTTTACTCTCCTTCAAGACGGAAACGCCGTTTTCAAATTATCCTGACAGATTACTCTAGCCTCGGGTATGGCAGGCATAACATCAGAACGAGTCCGGTTCACACGATACGCAGCTTGTTAATTGGTCAGTACATCTGTCATCAGAGCTTACGGGGAACCCCCGGTAATTATTGAATATAAGCGCCGGTCACCATAAGGAAATAGCACAACAAAGCAGTTTTTACGTCGTCCTACCCACATACAGAAGGGACGTTAATTGTTGATTTTAAATGTATGGACTTGCAGAACTGATAACCATCGATTCAGCTGGAAAAACTTTAATCTGTGTCCCTTCCCTCCAACTGGCACTCTTGGGCAACGCCAAGGTAAGACGGAAAAGACAAAGGTTTTTCATTACCTCGGCTACCCTGTCAATATTAACCTGGTCTTGGTAAATATTCAATTTGTCGCTTGATATGGATGCAAGAATCAACTCTAGGGCTCTCGTACAGGACAGCTTTGGTGTTAGAGTTTTTATTTCATAGTAAATACACCCGACTACTTACGATGTCGTCTGATGCATTTATGTATATTTCTCGTCTCACCAAACAGGTTCCTTACGATCAAAACACCGCCACAGTGCGTACAATCTATAGCTATCCATCTTACGTTCTCCAGTATGACGGGTGAGTATCTAAACTAAGTTTTTATCATTTTTCTCTTGGGATAAACGGACACAATATCGATGCAACCAAAACTGATTTTGTTCAATGATTATTTCCAGGTGGCTAAACTGTTGAAGTTTTATGAGCAGACAAGCAGCAGTGTGAAGGAATTTACTGAGTTTTTTTCGATTTAGCGTCCTCCATGTTCCATAACGAACCCATTATCTGAAACTAAACACGAGGGAATTTCAAATTTTAGTTCAAATTGTAATGACAGAGCATTGCTTTCCCTGAGTTCAGGATCGACTGATTTTGTTCCAATTAGCACTTAATGCACAAAGTTTAAGTACAACGTTACATGACAAGACATCGATCAGGCAATAAAACAATTACCACGATTGTACACGGACACTGAAACCGGCCTAAATTGCTTACAAAGCGAAAGGATCTACCCTTCACGGTCTGTTAAACCTGGTTTCACAACTCACAAGCCACGAGTTCACAATACAATAATCCCAGCAACGCAATTCACGGTATTCATAAGGATTGTGCACGTGATCCTTAGGCTAGTTTTTATGCTGATCGTGTGTCTTCGTTTTAGCCCACGCGGGCCTTTTGATTACAAGCAGTCATGGAAGCAAGCTACCCGCGCCATTCATTACGATTATAGATGCTAATTGTCAATGTTGATAAGCTGAATAAGTAGGCAGGGAATCAGCAGTTTAGTGAAACAGTAAGTACTTTATCTTATTTTGTCGGTTAGCATGGCCTTTTCTTTTGGAGCTCGCCCTTAAAGACCCAATATTGCCAATTATGCACTGCACAGTCCTAGCCTTCCTAGCCTTGTTTTGGCTTCCTAGCCTTGTTAACTTCTAGTTATTTTAGGAAGCCAAGGCCCTTTTAGTTTTAGTTTTTATTTCGTGTAATTTTCAATGTTCTTAAGTGTAAAGGTCAATAAAGTTGTTGTTGTACAGTTAAGTTGCAGGAAATAATTGGGTGTTTAAACCACAGCTGAAGTCACACATGTCCCTGAGATGTCCGCCAATCCAGACTACAGTTATTTTTAACGTGCAACCACTGAGCCCACGCATTGTTACGTATGTTATTGCATAGGGAGTGGAGGAAGTGAAACAAAAATACAAAATATACAGATTAGCCCGTCACGATCGCCATCCTATTAAGCATGTCACGCAGGCTACAAGTTTGGTTTTTTAGTTCTATTTTGAAACCTTTGTCGGTCTCCTCCAGGACACTACTGGCCTGCTTTCTATTACAAATGATACGGCTCTTGTAATTCAGTGCATGCTCAGTGACCCCCTCATCAGCGTAAAAATGTCTCGGGTGAAACCCCGATTGTCAGTGCGTAATCAACCCTTGAATGGACATGACAAGGAAATGACGCTGGACTTGCACTGCGAAACAAGTTCAATTGCAAAGCTGGCAGCCGCAAGAGTTTATCGCCGGTAGGCCCCGTTCTAAACGAAAAGTCTGTCATTGTTCGATACATGACCTTACAGAGCTAAGCAGCAACGCAACTCTTGGGGAATCTAAGCTTTCTAGGTAAACTTTCTTTGCTGAATCGCTAATGTGCCATCTCATGCAAATCTGTCTTGCGCAAGTAAGACTGCACAATCATCTCTACCATCAATGTTCTCTTTTTATCTTTTCACTGTTTCATTCAGGTGGGCTAGCACTAGACGCTAGTTGGAAGTTCTCTGGCGTTATTGTTAATGTTTTGTTTCTAGGATCTATTTAACTGATCAGTATTCAGGCTGATGATCAATGTCTGCATTTCGTTCGAATCACCAGAAGGCTCCTAAGGTCCGCTGAATCAAACACGCGACCAGCCTGAGAAACCTCAACCATCACAACTAATACTCTGCAATATGGGTGAGTACTTAAGCATTGCTTACTGAATATTTTTGTTGAGGAAACATTCCAATTGTGGACGGAAAAAATATATTTTCCTTGATTTCCGGGTAGGTAAGTTGGTGGGATCTGCTGACGATGTAAAGGAATGTACTGGATTTAAAGTCCGTGGGCCGTTTTGAGTTTACTGAATTATGTCATGTTAGATTTCATCTACAGCATAAAGCGTTATACAACATTACATGAAATATGATCAGTTAAACGGAACCTGAAGATTGTACACTTACTTCAATATATAGACATTGAAAAGTCTAGCTAATCTTGAAGTTCTAAGAATTATTTCCTTTTTCTTCATACTTTATCATCGTGTATTATGCCTGGATTTCACTTGGTGACAACGCAAGCTCAAGAATAAAGCCTCAAGAACAAGAAATCATTAATTTCCTGAGCTTCGTTTCAATTACTATTTGCGTGTGATCTTATTTCGTTTTGTCTGTGTCGCCTTTAATTTGACAACTACGACTTTCAAACCTGATCAGTGGATTCAGTTTGTTACTTCTCTAATTTCTAACAAATAAAAACCTTTATTTGTCAAAAAAGAAATTTCAAAGCTTGAGAGTAATCGCCGTGGATAATTCTGTAACATTTATAGATTTCTATATAATGGATGACCTTTCAGTCAGAAAGTAACTCAGCCATACAGATTCGCGCTACAGTAATACAAGCCACAATGTGTGGTCTGCTTAGGTTTCCATAGGTCGTGATATCTAAGTAACATAACTTAGCAATGGGTATTTTGCAATCCGATGGTTGAACAAACGAAAGCGGCGGGGAAACCCCTGGCTGGCTGGTTGGTTCTGATTTAAAGAGAACTACTTAAGAAACTGTACCGGGTTCCGGGAAACGCATCGGCGCGCCTGAGAACGTCACGCGAGGAGTAGACTACGATTGGTAAAACGCGCGAGACACACCAGCTGCAGTCGTGGGCGCAAGTTTCGTACCCGCGTAATATACCTGATCAGAAAATGCATGTTGTGTGACATACGAAACGCCAAGCCATTTTTTTTGTGCATCCCTTAACCCTAATTTCTGAAGTGCCACCTAATCCAATTAGGCCTGGAACGAAACCATATAATGACAGAACCTGATATCCATCATTATCAGCTGCCTGATGACACTGGTGGCAAATGGAAAGACTTGGCTCGAGCCCTAGGCTTCAGCGAAGTCACTATTGAATCGATAGAAATGGAAAAAGGAACCTGTTTGCGGGAATGCTGCATCGAACTTCTGGCCTTGAGATGGCTGCGTCGAGAAGGGAGGGATGCCACTGCAGGGAAGCTGGCCGATGCCTTAACAAGGGCAGGGCTCAAGAATTTAGCCGACAAACTGATCAAATCAGAACAAGTAAGTTTAACTAATTGGCGGAATTAGAAAGCTCCAATTGAAATTAAATTGGTAGGAATCTAAGGTTCAGCTGATATGTGATACACGTTTATTACTGAACTACCAGTAATTCAGCGGCCGTAACAAAAAAGTTGCGTTGTCAAATTTATCCGGCATAGTGTGGACGGGACCTAAAAAGCCTTCGTAGTCACTCGTCAGCTTGAGGTAAACAAATTTGGCGTCGTTGGTGCTACACTAGTTGCTTCCTTACAGTGTGCGAAGAAACGTCTGAGTATTTCAGTGCGGTGCAAATAATCAAGAAAGTACAACAGCTATCATCATTGACTGTCGTTGTCATTGCCCTTTCCATCGCTATTACCATTGTCATTACCGTTATTATCATCTTAAGGTCCCTGACTTATGAGTCTGATTCTACCACATTTCCCGCTTTTATTTCAGATAAACAATTTTGAGATAAAGATTCAGCGAATGAGTGAACAGCTGGTCAATTTGAAAGAGGAGGTACACAACTACGTTGTTAAATCTCTTTTAATTTTTAATCACTGAGGGCATCTTGCGCAATTAAGCTTATCTTGTTTTTGTTGTTTTTGTTTTTGTGGTGACGTAGGGATCCAAAATGAGCGCCAGGATTAAGGAATTGGAGGAAGAGGTAGGCCAACAGACTCCATTCGGCCCTCATTTCTAAGAACACTGCATTATGAAAGATTCAGATGTTAGAAACATTTAAAAGGCCAGTCTGGTGTCTAATCTTACGGCTGAACGGAAATGTGGAAAGGATTATGAGGTTGAAATTGAATACAAACATTTTTTGAAAAGACTTTCAAACGGCTCACCAATTCAAGCTTCTTAGCCTAGCCTGAATTTAGCACCGCTTTCCTGGATAAAAAGTCAGAAATCTTCTGTACCGATGCTAAAATTTAGCGTCAGCAAAGGACGATCTCATTACGTCACTGGGAATGTCGTTGGTTCGCATCGCAGCGTAAAGAATCCCTAAAGTCAGTATATAGAATTGGAGCCAAGTCAACGAGGGAAATACTTGGGAAAAGAAAAGTCTTCATCAACTAAAAATATATATATATTTTTTTGTAAAACAGAATTTGAAATTACGAGCCAGAAATAAGGAACTGGAGGATGCGAAACAGAATGAAGAAAATGGGGTAAGACTTTTCACGTCTTCTTCATGCATATGAGCACTGTTGACCGGGCTGACCCGCTTTCACGTTGATATCTCGCCACACCACTAAATTTCTCGTAAAAATTTCGATGTGTTCATATGAGAGGGCGGGTTGGCTCGGTTGCCAAGATCTCGGGGTTTCCAACGGGAATCTTGTTAATCGGCCTAGAAATTTTTCCCATACGAACAGCTCAGCCCGGTTATCGGGATGAATGTTTTTCAGCTGTGCATGCCTTGTAAGGTCGGATGGCATGACTTTGCCTTGTCTGCTGCAATTTTTTAGTGCCTTACAAGAGTTGACAACGCTTTGAAAGGCGCGAGACTTTTTTCTAAGAATATTCTAGCTTGCAAGGGGTCATGGGATTTGTTTCTCGCAGGATCCAAAACTAAAGTGATCGCCCCGGACCAATCACGTTGGTTTGGGTTTTGCTTGCTTCCAACTGGTTGAGAAAATGGCGCAAGTTTTTCATGCACAACGGAGGCCGGAAAACGCAATTTTCGACAATTAATTGCAGTTCATACCACGTGTGTTGAGACCACGTGGTTGCTCTGATTAATTGAACTGAATTAACTAATGCAACGTAGAAGGATCCTTCCGCAGGTAAGCCCTAGTAACAAGCTGGGCAACTCCAGTGTTACTGGAGTTGCCCAGCTTGTTACTCGGGCACATTTTAAAGTAAAACAACCAAAACCTCCTTTTAATATTTAAAACGCTACTTCAGGATCTCGTGGACACGGCTGATGTTTTGAGGGACACGGATCTAGCCGCAAGAGAACTTCGCGTCAGTGAAAGGTTGAAAAATCTCAACGAAGAGCTCAAAACATATGTAACCGCTCCTTTAGAGGTGCCTGAAGTAAAACAAGATCAGTTGAAAACGCCGGTCAAATTGGACCTTTTGACAAGACTCAGTGAGCGTTTGCAGGAACTGTACAGCGATATACAGGCCATGGTCTCGGAGACATGCAAATGTAGGGAAGATCTGAAGAGAGACTTCTACGACTTCGCCTATCATGGGCTTCGAGCGGAACACAATGAATTGGTTCACAGAGTCAAAGATTTAGAATCTACAGAACCAGACATGAGCGAAGAAGAGAGGGAGGATTTTGAAAAGTTGCAAAAATATCAGGTTAACCGACAAAGGCATGTCGAGCGATTGGACAATGTGTGGAGAGGCCTCTTCTCCCCGGTAAGTTATACAATTCAGGATTGTCTGTTTTGGTATTTTCTTTAATTGCTCGTCCTTTTTGTGATCTATTCAGTAAGGCTGTTATTTTTATACCGAAGCAAAATGTATACTATACCTTCAAGATGGTATTGATACGTTGTTGGGTTTTGAGCAGAGAACAACCGAAGGAATAAAAAATCGGGCCACATGAGACGCTGAGTCTGGCCATCTAACCCACCAATGCGCCATTCCTGCAAACTAGATTCCCAAATCTTCACCGTGAGGCTATCTGTTTTCAACTGAATCATCATCATCTTATATTTACGCGGAGACTTCTTGGATTCTTCCTCTGGTTTTGGTCCCTGGCCAAAACTCATTAGATCAGTGCAAAACCACTGCTTTCAAGATGTTAACGAAAGTTCACATGATCAAGAACCTGAATTTTTATGAATGAGCTAAGTTATTCTGAAACAGAAATGTTTTTACCTTTTCTTTTGAAAATTGTAGCCTGAGCGCCTTCCCAAAACTCCATGGTCAGACACTACTGGAATTAGTGACAACTCCAAAAAAAGTAAAAAGGTAAATTGATAAAGATCATCTTTTACTGGCACAGTCATGCGTTATGTGGCTCCATCTTGTACAGGAGGCAAGAACATGAGCGACAATCAATGATATGGGTTTTGTCTACGACTGTCCCGCACTGACTTTTGCCGCTTTGTCTTGGACAACACATTTCTTCTAAACATGTATGGGCGCTTATTAATATAAACTTGTTTAGCGGACACTAATATTATTGTCGTTGCACTGTTTTAAAGGTGTTGACTAAAAGTAAATAAGCCTCAATAGATGAGAGCCTATATCGGTTGTGCAAAGACACGAATTATCAGTAATCTGTCATTAATATTACGTTAATGAACAATTTCAATTAAAAACTTTTATTAAGTCTGAATAACCTTGACGTGCACTGAGTGGGAGGTACGTGCGCCATGACCGAGCCAAATATTTTCCCGTCCGGCCCGATCTAACTCTGTCAATAAGTATTTTATCATATGGCTTCCTTTGAATCTTTATGAGCACATAAAAGATTAAGTCTTTTACAAAAAAGCGACTAATTTGCACATAAAGTTGATCTAATTTGTTGTTTGTATTTGCTTTCTGGTTGTAAAATAAACTTACATGGTTAGACGCGACGAAATCCCCTAAAATTGTATCGCTCAGGGCCGTACGTTTTCCTAACAGGGCTTTTTCCGGCCCTGCTCGCGCTAATGCGTACGGCCCTCATACGGGTATTTTCTCAATAGTTTTAGAATGAAAGCGCGCGCGGGGCCGTACGGGTCATATGATAATAAATATTTATATATTGATTTTTGTTATCCGCCAATTGTCCGGATTTTGTAACTGTCTTCGTTAATTAATAATATATTGCTTTGTTAATGTTCTGTAGGCTTCAAGACACACAGACCCTGGTACCAGGCCAAAACAAACGAAACCACGCGACCAAGCGCCTCCCGTTAATTGCGAGGATGACAAAAACGAATCCAGTTTGAATGTAAGTCATAAAGTAGTCATCCCTAAAGTAAGCTTCATTGGCATGTCTATATTGGCGCTTACTTCATCGGCGGTTTTGTCGGGGAACGAATGCTGATGAGTCTTTTATTCTTACCTTAATTTCCCATCCTTCCCTAACGACTTTGCTGATGTTGGTATTCCCTTTTTTGGAGTGACGTTTTTCACAAACGCAATTCTTATGTTTTGAGCGAGTTATCTAAGTCCTAACAGTAACAAACGTAGGCAGTTTTACGGTGAGGATAGTGATGACTGTGGTCAGATGTTTTGCGTTATTAACATGTGGGGCCATGGCATATGTCCTCATTAGTTTCAGGCTAATCCACCACTTGTTCTAACATTAAAGATTCAGGAGATTCAGGCATCTATGGACGTTACTAATAAATACAGCAGAGGTTTTTGTGTTGTTGTAGTGAATGTTTGACTAGTTCAGTGGCGCGGCTTAGTTTTGTTGTGGAACTTGAATATGTGAAAATTGAGTGGATATTTTTTTCTCTGCAGGTTACAAAGCGAAAAACAGTGAAAAGTATTTTCAGAAAGAAGGAGAAAGACGAAGATGCGTGTGCTCCTGATCCTTGTTCCGCCGAGAGGCGGGACTCCTGATATGTTACAATTCTGACCAAAAAGACATATACAAAGTCATGAGTTGGTTAGTTTTGAAAGCGTGGTATATTTCAGTTTGGCTAAATATTGTCTGGTGAATTATTATACAATGGAACCCTGCCGTACGGGCACCTCGTTAATACGGTCCTCTCGTTATTACGGCCACTTTTTTCAGTTTTGTCCCAGCGAAATGCACATACATTTTCTATAAGAAAACCTCGTTAATGTGGCCGCCTCGTTAATACGGCCAGATTTTCATGGCCCGTTGGTGACCGTATTAACGGGGTTTCACACTAAACCTGGCAGTCAGGTCGGAGAATGAGAAAATGTACCTGAGATTTAGCTATCAACGAGGTTGAGAAAAAGTAACGCCTGACAACCTAGCTCAAACGAGATTGACACCTTTGCCTCTTGCCTCACAACAATCAGAAAAGTCCCATTTTCGCCTCCGCTTTCTTAAAAGAATTAACAAGGATATGAAAACCGTCCAAAATAAGCTATAATATACCGCCAATGAGAAAATACTCAACTACACCGAAAACAACAATCAGGGCACTGGAAGAAAAATCGTGGTCACGTGGTCTTTTTCACTTGGATTTATTTATTTCTGTATTTTACTTGTATATTCTCTCCACTAATACCAGAATACATTTAAACATGATTCACGGGTAAAATAATATAGTTTTAGAAAACAAGCAACTTTAAAAAAAAAAGATTTGTTCCTAGGATACATGTATATAATTATTATAACTTTTATAACAAACAAACATACAGACCAAGGAACAAAAACGCAATAACAATAGTAGTGTTTAATTCTCTTAGATTTGACTTTTGAGGGGAAGGGGGGTTGGAAGATTTCTCAGTGGCAAGAAATTTTTTTCCCAACTGATCAACAAGGCAAATATTTTTTTTTCAGTTGAAAAGCAGCGCAATAACGTTTTTTGGGGGAGATGCAAGAATTTTTTTTGGCTGCACAATGCATGCATGAATTTTTGTTCCTCAGACCTCTGGCCATGCATGGATTTTGTTTTTTCTTCGTTTGGGGGCGTCTTTTTAAAATCTTCCAACCCCCCCCCCCCCCCACCCCCCTCAAAAGTTAAATGGTTCGCCCCTTAGTACAAAAATACTTGTCCCCATGGTCACAGTCTCTGGCATTTCCATCACTCGAAAGTTAACAATTGTGACAAAATATATAAATACGAGAAAAACAGCGAGACATACTGGTAGGAGCCCATCACGGATGATAGGCTCTTGATACGGTCAGTATAAAACACGGACTGCGGACTACGGACTACGGACTACGGACTGGGTATAAAACACGGACTGAGGTATAAAATACGGACTAAGACTGCGGACTGGGTATAAAACACGGACTGAGGTATAAAACGCGGACTAGGGATTAAAACACAGTGAAATACCTTAGAGTGGGTAAAATGGTGAAAATACAGGCTGTCACGTAACCACAGTTTATAGACAATGGTTTTCGCGCCATAAATGTCACGTAGTAATAAATGCGCTCTCTTTGATCGCTTCAAGATGGCTGGCGTCGAAGGTAATTATAAGTCCCACGGCTCATTATATAATTCTTCTCTTTTCCACAATTTTGATTTAAAAGAAAGCGAAATGATTGTACTATGCAAGTAGTGTGGCTTAAAGCCTGTTTTTGTGCTGATAAGGGAAAACATTAGTTTGAATTTTCCATATTTTAGCTGTTTTGTGGTCATTATTCGTCTGTATTTTTTTGTGTTAAAGACAAAGTCATCCCCGATGTAGTGATCGTCGGCAGTTCTTGTTCCGAGGATGAAGGTAACTGGCCTTTGTATTTGCTCTGGAATAAAAACGAAAACATTTGATCTGGCTTGCTATTAAATCGATTTGCAGAGCATGCTTTCGCGAAAACAAGTTTCCACGTGACATTTACGGCGCGAAAACCATTGTCTATAAACTGTGGTTACGTGACAGCCTGTATTTTCACCATTTTACCCACTCTAAGGTATTTCACTGTGTTTTAATCCCTAGTCCGCGTTTTATACCTCAGTCCGTGTTTTATACCCAGTCCGCAGTCTTAGTCCGTGTTTTATACCCAGTCCGTAGTCCGTAGTCCGTAGTCCGCAGTCCGTGTTTTATACTGACCGGCTCTTGATAATAGCCATTTATAGACAAAAAGCAAAGTAGGGAGTAGTGCCCACAATTTAAATATATTATAATGATTGCATCTGTAGTCGTATATCGTCCAGAGCTGTCCATGTTAATGCAGGAATGCCGTTTATTATATAAGTGCTGCGATTTACTTTTAAACAAAGGTGCCATGCAAATAAAAATGGTCCGTCACAACTAGAAACAATCTGATTGGTCAGAAAATATTTCTCACTAGTAAAATAAAGTATGACCCTATAACCACTCACAGGCCGCATGCGAAATTTTTACCATGGAAAAAAAAATTACATATTTTTCCTGCCCTTCAGGAGGGCTTCCATAGCCAATGAACAAAACTTGAACACGGCTTTCGTTGTTCCCTCTTGATCACGACCTCTTGTTTAAGCTGGTAAAGGCTTACCCGCTTCTGAATAAGCTATTCTGGCCAATTAAGTAGGATCTGGAGTGTAGGCATCGCAAATGGAAACGTGGTGTAAATGGAAGGTGATTTCTGATCTATTTAAAGCAAACAAGTGAAGTACCTCTGCGGGCCGTTTTTTTTTTTTTTTTTTTGGAAAATGTAGATAAGACTGGCTCATTGTATTTGCATTTTAACCGGTTTAAATGAACCTTTTGGGTGAATTCAGGGCACCCAGTTATAGGAATATTTTAGTTCAGTGGTTCCTCAGCAACCACGGCCGAGAGAGGCCTTTACCGACCTGAGGAGTTCATAAAGTAGAAAAGGGTCAGGGAAGGGTTTGCGACGGATAAAGTTTGAAAGTCAGCAATGCACATCGCGCTTGTTCAATCCTGAACACAATTTTCAAAAACCTTGGGCTCTAGGTCTATTCGATGCAATCCTGGACACAGTTCTTGAAAAACTCAAACGCCCCGCCATTCAATGTTGTTTCAGCTGTTTCCTGAAGGTGTAATGCCTTGCCAGATGTGGTGGCAGGCTCGTAGCCAGGATTTTGAATGGGGTGGTTATGTTTTGGTTTATGAGTGATTGATCGTCGAATGGAACCTTGATTAAAGCTTCATTTTCAACCTACGTCAGCTAGTTTGGTTTTTAAATTCTTTCTTGTGCCATCAGTCCATAATAGGTGGACTGTTCAGACGGACCTTCGCAGCCCGTGGGGGATGTGGATGTACCCGTCGCACCCCCCCCCAACCCTCCCTACGGGACTGAGTGCTTTTAGCCAATACTATTCCAAAGTCGGCAGCTGAGTTTGTAACTGTAGGTGTCAATTTCTTACTTGGATTGCCTAGCAATATAGGCCGCCCCTACAGGAAATGCCTAGTACGCTTAACTCGCGGAAAATGTATATGCTAAGCTCCCTGAGGGACAGTCAAGTCAGTAGAGCTTGTGTGAAGTCTCTTCACCTTGTCTTAGCTGATTAAAAGCGTCTGGAACTAACGAGCGTTACATTACTGATGTCCTGTGTGGGGTTTACCCTTTACCACCGAAGATCTGATTATTCTGAATTCTCCTTTCTAGCTGCTATACAGTTTCTTGTACATTAGTAAAGGGAATTTGGGGTTATATCAACCTAACACCCTTCAGCTGATAAATGTGTCTGCTCTCATCACCTGTCTGTTGCACAATGTATTGATGTTATAAGGAGACTTTGCATACTAATCACTTCTGGGAGTCAAAGAGTTAAGCGATCAGCCGATTTAACAGTCAGTACGCGCTTAACCTGTTTACTACCGTGAACAAGTTAGGTGTGTACGAAGTGAGACACTGCATGTTTGTTGGGCCGTATACCCCGATGAGGTAAGGAGTCTGTTAACAGGCTAATGAACACTTACTCTTCCGAGGCCCATAAGAGATCTGGGTACGTATATACGTATATATTTTCAAAGGCTGACTAAGCATTTTTTTACTTTTACATTTTCAGCTCCTCTCAAACGATCCAACCTCTGGTGTATTTTTATGGGCTGGTGAAGTGTCCGTAAAAACCTTCACCACGAGCTCTAATGGTATACTAGTGAGCTTTTTTTCCAAACTTTGCTATTCTCGGTTTTCACATACCTCATCAAATCGAAAAAACGTTTGGAAAAGACGTTTGGAAGTTGCTTGCCATTTCCATATTGCATTGCATTCATCAATCACAGTGTTGTTAACATTATATGTAGGCAATAAAAGCAGTTGTCAATTATAGTTTCTGTGGTTGTATCTTTTTTTATTATCAGTTAGCCATCTTGGCTAGCTTTTTTGGGGGGGGGAAGGTGAAGGGAGGGTTACTCTTTTGCAGGCAAATTATCAATATAATTAAATAATAATTTAATTGGCTACTACTGCATATTTGGGTACAAAAAGTGAATGGCCAGGGAATTTAAATCTACTTAAATTACATATGCAAATTTCCCGGTATTATATTTATATCTGAGAAACGTGCCCATTAGCAAGGAATTCATGGGCACAGGATTTTTAAAATGACTGGCAATCAAAGTATGATCACATTTGTCCTTTGATAAATGTCATCTTTGGAAACATTTGTCTTCATTTGAACGTATTTGTCCACATTTACACCATTTTGTCTACATTTGAACTGGACAAATAGCACATTCGTCTCACATTTATATCGTCTTTGTCCACATTTGTCTAGAAGAGCAAATGCATCTTTATCCTATTTGTCTTCAGGAGAACGACCACATTTGCTTCTCGGTTAACAAAGACAAATGAGACAAATATCACATTTGAACCACATTTGCGCCGTATTTGTCTTCTGTCAAATGCATTTTTTCGCCCAGTGAAAATTAAAAAATAAGGAATTACAGGAGCCTCAATCCTTTTGAGATTTTAGTTTACTTAGTTATTAGAACAGCTGAAGACTTGATAGGGTTTTTCGTCTTGTGATAAAGCAAGGTTGAATTTTGCGTGACACGACATTAAAGTCACTTAGGTTGAGATTTCGCATTCTGAACAGTCCTAGAATGCGAATAAGTACTCATACAGATGTGTATGAGCCCTCAGAAGACGACTAGATGCTTTTTTATAGCAAAACTCGATGACATATGTTTTTGTTAGCTTTCGGCTGCCATATTTGTGCCCCTCAGAGGGACACAAACATGGTGTCTCCTTACAAATCCTTGTAAATTTGAGTAAAACACTTCTTCGAATATCTCCCGCACGAAGCATCGCACCGACTTGAATCTTTGCGAGACTGTTTGAATATTCATCTTCTTTTATCTCTTTGATTCTTGACTTCATTTGTTGAATGGTTTGGATGATGTTGACACAGTGAAAACCGGCAATTGAAAAGAATCTAGACAAGAGTACAAAATCACGTGCAAAAAGGAAATCCTTTTTCGACAGCTATCCCTTCTGAAGATGTTAACACTTCTTTATCTCCCCCTCCCCCACCCACCTAGGCTTGGGGGCGGCGGGAACATCGAGACACCGAGCCTGCCCCCTCCCCCCTCCCCCTTCCTCCGAGGTCATCAGGAGGTTTGTTCTTTCCCTCAGTATGGGTTTTGAGCTTTTTATCAACGTTGAATGAGACATAAAACAAAGCATTACGGATAACTGTAACCACTGAAAGCCTGTACGTAGTTTCGTTTTGGTTTGGGTGGGCGATGGGTCATCTAAAATCATAAAAGTTTAAGTGCTGGGTACATTCGAAATCCTGACGGTCTCCTATGCATTTTCTATTGGAAAAGCTATTGGAAATGCCGAAACACTGATTTACATAAAGACATTCAATCTCCTTCCATAGTAACTGAAACGCATGACGTACGACGGCCAGATTACTATGCTGGGTGGAAGAAATCAGGTTAATTTGCCTAGATGCATCTGGGGATAATTATGCATTTACAACAGCTGCACTTTATATTTTACAACGTTAACTCGGGATAAAGAACAAATCGTGAAGAATACTTCTAGGAAGAATTACTTCTCTTTTCCGGCGGGCTTAAATCACTGCAGGGATTTGGCCTAGATAAATACTGCTTAGACCGTGACGAGTAGTCCCTTTTTCCTTAGAAGAGGTACAGCAAGGGAAACACCGGCGAGAGCGCCGGCTCCCGGAAACTGTATTCTGCGTGGTGATGTGAAGCAGGAAAAAAAAAAGCCTTCTCCCAGTATAAATAAGGTGCGCATGTTATTTTAAGAGCAGTGGCCGCGTTCCTGTGTAGACAGTGAAAACGATGCGAAGGTAGGCCTGTATAAATTGTGTTAGTAAATTGACTCAAAGTTGCTCCGAAAAATGGTCAAACGTTGCCCATAATTGCCAAAAATCGGCATAGATGCTTCCAGAATTTAACTACAAAGTTGCTTGCCAAAGTAGACTATTTTGTTCTGCATAACATCTAACTGGCAACATACAGAAACGGTATAATAATGTTGTTGCACTGTTGGCATGAGTAAAATAACATGGCTGACCAGTTCTCAATGAAAAACCGCTAAAAATTTGATTCGTTATTCGTAGGTGACAGGTGCTTACCTGTTTATCAGTGGGCGCACATCAATTCATGGTGAGTTACACAACTACGCGGCTAGTTTACACCTCTAAAGCATTTTACAATACAATACAATACATTAAATTTATTCACCACTTCCTATCCGGCTTTTCAGGGACAATAACCTAAAATACCGCAAGCAAACTAGTGATTTGAAAATGCTACGTACTCCCAACTAAATAAAAAATTTATATGTATTTATCAACCAAAACAATTGCAAAATTTTAGTTTAATTATTTATGTTTATATATCAGATTGCTCCTGTGCTCATTTGTTGCATTTGACACGCGAAAGTTGCCCTAGGACGCTTGCAGCACAACAAAATTGCTCAACCTCGCCATGTCATAAAGTTGCCGAGCCTTTGCGCGCGGACTAAAAACATTTTACTCTCCTTCAAGACGGAAACGCCGTTTTCAAATTATCCCACAGATTACTCTCGGCTAAACTTGCCTCACCTGATTAAAAGCCTCGGGTATGGCAGGCATAACGCAGCTTGTTAATTGGTTTACATCTGTCATCAGAGCTTACGGGGAACCCCCGGTAATTATTAAATATAAGCGCCGGTCACCATAAGGAAATTACATCATTGCAGTAGCACAACAAAGCAATCTTTACGTCGTCCTACCCTCCTTATCAGAAGGGACGTTGATCGTTGATTTTAAATGTATGGACGTGCAGAACTGATAACCATCGATTCAGCTGGAAAAACTTTAATCCGTGTCCCTTCCCTCCAACTGGCACTCTTGGGCAAGGTAAGACGGAAAAGACAAAGGTTTTTCATTACCTCGGCTTCCCTGTCAATATTAACTTGGTCTTGATAAATATTCAATTTGTCGCTTGATATGGATGCAAGAATCAACTCTAGGGCTCTCATACTAGGACAGCTTTGGTGTTAGAGTTTTTATTTCATAGTAAATGCACCCGACTACTTAGGATGTCGTCTGATGCATTTATCATAGTATATTTCTCGTCTCACCAAACAGGTTCCTTACGATCAAAACATCGCCACAGTGCGTACAATCTATAGTTATCCATCTTGCGTTCTCCAATATGACGGGTGAGTATCTAAACTAAGTTTTTATCATTTTTCTCTTGGGGTAAACGGACACAATATCGATGCAACCAAAACTGATTTGTTCAATGATTATTTCCGGGTGGGTAAACTGTTGATCTTTTATAAGCAGACAAGCAGTGTGAAGGAATTTACTGAGTGTTTTTTTTTTGTATTTAGCGTCCTCCATGTTCCATAACGTACCCATTATCTGAAACTAAACACGAGATAGTTTCAAATTGTAGTTCAAATTGTAATGACAAAGCTTCGCTTTCCCTGAGTCCATGATCGACTGATTTGTTCCAATTAGCACTTAATGCACAAAGTTTAAGCACAACATTACATGACAAGACATCGATCAGGCAATAAAACAATTACCACGATTGTACACGAACACTGAAACCTGCAGCTACTAAAAGCTCTATAGAAAAATACCCTTTCGATTCGTAATCTATTAAGCCTAAATTGCTTACAAAGCGAAAGAAACTAAACTTCACGGTCTGTTAAATGAATTCATTGCATAATCGGATCCCAGCTACTCAGTTGTATTCATAAGGACGGAGCACGTGAGCCTTAGGCTAGTTTTTATGCTGATCGTGTGTCTTCGTTTTACCCCACGCGGGCCTTTTGATTACAAGCAGTCATGGAAGTAAGCTACCCGCGCCATTCATTACGATTATAGATGCTAATTGTCAATGTTGATAAGCTGAATAAGTAGGCAGGGAATCAGTAGTTTAGTGAAACAGTAAGTACTTTATCTTATTTTTTCGGTTAGCATAGCCTTTTCTTTTGGAGCTCGCCCTTAAAGACCCAATACTGCCAATTATGCACTGCACAGTTAAGTTGCAGGAAATAATTGGGTATTTAAACCACAGCTGAAGTCACACATGTCCCTGAGATGTCCGCCAATCCAGACTACAGTTATTTTTAACGTGCAACCACTGAGACCACGCATTGTCACGTATGTTATTGCATAAAATGCCATAGAAATGACTTGTTTTATTTTAGAGAGAGACAATGAAATAAGGACATCAGAGAAATCCCTTTAGTGTATTGCTATGATTTCCTCACGAAACATTTCCGGGTTGATTACGTGATGTGTACTCTCAAGACCCAGGGTCAAGCGCGGGAGTTGTATTCACATCGGCAGTGAGAAAGAACCGAGCAGTTTCATAGTGGACCAACTGGCCGTCTGGAGTTAAATTTTTTTTAAGGTTCTTCAAAAACGAAATAAACAAACAGAAAAACAGAAAACAAACACGAGTGACTGCGAGTAAATTTTACTGACATGGATCATGCAAAGAGTTGTCGAATATTGACTCCAGTTGAACGGAGTACTAAACACCACTTATATATGCCATTTCCGAGTTGTAGGTGTGAAGATGATTTTATTCCTTCGCTCGATCTTGGTTACAACCAGAGGTCGTTTACGATAGGTCAGGCGACAAAAAGTCTAAATTTTGGACAATTTGCATATGGTAATTCCGCTGTAAATCGATTTCGGAAAACATTTCCGGGTCTGCTATAGTGATATGGCCAATATGTTACAGCGACACATTTTCCAGCATCTGCAAGGGGAGATCCAGCCGATCAGCAATCTCTAAAAAGTGGTCGCGGTCGCTTGCGAGAGGTGGTCGCTTATAAGAGGTACCATCTGGTATTTTGGAAAAGTGGTCGCTTTCGAGAGGTGGTCGCAAAGGGAGGTTCGATGGTATTCCGAGTACACCGAGTATACTGTAGCTTCATTCTTCACAGGCTAACTGTACAACCAAAATTACGATCATGAAAATGGCCAAATAAAGAAACGAATTTCATTAAGTACTACATTCAAACGACTAACGAAAGATATTGAGAAGACGACGAAATTTTCTCTAGGATAAGTGGAACAGAAATTACACCTGTTTTAACGCAAGTGTTACGCTTCGCTTTTGGAGCTTTCAGTTAACGTATGGAATCAAAACCATATACACACGAGCTGTTTATAATCAGTCATTGACAGAGTTCAGTGGTTCGTGGCCTCTGTAGTTTGTTTGTTAATTTGGGTGTTCGTTTTTCATGTTACCTGTCGAAGAGTGTGGTTCGGACAGTCGAAAGCTCGTCTGTTCTTCGGATAAGTTTGGTCATAATTTTAAAATTCATATCAGCGCACTCAGTCATGAATTTTGGAACTCAATAGATTCATGGCAAAAAAGGTTGTTGAAGTTTAAAATGTGCCAAATGAACTTAGCACCAAAAAAACTATATTTTGTTGCTATGTGAGGTGTTCGTTAAGACGGACCTAACCTAAACTCGACGGAAATAATTAATGATGAAACGAAAAAAACGAGAAAAATATATACTTTGGCTAATTTCAAGTTTCTGGTATACAGTCTATCAACAAGCATGCGCAATTATTGTTGTGCAGGTGCATTCTGCGCCCATAGCATCACCCTGATTTTTCGGTTGTTATCTTGTTGTAGCTAGTGCAATTGAAATGGCTCTGGACCCAAGCCACCAACTACTGGAGAGTGACATCCATTGTTATGAGCTACCGGATGAGATTGGTGACAACTGGAGAGACCTCGCAAGAGCGCTTGGTTACAAAGAAGCCAAAATCAGGTCCATCGAAAAGGAGAAAGGAAACTGCAACAAGGAATGCTGCATCGATCTCCTTGTCCGATGGCTTCATAAGAAGGGAAGAGATGCTACTGCTGGAAAATTAGCTGAGGCTTTAGCAAAGATAGAGCTGAAAAGTTTGGCTGAAAAATTAGTCAAACCAAACGATCCAAGCCAAGTACGTTTTACTGATAGCCCTAAAGATGAAATTTACCATGACTAACATCAAAAACTGAACACGCCGTGGTTTATTGGTTTTTCAAAAACTCATTAATAATTCATAAAGGAAATCTGACATAGACACGGCTAAATTTTACAGCCGATTCTATCCGGAAAAATAATAATAAACCCTACGGTTATTCTACAAATGAAAAGATATACCTCAAACGTTTTCGAACCCGTTCAAAAAACTGGCATAAGTGTTATATCGGGTGTAAAAACGCTCAGCTGCATACGCCTTGTCTTTTAACCCCGATAAAACACTGCTGCTCGTTTTTTAAACATTACCTTAACTGCAGCTTGGGCTAATTCAAGACCCATTCAACGAGAGACCGTTCTAAAAGTCTCAACTGACCCACAAAGTTTGAGAAACAGTTTAAGGCTAAACAGGAACTTTTCTATGGAGAAATGTTACCTAAAATTAAACCTTTGTAAAACAAAACCTAAGTTATAATTATTTTTATGTTTATGATCGTGCGCAAAATTGTTGTGAGTTAGCGCGCATTGACATCTTACTCAGTATTTACGGCCCTTGCTATGATTTTCAGTTTAACATTCTCCTTTTGTTTTCCATTAAAAGTTCGAGAAGACGTTGGCCCTTTTGAGAGAGGATGTAAGTAAACATGACGCTGCCATTCAATAATACAATAATAATAATAATACAATTTATTTCTATAGCGCCTAAACACTACTTGCCCTAGGCGCTTTTCTATGTTAATAGAGTGACTTAAATGCTTAATATAAAACCTATTCCCCTAAATTTTACATGTACACAACATAAGCTAACTTGAATAAATGGGTATTAAGCTCCTTCTTAAAACTGCCCACGGTACTGGATTGTCTTTTGTCCAATGGAAGCTGGTTCCACAGTTTCGGGCCGGCGACTGAAAACGCCATATGACTTGGTGTTTGTTCGACTTACTTCAAGAAATTTCTGCGCAGTAGACCTAAGTGTCCGTGTAGACGTTCTATAGCATAACATATCACTTAGATAAGAGGGCGCCATGCCACTTAGTGCTTTGTAGACTAATCTTAAAAATTATTCTGGATTGAATCGGTAACCAATGGAGACTCTGAGGTACAGGTGTAATGTGATCATATTTTCTGGCGAATGAAACGACGCGAGCAGCAGAACAAAGAGCGAAGTATGTTCAATTTTGTTTATATCTGTTTCCTTGTGTCAATACAGAACTTCAAAATGAGCGCCAGGATTAGAAAAGCAGAGGAAGAGGTAGGTCAAATGATTCTGTTTGACTGCACAGATCCAATTGTTGGCTTCCACACTTTTAATCTGGCTCACTACTAACGCTCTACGTCTCTTTCTTTGTGACCACACAGGGCTCTAAAATGAGTGCCACGATTAAGGAACTGGAGGAAAAGGTAAACTATGTGAAATAGCTATGATCTGCACACATTCGATCGCTTTCCTCCATGATTTTAATCTAGCACACTTACGTTAACATCTGTTTCTTTGTTACGACTCGGAACTCTATAAATAGCACCAGGATTAAAGAATTGGAGGAAGAAATAGGGCAAATATTTCTGCTTAACTGTGCTACAGCAATTAATAACAAATAACAATTAATAACAACCGTACAAGTTCCGTTGTTTGGTTGTATAGTTTTAATATTGCAAGTTATTGCACTTGCTCACACGTGGTCTTCCTGTTTTGTGGTGACACAGGGTTCAAAATTAAGAAATTAGAGGAAGAGATAGTTCAAATGTTACTGAATGGCGATTTTTATACTAGAGACGGATTATCCATCGGGACTATTTTGGACAAACATATGTACTTCGTCTGCTTATATGCGTCTCCAGTAAAAAGACGGGCACAAGACGCATTAGGCGTCTAGACGAACTATCCTTCGTAATTCGTCTTGAACGACGACTTTCGAGCGAGAGTTCGTCTGGACACATAAGTCGTCTTGTGCCCGTCTTTATACGGGAGACGCATATCCAGACGAAGTACATATCTTTGCTCAAAGTCGCCCAGACGGATAATGCATGCGTCTCCTATAGTTCGTCCCGTCTTTACACTAGTCGGATAAAATGGAAGACGCGTAAGTCGTCTGGACGGATAATGCGTCTCTAGTATAAAACTGGCCAATATCTCAGTGTATAAATTCGATCCGTGTTAGAGGAAGAGTGTAGTGCTAAACAGCGAAATATAAAAAAGAAAAGGAAGTTAAACCTCGGTGGGTCTTAATTTCAGGTCTTCGAAACATCTCACTGAAATATCTTGTTCATCCACCCTGGCATACTTTTAAGTTAAAAGAACTGAATTGAAAAGATCGATCGTCATTGATGTTAGCAATTAATTTAAAAGTCTTCGTAGTTAAGTTTCCTCGCTGATGTTTTAAATTCCATATGAAAGGGTGGCTTGAGAGGTTCTAACTGAGTCGTCGACACGTTTTATTTAAAAAAATGTGGGGACGAACTTGAGAGAATTTATGAAATTTGATTATCTGAAACCAGAATAAATAGAAGCCTTGCAAAAAGACATCGAACCATATTTAACACACGAGATCAATTAAGACAGTGTGGAGAATAAAGCTATACAAGTAAAATACATTTGTTGCGTGTGTGTGTTTGCATGAAACAGAACTTGAAGCTACAAGAAAGAATAAAAGAATTGGAAGATGCAAGTCAACAAGAACAACAGGTGAGATCTCTTTTGACGTCTGATTATTTTTAAGATTGAAGCTGACTACGAAGCATAATATCACGTCACGTTTCCTTGTCCAGGTGCTATTGTGGCAACCGCAAACCAATAAGAAAACTTGTTCTATGATTCAAAGTTTGGGATATACAAGAATGCTAAAGCAGAAGGAACTGACTGGAACTGTTGATTCCTAATTCTTGTGTATTCTGAATCTTGACGCAATTGATCATTTTTTTTTTTTTTTTCTTTTTTGCCCTAGCCTGTTGTATACTAGGCTCGATTTCCAGCCGCGTGCGAGCCCGCGTTCCGGAGGAGGATGGCAACCCGGACTGCCAAAACGGCTGGAAATCGAGCCGAGACGCTAATATATCATGATGGCTAAACCTATGAAAACTCTAGAATTGCAGCATTCAATGGTCTAGTCTTTAATAATAATCCTTAAACAAGCCCCTAAACGCAATGCAAAGGCGTTTATTTTAAATATACCTTGATTGTCTACAAATTTGTAAGTAAAGAAGTGTGACTTAGAAGACACTTGGAGGAAGTGTATTGCAAATTGGGATGGCTTTAACCGATTTCCCGTTCGCGCGCTTAATAGCCAACACTGTAATGAATATTTAGAATTAGCAGTAACTGGATGAGGTTGAGCAAGACAGCGAGAATTATCTTGGCCGAGATTTGCGTTAGCTGCCGAAGCCGAAGCTGCTACAAATCTTGATAATTCTCGCTATCATGGGAAAACCGAATATAATAGGCCATTTCCGAGTTTATGTCTGCCTTCTCTTCAAAGCGAGTCTAGGTGCGAAGTTTTTGTAGTTTTCATTCATATGTAAAGTAGAACTAATTACCATCACAAAAACTTCGCACTTAGACTCGCTTTGAAGAGGAGGCAGACATGAACTCGGAAATGGCCTCTTAATTTAGCAATTGTTTTATCATGAGTACACTCGAGCGTTTGTATAACAAGAGTACGTACAAGATTATGACGCCAACGCAAATCAAAATGATTTCTTTGTAGAATGACTATTATTACCGTTTGCTTTTGAAAGTCAGTAACCAAACTCATTAATTCTCAGTAACAACAAATGAATTTGCTTCATCGTTATTGTAGGATTCCGAGAATACTGTTCAGTTATTAGACACGAAGAATGCCTCTGTTGTTTCAATGGACACAGATCAAGCAGCTAGAGAACGTCGCATCAGTGAGAGATTGAAATATCTCACCAAACGACTCAACACTTATGTAACCCCTCAATTAGAGGTGCCTGAAGTAAACCAAGATCAGTTAAAAAGGACGGTCAAACTAGACCTTTTGAAAAGGCTAAGTGAGAATTTGCAGGAGCTGTACAGCGATATTCTGGCAATGGTGTCCGAGACTTGCAAGTGTAACGAGGATTTAAAGAGAGACTTCTACGATTTTGCCTATCATGGGCTTCGGGCAGAACACAATGAATTGGTTCACCGAGTCGAGGACTTAAAATCTGCGCTACATGAAATGTCCGAAGAAGAGGAGGGGAATCTTGTGCAGCTGCAAAGTTATCAAGTTAATCGACAAAGACAGATCGAGCGATTAGACAAAGTTTGGAGGGGTCTCTTCTCCCCGGTATGTTATTCAATTATCGGTTTTAAGATTGTTACCCATTGTTACCTATGAGATCCCTGTTTCAAGGCCGGTTGAAGGACATCATTATAAGGTACTGAAAGAACATCGCCCAAACTTATATTTCTCTTCTAATGGGCGTGGACTTTAAAAAGAATACCGACCAATGGAAAGACTTGACGGCCTGGGTTAAAGGGATCCACCACTCTTGCGACAAATTGACGCTAAATTGTTGGAAAGGGTTACTAGATTCCAAAAGTGACTCGAAAACCTGGAAATCTCTTTTCAGTGAACAGAAAATTGGGTCTCATTAACATATATTTCCATTTTTAATTTTCGGGCGCTGCCAATTTGGATTTTATGACATAAGTTGGTTGGACCATTTAACACAAACGATTTTCTGCTTAATTGACTACCTGACATGAAATCCAAATTTGCAGCATCCAGCCAGGAAAATTAAAAATGGAAATCAGCGTTATTGTTGCCCATTTTTTTGTGCACTGAAAAGATATTTTCACGTTTTCGAGTAAATTTTGGAATCTAGTTATCCTCAGTTTCCAACAGTTTAGCCTCAATTTATCGTAAGAGTGGAATAACTCTTTAACAAAAGCAGTGACGTCGTTTATCACTTCTCAGGGAAGCAATTCTCGAGTACAGAAGGGCAGAAGGTATTCGGCATAATCACGGCTACTATCTTTCAGTTTTTGTAAAAAATAAAATAAAATAAAATTAGCGCTGATGTTTTCTGATCAACATAATTCGCCGAACACTTCTACCCGCCCTCTCGTTCCTGCACTTATTCTCAAAATAATTTTGAACAAAACGAAAATGAACCTTTTATGCGATTCTTGTATGGCTCTTTTCATTTGTAGCCTGAACGCCTTCCTAAAACTCCATGCTCAGACACTACTGGGGTCAGTGACAAGTCCAAAGAAAGTAAAAAGGTGCGTCACGAAGCCTCCATTTTACATAAAGTAAGAAAATAAGGTAACCGTTTTGGACTTAAGTCTACTTTGAACCTGTGTTTCTCCGCTACAAATCCAGCAAAGAACTCATATTCATATTCATTCATATTCGCCACTCACAACAGAGTTCCGTAAGCAATTAAAATTACTTTCATACCAATGAACCAATGCAAAATTATAACTTAACAGACTGATCAGAGCTACTAAATTTTAGTTAGAACCGTTATATGATAGTTACTTTAGTTTATATTACTTTTGATGGCCCTCAAGATTATAGAGATGCCGACTAATTTTCATGAATCTTTGTTTTTGTGTAACTATCTCCTCCTGATGTTACTAATATTTTGTAGGTTTCAAGGCACACGGATCCTGGCGCCAGGCCAAAATCACGTAACGTTCACGCACAGGGTAAAGCACCAGCTGTCGATTGCAACGATGACGAAAATAAAGGGTGTTTTAATGTAAGTTGTCGTCAGTCATGTGTTGAATATTCATCCTTGATAAACTAGCAAAAGCGTGCTTGCGTTTGCTCTATCTCATCAGCGTTGCAAGGGGAAGGTGGATTAGTCGTCTCTAATTTTAAATCACCCGTCTGTCTTTCACTAGTGCAATACAGGCACGCCATGCCAGACTCTTCCTATCGGTAAATGGTGGTGGTGTAATTTGAGAAGTCACGTATTAGAGTTTTTTCGGCATGATTTCGCACGCATCTTACGGTTTTTGGTCAGGCACCATTTTATTCAACGTTTAACTGTTGTAAATTAACATTCCAAACAAACAATTGAAATGGAGACTATTACATGAATCGTATGGCTTGGGATAAATGTTTAAACTGATGTTATCGCTCATGGCCCAGTTACCACTGAGCTCAGATCTGGATCCACTCCCAGTTCTAACACTTTAGAGACTTGTGTACAATCCGGTGACAACGAACATGACTAAGCATTACAGGTACCCAATCGTAGTATGTGAAAAACAAATCGACTTGTCCGCGTCAGAGGAACGTCAGTGAGACCGACGATAAATAAACTCGATGGCCGTTGTATGCTGACTCCAATATTCCAACGCAAAAGCCCGAGCATCGCTGGTTCCAGCCCCGCCCCAAATTTGACCGTTTCGCTTCGCCATGGACCGTGCAATTGACAGGGTGGATTTCTGGCTTTGCGACCGTGTTTTTTTGTTGGACAAAGGAGGGGCAGTCGCTAAGCCAGAAATCCATCCAACAGTGGTCAGTGTCTCAGGTTAAAAACAATCGATAAAATGGCGTTTAAACCAACCAGCGCACGCCAAGGTGACGCTGAAGTAAAGATAAGATAAGGTATCTGAGTTGTTCTTCGACAACTCAAAGACCGGCGATTATCTCCATAATTAGTGGTTTGCTGTAGGGCATGCAGGAACAACTACAAATCGACTCAATCTTCTGCAATTTTCACGTGCAAATGCCCCGACATTTGGCTGTTGAGTGCTCAGTACAGCTAACGAAATAATAAGATAACAAAAATGCTATTTTATTTTGCCATATAAACTACATGTATCTACAGCAGTTCAAATTCGTAAATACTACCACTGGGGCATCACACACTACGATTGGGTTGCCTTCGTACGCATATAACAGAGTCTCACGTTGTCAATATATATATGCATTGCGCACATTAATGCATGGATCTCTGGGACTGCAACTGAGGCCCCTTGCACACGTATCCGGATATTTTTGAATCCGCAACTTTTTCTTTCCGGATACGGCTTCCGTCCACACGCATCCGGAGAATTCGGCAGCGAATCTCGGTATTTTTTAATCCGCTCTCCAGAGTCCAAAAAAAAAAAAATTTCGCAACGAATCCGGTAACATGTGAATGGTGAATCCGGATATTTTCGAATCCGATGACGTAGGAAAATCGGATCCAGTCTTCTCGCCAAACTCGCACGCTTAGTGGCGCATGCTCTGTCGACTGAATATTCACAGAGGAGTCCTGGATATTAAAGTGAATCCGGATCAGTACGTGTGGACGAGCAAATTCTATTTGAATACGCTACGTGTTGACGTGAAAAAGTTGCGGATTAAAAAATATCCGGGTATGTGTAGACGGGGCCTGAGTGGATATATATATATATTTTTTTGTAGGTTACAAAGCATAGATCGATCTTTGGAAAGAAGGAGAAAGACGCACACGATGCGTGCACTCTTATTTCTTGTTCCTCGAGGCGAGACTCGTGAAATCATTTCGACCACAAGGACATAAGGAGGTTCTCGGTTATCCTTGAAACTTGCAATTGGTATCTTTGACTAAGGCCCAGTTCAAACGTGAACTTCACATGTGCCGAATCTAATGCAAATCATTTGTATTAGATTCGGCACATGTTAAGTTCGACGTTTGACCCGGGCATGAGTACTCCATGATAAAGCACTATCTATTAAAAGGTGCTCAATTTGTTGACTAGTCCTGAAGGCGTTAGGTCAACGTCGGAGCACTGAAAATCAAAGGGATTCGCCAAGTTTTCGTATTTTCATAAACAAAATAAGAAAACTGAACCTTGACGAGATTGTAATTAATAACAGCAATTGCTGTAATCTTTGTAGAATAGGAATATTTTAGTTTTAAATTCTAAATTTTATCTTGTACATAAGCTCTCCCACACATATCCTTTATTTAAACACGATAGGGTTTAAAGCACATGGCTTGTGGGGTCGTGTGAAAAAAAAAACATATATATATATATATATATATATATTTTTTTTTTTATAAGTGTATTTTATTATAGTGTCCCCAATTAGTCTTCTTAGGCTAAACACATCGACACTTAAATAAAGGTCTTACTTACTTACTTACTTACTTACTAGCTCAACGAAAGGTGAAAGAAACGCTTTGTAGTTGATATGTTACTGATCTCTTCATTGACATCAGAAGCCGATCACAATTTTTCGTGATTTCTAGGTGGAATACATGTTGAATACAACAACAGATTATAGGTTCCTCTATTCATAAATTTTCAAGCAAAAGTAGTGTTCTCCGCTGACAGTACAAAGCTGATTGAGGCTGGTCAAACAAACAAATCAATACAAACAGAGGTCCCGAGAAAATATAATCATATCACAAAAACGAAGTTAGAGCATACTGAATGACGGTTACTGTTAATCTATGGTGACAACAGGACTGAGTGCTATGGGCTCTAATAACATATTGTAGGATACAAGTGCATTATGCCTCATTTTTCTCAAAATGAGTTTTTATTTATCGAGCTGAGCTATCTTATTGAACACGGAATTTGGTACTAAATTGATAGTTGAATTCCTTAAAAGAAAAAGTTTTTCATGTTTCTTGATATGACTGGGACCGCGCAGCAAGTTTTCGAGTGGATGGGCTAAAGAAGAATGCGTGAAGGAATTTTTTTTTTGGGGCGGGGGGGGGGGCATGCTTGTGGATTTCTATTCAATTTCTCTAAAGTGACGGAGAATGCTATTAAGTATAACGATAATATATTTACAATTGTAACGACTAGTGCTTCATTCTGTCTATTTATCTGCGCGTTTGTCTTTGCCAGTAACTCTGGTCACTGTCGAATTAACGATTTTTTGCTATTTTTCACTCCGTTACTTTTGTTAAATTATTTTTGGTTTAATTTATTTTTATTCTTGCCCCTCCCTCTGCGCGGTCCCTGTATGAAGTACACGTTTTTCAAACATGTTAACTGAGACACAAGCAACAAGTTTAGCGCTATTAAAGTACTTTATTGACGTTTGTCCTGCTTTCTAAAGAAATACAGGAATGGATGTTTTTCGCAAAAGAAAGCGAAAACCGGAGCACCGTTCTAGGGTGGTAAAGGGTATTTTCGCGACTCTTGATCGGCCCTTTTTTTCTACCGTGAAATGTGAAATGGCTACATTTTGTCCTTAAAGTAGCCGTAAAGCGTGATTTTGCTAAATTGTTTTCCGTGAAACGAGAAATAAATGTTCAATTCGCCGTGAACCGTGATTTTCATTATGTCTCTGTTTTTCGTGAATTGTGAAAGGACCGTTTTATTTTCGTGAAACGTGATCTAGACTCGCCTTTACCGCCCTCCGTTCTGGCACCGGCTGTCAATACATTTTATACTCCGGATAGCGACTTGCATCAAAAATTTTGTTTCTATATTTAAAACTTAACTGACAGCTTTGTAAAACGCAGTTAATGGAGCGTGACTTGCTGGGGCTGCCCTCCAACTGTCACGTTATATTTGTAAACACTACGTAACGCAAACGAGACATGAATTGACTTCTATACCCTAACATATACAACAGAGATCCCCTATTCATGTTGCAATACTGCCTGCTACATTGATATCTTTCGTTCCGTATGGCCATAAGGAACAACTATCCCCATTCATGTCGCAGTGAGCATTACACGAGGTCCTTGTATCCGATGGTACGTTAATCACCATTGGTTTAGTTGTAGACACCTGTCTAAGTATAAAAGATCTAGTAAAGTCCAAAGTATCACTCTAGATTAGCCTGTGTACAGCCGCCCTTTCCCCTCTAAAAAATCCATTCAATTGATCCCGATACAAAACGTGAACCTTTGCCGCTCTTTAGTCTTTTATGATTCGATTCGTAGTCGATTTCGACGGGTCTCTTCGCGTTTGATAACATTGCAGTGCTCGCAGTCGTGCTCGTAAGTACTCGTGGAAAACCCCGCAGAATATTCAAATCGTGTCCGTTGTTTATCTTCCGTCAGGGGATGGGGGATGGGGATGGGGATGAGGTAAGTAATGTACATTGATTGACTGTACCACCCCGGGTAGCGCGAAATTTGCCTTGGGCCCAAGCCTCTTTCGCGACCGTGACCGATCACAATTATTAGGGAGCTTAAGCATGCACGTTTTTGAGACGCGGACGACAACCGGAAGAGGACATTTTTCGTGCCAGGACAGTGGTTTCTTCCAGATTTTTATACCAAGCATCTCTAATGGAGGAAAGATACTTGGCAATGCAAATGCGGTCGTGTGAAAACAAGTTAAAATGGAAAACAGCTTACTTCCGGTTGCCGTCCGCGTCTCAAAAACGCGCGTGCTTAAGCTCCCTAATGTCATTCGTAATGCGCGAGGAGAAGAGACATTTGTGCGGGTGCAAGGATGATAGAGCATTAACTGTGGGCGAAAAAATTCCGATCGGATGGATTTTCTGGACGCAAACCGCCTCCGAGTTGAAAACGGTCGAAACCCGTGTGTGCTGCCTTGACTCCGTGTTATGAATAGCCTGCGTAGCATGTCGAGCCGGGCGCACATCGTCCCCCTTTATTACTTAGCAACCAAAACCGCCATGCTACGCAGGCTATGTTATGCACAGGCGGCCCAAGCTCAAAATGACAATGGAAACAACGCGCCCCTTTGTTGGTTTGACAAATAAGGCACGAGGGTACCCGGGGAGCATTTTGGTTTGCGTGTTGACAAATCGTCGCTGGCTACCCCTGATTGGGCTAACTATCGTCACCCAGAGTACTTTGCCAACCGAGAATGTGTCCAAGTAAAATGTACAAGCCGGTTTCTGCAGTTGCGAGCGAAGAAATCTCGAAATAAATGTATCGTAGCGAAGTCGTTGTGGACGGAATCGCGTAGCGAGTGAACTGAAATGGAGCATCAACATCTCTTCTTCGATTCTACGGAGGAATTGAGTCGGCAGGGTTATTTTGGGTGGATTTATTGGCTTCGAGCGGCGGACACTCCGGAAATCAGTGTGCAGCCTTGTCTTTCTTTTGGTAGTGGAAACCCACAGAACGATAACTCACCGAAATCGCGTCAGATCGGCCTGAGGAGCTGACAAACAACAAAGAATATCACACTGCAACAGGTTAAGTAAATTTTATTAACAAAACATAAGAATAACTGACTTTTTTTAGGAAAGCCGTTGCGATCCCAAACAAACCTTTATAAATTCAAACCGTTGTAATACAACACCTCCATATGCTACAAGGCGGGAGTCACGTTCTCGCGTAGTCATTACGGACCTTTAAGCCCGCCGCACACGTGAGGAAAGAGCTGAGCAAAATTCCTCGCGAGGCAGTTAGCTCAGCCGTTTCCTCACGTGTGCGGCAAATTTTCGGTGAGAAATTCGCCTCGCGAGGTGATGAGGAAATATCAAACGTTTGATGTTTTCCTCATCGCCTCGCGAGGCGAATTTCTCACCGAAAATTTGCCGCACACGTGAGGAAACGGCTGAGCTAACTGCCTCGCGAGGAATTTTGCTCAGCTCTTTCCTCACGTGTGCGGCGGGCTTTAGCAAAGAGGACGAGAACGTGAACGTCGACGTCTATATCAGTTAGGGCACTGGGTCGAGACCTTCGTTCACTGCGGGAAAAATAAAAGCTTTAGCGGGTTAAGACGTGGTGAACGAAGACTGAAACAAAGTTGAGAATAATCACTAACTCTTTCGAAAATGGTTTCTTTTAAAGCAGTGGTTTACGCAGAATCCAGCAAACTTATCAAGCCTTCTTTGCGTGCAAATGTCGGGAGAGATTACCAAGCGAAACTGGATCGAGCGAGAAATTTACGTTGTTTACGAAAGAAGCTAACCAGTAAGTGCGAGAACTATTTATGCCAGCATCAAACAAAATTTTATTACAAGATTGCTTTACAAAAGTTAGATCCTCATGCGAAAAAGGCATCAGGACGAGACAGATAACAATACACACTATTCACATGCAAATAAGTGGCCGGGTATTCTGAAGTTTAGCCGACAGCGATAAGATAGTAAACAATAATTGAGTGATTGTGATCTTTTAGTTTACCGCATGTTTTTGTTTTCAAATGTAGAAACATTTAGAATACAACAGAAACTGCAATTCTAAGCAACGAAAGCCCAGAAAAAATGCAAAGAACTTGTCTTGTTCACGTTCAAGAGAAGACTTGCCTTGTTCCATCTTTTCGTGGTAAGGATCCAAGACCGTAAGGGAAGATCTGCAAAGCGATAGAAAACTGAGTTTATTTTCATTGCAACTCGCAGAAACAAGTCTTGGTTCTTCTAAAATCTTTCAAGAAGCCAAACGTCTTAAGAAATCCACATACTGTCCGAGGAAAATAACAAAACATGTGAAAACATTACAGAAAATACTCACGTTCACCGCACGACGTGAAATGCCCCGAAATGGCGTCCTAAACGACATGTGGACGACGAGTTGTAGGCATGCAGGCATGCGCAGTACCACCTAATGTCGATTTCTTGACTTCCGGTCGTCGACGTTCACGTTCTCGTCGTCTTTGCTAAAGGTCGGTATTTTGAGCTTGGGCCGCCTGTGTGTTATGAAGGGAAGAACAGTGGTGGCATAAAAAGCCCAAAACAGCGAAAATAACGAAAAAGCACAACGGACACACAAGAGGTGAGTTTGTTTTGATGATCTTGCTTAAAAAATGTGGATATTTCAAAGTATTTAGCGTTGTAAATCAACGATATTTTATTTTCCATACAACGTCTTATAAAGCGCTCAAATTCTCAACGGTTCTCATGCAACCTAACACCGCGTAACATGAAACGTCACGTTCCAACTCGCACGGCCGTGACGCCTAATTAATTCATAATTAATTCTTCACTTTCTCTAAACGTGAGCTTGGCGCACCTGTGTTTTAACTGCCTACACTTTTGGCCGTGGAGAGTTACGCTTTTATATCGTTAATTTGTCTTTTACCGGCCTACTACTGTACTTGTCCGATCGCTCCAGCGCGGCTCTCCTTACGCGTCGGGGAAATAAGTTTAGGCTTTAGTCACACTATGGAAGTCGTCTGTCACGCCAATCGTGGAGCGGTCGGTACCCCCCTTTACGCCAAACAATGTCTTTTGTGTTTTGTTATTGTAGTCTGCCGTTATTTTGAATGCTCGAGGAAACTGCGACATTAATATGAGGTTATGTAACTTTTCCTTTTGCCGACTATTGGAAACACCTCACATTTAGCTTTTTATCAGCGGATAAATGTGAATGAGTAAAGAGCAAAGAGATCGCAAGGATTGGTTCTCATGAAGCAGGTAACATAGTTGACTCTTGATAAGAATGTAGCCCTCAACCGAAAAAAATATTTAAGTAATTCACGAATATTGAGTTGTCCCAGATTGTGTGGGTGGGAAATCTTAGGTGTCTGTAATATTTGATGATACGAAGAACAAAAATTTTCTGTACAAGCGGTTACCAGCAGTCCGCAGTATATTATGCTTTGAGGACATGTGAACCGCAAACGACACGTCGTCTGTTGTTTCCTCGGATAAGAAAATGAAACTAAAAAAATAGGGGTCGGTGTAAGCGGCGTCTCCTAGGTAACCATTGGTTGACTTATCACTGTCGATGACTTCATGTTATAGTCAACTTCTAATATGGTTCATTACTCGTTCGCCAGGAAGGTACAGCTAGACGGAAGAACTTGTATTGGACCCTCATCAGAACTGAACTCATTTCGCTATTCACAGTCACCGCACCTTTCGTGTCATCTCAAGGCTTTTTATCGTTTTAGTTACTCCTGGTGGATGTTTTACAAATAACCACGCTTCACAAAGGACTCCACCATGCTGCACGCAAGGCAGCGCACCATTCGCTTGACCGGCGTTTCTTATCTATAAATGGTTGTTATGGTTGTAAAAATTAACATAAAAATTAGATAATTTTTCTAAGACAACGTTTAAAACTTTTCATGCATATACTGCACTATCTTTGTTGTTCTGATTTGCTTGCGAAACCGGTTTTATAAAACCCAAGCTAAGTATGAATGGACAGTAATTTTATGACCCCTTTCGCGCAAAATAAAATCAGCAAACAAACACAGAACTGCAACGTAGATCATATGGACAATATTTTTCATGTTTTATCATTTTGTTTTAATTTTAAACTGTAAAACTCACAAAACCGTGAACACTAAGAATTATTTCTGGAATGTTTATTGTTGTTCAACCAATCAGAGGCATACATAAAACGGGATGAGCATGCGGAAGTAGTATGCTAACCACAGGCACTTGATCAACCCAATTGTGCGGTTTTCGTCAGCACCGGTAATTCGCCAAAACAAATTTTCGGTGAAACTGATCGATTTACGATAATCTTGAATCCAAAAAATCTTCATATTCCTTGCTTTAAGAAAATGCTAGCTGAAATGAACCTTCTTGTAACTTTTTAGGAAACTATTTTCTTTCCGAAAATGCTAGCTTACGTTTTTCACTGCCAAATACAGCGAATATGACCCTTTCGAAAACGTCAGCGGTTATGATTTCCCTATTGTGAATCTTTTAGGCAATCAGTTCAGTTACGAAACCCCGAGTGTACTCTTTTATTGACGCCGAAAACCTAAGGCGAACTACCCTCCACCGAACAGTTATCCACCAAAACTTGTCGTTGGGTGCCCCTGCGATGTCTCCTGAAATTCAAGCACTTGAGAAGAACCATACGATATCAGAAGCCTTCATAGCCAGAGACATTTCGTTGTTTTGTTCCAAAAGTGCTCATTTTTGAAACCTTTAGAACAAGCGGCCAACAGGATGATTTCAAATATGTTGGAACTGGTTTGTGACGCTCTCTCACCTCGCTGGTGGGCGATGTGCAATACTGGTGATATTGAATGTTACATCCTAGACCCAAAATACTTTTAAAGGTAAACTCCCGAAATTATCAATGCTTGACCGGTTAGAACAATTAAGAGTACAGAGGTTTTGTTTCCCAACGAAGCAGTTTAGCTAGTCGTTCGCCATTTTAGGGTTTTCCTTGGTTCTCAGGTAAAGAGTTTAGCGCTAATTTTACTGCGAATGGACTTGCGAGGCTGATAATCAAGGTTTTGGGCCAACTTTGGACTTGAACAAGGTACAACAAAGTACAGTGTTATCTATCGCTGTCGAGAATGCTTTCCATTTTAAAAACATGCCGCTGTTGTTTGCCATTCTAGAGAACGCATCAGTGCTGATCGCTGGTCGTTAATTTTCTTGGCGATCTTCACTTGTTAACGTTTGTTTTCTAAAAAAGCTTCTCTTTTTATTTAATGCTTTCAACATTTTTAAGTCTCTATGACGATGTTCCTTAGAGGAAGCTGGAGTCTTTAACGCTGCTCAATCAGACTGACACGCAAGAGGCCATCACAGCCAATACCACTGAGCAGCAGGAGTTCAAATCCTCGAATATGGGTAAGCACTACATGCTTTAGTATATTCTTTTCACTGTCATCTATTACTATTTTGTAGTGTAATGGTTGGAAACATTTATCTAAGAAGCTGTACGATGCCCATGCCGCTTATTTTCGTGTACCAGTATCTGATATTGTGAGGAAAATTTCGGTGCTGGTTGCTTTTCGTGCAGTAGGGACACGTATGAATTCTTAGCTACCGAACCGAGAGCTAATGAGCTACAGATTTAAATTCAATGAGATTAGCGCTGCTTTGTTACAAACTTGACCGCGAGTTAACTTGCTGAATAAATATAATCCGAGTAAACATTCACTGTTTTTTCCCTTTTTTGGATGCCGTTATTTACATCATATGCCTTGATGAATAAGGACATTGGCGAGAAGTCATGTCGAAGACTTTGATATTCTATGTTAGAAAACATCAACTGAAAACATTAACTGATGTTTTCTACAACAAAATACAATATTCCGGGTTCGGTGCGCCAATACTCTGAATACTCTTTTCTTAATCATAACATGATGTCAGGCGTAAAAAATTCCGTGGTTATAGATTTGTTTCCCGAAAAACGTCTGAAGTTATAAAATCCCCGTGGGTTTATTTTCGCCGAAACGCGAAACTGAAACCGTGTAACAGTAAGTCGTGGAGAGAGTGTTCAACCGGACAGTTCTATTTGAGATCTTATTTTCACTCCATTAACCTTGTAGCTCTTACTCATGGTTTCTTTATAACAACCCATCATTGGATTTATTATTTACAGCGGATTCAGGTTGAGCGTTTAACGGACGTCAGTTATCGCGTTCGTTATCACGGTTGATTGGTTGCGTTGTGAGGCAAATTGTCAGACGTTGCTAGGCGGGTATGATAGCGTTCTGTCTCTTCTCTGACAGAACGCTATCACACCCGCCTAGCAACGTCTGACAATTTGCCTCGCGACGCAACCAATCAACCGTGATAACGAACGAGGTAACTGACGTCATTAAACGCTCAACCTAAATCCGCTGTATTAAGTAACCTCAATGAAATTTATTAACCATTACACTTTCACATTGTTTCATTATTCACAGAACCAAGTTCATCTTAGCGTTTGTTCGTCTTTGTCACTTCATACGGCTTTCATATGCACAAGTGAACCTTTAACAACGACTACTGTTAAAAAAAAATATTGAAGGTGGTGTATATTTTAAATCCCAACCCGAATCGGCCAAAAGACTTGAGTAATAGCGTTACATGTCGGTTAGCTTGTCCATTCCTGGCGGTTGGCCCTCGCAGTTGTGTCCAGCAACTGATGATTTCACCGTGTCACGTTGTTCTAACGCCATTGATACCAGGCGATGAGACGAGATGAGTTATATTTGGAAAATGTTATAGTTGAGGAATTCCAAGCACGAAATTAGGAATGAACGAACCTTGCTGAGACACAACGAATGTCTTCCATTGCGCAAGCGCATACATGTAACTCAACGTATGACGTAACAAAACGGACAAAAACCACGATATAACAGAAAACACTTCTTCCTTATGACAGTCAGACACGCAAACACGAAAGGGTCGCTCTCATCCAAAAACCAAACGTTTCCGAGCTCAATGGGTCGACTGAACAACTGACGGCAAGTTTCACTCGTTTTTGAACTGAAGTGGTCAGTTTAGTATGAAACTTAATTCATTCAGTGAACACTCAACACAATTTACACACATACACACACAAAAAAAGCCAGTTAAATAGTGACCATCAAGTGGGGCTTAGGATGAGCTGAAAATGGATTCCTGATATTATTATCAGAGCTTAAAGTGGCTCAGAAAATATACTTCAATTTGTAATTTAGAGAATCGTACGAATCCCATCTATTAAACCTGCTGAATCATATAGTAACATGTTTATTTGTTTGTTTGTTCTGTTTTTGTGCCCTCCTGGGAGTTCAACACTTATTGAGAACTTCTTGACGTTTGCGACGTTCAGTATTTGAAAATTCAATTGGAAAATCAATAGCAGTTAGATGAAAAAATTCTGCCCTTTCCCGTGGTGCAACTTTGCTTGGCCAAAGGACTGATCAATGCGCACGTGGTTATTCATACGTTTACGTTTTTTGAATTACTCCAGTGGGACTTGCCGTGAGGGGATTGAACAGAGTTACGACATACAGAACAAACTCCAGATTTTAATCCGTTGCTGTGTTATTGCATTAACTCCAAGCACAAGGCTGACCTCAGTTCACAGAGCCGTGGTTGTCATTTCATCGTTGAAGAATTTTTGTCTGTCTGCCTGTAATTGGTTGGCAAACCCTCGCGCCACTTTTTCAACCAATCAGAAGCAAACCACACTGAAGTGCTGACCTGCTCGCTTGGCGCCGGTTTCATGTAACTACTTCCGGCGATTTCTGATCGATTAAGTCATGTTTGCACCCAATGTGATTGGCCAGAGTAACTGTTTTAATTTTTTTTTCTACGACACTCAGTTGAAAATCGCTCTATACAGCTAGCGCCAAGCAATTTGCGTTCACAGTAACTCCAGAGTTTGAACCTTTGTGTTTTTTGTGGATTATCCCATTCAAGCACAGGGCCTTGGTTCAAACCATCAGATGACTGAGCAAGATATCTACGACTGTCAACTTCCTGATGGCATCGGAGTGAAATGGAAGGATTTGGCGCGCGCCTTAGGCTACAGCCAAGCATTTATCAACGCCATTAAGGAGGACAAGAGCAACTCCACTAGGGAGTGCTGCATAGAGCTTCTGTGGCAATGGCTAGGTAGAGAGGGAAGAGATGCAACTGCTGGAAAACTAGCAGAGGCGTTAAAAAGGATAGAGCTTAAGAAGTTGGCTGACAATTTGATAAGAGGTGAGAAAAAGAGCAAGACGGATAAGTACTGTTTGATTGGGCACACAAGTTCTTATCTTTAGGTGCTTAGTAGACCCCACGTGTTCAAAGAAAAGATTTCATTTATTATCTGGCGGATGTCACTATTAACCGGATAAAATGTAGAAAGTCAACCCCTCTTTGAACTATCGGGACCAGGACTCCCAGCGCTATCTAGGGTATTTTTTTGAATACAGTTCACTTGTTTTGCACAAAAACATGGTTGAGTCTTAATGTGTGTCTGGGATCATATTTCGACTGAAAACAGAGTTAACGGGATGTGAAAGTTACGTGTATAACGTACACCACGTTATGTTGGCAAAGTAAATTAATACCCATCTAGTTGCAACGTTTCTGAATACGAAATTTTTATGCATCCTCTACTCAGGGCCCAACCATAGACCAGGAGTGGACACGAAAGACTTTGCAGGATCAAACGATCAAGTAAGTCATTCAGAGAATTTTCACGACGACCCAAAATGGGGAGGAAATTTCACTTGGCTAACCCACGAATATTTACCATTCGGTAAAAAAGGTTTGGCTTCCTTAAGCGCTATGTAAAAAGTCATTTTACGCAAGCAATCATGGGGATTTATACGAGTACCGGTAATAAATTCATAAAGGCGTCCATAGAGGCGTCACGTGTAGTGAAGGCAGACGATTATATTGCCCTGAACCAGAGATACCATATTGAACCCTTTCTTCTCCTGTACTATTTTCGGCATTATTAAATTTTTCAGGTCAGCCGATGTGAAAAATTAATCATTGAGATGACTGACCAACTTAGCAGCTTAAATGAAGAGGTATTGGAAATCATATTAAATTTAACGTCCACCTTCTGAAATTTATTTATTCGGTTCTGTAAAGAAAATATTTTTCTTTCGGCCACATTGCTTTTTGTTTTTTTTGTTTTTTTTGTCACTTTGTTGCACAGGTGTCCAAAATGAGAGCAAAAAATACAAGATTAGAAGAAGAACTTTTATGTGCCTGGCAGGAGGTGAGCAGACTGTTTTCATGTCATTATGCTGTTCATCGCTTTCAAAAAGTAGTTAAATTGTAAGGGTTTCAGTATGAAAGCCAAAAATTCGGGGAATATTATTTGGAGACATTTAGTGCCTTTTTAAACATGGAACCGGTGTTTCCTTGTCAACGAAAGGAGACCAGTCACAGTTGTTTACTTGGTGCCTTTGCTGTCCATTAGAGTGTGGCTTGAGATGACTTTGTTTGGATAAAAACCTTGCGGCTTTTCTATTTTCAAAGTAAATCACACTTTTCTTATTGTTACGTTGCTATATTTCCAGCAACATGAAATTCAGTTCAACCGTACTTTTGTAAAACCCCCAAGACTTCTAACTTCAAAAAGGCGATCTACCGCTCTCGTTGGAGAGCCAGTCCTACTTTTTAAGGGCTCGGAAAAAAGTACAAGTTAAAAATTGGGTACACGTTACGCAGTCAACTCTCTCATAGCGACCACTTCTCGCAAGCGACCACCTCCCATAAGGCGACCACTTTGTAAATAACCGTTTTGTTTCTCAGTCAAATACTGTTTCAAAAACTCTCACGGAAGCGTCCACAACTCAAATTTCTTAAGTGACCGCGACCACTTTTTAGGCCAGAAATATGACAATTTTTTTTTTTGGTTTTTGGTTTTTGGTTTCCAGTAAGCATCCACCCAACACGATCACGTATGATCGTTAGAAATCATTACTTAAATGACACAAAAGTTCAGTTTTTAATAACAGCGCAGATCCAGAGTGCCGACTGATACATGATAACAGTTTACCTACAGAAAAGAGGGCTATGATTAACTGTTGGTAATATAAAGAGGGATTGGTACCGTGATCTGCAGCAAAATCTTCAGGTCATACAAAGTTTCAAGAGTAGTATAAGATTTTCCAGGCGTTATTCGATGTGAAATATGTCAGTCCTTTCATTCTTTTCCCTGAGCCTGACTTTACCTAAAACTCTTGGTAATTAGATGCTTGGTTCACTTTTGGATTTATTTTGTTGATTTTCCTCGTAAGTGACCACTTTGTCGTGCATCAAGGGTGGTCGCTTACGAGAGAGTTAATTGTACTTAAACAGTGAACACAGAGTGTACAAAATATTATTTTTCGTTTTTTACTTCTTTTTAATACAGAACTCCAAATTACGTCTCAGAGTGAAAGAACTAGAAGTTATACGACAACAGGAAAAAGAGGTAACAATACTCGTTTTGCGACAAGACCGGCCATATTCAGTACTGTTATTCTATTATTATCACTAATAATAATAAAATGATAATAATAATAATAATAATAATAATAATAATAATAATGATGATAATAATAAATAATCATATAGAAACAAACAGATACAAAAAGTTATTCTCCGCCCGCGAATAGCAAAGGCTAATCGTGGTGGGCGTCGCGCCAGTAATACTGTCCTTGGTTTAGCAAAGCTAGTGATCGTAGCCAACAAACTCGTTCCCAGGGTCTGTCTTGAAGCCATCCCCGAGTGTGAATGAGGGAACGGGACGAATAAAGTCCCGGGAAATGAGGCTGGAGAACTTAATCCTGCCATCTCTTAATCTTCCCAGTTATGCGGGAGAGAATTTGAGGGCTTGTTCTTCAAATCTGTGTACTGTTTATACTTCTCAACAAACCTTTGGAACGGTTTTAGCAACGTTTTATGCCCACGTTGTTCTCATTGTTTTGAAATCGCTTTCATATATCCCTGTGCATGAACAATGTTAATGTTTGCTCGATAAATGACTACACATTCTACAAAAATTGCAGTAACTACAAAGCTTGCACTAGTATAACATAATGAGATTGTGCTGTGGGGAAAGAACGACTGTTTATGGCTGCCACTCCTCTAGTGACGCAGATGTGGACGTGCATCAAATACTAGCTACAACGTTAAGACGATATTGTTAGTGCATGTCCGTTTGCTTTTACCAGAGGTAATCAGCCTTTAATCAATTTATGAACAACCTGTGCACATCTACGTCTTTAGATAGTTGTGGGTAACCTTGAGACACCAGATTCAGGAAGGGACTCAGATGTCCCGGATGCAGCAGTAAGAGAGTACCACATGATGTTGAGGCTGGACAAACTCAACGAACAGCTCGTCACCTACGTCACCTCTCCGTTACAAGTGCCGGAAGTAAGCCAAGACGAGCTGAAAACGCCTGTAAGACTGGACCTTTTGACAAGACTGAGCGAACGTTTGCAGGAGCTGTATAGCGAGACACAAGCAATGATTGGAGAAGCGTGTAAGTGTGGCGAGGACCTGAAGAAGGACTTCAACGAGTTTGCTTTTCTTGGCCTCAGAGCGCAGCACAACGATTTGATTCACAGAGTAGAAGATCTGGGCTCAATGAAAGATGAAATGTCGGAGGAAGAAAACAAAGATTTCGAAAGGTTGCAAGGATACCAAATTAATCGACAGAGGCAGGTGGTTAGACTGGAGACGTTGTGGACTGGACTTTTCTCGCCGGTATGTCATAATAGACTTGACCTGCAGTTAATAAGTCTGGTCACCTTACATGCTCTCTATAATACGATCTCTATAGAATGGTCTCATATTTAAACGGTTTTTGTATCACTTAAGTTAGAGACCCTGACAAGCACTTCGAATTCTTCATCTTATACTGCATCGTCGAGGTCTTCACATTATGTTAGTGAAAATTTCTGCTCTACATTGTACCCCATCTAAATAAGCACGAAGACAGCTTGTAAGCCAAAAGTGATGTTTCAGTTACAGTCATGTCCTTTACCAGCTGTTAAGTTGCACACACAGGTGTTCAAAATAGTGCGGTCCAAATTTCAACCTCACTGACTGTACGAATCCAAAAATCGTGAACACTTTGATTTGATTTTGACATTTTCAATCGAGCACCAACCAATCAGAAGCGACATGAAACCACAAACGTATTACCGTTACAGTTTGTGGTTTATTTTTCTCGCGCGTGATTGGCTTTTTACTTGAAACACAATAACATTCCATAAATATTTCTGGTGTTCACAGTTTCTGGATTTTCACAGAAAATCACTCACAACCCACTAGCGTAATATAAAACTTACTTCCTTGTTCTTAATTGCGGGATCTGTTTTCGGTTGCTTTTTTCAATTTGTAGCTCGTCGACCTTCCTAAAGCGTCAGTATCTGCACCATCTCTTTGTGACAATCCAAGAAATAGAATGCATAAGGTAAGTAGAGATTGCTTCTTAACTCGATTCGTTTATGTAGAGTGGTTTTGGTTGCATATAGTGCGGTTTTACTTTTGCACTGACTTCCAGCAGTGAATAGTTGGCAAACTCGAGCCACTTTTTCAGCCAGTGCTCTATTATCATCATCATCATCATCATTATCGAGTTGTTGTTCTTTTGAATTCTGCAATAAAAGTGAACACCTGGGAGAACAGATCATAATAGTAATTATTTCATCTGCAACCCAGTTACGCTACTGAACAATTATTTAATGCTACCAAATAGTTATGCTATTATAAATATCTAAAAAGAGTCAGTATTATTGGGAAAAAGAAAAGAAACACTTCAGAACCTTACCAAAACAAAACAATTTAACGTACTCTTTTTTCGGTTGCTGTTGTAGGCCGTAAGGCGAACCGACCCAGGTGCTAGACGAAGGCAATTAAAACCACGTGATAACCCAAGCACCTGTTCTGAAGATTCTTCAACTAATGGAAATGATGACAAATACAAAATGTACTGGAATGTGAGTCTCTGTTTCTAAATACAGTTGTGTTTAAATCACCATTGATATGTCAGCTCTCCTCTGTTAAAGGTAATGTTGGAAACAAATTACGAAAGGAGAGTACGATGAAAGGCCGGTCTGATGGGCTGGTTTGATAGCGAACATTTTATTGCACTAATACGACTTTTACGAAGTGCGAAATCGTTGTAGTTGTTAGCGCTGCTTAGGTAGAAGCGAAAAAAAGCCCAGGAAACGTTTAGACAGTTATACGACTTTGTCTTCACGCAAAATAATTGACATACTTCCTCAAATAAGGGCTCGTGTGTGACGGTTATTTCAAATTTCGTATTTTTCCTTCGCTGCGAATTTTTCTATCGCTGCATCATGACGATAACGATGACGAGGAAGACGAAAGTATTGGTGAAAATAATATTATAACGCTAAGTTTAATTTCACTTTTTACTGGGACGGATCCAGGTTTTTACATAAGGGGGTTCGATGAAAGGGGCGGCGTCCATGGGGGCATCCTCCCCTGGAAAATTTTGGAATTTTTTGTCGTCGGAAAAGCGATTTCCGACATCCTGATGCAAAGTCAGTGTGTTTTAATGTCTCATTTTTTAAAGTTAAAATTCCATTATTTTTGCATTAAAATATAACAAAGCCGCGCAAAAAAGAGTAAAAGTTAGGTACTTCGGATCAAATTTTTCATTTATATAATGAAAACTATGGTAAACGTATACTACAGTTAAGCTTTTTTTACGCGATGCCTTGCAGAAGCATGAGGAAGTAGACAATTAAAAGAACCACATTCGCAGCGAACCAAAATATTCAAACATTTATTTGTTTTTTAATCAGAAAACGTTTTAGCTACATTGAACAGCAGACTGAATTAGCTTTGTTATTTAAAGGGGCTATGTCACGAACGATTTTGTGGTTTTGGATCAATTCTTTCCAAAAACCGTTACTTATTTATACAAACAATGTTCCTGATAAACTATGAGGTGGATATCAAATTAATTTTATCAAAGAGAGCAACCCATAATAAGGTTTTTGGTGTTTTTTGTCGAGATAGCATCAAAACTTGAAAACGTTGGCCCCACCTTTTCAAGTTTCAATCCATTTCCATCCTTGCCGCATTGGTAGCATCAGACGACATGAAATAGTTTTAGTGTCATAACAGTCTTAAATAATAAAACTAGACCATTATTTTTGGATCTCAATTGACCAAGACATATTTTGAGCTTTAAAAATATGCTAAAATAGCGTGACATAGCCCCTTTAAGATTGACTTGTATTTAGTTTACATTTTTAATGCAAGGTTTTGACGTTAGGTGTTTTAATTTAGGGGGTTCGATCGAACACCCTCGTCCCCCTCCCTAGATGCGCCGTAGTTTTAGGAACACAAATGAGCATGTATTGCAATTTTCGTTCGCATTTTTATGACTTTTTTCCATACAATCAGTTTCGCGTTCGCACTTTTTGTTTCCGTTCCTTCATCACCGAGTAAATAAGCGTAGAACTGCAGTTCACCACAAGTGGTAATCGGTATCAAGTAATGGTAATATTTAACAGTGAGTTTATTTTTGTTGTAGATCACAAACCCGTTGGTGAAAGTGAGCCTTTTCCAAGGGAAGGAGAACGAAGAAAACCGAACGGAACGACGGGATTCCTGATTAGCTACTCGCGAATATTGTTGACAAATTAAAAGTATCAATGTTTATGTACAAAGTGAATCAACCACAAACACCTCAAAATACCGATACAACTATTCCCCGAAGGGAAGGTGAATAGCGATGGATATATACCGCAACGCGAGGCATTGAGGTCCTCTCACATCTCTAAACGTTCACAAAGCTCGGGCCTTGTTTTGCAGTTTGCTTTGAAATCCTTGATTCTGCTTCCACAAAACTTTCAACTGACTTAAGGAGGCTAGTGCACATTAACTGGGGAAAAGCGTAATCTAATATGAACATAATGCGACCAGTCAATCACGTTAACGTTTAAATTAAAACACTGGATTTAACAATTAACAGTCACCACTTACATCTTCTTTCTTTGTTATTACTTTTTGTATGTAATTGCAGTTAATTATGAATGCTTCTCCAGGTTGTTATAAATTGAAACGGTTTTCAAATACTGTTTGGACTTACGACGATATAAACCTTACCGAATAGTTTAAATTAAAAATCATCGTGATCTTCTTAAAGCACCCCTGCAGTACATACTACAAGGCATTTCTTAGCGTAATCGTACTTAGTTCAGCAAGTGTTTGTTGTATCCGATTTGCAGAAAGAGCCTCGAAGATTGTAAAACTGAATTGATGGAGGATATCGATTTTCAATGACAGTACCATCAACCGTATTTCACACTAAACATCCCAATACAAATTGATTGCATACCCCGTTACCGTCCATGAAACCGTACACTGGTTGAGCAAAACAAAGAAATGATTTGCAGTTTGTTACTTATAAGTCTTCATTTTTTTTAAGTGGCAGGTGAGAAGAGGGGTAACCCCAACTCCCGCCAAACTCCCTCCCCGGTTTCTGAATGGATAGAGATCCGTGGATGTATCTTTTCAACTCATTTTAAAGTATCCGGAAATGTGCAAACTCTTATTCGACAGGACAACTTGATTTTGAACGAATCTTAGTAAAGGTTCCCTTAAAAGACCTGGCCCCGGTTGTTCAAACGTTGGATAACCCTATCCACCGGATAAATCACTATCCAGCGGATAAGTAGTGGGAAAGCTAATTGCACTATCCAGTGGATAGATATTTATCCGGTGGATAGCGCTATCCAGCCTTTGAACAATCGGGGCCTGTGCGTGAAATCCTACGTGAAGGTAACATTAGAACTGCATTTGGGTTTACTAAGCAGATTCGCTCTCCGTACACAAAGAAGCATTTTTTGTCTCTTGTTAAGTGGTTTATTGAGCTGGGAGTCTGTAAAGCGTGAATCTTTCTTAGCTATTGGAATAGTACAACAAAGAGCATCAAGAATTGCTCTCGGCACGCGAGACGTCTTGAAGATCGGTGTAGATTGCCGGCTGCGTTGACATACTTGAAAACAGAAAAGAGTACCTGTCCTTAAGAATGTTACACGACAGCGCCGTTTTGGTTTAAATGGATTGAATTTCTACGTCCCCGTCGAGTATTGCAAAAGCAAAACCATAAGAGCTAACCACTCATATAAGATCGAAACGAAATTAACCAAAGTTAACTCCCTGAAGTACTCCTTCTTTGTACTGAAAAATCACTGTTAAAGATTGGAACAGTTTGCCAAACCACCTATTTGGAAATAACGTTAATATCAACAGATTCAAACAAAATTTGAAACAGTCGATGGAAATTTACTGATTTATTTTTTCGTTCATTTATTCATTGACTTTTTAGCTAGTAAAAACAGTTTATTTTATGTTGGTTTTAGATACTACAATTTCAATTTAGATATATGTTAGGAGATGGGCTCCTGATATGCATCCTTTTACATTGTAAATTTAGTTAGGAGACCTTTTCATAGGGATAAACTCAAGGTCCTATACTTATCAAATTTAGGATATGATATTTAAATTAATTATTCTTACTTGGGCTTCCTTGGAGGACCCGAGTCTAAAAGTGTCCCCCGTTGGATTGGTCTTCTATCATCCACAACTCACTTCCGGTTTTTCTGCGACAGCGTTAACGAAGAACACAAACAAGAGAGCCGCTATTTGGTTAAAAAAGAAGCCACGTATCAAAGCGAAGATGCAAGTAATTATAACGTCTATACTTTGTTCACTTGTATGATCATTATTCTATATATTTTGTATACTGTACTTTGTAGATTATCAGATCTATCCGTGATTGAGTTAGCATACGTGTATGTCATTCGACATGCTAATGTGTTTGTTTGTGTTACGGAAAATCATAAAGTTAGAAAGGGATGTGAAAAAACGTAACAAGCAATTGCCAAAAAAACGTTATAATGGCAATAAAATATGTAAAAAACTACAATTCATATAAAAGGTCAAGAAAGGACTCATCTTCCGACCTAAATCAAGTAATTGATGTGATGGTTGAAAATTTGAAAATGAGGGATTTAAAATTCACTTGTAAGCCGAATTAGCTGGAACGGGTGAGTTAAGATCTTCTTGATTCTTTCCGTATTTTAATTGTAGCAAGAAAGTAATTCAGGGCTCAAAGTTAACGACCAACTGGTCGCATATGCGACTAGGTTTTTTGCTGTGCGCCTAAAAAAATCATCTGTGGTCGCACCACCGCGCCTTAAGGCCCGATTACATGGCGAATTTCAGCCCGGGCTGGAATGTCAGCCCGGTCAACCGGGCTGAAATTTTGTTGCCATTACATGACGAACTTCAGCCCGAGCTGAAATATTAACTTTTCCTTCCTACTAGCAGCAGCCATCTTGTTTCCTGGAAAACAATATCACTGCGCATGTCCAAGTTCACTATTCAGCCCGGGCTGAAATTCCGTTTCGATTACATGAGATTTTTTCAGATTTTCTGGCCCGTTTGCCCGGGCTGAAAATCCTAGCCCGGTTTGAGCAAACCGGGTTAGGATTTTCAGCCCAGGCTGAATTGCGCCCTGGGCTGAATCACTCTCCATGTAATCGACAATTTGATTTTAAGAGGATTTGTTTCAGTAGCCGGGCTGAAGTTTCAGCCCGGGCTGAAATTCGCCATGTAATCGGGCCCTTAAAAGCCAAAGTACAGTGCGACTTCTCAAGTGCTCACTCACCTGACTGTACTGAACATACTCTGAATGATAAATATAAATGTAAACATAGATATAACACAACCAGGCACCAAATAATAAAGTTGCACCATTTTCCCTTCATCGGTGTGTGTTCTATTCGTCACTTCCAGCCTAATTTCCCAGTGGATTCTCCGAACTCGAACGTTCATTTCTTCCCCATGCCCCACGTTCTGTGTTGTAAACAACTCCGCTGGCACATGCAAATGAAGGAATGAGGCACGTGCTTCTTGCGCAATCGATGATCATGTCAAAGTTCAAGTCCGAAGGTCAAGGGTGTCTGATGAGAATAGCCCTTATTCACGATGCCAGCCATCTTTGCGGGCGCTTAGGTGTTGTCGGGAAAATATTAGGGTCACGTGGTCCCTCAGGGGGCAAACAGTTGAATTCTCGGTAAGTTCGCAGTTGGTTGTGATGTACACAAACACGCGACTAGAGACAGCGCGTCACCCAAGCCGAAAATGGTCTGGAACCTATTTTAGAGGGCTTGGTACCTAGTGTTTTACATCATATTCAAACGCCTGTTCATTTTTTTCATTTCTCGCTTGAAACTCGTACACTCGCTTGCAATATTGAATATTAATACAAATCCGTTCGTCGTTTATTCATTTATTCAGTTCAGTTCGTTAGTCAAACATGAACCCTTCCAAGGAAATCCGTCGCAAGCAAAAGCCGGCCTTCTTCATTAGCGAGAGCCAGTGGTTCGCAGCTGGCTTTCTTCAGCCGAACACGAAGCGAGAAATCTCAGAAGCGTCAATCGACGTTTTCCAAACAATGATATGGGATATGTACCTTCCTCGTGCAATAAGTGCTAAATCCACAAAGTGATGCATCTTTCTAATACTCTCGAGTATATAGTATGATATTCCACTTCTATGCCTCGTTCAAAAACGAAAGCAGGAAAGCCGAAATTTTAGGCCTGATAATTAATCACAACTTACATCTTGAAACAGGAAGACATGCAACACCCAAGACCCCAATATAATTCATGGAAGGATCTGTTCTTTCTGTCAGTCAGATGAAATTGAAGATGAAAGACACGCGTTGTTCTCTTATACTTTCTATGATAAAATCAGCATAGTACTTCAAACAACAAAATCACATTAAAATATCCTCTTTTGCTTGATCTTAATCCCAAAACATTGTTCCTTTTTGATGATGTTGACCCCTTTATAAGTGGACTTATTTCTCCTTTCATTTTTCAGGCAATGAATATTAGACATGAAATATTGTATAAAACCAAATGGAATTCAATCTGATATTTTATTATTGTCTCAGTATGCTATTTGATTGCTGTAAATTTTTTATTTTTCTCTCAGTGGTATTTAATTTATTTTAGGAAATACCATATAAACGTTTTGGAAGTACCTAATAAATTGTTGTTGTTGTTGTTGTTAAATTCAATGACGAGTCGTAAGCCACTTCACTTCACTTAACTTCAAAAATGACCCTGAATCTGTAATTGCTGTGGATCGATAATATAAATTGCCAATATCAATTCTCTATTGCCTTGTCTTAGCCTAGCTTCGCATCAGATAGAAAAACAATTACCACTACATGTATTCAAAGAGGGTCTCAATGGGGTGGTGGCTTTTACGGTTATCGGCTAAAATTTTGGCTCTTTTACGGCTATTGGTTAATTTTTTTCAGTTACGGTTAACAAAAAAGTTAAAAATTAATTTCTTTTGTTGCAAAAGGTTAAATATTAATAAACCTGTGTTTTTTTAAATCTTTAAAGCAAAGAAAAAGTCTTATGATCATCTCGGGCTTAAATAAGTTATTATTTTGAAACATTTGATAGATGATACCACTTCTAATATTAATTTACGTATAGAATTGTGAACTACGAAA
>OX419339.1:5234110-5251610 GCA_948470475.1 Galaxea fascicularis
TTTTGTTCTAAAAGTGCTCAAGTGCTCATTTTTGAAACCTTTAGAACACGCGGCCAACAGGATGTTTTCAAATGTGTTGGAACTGGTTTGTGACGCTCTCTCACCTCGCTGGTGGGCCATGTGCAATACTGGTGATATTGACTGTTACATCCTAGACCCAAAATACTTTAAAAGGTAAACTCCCGAAATTATCAATGCTTGACCGGTTAGAACAATTGAGAGTACAGAGGTTTTGTTTCCCAACGAAGCAGTTTAGCTAGTCGTTCGCCATTTCAGGGTTTTCCTTGGTTCTCAGGTAAAGAGTTCAGCGCTAATTTTACCGCGAATGGACTTGCGAGGCTGATAATCAAGGTTTTGGACCAACGCTTGAATAAAGTGGACTTGAACAAGGTACAACAAAGTACAGTGTTATCTGTCGCTGTCGAGAATGCTTCCCATTTTAAAAACATGCCGCTGTTGTTTGCCATTCTAGAGAACGCATCAGTGCTGATCGCTGGTCGTTAATTTTCTAGGCGATCTTCACTTGTTAACGTTTGTTTTCTAAAAAAGCTTCTCTTTTTATTTAATGCTTTCAACATTTTTAAGTCTCTATGACGATGTTCCTTAGAGGAAGCTGGAGTCTTTAACGCTGCTCAATCAGACTGAAACGCAAGAGGCCATCACAGCCAATACCACTGAGCAGCAGGAGTTCAAATCCTCGAATATGGGTAAGCACTACATGCTTTAGTATATTCTTTTCACTGTCATCTATTACTATTTTGTAGTGTAATGGTTGGAAACATTATAATTTTATCTAAGAAGCTGTACGATGCCCATGCCGCTTAATAAATATTTTCGTGTACCAGTATCTGATATTGTGAGGAAAATTTCGGTGCTGGTTGCTTTTCGTGCAGTAGGGACACGTATGAATTCTTAGCTACCGAACCGAGAGCTAATGAGCTACAGATTTAAATTCAATGAGATTAGCGCTGCTTTGTTACAAACTTGACCGCGAGTTAACTTGCGGAATAAATATAATCCGAGTAAACATTCACTGTTTTTTCCCTTTTTTTGATGCCGTTATTTACATCATATGCCTTGATGAATAAGGACATTGGCGAGAAGTCATGTCGAAGACTTTGATATTCTATGTTAAAAAACATTAACTGATGTTTTCTACAACAAAATACAATATTCCGGGTTCGGTGCGCCAATACTCTTTTCTTAATCATAACATGATGTCAGGCGTAAAAAATTCCGTGGTTATAGATTTGTTTCCCGAAAAACGTCTGAAGTTATAAAATCACCGTGGGTTTATTTTCGCCGAAACTCGAAACTGAAACCGTGTAACAGTAAGTCGTGGAGAGAGCGTTCAACCGGACAGTTCTATTTGAGATCTTATTTTCACTCCATTAACCTTGTAGCTCTTACTTATGGTTTCTTTATAACAACCCATCATTGTTATTTACAACGGATTCAGGTTGAGCGTTCAACGGACGTCAGTTATCGCGTTCGTTATCACGGTTGATTGGTTGCGTTGCGAGGCCAATTGTCAGACGTTGCTACTGAGGTGGGGATGATAGCGCTCTGTCTCTTCTCTGACAGAACGCTATCACACCCGCCTGGCAACGTCTGACAATTTGCCTCGCGACGCAACCAATCAACCGTGATAACGAAAGAGGTAACTGACGTCATTAAGCGCTCAACCTAAATCCGCTGTATTAAGTAACCTCAACGAAATTTATTAACCATTACACTTTCACATTGTTTCATTATTCACAGAACCAAGTTCATCTTAGCGTTTGTTCGTCTTTGTCACTTCATACGGCTTTCATATGCACAAGTGAACCATTAACAACGACTACTGTTAAAAAAAATATTGAAGGTGGTGTATATTTTAAATCCCAACCCGAATCGGCCAAAAGACTTGAGTAATAGCGTTACATGTCGGTTAGCTTGTCCATTCCCGGCGGTTGGCCCTCGCAGTTGTGTCCAGCAACTGATGATTTCACCGTGTCACGTTGCTCTAACGCCATTGATACCAGGCGATGAGACGAGATGAGTTATATTTGGAAAATGTTGTAATTGAGGAATTCCAAGCACGAAATTAGGAATGAACGAGCCTTGCTGAGACACAACGAATGTCTTCCATTGCGCAAGCGCATACATGTAACTCAACGTATGACGCAACAAAACGGACAAAAACCACGATATAACAGAAAACACTTCTTCCTTATGACAGTCAGACACGCAAACACGAAAGGGTCGCTCTCATCCAAAAACCAAACGTTTCCGAGCTCAATGGGTCGACTGAACAACTGACGGCGAGTTTCACTCGTTTTTGAACTGAACTGGTCAGTTTAGTATGAAACTTAATTCATTCAGTGAACACTCAACACAATTTACACACATACACACACAAAAAAAGCCACTTAAATAGTGACCATCAAGTGGGGCTTAGGATGAGCTGAAAATGGCTTCCTGATATTATTATCAGAGCTTAAAGTGGCTCAGAAAATATACTTCAATTTGTAATTTAGAGAATCGTACGAATCACATCCCCCCAGTCTATTAAACCTGCTGAATCATATAGTAACATGTTTATTTGTTTGTTTGTTCTGTTTTTGTGCCTTCCTGGGAGTTCAACACGTATTGAGAACTTCTTGACGTTTGCGATGTTCAGTATTTGAAAATTCAATTGGAAAATCAATAGCAGTTAGATGAAAAAATTCTGCCCTTTCCCGTGGTGCAACTTTGCTTGGCCAAATGACTGATCAATGCGCGCGTGGTTATTCATACGTTTACGTTTTTTGAATTACTCCAGTGGGACTTGCAGTGAGGCGATTGAACAGAGTTACGACATACAGAACAACTCCAGATTTTGATCCGTTGCTGTGTTATTGCATTAACTCCAAGCACAAGGCTGACCTCAGTTCACAGAGCCGTGGTTGTCATTTCTTCGTTGAAAGAATTTTTGTCTGTCTGCCTGTAATTGGTTGGCAAACCCTCGCGCCACTTTTTCAACCAATCAGAAGCAAAACCACACTGAAGTACTGACCTGCTCGCTTGGCGCCGGTTTCGTGTAACTACTTCCGGCGATTTCTGATCGATTAAGTCATGTTTGCACCCAATGTGATTGGCCAGAGTAACTGTTTTAATTTTTTTTTCTACGACACTCAGTTGAAAATCGCTCTATACAGCTAGCGCCAAGCAATTTGCGTTCACAGTAACTCCAGAGTTTGAACCTTTGTGTTTTTTGTGGATTATCCCATTCAAGCACAGGGCCTTGGTTCAAACCATCAGATGACTGAGCAAGATATCTACGACTGTCAACTTCCTGATGGCATCGGAGTGAAATGGAAGGATTTGGCGCGCGCCTTAGGCTACAGCCAAGCATTTATCAACGCCATTAAAGAGGACAAGAGCAACTCCACTAGGGAGTGCTGCATAGAGCTTCTGTGGCAATGGCTAGGTAGAGAGGGAAGAGATGCAACTGCTGGAAAACTAGCAGAGGCGTTAAAAAGGATAGAGCTTAAGAAGTTGGCTGACAATTTGATAAGAGGTGAGAAAAAGAGCAAGACGGATAAGTACTGTTTGATTGGGCACACAAGTTCTTATCTTTAGGTGCTTAGTAGACCCCACGTGTTCAAAGAAAAGATTTCATTTATTATCTGGCGGATGTCACTATTAACCGGATAAAATGTAGAAAGTCAACCCCTTCTTTGAACTACCGGGACCAGGACTCCCAGCGCTATCTAGGGTATTTTTTTGAATACAGTTTACTTGTTTTGCACAAAAACATGGTTGAGTCTTAATGTGTGTCTGGGATCATATTTCGACTGAAAACAGAGTTAACGGGATGTGAAAGTTACGTGTATAAGGTACACCACGTTATGTTGGCAAAGTAAATTAATACCCATCTAGTTGCAAGGTTTCTGAATACGAAATTTTTATGCATCCTCTACTCAGGGCCCAACCATAGACCAGGAGTGGACACGAAAGACTTTGCAGGATCAAACGATCAAGTAAGTCATTTAGAGAATTTTCACGACGACCCAAAATGGGGAGAAAATTTCACTTGGCTAACCCACGAATATTTACCATTCGGTAAAAAAGGTTTAGCTTCCTTAAGCGCTATGTAAAAAGTCATTTTACGCAAGCAATCATGGGGATTTATACGAGTACCGGTAATAAATTCATAAAGACGTCCATAGAGGCGTCACGTGTAGTGAAGGCAGACGATTATATTGCCCTGAACCAGAGATACCATATTGAACCCTTTCTTCTCCTGTACTATTTTCGGCATTATTAATTTTTTCAGGTCAGCCGATGCGAAAAATTAATCATTGAGATGACTGACCAACTTAGCAGCTTAAATGAAGAGGTATTGGAAATCATATTAAATTTAACGTCCACCTTCTGAAATTTATTTATTCGGTTCTGTAAAGAAAATATTTTTCTTTCGGCCACATTGCTTTTTGTTTTTTTTGTTTTTTTTTGTCACTTTGTTGCACAGGTGTCCAAAATGAGAGCAAAAAATACAAGATTAGAAGAAGAACTTTTATGTGCCTGGCAGGAGGTGAGCAGACTGTTTTCATGTCATTATGCTGTTCATCGCTTTCAAAAAGTAGTTAAATTGTAAGGGTTTCAGTATGAAAGCCAAAAATTCGGGGAATATTATTTGGAGACAGTTAGTGCCTTTTTCAACATGGAACCGGTGTTTCCTTGTCAACGAAAGGAGGCCAGTCACAGTTGTTTACTTGGTGCCTTTGCTGTCCATTAGAGTGTGGCTCGAGATGACTTTGTTTGGATAAAAACCTCGCGGCTTTTCTATTTTCAAAGTAAATCACACTTTTCTTATTGTTACGTTGCTATATTTCCAGCAACATGAAATTCAGTTCAACCGTACTTTTGTAAAACCCCCAAGACTTCTGACTTCAAAAAGGCGATCTACCGCTCTCGTTGGAGAGCCAGTCCTACTTTTCAAGGGTTCGGACAAAAGTACAAGTTAAAAATTGGGTACACGTTACACAGTCAACTCTCTCATAGCGACCACTTCTCGTAAGCGACCACCTCCCGTAAGGCGACCACTTTGTAAATAACCGTTTTGTTTCTCAGTCAAATACTGTTTCAAAACTCTCACGGAAGCGTCCACTACTCAAATTTCTTAAGTGACCGCGACCACTTTTTAGGCCAGAAATTTGACAATTTTTTTTTGGCTTTTGGTTTCCAGTAAGCAACCACCCAAGACGATCACGTATGCTCGTTAGAAATCATTACTTAAATGACACAAAAGTTCAGTTTTTAATAATAGCGCAGATCCAGAGTGCCGACTGATACATGATAACAGTTTACCTACAGAAAAGAGGGTTATGATTAACTGTTGGTAATATAAAGGGGGATTGGTACCGTGATCTGCGGCAAAATCTTTAGGTCATACAAAGTTTCAAGAGTAGTATAAGATTCCAGGCGTTATTCGATGTGAAATATGCCAATTCTTTCATTCTTTTCCCTGAGCCTGACTTTACCTAAAACTCTTGGTAATTAGTTGATCGGTTCACTTTTGGGTTTATTTTGTTGATTTTTTTCATAAGCGACCACCTCCCGTAAGCGACCACTTTGTCGTGCATCAAGGGTGGTCGCTTACGAGAGAGTTGATTGTACTTAAACAGTGAACACAGAGTGTACTAAATATTATTTTTCGTTTTTGACTTCTTTTTAATACAGAACTCCAAATTACGTCTTAGAGTGAAAGAACTAGAAGTTATACGACAACAGGAAAAAGAGGTAACAATACTCGTTTTGCGATAAGACCGGCCATATTAAGTACTATGTTATTCTATTATTATCACTAATAATAATATAATAATAATTATTATTATAATAATAAATAATCAAATAGAAACAAATAGATACAAAAAGTTATTCTCCGCCCACAAATAGCAAAGGCTAATCGTGGTGGGCGTCGCTACAATGATACTGTCCGTGGTTTACCAAAGCTAGTGATCGTAGCCAACAAACTCGTTCCCAGGGTCTGTCTTGAAGCCATCCCCGAGTGTGAATGAGGGAACGGGACGAATAAAGTCCCGGGAAATGAGGCTGAAGAACTTAATCCTGCCTTATCCCAGGCCATCTCTTAATCTTCCCAGTTATGCGGGAAAGAATTTGAGGGCTTGTTCTTCAAATCTGTGTACTGTTTATACTTCTCAACAATCCTTTGGAACGGTTTTAGCAACGTTTTATGCCCACGTTGTTCTCATTGTTTTGAAATCGCTTTCATATATCCCTGTGCATGAACAATGTTAATGTTTGCTCGATAAATGACTACACATTCTACAAAAATTGTAACTACAAAGCTTGCACTAGTATAACATAATGAGACTGTACTGTGAGAAAAGAACGACTGTTTATGGCTGCCACTCCTCTGGTGACGCAGATAAACTAGCTACAACATTAAGACGATATTGTTAGCGCATGTCCGTTTGCTTTTACCAGAGGTAATCAGCCTTTAATCAATTTATGAACAACCTGTGCACATCTATGTCTTTAGATAGTTGTGGGTAACCTTGAGACACCAGATTCAGGAAGGGACTCAGATGTCCCGGATGCAGCAGTAAGAGAGTACCGCATGATGTTGAGGCTGGACAAGCTCAACGAACAGCTCGTCACCTACGTCACCTCTCCGTTACAAGTGCCGGAAGTAAGCCAAGACGAGCTGAAAACGCCTGTAAGACTGGACCTTTTGACAAGACTGAGCGAACGCTTGCAGGAGCTGTATAGCGAGACACAAGCAATGATTGGAGAGGCGTGTAAGTGTGGCGAGGACCTGAAGAAGGACTTCAACGAGTTTGCTTTTCTTGGCCTCAGAGCGCAGCACAACGATTTGTTTCACAGAGTAGAAGATCTGGGCTCAATGAAAGATGAAATGTCGGAGGAAGAAAAGAAAGATTTCGAAAGGCTGCAAGGATACCAAATTAATCGACAGAGGCAGGTGGTTAGACTGGAGACGTTGTGGACTGGACTTTTCTCGCCGGTATGTCATAATAGACTTGACCTGCAGTTAATAAGTCTGGTCACCTTACATGCTCTCTATAATACGATCTCTGCAGAATGGTCTCATATTTAAACGGTTTTTGTATCACTTAAGTTAGAGACCCTGACAAGCACTTCGAATTCTTCATCTTATACTGCATCGTCGAGGTCTTCACATTATGTTAGTGAAAATTTCTGCTCTACATTGTACCCCATCTAAATCAGCACGAAGACAGCTTGTAAGCCAAAAATGATGTTTCAGTTACAGTCATGTCCTTCACCAGCTGTTAAGTTGCACACACAGGTGTTCAAAATAGTGCGGTCCAAATTTCAACCTCACTGACTGTACGAATCCAAAAACCATGAACACTTTGATTTGATTTTGACATTTTCAATTGGGCAGAACCAACCAATCAGAAGTGACATGAAACCACACACTTATTGTCGTTACTGTTTGTGGTTTAGTTTTCTTGCACGTGATTGGCTTTTTACTGGAAACACAATAACATGCCATAAATATCCTGGTGTTCACAGTTTTTGGATTTTCACAGAAAATCACTCACAACCCACTAGCGTAATATAAAACTTACTTCCTTGCTCTTGATTGCGGGATCTATTTTCGGTTGCTTTTTTCAATTTGTAGCTCGTCGACCTTCCTAAAGCGTCAGTATCTGCACCATCTTTTGGTGACAATCCAAGAAATAGAATGAATAAGGTAAGTAGAGATTGCTCCTTAACTCGATTCATTTATGTAGAGTGGTTTTGGTTGCATATAGAGCGGTTTCGCTTTTTCACTGACTTCCAGCAGTGAATAGTTGGCAAACTCGAGCCACTTTTTCAGCCAGTGCTCTATCATCATCATCATCATCATCATCATCATCATCATCATCATCATCATTATCGAGTTGTTGTTCTTTTGAATTCTGCAATAAAAGTGGACACCTGGCAGAACAGATCATAATATAGTAATTACTTCATCTGCAACCCAGTTACGCTACTGAACAATTATTTAATGCTACCAAATAGTTATGCTATTATAAATATCTAAAAAGAGTCAGTATTATCGGGAAAAAGAAAAGAAACACTTCAGAACCTTGCCAAAACAAAACGATTTAACCTACTCTTTTTTCGGTTGCTGTTGTAGGCCGTAAGGCGAACCGACCCAGGTGCTAGACGAAGGCAATTAAAACCACGTGATAAGCAAAGCACCGGTTCTGAAGATTCTTCAACTAATGGAAATGATGACAAATACAAAGTGCACTTGAATGTGAGTCTCTGTTTCTAAATACAGTTGTGTATAAATCACCATTGATATGTCAGCTCTCCTCTGTTAAAGGTAATGTTGGAAACAAATTAAAAAAGGAGAGTACGATGAAAGGCCGGTCTGATGGGCTGGTTTGAAAGCAAACATTTTATTGCACTAATACGACTTTTACGAAGTGCGAAATCATTCTAGTTGTTACTGCTGCTTAGACAGAAGCGCAAAAAAGCCCAAGAAACGTTTAGACAGTTATACGACTTTGTCTTCACGCAAAATAATTGACATACTTCCTCAAATAAGGGCTCATGTGTGACGGTTATTTCAAATTTCGTATTTTTTCTTCGCTCCGAATTTTTCTATCGCTGCATCATGACGATAACGATGACGAGGAAGACGAAAGTATTGGTGAAAATAATATTATAACGATAAGTTTAATTTCACTTTTTACTGGGACGGATCCAGGTTTTTACATAAGGGGGTTCGATGAAAGGGGCGGCGCCCATGAGGGCATCCTCCCCTGGAAAATTTTGGAATTTTTTGTCGTCAGAAAAGCGATTTCCGACATCCTGATGCAAAGTCAGTCTGTTTTAATGTCTCATTTTTTAAAGTTAAAATTCCATTATTTTTGCATTAAAATATGACAAAGCTGCGCAAAAAAGAGAAAAAGGTAGGTACTTCGGATCAAATTTTTCATTTATATAATGAAAACTATGGTAAAAGTATACTACAGTTAAGCTTTTTTACGCGATGCCTTGCAGAAGCATGAGAAAGTAGACAATTAAAAGAACCACAGTCGCAGCGAACCAAAATATTCAAACATTTATTTGTTTTTTAATCACAAAACGTTTTAGCTACATTGAACAGCAGACTGAATTAGCTTTGTTATTTAAGATTGACTTGTATTTAGTTTACATTTTCAATGCAAGGTTTTGACATTAGGTGTTTTAATTTAGGGGGTTCGATCGAACACCCCCGCCCCCCTCCCTAGATGCGTCGTAGTTTTAGGAACACAAATGAGCATGTATTGCATTTTTTGTCCGCATTTGTATGACTTTTTTCCATACAATCAGTTTCGCGTTCGCACTTTTTGTTTCCGTTCCTTCATCATCGAGTAAATAAGCGTAGAACTGCAGTTCACCACAAGTGGCAATCGGTATCAAGTAATGGTAATATTTAACAGTGAGTTTATTTTTGTTGTAGATCCCAAACCCGTTGGTGAAACTGAGCCTTTTCCAAGGGAAGGAGAACGAAGAAAACCGAACAGAACGACGGGATTCCTGATTAGCTACTCGCGAATATTGTTGACAAATTAAAAGAATCAATGTTTATGTACAAAGAGAATCAACCACAAACACCTCAAAATACCGATACAACTATCCCCCGAAGGGAAGGTGAATAGCAATGGATATATACCGCAACGCGAGGCATTGAGGTCCTCTCAAATCTCTAAACGTTCACAAAGCTCGGGCCTTGTTTTACAGTTTGCTTTGAAATCCTTGATTCTGCTTCCACAAAATTTCAACTGACTTAAGGAGGCTAGTGCACATTAACTGGGGAAAAGCGTAATCTAATATGAACATAATGCGACCAGTCAATCACGTTAACGTTTAAATTAAAACACTGATCATGAATTTAACAATTAACAGTCACCACTTACATCTTCTTTCTTTGTTATCACTTTTTGTATGTAATTGCAGTTAATTATGAATGCTTTTCCAGGTTGTTATAAATTGAAACGGTTTTCAAATCCAGGCTGTTTGTGACTTACGAAGATGTAAACCTTACCGAAACTGGTTTAAATTAAAAATCATCGTGATCTTCTTAAAGCACCCCTGCAGTACATATTTCCAGGCATTTCTTTGCGTAATCGTACTTAGTTCAGCATAGATACTACAATTTCAATTTACATATAGGTTAGGAGATGGGCTCCTGATATGTATCCTTTTACATTGTAAATTTAGTTAGACACCTTTTCATAGGGATAACCTCAAGGTGCTACTTACCAAATTTAGGATATGATATTTAAATTAATTATTCTTACTTGGGCTTCCTTGGAGGGCCCGAGTCTAAAATGCCCTCCGTTGGATTAGTCTTCTATCATCCACAACTCCGACTTCCGGTTTTTATGCGACAGCGTTAACGAAGAACACAAACAAGAGAGCCGCTACTTGGATAAAAAAGAAGCCACGTATCAAAGCGAAGATGCAAGTAATTATTAAGTAATTTACTTAGTTCACTGTTATGGTCATTATTCTATATATTTCAAATACTGTACTTTGTGGATTATCAGATCTATCCGTGATTGAGTTAGCATAAGTGTATGTCATTCGACATGCAAAGATGTTTGTTTGTGTAACGGAAAATCATAAAGTTAGAGAGGGATGTGAAAAAACGTAACAAGCAATTGCCAAAAAAAAAACGTTAAAATGGGAATAAAATATGGAAAAAATACAATTTATAAAAAGGGTCAAGAAAGGACTCATCTCCCAACCTAAATTAACTAACTGATGTGGAGGTTGAAAATTTGAAAATGAGGGATTTACCAGGAAGTAAGAATCAGTAACAAGCGATCTCTCATATGGTTAGGATTCTTGGTTTTCACCCGGGCCGCCCGGGTTCGACTCCCGGTATAGGAACACAGAATACTCAATTCTTTTACAAGTTTGAAGACAGGAGTATATTTTAATGTAGAAGGAGACCAGCGACGAAGTCGTGTATTCTTCCTATTGCTTCTCACACTGAATACATAAAAAAAACTCACTTGAATATTAATTGTGTGTTGAAAGCAGTGAAATGTGAAACGTAAAATAAGTACGTGTTAGCGATTTGTTTTTTATTAGCCCCGTTTACATTCAATTTTTTTTGGTACGGCCGGGATAAAAAAGGGTCTGTGTACCCAAAAGAACAGCACGGCTCGGATGATTTCTACAGTGTAAACGTTAAAATTGAACCCGACCCGTGCTAGATTTTTACCCGTGCTCGGACCACCTCCTGAGTTGGTCCGAGCACGGGTAAAAAGGTCACCGAACCATTATTTTGGATTTCCAGTACAATGTAAACAGCCATCCGAGCCGTGCCTCCATTTTCACCAAACATTTTGTCAGATTGCGCATGGGTAGAACAAGGTAAAATGGCGGCCGCCAGTGAAACTGGTCAGAGAGGAAAGACTTGGAAAGAAAGCGAAGTTCGAGCCTTATTAGATCTGATGAAAGAAGAGACAATAGCATTTAACTTAGACAACGCAAAGACACCCAAGGAAAAACGATCAGTCCGACCCAAAGGTTTCGATCTCTCGGAGGATTCACAACGATAGCCACTGCTATCAGCAACATCATTAATTTCTTGCGTTTTCCTTTTGGTGTCTGATGTTTCCTTATTAAGGTCCCAAGTACATCCCGTTCAACCCGGTGCAGTCTTGAGAGGACAAAGATCGCACTGACGGTCGCCATGTTGGAAATTGTTCAGACTGAAATCACTTCGCGCATGAAAGCAATTGTTGTCACTGACCAAGACGTACAAGGGCTCAGAAAATTTGTACCCGTGCCAAGTTACTTTGGTAAACAGAAAAGAGTACGGATAAAAAGCGGTTAAAAACAAATGTAAACGCCTTTGACCCGTGCTAATTTTTAGCCGATCCGTGCTACTTTGCTTGCCGAGCCATGCTGAATTTCTCTGGTGTAAATGGAGCTATTGTTACTTTCCTTGGGTATAATTTGACTCCAATTTACAATCTTTTTTTTATGAGAACGTCTAAGTTTGGAGCTGAGACGCGACGTTCTTATTTTTTCCTTGATTTGAGCCTGAAAATGTTCCTAAGGAGTTGTTAAACTACACGGTATAAAACACGATATCGCGCCAACCTTGAACTGCTGGTAAATTTAGCTTAACAAAAAGCATTGAACATAGAAGTTCACAACGCGACATTAAGTCACCAGATTTTGTGAAAACGCAGGAAAGTTCTCGTGCACATAGTATACTACTTATTTAAAAAAAATAAATAAACGATCAAAGTATCAGTGTTCCGTAACTGGCTCTCAGTCGGGGTTATGTTCTAAGCATGTTCTTAAAATTTGAGTTAATCTCAGCCTCAACATTTTAATAGAAAAGGTTCTTGTAAAAGATGTAGTACATATATATTTCTAAAAATATTTAACACTGGATCACATTAAAATTAGCGATCCTTCGATAGCTCAGTTGGTAGAGCGGAGGACATGTCATCCTTAGATCGCTGGTTCGAATCCAGCTCGAAGGACAGTTTTTTTTTTATGTTGAAGTCTCTTTTTGATAGCTGATTTAAAACATTCCTGTAACCGTTTCATCACAGGAAAGAAACTTAACACATGTTATCCGCATATTTAGCTTTATCACAAGCACGGCCCAATCGGACGTGGTGTGTGACACGGCTGACATCAAAAGTTTATATAATTAATTAACGTTAAAAGCTAGAATTCCAACGAACCGAACAGCTGTGGAAATATTGATATTCTAGTCAAATAAAGCCTTCCTGCCTTCATTCTATTGTTTCTTGTCAGTTTCTGGAACGTCTAAGTGCAATGACATTGTTTTATTTAAATCCGAGGTGACTGTCCTTCGGAGTTAAAAAAAAAACCGTCTATCTCGCCCGCGCCCCCTGCGGGTAAGGAGGGGGCGGGGGCGGGGAGAGACTACTGACATTTTCAGACTACGACAACTGTGTTCCCTGCCGGAACTGCCCACCCGGAACCACTAAAAAAGTTAACAAATCAATAAACTCAAATAAAGACTGATCCTCACAGTTGTACAATTGCGTAAAGAAGCCTGCAAAAAATTCAGGACTTCGACGGGATTTGAACCCGTGACCTCGGCTCGCGATATCGGTGCGATATTCTAACCAACTGAGCTATGAAGCCACTGACGTTGGGAGCAGGTCAATTGTAAGTTCATATGTTCCCGTGAAAGAGATGAATGTGGATGATATATATGAAATAAATCATATGTGAACTGCGGATGCGAAATCAAATGGAGACTGATCCTCGCAGTTGTAAGCGCAATTTATGCAATTGCGTAAAGAAGCCTGCAAAAAATTCAGGACTTCACACCCATTCTCAGCTAAAGTGCCCAATTGAGTGCGAGAAATCGAAAAAAATGAAGTTCCTTTAATTTTATCAGAAATAATTTCAAATACATTAGTGACTTTTCAACTTTATTTTCTGAAAAGATGACAGTAATAGCTTGCGTTTTTTCTGAGATATGCGTATTTATGTAAAGGTATGTTGTTTATGCAAAGTGACACTTCCTGGTAGAATCTAAGGGTGGGAATAAGACCAAATAATGGCTAAATAACTTTTATTTCAACGTTTTTAGGAAATGGCTAACACTTACATACCTTAACCATATTGTGAATCCGTTTTTTTCATAAAACTTGCAGATATGTTTAAAACCTTAAAGATTTTTGTAACAATAACATTGGCCGTAAGATACAATATCTAAAATGTTATTCTTTTAATTTTCCCGATATCACAAATGTTGAACTGGAAAAAGTCTTTTCACTTCGGTCATAACATACAATTACAGTTCTTTAGACAGTGATTACATGTACAAGCCTACATGACTTCACTGAGGTACAATCAGCATTAGATGTGTGGTAACGTAAGTTACACAAGTTAGGGTAACGTATGTTACCGAGAATAATAACTCCGTAATTCCCATTAACGAACAAATTCTGTGGTCGAGAGTTGTTTAAAGAACATTAACATTACGATATCATACTACTTTGAAGCGTTTAAAAATATTTAGCCGTTACACTAGGGAAAATATTAAATTTAATTCATAAATCTGCTGCTTGAAAACAAAATTCATTAAAATCACTATTCGGTTATACATATATCGCTTGGACAAGAACTTGCTTAACTCTTGTTGCAGCAAACGTCATAAAATATGTAATAAGGGCATATATTTTCTATTTTCTTGGCGTGAAGTTGTATTTAAAATGTTAAAAAATTAACTGGAACGTAAGTTACAACGCAATTTGTTGAACATATTGTATGACTCAGTCTTAATACCGTCGTCGTCATGATTACCAAAAACTGTTACTTTGGCCAAGCAAAAAAATTGTTCTTGAAATTGCCGAAGCGTAGCTAAAGACAAGGTAAACAGCCTTTTTCAGGATCTTCCACATTTGATGGGCGCCTCAACGATACAGAGAATGTTTGCGTAGTCCACCCAAATTTCAGCTCTCCTCCTTTTCACTCACCCGGATCGGCGGTGGAAATAGCCAGAAACCTTGTAGTCCTGATAGCTATTCCTGCTAAGATATCTTCACAAGGAAAATAAAAGGTCGTTTTGCTCGCTAATCTCTTTTTTGGGAGATTACCCTGCCAAATTTTCTATGATATCATGACTCTTAAATTTTCAGGTAACTTACGTTACCGAGAAACGTCTTTAAAAGTGACCGTCAAAAAGGAAACAAAATTCTTCTTTGAAGACCTAAAGTACTTTTTAATAAAGGGAATGCTAACACAGAATATTCCCGGCATAGTAAATCGAACCCAATCGAACTAAATTTCAATCGAACTCAATCGGTGGATTGAGTTCGATTGAGTTCGGCAATCGAACGAAATCGAACTCACCGAAAAGAAAAAAAATCAATCGAACCCAATCGAACGTTCGATTTTCGAACTCGTGATTTATGTAAAACAGACGTTGAAAATCCATTACCAGATCTTAGGGCCTGATTACATGAGCCGGGCTGGCCCGGTTAACCGGGCTGGTTTGAGTTTGCCGGGATCTCGGCATGTTTGTTAAACGCAACAAAAATCAACTTCGCGATTACATGACAACCGGGCCAGCCCACACCGAATCAGCCCGGCTCATGTAATCAGGCCCTTAGAAGCTCGAGTTACTTCAGCCCTGAGTGTAGCGCAAGTGTTTTTCGTAAACGAAGAAATTCCGCAGAAATGGCTTCAGACGAGTTGTGGATCGTAAGCTACAAATGTATAGTCAAAGGCTACCAGGAATGCCGCTTTGACGTTTTTTAGCTTTGTTTTGTTCTGTTCTGTTGCCGTGGACAGTTTATAAATGGGGTTTTGTTATTGAGTAAATAGTAAAAAAAGCGCAACAAAAACTAGCTTTGACAGGCTTGCTTTGGGCTTGCTTTGTATAGGTTCACCAGAGCCAATCGAACGAAATCCATTTAATTGTGTTCGATTGAGTTCGGTTTCCGAACTCAATCGAACACAATCAGATGGATTGAGTTCGATTGAGTTCGATTTGTTCGATTGAATTCGATTTGTTGGGAAATCGAACTCACTGAAAGTGTGGTGTTCGATTTCGTTCGATTGCCGAACTCAATCGAACTCAATCCACGGATTGAGTTCGATTGAGTTCGATTTTCGAACGTTCGATTTACTATGCCGGGAGAATATTATGCTTAAATATAAGCTTTTTGCTTACAAAACGACGTGAGATCTCCAGTTTAGTGAGTGAGCGGGTGCAGATACGATAAATGTTTTTCCTTCGAGTAGTCAACAGGACCTCGATCTGTAAGTAAATTCTCGCGAAAAGACCTTGTGCCATTTCACAATTTAGTAGAAATGTCGACTGCGTGCGACTGTTGATCTGAAGCTTGACAAACACGTGATTTTTGATTTGTCACACCTCGGTAACGTACGTTACAAGGTAACGTATGTTACATTTTCTGGGTTTCACCCTCTATCTGCTAAACAAAGAACTTGTGGTTTACATTGGCGCTTATTACTTTGAGTTCCTTAGGGTCAATCTACACGGTAAACGTGTTTAGTGCAGTCTCGGAAAAACAGATTTAGAGAAATGTGGTAACGTATGTTACCAGTCACAAAAGCGACGTAAAGATGCTCCGGAGAAAAGACATTGTTTTGACTCAAGTATTAAAAGTAGTGCTTTACCAGCTATGTTTCTAGAAAGTATACTGAAATTGAAGCAAGGAGACCTTGATTTAAATAATCATAAAACAATTCCAGAGTTATATCATCAAGTCAAAGTTACAAAGTAACGTAAGTTACAAAATCGTGAGACAGGACAATTTTCTCTTCGTTGATAAGACAAGAGGCCCTTTTCTTCCTTCTTAATTATTTTTGACAACATATTTGTACCGGGTATTGACATGAATATCTTATGGGTCACATATAGCTGCACAATTTAAGATATTTCACTTCATTTTAACAAGAGTTGGCTTGGGACAGCACATTTTACACTTACTAGACACTTTTGCTAATCTCTAAAACCGAATCATTGGCTTTCTACTTTCACATAAAGGTATTTTCTTATTCCAAAGAAACCAAACTTTTAAATTAGAAGTGTCAGTTAATTGCCAGCATCATAACCACAAAGTATTACTTAAGCAAAGATATGAGACAGGTGCCCACGGGAATTGGGCACTTAAGCTGAGAATGGGTGTTCAACGGGGTGTGAACCCTGACAACAATTCTTATCAGTGGTTCGGCTTCGATGAACAAGAAGACGAGTGTCTGTCGGAATTTCGTTTCCATAAACAAGATATGCCATTCCTTGCTGAGGTACATCAATTTATTAATTTTTAAGTCAGAATTCATGAAGAGAAAGATCAGAATAAAATCAAATAAAGGCCCAGTTTGACGTTGTTGTTGCTTTGGAACTCGGCCCAAACAGCGAACACACTATAAAGTACTGAATTTCCTTTTCAAATTATTCCAATGAAGTGACAACTGCGTCCTTTATCTGTGTATTTAATAAAACTTTAGTTGTGAAAATAAAGATCAGACGTCCTTTACCTTTAGAAACGGATGAAGGCGACAGGGAATTTCATACAAAGCAGCCCGATCAGTTCGTTTCAGCCTTGATTTATATATTTCGCTCAACAGCAGGCAAAATAGAGCTTTATCCCTAAATGTCTGCGAACAAGAATACCTGTAAGCTACAATGTATCTTTAAACTCAAATATCAAATACAAAGATTTTCGAAAAAAGGCCTAGGAAAATGGGACTTTCACAAGGTTGCGACGTGACGACAACGCCAAGGTAGACATGCGCATTAGATCAATTGGATTTTCCCAGAGGCCTCTCCCGTCAACACAAGCGCAGACTAAGGTAAGCTTCTTTTATTTAAATCCTTTACTACAAGTTAAATTTAGAGCGATTTTCGAACCATTTTCATACGTTCACTTAAGGGGGCATTCTGGTCAAAAACTAGGGTAGCTTGAATCAAAATATTAAAAACTCATAAAAAAATAACCAG
>OX419339.1:5261610-5341610 GCA_948470475.1 Galaxea fascicularis
TTTGTCCATTGACTGCATCGTGAAGTTGGAGAGAATCTAAATAGCAAGCGTCTGAAATACATGTACATTTCTTGCCAAAATTTTTGGATGTTACATTTCGGACATTTAAATTTCTGACACTTTTTATTGCATTTTGGACAAATTTCAGATGACTTTTGGACAAAATTTCACCTCAATGAAACACGGCATAAGTAGATAAATACGCCAATAAAACATGAATTAGACTGAAACAACACCTGTGAAAATGATAATTTTACGCACCCTTAAGGTTTTACAATTGCAAATAAAGTGTCTGAAAATAAAACCTCTGAGCTGTCTAACATTGATGACAGCAAGTGGTCTCTTCTTCACCGTCTGAAAGAACTTATTGAAACGAACTACAAGCTTCTTGACAAATCAGCTACAGATGAAGAAGAATTATGTGCTAGTGGCAATGAAGAGGATGTTCATGATTGATGATGAATCAGAAGAGGATTAACACAACTGGTACTTGCAATGCCACTGGGCTTGGCACAAAAATATAACTGTTTATGTATACAAAAAGAAATTTATTTGTATTTTTTTTTTTTTTGTAAAAGCAACAAAAATTTTCCTTTCCCGTGATATAAACGACTAAAGCCTAATCCAAGTTCTTACTAGCTTTATCATGTATATTGGGTTGAATACATGATGGTGTTGCCCAAGAAAGCACTTAAAACTGAAAATTTTGGATGCATAAAAATTTCGGACGGTTTTATTTTCGTACACTTTTTTTGACTGAAATTAAATTTGTCTGAACTTTTTTACAAGCAATGTACTCAGTGTAGTCTATATGGCCTGTCTGTACATGTGGAACTTATTCATCGATCTATAAGGGGGTTCTCCCAACACACAATTTCATGAACAGCTTTAGAAATCATAATACATTTTTTATGCACTGTACTGTTTCTACTTCAATTGATGACTGCAGTATTAAAATTCCAAGCCCTAACAAACAAAGGCATTTTTTAGTTTCCCTGGTCCCTAGTGTGCCCTCTGAATAGAGAATGGTGGTTCCACCTTTCTGGGGAAAGTTGTTGTTGACTCATTTATTTGTTTGGGAAATATCAAAGTTATCAATGTCATGAAAAGAATTCAAAGAACCCCCCCCCCCCCCATTTTTGCAAGTCGTGTTCTTTCACAATATTGTTATCCAAATTGGCAGTTTTCTCACAGTTCAGGACTTGTTTGTTTATTTGTCTTAACTCCTATTTTGTTAATTACAACTAACATGTGTTGTAATCTTTCTTTTTGGATGGTTTTCTTTATTTCTGACCTTACATGTACATAGTATATCAGACTCTGGGAAAGGGGTAAGGTTTAAATCCTGCACACCTCATTGTTCATGTAAGACTCAGTGCTGTTTGGATGTTTGGGTGGTTTAAAGGAAATTTTGGCAACCCCTTTGTAACCACTGTTTTCTCACCTCTGGCATGTCATACACCACGAAGCATTCAGTTGTTTTTGCTGTTCATGAATTTGATTGGTGTACATAATTGATGCAAATGTGCACTGTACATACAGTTTTCATTTTCACACAGCCATGCACTATGTTATTATGACAGTTATGTTTTTAATTGTATTCATTAGCTTTAAAAATAGTGTCCTTTCTGATATAGAAACAACATCTGATCCAAGAAATGCAGAAGTGACTGAAATGCAGCTTGCAGACATCAGTGAAGATGTAGGTACTTGCTGGCGTGAACTTGGACCGAAGCTTGAGATTGCAGCATCAAAGATTCACAACCTGGATGAAGAATACAAGAATAATTGGGAAAAAGCAAATGCTCTGTTGCTCACATGGAAACAGCAGGAGGGAAGATGTGCCACAGTAGCAAGACTGGCAAATTATTTGGAAAGCATAAAAAGAAAGAGCATAGCTGAAAAGCTGCTCGGTAGGTGCCAAAAAAAAGACATTTAATTCTCATCTTGTTGTATGTTTCACCAATTAAAGTAAAATTATCCATTTAAGATTTCACATTTCATCTCTAAATTTTGGATGCCATGAATTCAAATACAAAGGTATGGATGTGTGGGAAAACAGGAATTAGCAATGACTACTGAAATTGAAAACAAAAACTGGGAGGTGTCTTGCATTTCCAAGGTTAACTTAATTAGGAACCGTTTACTCATAAAAGCTTTGAAATATCCTTAGTTGCTCACAAAATCTCCTTTGAAGCCTCTCCTGAGTTAATACCAAAAATAATATTGCAAAATTCCAATGCATCAATGGGCCAGTTTGTTGAAAGTCTGGAAAACTTTTCAGGTCTGAAAAGCCATTAATAATAATAATAATAATAATAATAATAATAATAATAATAACTTTATTTAAGTCTCAAATAGTTCTAGCTGAACACGAGTGCTCTACTAATTGGGGAGACTGTAAATCAAATAAACTCTAAATTAAATCAAATGTTGGTTTTTGAGGAGAGGGGAAAACCAGAGTACCCGGAGAAAAACCTTTCAGAGCAGAGTAGAGAACCAACAAACTCAGCCCACTTATGACGCCGAGTGCGGGAATCGAACCTGGGACACATTGGTGGAAGGCGAGCGCTCTCACCACTGCACCAACCCTGCGCCAACCCTGCTTCCCATTTCTGAAACTGTGACCCGCTTAAATTCTAAACAGCTGGTCTTTTACTATATGATTTCAAGAGATGAGGTGGCAAAGTGAAGTGTTGCAAAATTTCATGCTTGTAAGCATCTTTGTTTTTAAGATCAGTAGGAAATTATGGCACTCGAATTAGGCCTGAAAAGTTTTGGGGGTTTGATAAAACATAATCTGGTTACTGTCACTGACAAGGTTCTATCATTGGAACGCCATAACTGTCTTATGATATGTTTTCTCATTTAATAATACACTTGAAAAAATTACTCGATTGTGATTGGCTGAGAGCAGTGCAGTTCAAGTATAACAAAGTGCAGAAAGTGTAACACCAGTGCAAATTACAACAAAGATTTCCGAAGTTAAAACGAAGAGACTCGAAGACTTCCGAAGACCAACCGATGTATTTCAAAGACCACCGAATATTGTACGAAACCTTCCGAAGATTTCTGAAGACCACACGAAGATTTCCGAAGATCGCTCAACACTTCCAAAGATCACACAAATGCTTCTGACGATTTCCGACGATCACCCGAACACTTCCAAAGATTACCCGAATGCTTTCGAAGATTACCTGAATGCTTCCGAAGATTTCCAAAGATTTCCGAAGATTACCCGAACATTTCCGGTGAACTCCGGATATTTTCAAAGCTTCGCCAAGTTTCGGAAGATCGAGGGCAATGCCTTCTGCGTACCTCAGTAGTCAATGTATGGGCTGAAGCTTTATAAGTAGTCTAATTTTTCAAGTGTATTATTAATAAGTAATCACATGATTTTTCTCATGCAATTTGGAATAAATAAGCACTTGTAAATTTTTTCAAAGACCACAAATTGCACTCGCCCTACAGGCTCGGGCAATTTTGTTGGTCTTTGAAAAAATTTACTCGTGCTTATTTATTCCAAATTGCACTCGGAAGCATGTGATTACCTATACATACTCGGTACTTATTTCATTATATTCGGTGCATACTCTTTATATTTGGTGCTTTCTTCATCATATTCGTTTTCGGTGCTTAAAACGTCATATTTGGCGCTTAAATCCTCATAAATTATGTGGTGGATACTTCTTTATATTCGGTGCATACTTCATTGTATTCGGTGCTTATTTCTTTATAGTTGGTGCTATCATCAACATATTTGGTGGCTTTTTTCGTCGGGTGCTACTTCATTGTTTTTGGTGGATACTTCTTTATGTTCGGTGCAAACGTCATGATAATCGGTGCTTCTGTTGTTGGTCAGTTCGGAGCATACCTCTCATTGCTCGGTGCTCAATGTTTCATTATATTCGGTGCGTTTTGCAGCATGGTATTCGCTGAGCCAGTACATGTGGTCATCTAACTTATTCCAAGGAACATGCTCACAGCTGAATTGCCACACTGCGATATCAATGGTTGACAAACATGCATCATACATGAAGGACACACTATCCACACGAGAATCTTCACCGTCTGGTGCTTTCGCTCATGGATAAGATACTTCGAGAATTGAATTTAGGAACTCTAGTAGACAGATTTGATGCAGAAAAAATTGAGCCTGATACTGTAATCTCGGCTTCAGATAGCGAGTTAATTCGACTTGGCGTTTCTACCATCAGCGATCATATCCGCCTTCGAGATATATAAGTACTGAGTAACAGATCATAAGACAGTTATGGCGTTGCATAAGGTTCTGTGAAGATAGGTATTGTAGCTTAGTGCAGTAACTGACTGTGCCCTCTTCTGTGATGTTTACTAAATAATTGCCAGCCGGTTAGCTCAGTTAGTAGAGCACTGGACTACTGTGCAGGAGGTCGCGGGTTCATACCCCAGCCGGACCAACACTCAGGGTCTTTAACAATTAACTGAAGCTAAAGTGCTGCCTTTGTAATGACATCTACAAACGGTTTGACTTGCTAGTCTTCTCGGATAGGGATGATAAAACTGTAGGTCCCGTCTCACAACACTTGTTCCAAATAATTTGTGGGACATTAAAGAACTCACACACTGTTTGTAAAGAGTAGGGGACATAGTCCCCAGTGTGGTGATCTATCTCCTGCATGGGTCAGGTATGTATATATATATATATACATATATGGACTTATAGCGGCAGCACAGCACAGTGGTGCCATTAAAAGCTGACGCCCGATCTCGCAACACACACAGACGAATTGTAAAGTGACATGTTTGTTGTCACTATGCCGAGACCTTTACCTTTACCTTTAGCTATACCAAGTTTCAAAAATACTTGAGACACTGTTTGTCGTATGGCCTTAAATGATGTTTCCATGATCTTCCACCTTCCCTCCCCTTCCTCCTTTTATCAAAAGTGTTAGCAGTGCAACACCATGCTCAAAACTTGGACAAACTACATTGAAGGAAGGGGGGGGGGGAGTTTTGAGAAAGAAAACTGCTGTTTTTGATCCAGTATGTCTCAAAAGTTTTTGCAACTGGTTGTAGCACAATAACTTTCACTCTCTTTTGAGTTATACATGCCAACATGTCATTATGCTTATCAGCTTTTGTCTGTCTTTAGGGATTAGAGACATTCAATTGCCCATAGTAAGTACAGCTTCCCAGGGTGTAATAATCAGTTTAACAGTAGAGTGTACCTTGAATGCCGATCCAGACACAGAGGTAAGATGCATGGGTGCAAATTGATTTCTTGCTGTTTATTAAAACTTGAAGTCTTTCTGTAAAAGGCCAGGGACCCTAGTAGCACCCAGGATGGTTAAATTAAGTTAGTCGCCTCACTTGTGGAAATATAGTTTTGTGGTGCAAAGTATGACAAATACATGTAACAAATAAGAACACCAGTGCGCATCCCAAAGAATAAAACTTGAGAAGTTTTCATGAAAGACGTCAGTACATAATAATAATAATAATAATAATAAATAATAATAACTTTATTTAAGTCTCAAATCGTTCTAGCTGAACACGAGTGCTCTACTAATTGGGGAGACTGTAAATCAAATAAACTCTAAATTAAATCAAATGTTGGTTTTTGGGGAGAGGGGAAAACCGGAGTACCCGGAGAAAAACCTCTCGGCGCAGAGTAGAGAACCAACAAACTCAGCCCACTTATGACGCCGAGTGCGGGAATCGAACCCAGGACACATTGGTGGAAGGCGAGCGCTCTCACCACTGCGCCAACCCTGCTCCACATCTACAACATTAACCATAAAAACGTCATTGTGTAGAGACAATAGTCCTAATAATACCATCATGCAGTCCATTACTCCTCGCCACATTTCCTCCCTCCCTTCCTTTCCTTTTGTCCTTTCTTTCGAAGAAGTCTTGCTGATTGAAATAGAGGGGTACAGGGAACCCATGAGATTTCTTTGGGCTGATCATGTTTTAACTTCTGAGGAGTGGTTGGGCAGGTTCTGTGGTAATTAGAGTACCCACATAAAATTAATTTTCTATTATTCTGATGGTTCGTGCAGCTGACCTTGTAAGGTTTTTTACTTGAGACCTCCCCTTTTATCTGGAGCAGGTTTGACTGTGCTTCAGACCATTGACCTCTTTCATAATGGCAGCCAAACAAAGTGGGTTGTTATATAAGCCGTTATTTGGTTGGTTGATAGTATCACTGTTTCCATGTAACAGTGGTATAACAGCAAAAATGGATGGTAGAACAAAGTTACCATGACAACACTGAACACAATGACATTTTTGCTTTTGTTTTCAAAAAAATGGCAGCAAGATTTCCAGAAATTTCCGTGGAAGAAATCCAAAAGCTTGCCGAAAAAGCAGTAAACAAAAATATGAACAAAACAAGGTCTCTTGTGCATTACTGAAAATTTCTTGGCTTTTATTATAAACAAATAGTATGACCTGTGTGTGGTATTTTGCAATAATACTGGCTCGTAATATTTCAGAATTCTCCAAGTACCACTCTCTGCTTCATGGCTTGTGGTATTTTGGACAATTTTGAAATATCACTTGTGGTATTATTGCCAAATTCCTCTACAGGTCATGCTATTACCTAAATGTATACTAATGTGCCTGACTGACCTCGCTGGGATGTACAGAATTCAAACTAATTTTTTGTTCTTAAATGTGGCTACTAGGTCTGGTTAACATGCATACAAAAGAATCAACAAATTGGCTGCCATTTATGAAAGTGCCTATAATAGCTATCTGCATTACTGGTGGAGTGCTTTAGGCTCTGCAGCCAAGCCATAAGAATAATAATTACATTTTTACAAGACCCTGTAAGATAGTGTTGTAAATTAAGCCGTTTGTATTTCAACATACATATTCAGTGTACTCATAATTAATAATTTTAATGTTTTTTTTTTATAATACCAGTAAATTGTTCCTTTTTGTTACAGCTTATGCTGTGTACAGATGTTCGAGGAAATAAATACATTCTAAAGGCGTGTCACAATAGTGTTGGAGATTGGAACTCTGAAGAGGTATCTGCTGTGCATTTTGTGTTTTGACAATAATCTGATTTATAAAATACTTTTTTGTAAATAATAGATTGAACATACAGGCCATCAGAAGCTTAGATGGGCACTATCATGGGGGTTTTGCTGTTTTCTGACCCAGACTTCACAGAAATTGCTACTTACGACCTTTACTCATGCCAAACCATTCCTTGAAATGTAGGAGAAAGATATGAATCAATTTTTTTGCAGGAAAAGCCATCCATAGTGCATTTTTAGCCATGGCTTTAAGATGATGTGTAGAAGACAATATTTAATATGAGTGTAGTAACATACAAGGCCCTGAGTAAATAACCAGCTTGACTATTTTGGGGTTTTTCCTGATTGAAGACATTTTTAGCCCCTTACAGTGGACTGAAATAACATGACACTGCCCCTTTAAGATGTGCTTGTTAATACCATGTTAAAAAAATATAGAGAATAGTAAGAAGATTATTAATACATTGCATGCTGAGATATTATGGTTGAAAGCAAGGATAAACTTTGTTTACCTTTGTCGTACAGATCCAAAAGAATAGGCAGTTCCTAGAGACTGTAGCTACAGCCACACAGGAGATGGGAAAAGGGGCAGAGCAAAGACGTCAGGAGAGCTTAAAGCGCATCTCCACTGAGGTTCAACAGTTGAGGCGACAGTTAAAACGAATTAAACTGGATTCTTGTGACACAGAGTCTGACTTTGAATCTGTATTTAGTGATCCCAGTAAGAGTAAAGAATCTTCAAAAGAGCCTCAAGATGATGCAAATAAAGTATCACATCAAGATGCAGTAAACGTGCTACAATCTTGTAAAGAGCAGCGCACATTTTGTCAGGGAATATATGATGCTCTCATCAAACTTATTGGGGAGATTGGCCAGCCAAGGGATGACAACTTCAAGTGCATTAAAGAGCTCTACGAATTCACAAAGGAATTAAAAGACCGGGAAAAGACATTTTTCTCCAAAATTCAACAACTGTGTGGTCAAAAGCCACACCTAGATGAACCGCAAGTTATTCAAGTGAAAGAATTAGAGAAGTGGAGTCGGACACAGGAAGCTCAAATTGAAGGAGTTGAAAACCTGCTGTCAAGCTTGTTTACTCCACGGCAAAATCAGGTCAGTTTCACTAGAAAAGGAAGCTTTTTACTTTCACTTTCCAGGTTCTCTATGGAACTTTAAACAGCCATTGCTTTGCAATTATCAGGCATAACTTCGAAGTACATAGCTGAATTAGACCTCTACTCATCAAGGCGCTTTTACGGCTGTAACACTCACTAGTAACACCTGTGACAGGTTTTATGGGTTATAGGTTTAACTGAGAACCTGGCCTTCGTTTTCATAACTTTGAAACGTCACTAACAGTGTTGCATTTTGTAGCCTTCTTTTACATAAAGTTATAACATCAACAAAGTGATGAAGGGCTCATTACTAAGTAAATGGTATTTGAAATTAAGTTGTTATGTGAAAATAAATGTGCAGGATGTAGTTCTGTAATTTAGGGGCCTTAAGCATTTTCATAATATGAATAATTCATGTTATTATAATAAATGATTATAATTTAACTCATGACTTGCTAAAATCTCAAGAAACTAGCTTAAAGGAGACCTCTACTGCTGTAGAAAAAAAATACTCATTACTACTCATAAGCTACACTAATAATAGTTTAATGAATTTTCTAAGGTCAAATCATCACTGGCACCTGCCTTTAGTTTTAAATTGCCTTTATAAAATAAAATTATGCTCATGTTTCTTACATTGTATGAATGCAATGTTTTTATAGAACCAGTTGAAACGCAGATCAGCACCAGTTTTGGGTTGGGGAAAATCGTCAAATGCATTTGGAAGAAGGGTATGTATTAATTGATTTATTCTTGTATTTTCAAACACAGTTGATGTACTATCTTTTGTAAGTGACCACCTCTTTAACTTAGTGAGCAGCAAGTATTCCACAATACCAAACTTTCCCAGTCAGAGCATTGTACTTGTAGTGGTACAGTGTAATTGGAACCTCTTACTTGTAATTAGCGACCACTTCCTTGAAGCACCCAACGCAACTTGTAGAGTGGACAAGTTTCTATTGTTTTTTTTTAAGCTTCCAAAAAGCTAGCCTGTGTAGCAAGCTTTTCCGTGGGGTTTTCAGCACTCAACATTTGGATGCACGGGTAATCGGGCGGGAGCAAAACAGAGATCGCTGTTTTGCTCTCGCACCATTACCCGTCCATTACTCCATGGAAACGCTTAATTGCTACACAGGTTAAAAAGCAACAACTTCTATCACATAATCCTATCTCCCCTGGACATAGGAAGATAAAACCATTCATCAGCCTATGCCATTTTTTTTCAGAGGAGCAAAACAGACGCATCCAAGAATCCCAAATCTCAGAGTCTAAGTGAACTGCCAGATGATAGCAGAAAGAATGACATATCAGGCCCTGTGTGTGTACGTCGCGTGTGTTTAATGGACTCAGAAAAGAAATAAAGGAAGTAGGAGGTTATTGTATCTAAAATTAATAACTTAAATGTAGTAATTGTTTAGTCTGTTACATGTATAACATGAATTGCAAAGCTGTTAGAAGTAATTATTAGAATTTCGTAGTGCTAATAATTCATACAAAGCAGAGTCACCATTCACCTTGGAGGGGGTTTGGGAAAGAGATCCTTGGTTAACTGTTGCCTTTCTACGATAATTGTGTATGGTTTATTTGAGAAGCTATACATGAAGCACTTGAAAATAGTAATCCATTGAAAAACTTGGCTGCCTCTCGTTTTTTCAAACCGTTTGACAGTTTTAAGGTATCGATCTGATAAACGTATGACAAAGTTGTTGATTGTTTTTCGCTTGAGGCTTCTCTCATTTGCTGTGTAACTGGCATATACATGGTTTTCACTTATCTTTCAAATTAGATGCGCATATTGGACGCATAAATGGGTTTTGCGTGATATTTCCAGCACACTGATCGCAAATCGTTGATGTCTTGAGCTGAGAAAAGCTTGCATATAGACTCTGTCTTCAATTACGATCAATAATTAGTGGTCATCAAACTTGCTGTTTTACAATTTAGTTGAAGCGGACCATGAAGTTCCGTTTAAGTCAAAGTGCGTTTTTCTGCACAGTGTCATTGATATTTCATGACAGAAATGTATATAGATATTTTAGCCATCTTTTGACTCAAAATAGCGATTTTGATTGGTTAATTTTGAGCCCTCTCCTTTATGCTCAGGACTGTAGATTATGTTCCATAGATAGTGTACAAATAATTTTAGATAACTTTATCTTTAGTTTTCAAGTTTTAATGCTGTAATATGATAGCATGCTGGAAAGAGCTTGATATTATGTTTGTGTTTTATTATTGCTGGCAGTTATGCTGTCATACCCATTCAAATTGTCAGCGATGCTTCACAGAGAAAATTCTAGAACATAGATTATTTGGTTAGTTATTATTTTATTTGGTAAAATGAACTGAGAAAGTTTTTTTTAACTTTCGATTAAGTTATGCTGACATTCGAGGAAGCTTAAAGAACAAGAGTTTCGCGTTTCTGTTCGGAATTCTGTCAAATTTTTGCGTGGTGATGTTTCACCTAATATGAAATTAGTATTTTTTTGCTTAGAGATGCGATAAGAGAAGGTCAATGAAATGAAATTTCATTGTGGTCTGATCAGTGAAACACTCTTAAAAAGAGTGGGGAAATTTGACAAAGAAAATAAGCATTTTTAAGGTGCTTGTTTGTTGATATACTGTCAAAAATTTAGAGTATGTTATTTTTATACCGTATAAATAGATATCATGTGTGTTGTCAGCACAAGTAGCCTTCATTTACTTTCAAGTGAACACAACGATAGATTGTACGGAAAAAGCAAGTGACCGAAAACTGGTATAGTTCACTATCATTTCTCAGCACCTGTCGTGCTGTCTGTTTGCGGTGCTACTGTCTCTGCATAATTATCCACACTGGAGCTTGTTTCAAGAAGTTAAAGTTCATTTAGAAATGGATGATTTAAGAGAAAGCCAGGGGTTTCATTAAAATTTTGAACAGTTGGGCAAGAGGTTACCACACCTGGGAAGGACAGTTAACTTCGCTAACGTTTTCTATTGGAAAAGTTGGTATGGATGTTAAAGCAGCTGGGTAAAGCTGTGTTCACAGACGGCCAATTTGCTGGTTGCCCGGCCCTTAATGAAACCCCTGGCAAAGCATTGTCAGGATTTTGGTCCGATTTCGAAGTTCAATCGAATTTTTATAGCCTCGTTCACATTATCTGTTGAGCTTTAGAAGGAAAACATTCTTTGTTTGAGGAGTTGTATAGACGTGAACTAATTTTTAGTGGAAACTGTGATAGTTCAATGCAGTTTGGGCTGTCGTTAACGACGTGGGCTAGTTTCAGTTTGATAAGACGTAAGCATACTGTATAGTTTGTTTGAAACGTTAACAAAGGACGGGAACATGTTTTGTTTGACCGGACAAACTTATAAATAGGTCATAGGAGGAGTTTGGATATAACCGAATGCGTTTAGGGAAGTTCTTCTCAGCATTCCAATCACTGTTTTGCTATTTTCTACGTCAGAACAATGTCTCTGTGAATTTGGAAAATGTAGTTTTAGAATATACCGCAGACAAAACGGAGCGTTTGTTCCCGGCAACGTTTAAAGACATGCAAGTATTTTGTTTCAAACTTATTTAATTACAACGTGGATTATGCCATTAGTTTGTTCATGAGTATTGAACGGTAGAACACACATTCATGCCAACAAAATGCACGACCAGTTTGGTTTATAGCTGATTGTTAATTCAAATCACTGCAGGCGGTGGAGCGAAGTCGTAAAGGTCAGTGAATAGATTGGCATCTTCTTAATTGCTGTGTGCCATTGTAAAAGAGTACCAGGTCTAAAAATAAAACGTGCAACGTTTTCTGATAAACATGCCTACTTGTTCCCAAGAGGATGTATTTTGTTAATGTGGGCAAACACGTTTGGCATGTAATACTAGAAAGCCTAATAATTCCATTTCAAAAAGCGGTTACTCACATAAAAGTAGATAGTTTTTAATATTTGCTATAATCAGTGATATGTAGATTAAAAAGAAGTGGGCTTTTCGTAGTTTGAAGGGGGGGGGGGGGGGGGGCTGTATGAGTTAATTGTATAATAGTATGATTGAAATGCTATTTTTGTTTTAAGTGATCTTTCGCTCGCCAGGTTGATATTCCACGAAATCTCAATATTTGTACATCCACAATCAATTTATGTGAAATAAACTGTCAATTTTTCACTTAAAATATAAACTCTGTGTCTAGTGGTTGCTTTAGTTTTACCTTTGTTTGCCTCTCTATACAGTTGCATTTCTTCTTTCGTTAAGTGTAAGGAAATGCGCCAGCACAAAGCACCGTCCATACTAATGCGGTTCAGCCCATGGTCAACAAGGTTTGTCGGTCTTGCACAGCTCTCGAGAATGGCGGAATTTGGCAGAAACGCCGACTGTGCGAAAACGCATTCCACACTAAAACTGGGGAATAGGGTTGGCGAAGTAGTGAAACCAGTAGCCTCCCACCAATGTGGCCCGGGTTTGATTCCCGGTCTCTCGGCGTCATATGTGGGCTGAGTTTGTCGTTGGTTCTCTACTCTGCTCCGAGAGGTTTTTCTCCGGGTACTGCGATCTACCCCTCTCGTAGCTAAAAAACAACTACTTTTCTTTGCTAACAGTTAAAACCGCAACTATTTATTTATTTTTTTGTGTGTAGCGAATATAGTAATTAATGTAAGGACTCTCTCTGTAGCTCGTGTTCAGGGTTGTCTTTCTTCCGCCCTGGGAACCAAACAGTCGGTAGTCTGTTTTATTCATGAAGTCGACACAGTTGCTAATGGAAAGAGTCCTTACGTGCGAGTGATGGCTCATAAGCCTCACGGAATTAACCTAAGATATACTTGCTTTACCCCATACTCCCTTACAATAAATATATAATCCCGAAAATATCAATACAGGAAACGTAAGGAAAACAATCCGATTGTAGGTCAAAGGGGTCAAATATACCAGTGGTCTGCCTTGCAACGAGCAAGTATCTTTCTCACCATGGATACCGTAGGCGTACATTGTATGGCTGACCCTCAGCCAAGAAAATTTTATATTATCTATTTATGATCCCAATGTATAAATCGTATCGTTTCCCTTATTCGTTTCCGCACAAAATAGACACAAAACAGCGGCTGAATATTCCCTAGCGAATGAAAATCCAAAAGCAATTTAAAGTGAATAACCTTGCAAACAGAGGTGATAGCAAAAGGAGGCCGCCCACGTGAATAATACATTATCGGCACGCTAGTCAGAGTAGCGACGGTCCTATTGCCTTTCGCCTCAGCAACTTATTTTTTTTTTCTATTTTATTTCTCTTATTCTTTTTATTTATTTTTTTCTTTTTGCGCAAAATCTGCGAATATCCCGAGCGACCAAATTAATGAAAACAATCAATGAAAACAATTGTAAGAATATGTGTTAACAATTTGATTGGGATTACTGGTAACACAGTTGATGTTGATGTAACACAGTCAGCCCCTAACATTACTAGAATGTTGATATGCTAGTTGCTTGGCAACGGGCTAAAGGACAACTGAAAAGAAATCAGAGTCCCAGGCAGGAATCGAACCTACAACCTCCGTAACACCGGTCGGATGCTCTAACCACTGAGCTACAGGAACCCCTGGTGAGTTAAGTTGTTTATCTAGGTCCTTATACAAAGTGTCCCACTATGGTCTGCGGGCTCGACAATGTAAATGCATATTCAGACATGATAATGATTATTAATGATGGTAAGGTGTAATATGCCCGTGAGAATGATGATATGCTAGTTGCTTGGCAACGGGCGAAAGGACAACTGAAAAGAAATCAGAGTCCCAGGCAGACCATAGTGGCACACTTTGTATAAGAACCTAGATAAACAACCTAACTCACCAGGGGTTCCTGTAGCTCAGGGGTTAGAGCATCCGACCGGTGTTACGGAGGTTGTAGGCTCGATTCCTGCCTGGGACTCTGATTTCTTTTCAGTTGTCTTTTCGCCCGTTGCAACTAGCATATCATCATTCTCACGGGCATATTACACCTTACCATCATTAATAATCATTACTAGAATGTGTAATTACACACTAGGAAAAACACACTAGGAAAAACTACAGTCAAAAAGATTATTATGAAATTTGAAGAAAAGGACGGATGATGAAGCTGATGTGTACGGAGTGTCTCAACTATGCGCACTTGAGAGTGATGGTCTAATATAACAAGCGTCATGTAAGCTCTCTTCTTAACGTTACTGCAAATCTGTGACTTGCAAACAGTGTCATTGATAAAAATTAAGAAGAGGGTAGGTCTCAACACAAAGCCTTGTGGCACCCAGAGGTAAGTCAAAGTATAGGGGCAAAGTAGGAACCATGCATTCACCCCATAAACTGGATGCGGTTCTGGAGAAATGCAGAGATCCAATCTTGTGTCTTCCCATTGATGTCGTACTGGCCAAGTTTATCAAACGCCTTAGTAAAGCTCTGCCACAGGAGGAAAGAAAGAGAGCGAGAAAAAAGGTGTTTATGACCTTTTGATCGCGCGACTTTCGGATACCGGCCGCAAAACGTCTATATACTCTTACAATACTTAAAACCACAGGATATCTTGAAAGTGTACTGAAATAAGTAATGTTAGATCGATTTCAAATGGAGTATGCAATTCAAGTATGGAAGGTGACCAGTGCACAATGACTATACAACAGAGGGCAGTTAAACCCGACTGTTCCAGCTTTAGCCAAGCCCTCTCGCAGGCAAATTTATCCTTTCTATCTGTCAGGAAGGAGTTTCTCTGCCAAAGATTCATGTCTGATACGGTTAGTAACCATGACAATCCAATATCATTCTTATTTCCAAAATCTGAAAAGGGAGTTGTCCCCTGACAACCTACGATCTTGGTCCGGACGTGAAGTAAACAACCCAAGGAGAAAAAAGAGGACGGATAGCTTTTTACATTTACATATTCTTAGTTTATACTACGCTATTTTATTCATTAATTTCACTATTTTATGTATTTTATATATTATTTTTCTGACCGTTTTTTAATTCAGTTTTGCTGCAAGAACTCTACCTTCACTCAGCGCCCGGTATATAGTCACGAATCCGGTTTGCCACTCTAACAAAAAGCCTTCTCCAAAGAAACGTTTACTCAAACTGGAAAGAAAACTCAATCGAATCGAACCACGGGCTTGAAATTGACTTAACCAGGCCTTATCGATTGTGATGTAGTTCATTTCTAGGTTAACAACAACCAAGCCGTGCACTTGAAATGGTAATGCGTGACGATTTTAAAATTTGCTACGTCTCACGGTGAGAAAATACTCACATGTTGAAGACAGAACCTCATACCTTGGTGAATATTGCAAAAATATGTCACGTAGAATAATGTCAGTGGGCTAAATTTCATAGTCTGTGTTAACAGCAATCATCAGTTAGGCAAGCGGGAAGAGAATGGTTGCAGTTTTGCTGGGATTTTGTAGAGGCCCCCCGGAATGATGAAATTAATAACTTGGCAACATTTTATTTTCTTTCTTACAGCAGTGCAAGAATTTTTTTCTGTTACCTTTTGTTTTTCTTCCGACACGCGCTTGTAGGAATTTTAAATCTGCGGAAAACATTTGTTTTTTGGTAGAAATTTTGCTCGGTGACCTATCTTGATTTTTTGCATGCACCTACCACTCACGATGGCACCTCAAATATAACAGTTTCGAGGAAAATTATCCAGTAGGACTAGAATTTTCTGTAAGCCATAAAACACGCTTTTTTTAAATATATTAAATTCTACTAGATAAACTCTACTAGATTCTACTAGATATTTTTCATACTGCCTGAAAAGTTAAAGAATTTCGGGAGCTTTCCAACAAAGAAATAACGAAAGGTCACCGCATTAGTTCACAGATAATTTACAAAAACTGACATTTAAACCCCATTTACACTACAGAAAAAAAACGGCTAGGCAAGGTTGAAAACCGGCAAGGGTAATTTTCATCTCAGGCAAGGCAAGGGTAAATTGAGTGGTGTAAACTGTCAAAGGCTGCCTTACCTTGCCAATTTAATTTTCGGTTTTGGGACCACGTTTAGATGTTGTCCCGTGTTTGAAAATATCGGTAAGGCAAGGACGAAAACCGGCACCTTGCCCTTAAAATGGAACGTGTAAACGTTCCTGCTTGCCTAGAAGGTAACTTTTGATCATTTTGCGCATGTTCTGATAACAGCGCTACTTCTCTTCTCAAGCATGTTAAGGCATGGCTCATATCCAGTACAGACCACAAGAAAGAAAAAAACGTTTTTGATCTAAAGCAACGTTGTTTTTATCCCAGGGGGAGCCAGAAACTTACCCCAAACAAAATTTGGTATCCTTAAATTTCTTAAGGTGTCTTTATGGTGTTCACGTGACTTGTGACGTCACAAGCCTGCTTAAGATTAATTCTAAAATGGGCCAAGGATAGGGAGGTATCACGAAAAACTAACCATATGAAATTTTAAACCACTTTCTAAGGCAACTATTTCTGTCCTGAATGGATGAACTCCTCAATTATATAAGGCTATATATGGAAAGATAGAAGGTCACGTGACCTTTTTTACGTAATAACTTCTTAGCTGAATATTTTAGTCGGCCATTCAGGACAGATTCTTGCAGGGGCCATTAGCACAATTGTAAAAATACTAAATTTGACAGTGATTGTATGTCATCTCGGCGGCCCATTTTCAGTTGTTTTTTCAAAAAGTAAAACAATTAATTACAGTCACGTGACCCATTTTATCCGATTTTATTGGTCTTAGAATATTAAGGTCGTCGACATTGGTTAGCCTGCCAATTCTGCAACGATTAAACCAAATTCTGACAGAGTAATTACTGTTTTTCAGATTTTATGCAAATGAGGCTTGAGCCATGCCTTAACATGCTTGAGCTTGGGTGAAGGTACTGTCAGCCATTTTAAACCAGTCATCGGACTGAGGATTTATCTAGAGGTTTCTTTCCCTTGGAGGGTTAATCAATGTTAATCAATGTTAATCTTGGTGAACGTGAGCAACAATAGTTTTTTTTTTCCTTCCGCAGTTGCAGTATATAATGAGATGCTCTTTCTTCCTCGATTCCTCACTTATCTGGTACTTTATTTCACGTTGTCGACGTTTCTGCTCGGTTTTGTTTGTTTTCCTTGGTACGGAGGTTTTGAACATCAACAATCCCGTGGACGCCATCTTGAATTAGCACAATGCGCATGCTCACTTACAAATCTAAGCCTTGCCAGCCTTGCCTGGAACAAAATAGCCTTGCCTAGCACAAACCAAGCAAGGGTGAAACGGTACATGTGTAAACAATCCTTGCCTTACCAAAATGTTAGCTACCCTTGCCAGTTTTTATCCTTACCATGCCGTTTTTTTCTGTAGTGTAAATGGGGTTTTAGAGAACCTTGTTGTGGACCTGGGGCGTTGCCATGGTAACTGATATGTCGTCACAAGCACCCTTAAAATATAGCCCAACAATAGAGTTCGAAGGAGACATATAGTTTGCCTACACCATTAAATATCCTTCTTTGCAATCTTTCATCGTTTCGCAAACACTACATCAACAAAAACCCCTTCGTGCCTCCTTACTCACGCATGATACAGTCACGCACTCATTCCCACTCACGTGACTTGCCAGCGAAAACAACAGCCGTGAATATGGAGTCGAAAGGAGTTTTCGTTTCTGTGTACTGTTTCTTCCTTTTAGTACGCGAAGTGTCGCTTCACCCAATCGCCAACGAAAAGGTTATGCCGGACTTGTTGCCCTATAATTCAGTACACGGACCGGAGCAAATACACATCGCATATGGAGATTCTGCTAGTCAAATGAGGGTTATGTGGTCTACTTCTTCAGTTCAAGAGCTTTCCACTTCTTTTGTGCTCTATGGTTTAGCGCCTAAAAACTACTCCTTGAAAGCAGAGGGGAAATTCGTCGTCTTTACAGAGGGCAACCCTTCAGGACTGCAATATGTACATCGTGTTGTGCTGGAGGTGAGTTTGAGGTTCTGTGTTTTTAGCTTTAATAACGTACAGAGGTGGTGTAAAAGCTAACTGTTTATTGAGGTTGCTCAAACCATAAAATAAATTAATATTAAAGCTGATCATGAATGAGTTTGTATAAGCTTTTAAGTTAGTTGTATACATCGCTGCCAGTCAGAGATCGTTCAAAAAATTAATACTAACTCCGATCTTAGATCTTTCTGTTTCATTTCGTACTATACTAGGCATTTCCTGGTATTACATAACAAATTGACGCAAGATAATTCTCCTTACTCATAATTATGAACTAAAGGCACAAAGATGCAAGATCTTACATTAATTATCTTGCGTTAATTGTTCTTTGTGCCTTTAGTTCATAATAGTGAGTAAGGAGAATTATCTTGCATCAATTTGTTATGTAATATCAGGAAATACCTAGTATAGTACTAAATGAAGACAACTTAGTCTGAATCCTTGCATGATTAATCAATAAGATCCAGAGATGGAAATAAGGGAAAACAGATTGATAGGTGATAAGCAGCCAGCTTTGTCCAGTTATCATTTTAATTTTATTCTTGTGAAATTTTAGGAAAGATTTCCGCACAGCTCCCTACATTAATTATACATGCATCACTGTCATACCAACCCTGTTCTAAAATTGAATAGAGTTTGAGCCACAAAATGAATGTAATTAATTAATGTAGGGAGCTGTGCGGAAATCTTACCAAATTTTACTATGTTATTTCATTTTTGGCTGGCAAATTTGATCGGTAATTACCAATCACCGGCCGTTATTTCCATGCCTGAAGATCGATAATCGATAACAATCAATGTCAGTCAATGATAATCGATAACAGTTTTGGGAGCAAGGAATCACTCACTCATTTCAACAGCAAAACAGCATTCGTGATGTCTTAACCACAACCTGGTTCATAGTCAAAAGAACCTATTGCATATTCGTGCAAGTAACCAGACATGTGCATGGTCATGAGCAGAACTAAACCACATTGATTAAAAGCAATTGGCCTGACAACAAACGATAGTCAATGATAATCAATGGTTATTGGTGGCAATTGATAACAATGTGAGGACTCAAGCACAAAATCATTGATTGATCATTGATTGGCTGATAACAATCAATAACAATTCCCTAATTGTCATTGATTGTCACCACTTAATATTGATTGATTGGATTTCTGATGAATCGATTGTCATTAATGAATCACACTGGGTCTGATGTTTACCTCAGCTAGATGTCTAAACATTGTTGTAGAACTGATGACGACCAATATCTGTTGTATAACGCTCTACATGCTTGTCATCTAACACAACAATGAAAACCTGGTTAAAGTCAACACAAAGCCTTTGTGAGTCCAATTATGTTTTTCAATAACTTTATGTCATGGTATCTGTAAATCATAGTGGCTGTGAGCCATTATATGAAACTTGGAAAAGGAATAATAAACCACTTGCAGGCATAAGTGTGTGAATCCTTTGTTCAAAAACACTGCTGGAAACTCGAAAAAAGAGAAACATGATGCTTGTGTTACATTTTGCTAATGACAAGTGTTCTGTGGGATCAATTTAATTGTAACAGTCCTTTTCAAATATTATATTATTGGTGTTTTGTAGTATATTGACAAAATTTGTTTTTACATTTTTTTTTATTTAAACAAATTAACCATTGTTTGCCCCAAAAGCACCTACAATCGGCGCCAAAATTGTTGACACATTTACCTTTTTAACCCCCTATTTCGTCACTGTGACCCCTCTTCACCCCCATCGCTTGTCCTTTCAGCCTCCTCTCCCCCCAAACAATGTTGTGCGGCAATTGCTATGATTTCGAGGTACAAACAAGCAACATTGGATGGGGGAGAGGGGTGTTTTTCACAGTTGATTGTGCAATAGAAAGAGTGGCGTGATTTGGTGCACTAAAACTACTATAGAAACACAATGTGTCAACTAATTATGTCGCCGATTGTAAGCTTATCAAGGGGGCTCACAATAATACAAATTTAAATCAGGCTCACACAGAAAACACTGACAGACACAAACAAAGCACATAGTTACAAGGAAATTTACATAACTATAGATAAATTTAATAAACAGACAGTGGGCCATTGAAAAGTGATTTGTGCTAATTAGATTTTAATTTAATCATGATTTTAATTTGGTTGTACAGTTTCATGATTGGATTTTTAGTTATTAACACATCCAGAATGTGTGCCAAATGGTATTCACTGGTCAGTGGATGTAGAAAATGTTTAACAGAACCCAACATATATATGTACCCTTACTTTCTCTTTGCCGCGATTTCGATTCCCACCGAGGTCATAAGAATTTTTTCTTTGCCTCGTGTGGTTCCCCAATACGCTTTACTAGGGTTAATGCCCAGTGGGTTTTTCATGGGTTTCTATTAGCACTTTAATTTACACTTCAGAGTTAATTCTCTGTCCCACAACTTAAAAGATAGTTTTTCAAGCATTTTGTTGCCCAACATGGTAAAGTACAGCTGTAGCTGGTGACTTGATGACTCACAGCCACTTGAGCTCCTGCGGTAGCCAGCATATATTGAAAGCCCTGATGGGACACCCGTGGGATATTATTACCGCACAACCTTCCCTTTGCCTACCAGGAGACTATTTCAAGATTTGTAACCTGTTTAGTTTTTTTATATTCATTATTTAATTGTAAAAATTCCTTTTGATGAAATTGCTTATGGGTGAACTTTAAAATAAGATGAAAACCTTTTAGAGTTGTGACACTGATAAAAAGATTTAATAAATTTCCATTTACTTGTACATGTTGCATTTTACTACAGCTGATGTGTGCCACCATATCATTTAGATTGTTGCTGTTAGCTAAACCCGTATTATTATTGTTTTTGTTATTTTCATTATAAACCAATAAGGAGTTTAGAGAAACACCTGCAAGAGACCATCAAATGATTTAGGATCACACAAAATGATAATAAATAAATCTATAATGGTTATGTAATGCTTTTGAGTGGTATACCATCATGGAATATCCCACACATCACTTGTATTTTCTTTGTTTTTTCTAAATGTATGCCCCAACACATTTCCTATAGAATTAGTAGGCAACAGGTTCATCTTTGACTTTATTTGTTAACTCTTTGTTGAAATTTGCACTTGCAGGGATTGATACCTGGGAGGAACTATTCATATCGTGTACAAAGTGGAAGCAACATCAGTGAAGGATTTGAATTCACGGCAAAAAGGGATGATGAGGTTAGTGAAGATCAGTAAAGGAACAATAATGAATCAATAGAACTGGAACAGCTTGCTTGTAGAAAATTCAAGGACCGTTCATTTCCTTCCCCGTCCTTTTTTAAAACTATCGAAAAGAAGATGTTCTAAATTTTTTATTTTCTATAATTATTGCTGCGTATTGGTAAAAAAATGTTACGTACAAACTAGACCAGTTTGAGTACAAACTAGCCCAATTTGTTCTCGTTGTGACAAAAATCATTTCAAGATCGCTTGACTTTTCCTTCTTTGATTCGACAATTTTTAGAAAAATCTCGCACTTGCCGGCCGTTTAGTGTTTTTAACATCTTGGCCAGCAGTCGACCTGAAATTCCAAGTGTCACAACAAATTACGTTTCCTACGATAAGCTCAGCAAAAAACAAGCGCTGGACTTGAGATCTAAAAATCATTTCAGGATCGCTTGACTTTTCCTAATCGACATACGATGGTTTGGATTAGCCAGGATTCTTTGATTCGACAACTTTTAGAAAGATCTGGGACTGCCGGCCATTTAGTCAGTTAGTGTTTAAGAAAACCTTGGCCGGTTACCGGCCATATAGCCACAGCGAAAATATGCTTTATTCCACGAGACGGACGTCTGAGTACGCAGTGCAATATTCCGAGCGTGTCCGTTGAAAAAGGTGTTCTGTAAAACTTGCAGAACAAACGTTTATGAAGCAAATGAAAATCCCTGAACAGCTCAAAATACGTTCAAAATATTTGCAAGTGCGAAAAAACCATCTCGACGAAATTCGCCTCCTTTCCAGTGAATTATGTTGGGTGGCTGAAAAAGTGACAGAATTCTCGATTGTGTCATGTCTGATACTACTGCAATTTTTCTGCGAGTTCCTGTTACTCTGTAAGGGTTGAACAATGGGTTTATGACGGCGACGTAAATGTCACACGCAGTCACTTTCTAATGAAGGTAAAGCATTTGTTAAAAAAGTCAGAAACGCGGTCAAGCAGTGAAAAAGCGCGAAACGGGAACAATCAGTACATGTACATGAGTTGTTTTTCCGTTTGGGCAAAGCGAAAGGAAGTAGATTTTTTCTAAGGTTAGGCTTTAAACTTCTCCAGCTCTCCTGAAGGGAAACATGATTCGAAACATCGCTCCGATTTCTTGTACATTTTTCATGTTTTTGGTGGGAAGATGTTGTAAGGAAACTAATCTTAAGCATTATCAATTTTAATATGTAACTGTTGATTTGCGCTTTGTCGAGGGCGCCCTGAACCGAATAAAAAAATTACATTGATGCTGTCTTTCATTCGAATTCAAACCAGTAAAAATACTTTATGTAAGCGATAAAAGGAAGAGAAAAGAGAGACAGAAAGATCGAGACGTAACTTTGAATGACTCCAATGAGACATTCATGTCAGTTTGGGCACGTGAACATGATGTTTTGCCCAATCATGATTCGAGTTTTTGAACCTGACTGGCAGGTGCCAATGAAACTTTCAGCGCGTAAAGTAAGCTTCGCCTTGCAGTTCATGTCATTCAACTTGACCTTCAGTTGGAGTTTGTATATTAGGAGGCGTCACCCTAAAAAAAGTCCACTCAGGTAGAAAAAACATGGAGGAATCCTCTCTTGAGAAGCTGATCCGCATTAAAAAGGAACGCAAACCTTCGTGCACTCTTTGTAGTAATCATGGTGTGCGATCGAACCTCAAGGGCCATAAGCATCACTGTCCTTTCTTGAATTGCCACTGCGAACGGTGCGTCAAGGGACGCCGAAAAAGGGACATCATGAAACAGCAAGTTCGTCTCCGGAGAAAACAGATGAAGGACTTCGGCAACCGAGCTATCTGCCCTGCTCCGTTGGAACAGCGTGGTAAGATGGACGAGTTTGTTTTTCGTTCGAAACCTTAAGGTTTTCTCGGTAATTTCGTGTATGTAGTGCGATCAAGTTTTTCTTGCTTGTTCAAACTTCTCAACATTGTTTAGGAGGCGACATTTGAAGTCGTCGAATGAGTTCATTTGCAGTTAATCGTACCGAGATATTTTGAGTTAATTTACTTTCCTTTCCTCGTTTTTTTGACAAATCAATTACTGGCTATTCAATTTTGGCTTTAAGTTAGACTACTGTGAGTACAGTGTACATAGAAAATTGTACAAGCCTATGCTGTTTTTACGCGGTGTAAAAGAAGTCATGTCAACTAATGGTTTTGCATGTTTCAAAAATTCTCTTTTACAAGACTGTGTTTTCGTTAACTCAATTATAAGTCTCTTAACTTTGTACTCATTTGCAGTGAACATCTCTTCTTCTTCCTTTGGGAAAACCGAACCGTCCTTCGCCGACGAACAAAATAACATCCCAGACGAAACCAGAGAAACGTTTCCTAAACGTGACGGCCGTTTAATGCAGAGGGTCTCCAACGTCATGTATTCGCCATTCACTGCACCTAGACGTCAATCAGTAACCTGTGGTGCTTATATTCCAACTCCTTTTCAAATGTGGACCATGTGTGATGGGCGAATCTTCCATTACAATAACTGGTCAGAACAAGCTGTTTCCTCATGTCCCGTGGAGGCTCAGACAAGCCCTGTGTTTTCAGTGTCCGATAACAGTGCGTTTGTAAAGTACTGCAGTCAGCCTCCGAGAATGGAGAACAACTCGTTCCGATTTGGGCACTCTTCGTCCGAAGAGGCCGCCGCAGTTTTGGCATCGTTTGGAAATTCAGAACATGGCATGAGAAATCGTTGGGGCGAATAACTTTCAGTAGTGAATTTATTTTGATGTCCATGTACATTTATACCTTAAACCTTAAGCTTAACTTATCGTTCAGTTATTGGTGATACCTTTTTGTTCAAATTACCCAGAGCAAGGCCACCTTAAAGAAAAACTGGAAATGAAACGGTACCGAAAGAGTGCTTAAGGAAACGAGAGCTTTATTCCCCGGATTTCGGATATTGCCGGCGCCTTTCTGAAAACGCTACTTGGTCCGATTTTGCAGTTAGAACTGACATCAGACTGACTAGTTTTTGTTTTTCTGCTGTTGACATGTCACTGAAAAAAGCTCTAGTGTTTGTCGCAAATGTATTCCGACTCTGCCGGAGCCACAGGCGTTGTTCTTGGATCACCTAGCGCCCTTGTTGATGGTGAATCAAAAATGCGCGTAAATAAATGAAAAACAGTACTCAAGATTAAGGTTAAACTTTGTTTCGGGCTTAGAGTAATATTTATAACAATCCTATTTATATGCTACATTTGAAATACAAGGCAAACTATTCAAAGAAATCTGGAATTTCTTCATTTCACCTTGCCGATCATTCGTTTATCAGTAAGCTTTAAATGTGATTTCGAGTATGTAAACGATAAATAAATTTGTTCTTCGGCGATTTACCAGTTAATTATCTCTGTTAATAGATCAAATTCAAAAACCGATTCAAGCGACCCGTCAAAAAAGGCCGGGCTTTTCTTTTTTAAAAAACAAAGTTAATTATTTGTTCTCTGACGAACCGATTGTTTGTTTATGCAGGAGTCGGTGATATAGACTTCCTGTCTGATCATTGACGTGTTAGTCGATGCAGACTGAAGATAGCCTGGTGTCGGATAAGATGAAAATGCCCTAAAAGTGTCAGTGCAACCTACTTATCTTGGTATTTTTTTCTTGATTCGTTCCCGACGTCAGTCATAACATTCCTCCATCCTCGCCCAAATTAAGCTGACGGTAGAGCTATTTTGGAAGAACTGGCATGGAGAACAATATTTGTGGACGAATCAAGAAAAAGGAAATGGCTATTTTTCAAATTCTGGAGACAACATGCTACAAAAGGCGAAAACTATTTATATATCGTTATACGCTGTTTTTGGATTTTTCCGGGGTTTTTGGCGGTGCAGTTTCTAATAAAGACCAATGTGGAGAAAAGGCAAGTCTTAAAAAGAACGTTTTTACGGTGTAAAAGAACCAACACGAGCGATTTTTAGTCATCTCCACAAACGTAATTCGCTGCTTTTGATATGGTCAGATAATTCGACGTATTTGATGTGGCACGTTTGTCCAGGATCAACCTCCGTGTTCGGACTACGCTAAAAGTCTTCGGCATTGGTGCTCGCGGTTGTTTTTCTTCATCTAATTCGACAAGTTGGCAAACTCCAGATTTGTACACTCATTCGTCGATGTTGTCTCCTATTTCTTTCTCTGTCTACCCCCTCCCCCCCCCCCCCTCCCCCCGCGGGATGGGGTTTGCAGGCGTGATGAATGGAAAAGTGATCCTATTACCTCGATCTATTTCTCGCAACCGTGGTTTGGATATCACCTACTACTATCCAGGCTGCATTTGAGAATCCACGTAGTTTAAACAATTAAAAGTTTAAGTTAGTGTATCGTAGTGATTCTCTATGTTGTCCAAGATTTGGACCGTGTCTTTTTGTCGTTCATTTTTTTTTCCTTTTCAGTGGGCAATCTAGAAAGTGCATTTAATATTTTTTCGTTGAAAACTGCATAAAAAATTATCGGGCGTTTGACAAATCCGTTCGGTCCAATTCGTTCTCTCAGGGACCTCTCATATTTTAACATTTACAGAATTCCCAACATTGCCACACTTTATGTTCTGGTGATTGTCTTAGCATCGTAGATAACGCTTCCGCCAGTTTCCAACTGAAGATAAAAGAATCTTTACGCATACAATGGGAGCAGCCTTGGTTAAATCAGCAATTGCATTATTATTTTTTACACAATATATTAACCTTGTACTCTGTGTAATATTCCAACTGACGATGGTGGAAGAACTACCGAAACATGTTTTGTTCTATAAAAACTGTCGTTTCCTTTTTGAAAATTACAACGTTACTGCTCATATCAAGACCGTTCTCTCAGTCTGGAAAGCTATATTGTCGCGGAAATTGCTATATTGAAATCAAGGTGACGGTGGTGACGGGTTTTCTTCAAGCAAAGCATGTGTTAAGACAGATAGCCAGCATGTTTGATCGGTCACTGGTAATTCTTTTAACAGAAGGGCTTTGAAAGGAGTTATTAACCTCAACAATTCAGTGTTTTAAGGAAAGAGCCCACTGGGGAAGCGCGTGGGTCCCGAAAGATGTCTTCACTATTGCGGGCCACGCCCTGCATCAGCTCTTCGCACTACATTTTTAGTCGAACCGATAGGGGAACTTCTTAGGATGCCATGAAGCTTTTTGCTTGCTCTATTTCAATGCTGTAGAAGTCATTAAACTAGTTATTCTCTGGAAAAGTTGTTAGAATTCTACGATAAGATCCGCCTGTTAGTGGCTGTGGCTGTGGCTGGAAACTAGCTAGGCTAGTACATTTCCAAAAATCTAACCATTTGATCGTGTCTTAAAATCCCAAAATGGAGCAGAAAGCTCGTATCCAAGAAAATGGAAATCTGTAAAGGAAAACGTTTCGCCAAAGAAACAGTAGACGTTTTTCATGATTGTTTGAGATTTTTTCTGAGATTCTCAGACCTAGAGATGGGGGGGGGGGGGGGGAGGGGTAATTTCTAAACATGTTTTCGTGTTGTGTTGTTGTCTCAACCTTCTTCGTTATTCGCGTGCTGAAGTGACGTGATGTGGCACGTGCGATATAAATAGCAATGTTTTGAAGTCACTCAGGCACCATCCCCATGTATCAGGACAAAATCGGATCCAAATCTGAAAAAAACAAACAAACAAAACAGTGGTACACACTCAGGTGCTATGAAAATTACTGCTTTTGATTGTGTTCAATAGTTCATGTGTGAACGGTGTATGAAACAAGTGAAAACGAATCTGTGTGGATGAAAAACATGCGTTTTCGAAAATCTTCGTTTTCAGCCACAAGCGTTCGAAAAGGTAATAAGCAGCCAAGCAGGGCTGTGCACACTTCTGTCCTGCCAGTAAACCTACAAAATTGTGCGAAACGTGTATAAATTCTTTATCTTTTCGTGAAAGAGACTGTTTCTTTAGAAACTGTTGTAAGCCACGATAATATCTTTTTACTCTCGTGTGTGTCGGTCATATTCATTCTCTGATGCTATTTTTGTTTATAAGGGAAGTGTGGGACTGCTTGATTACCGTAAACATCCTATTGCTTGTGAAAAGCACCAGCTATACTGATACGAAACTGTTCCTTCCTACCAAAGAGCAAACAAACAAACATCGGGGATTAACGGACGTTCAAGTTCGAGATCTTATGACTTGTGCCTGACAGCTTTTACTTAGAAGTGTAGTACCAATCCTGTGTTGTCGTCAGATGTTTTACTGGTGCGAAACCCGCAGAAGAAAATAACAGACTTGCGGTCTAGTTGTTGTTGAGAGGAACGGGGCGAAATTACAAGTTACTCTCTAGCATGGCAATTGCCAGGAAAAACTGACTAACAAATAAATCAAGATTGCGCCAATTTACCTCTTGCAACAACAAAAACTGTCTTGTAGCAGTTTGGAAAAGGGAAATAAGAAAAGAAAAATTAAAAACAAATTTAGAAAGGAAATTACGATAGTGATAATGGTAATAATAATGATAATGATACAGGAATAGGGAAATATATATAGCAGAAATGCTTACTGTCTAGAAATACTATGTAAGAATGGTAATAATTATACATTCTCGTGAGGTCACTATTGTCTTAATTTTGTCTGGGTAGGACTGGTCACCACAGTTCTTGGTCTACGGGGACATGGGTCGAACTGGAGGGGCTCCCAGTCTTAAAAGACTTATTCAAGAGGCTACTTCAGGCAATAACACGGCTGTGTTGCATGTCGGGGACTTCGCCTATGACTTCGATACATCAGGGGGATTGGTAAGTAAATATTAAGGAATCTGAAGTGTAAATGAGTCATCCATTTACACTGGAAAACCTCATTTTGAAGCATAATACAAGAGACTGTTGTTTGATTGTTCTCTAAGAAATAGAGTCATTTTAATCGCGCTAATATTTCCAGACGCGAGGAATTTCCTGCCTCTTACCTGATAGAAATGATACTTCTTTTGTTTCATGTTTATCTCAATTCTTATCGTTTGGTACCTTGTCAAAAGCCGGGATGAAGTGCTTTATGTTTTATTTGGTTTGGTTTTTGTTCATCCAGAACGGAGATGCCTTCATGAATAGGATTCAGAGCATGGCTGCGAGGCTTCCGTACATGACATGTGTTGGAAATCACGGTAAGATTACCGGGTAGACGGCGAAAATCTTCCCCATCTCGAGGGCGCTGTTTCAGGCAGCAGTATGCAGACCAACAACCAGGCGTTTGCCTCAGTTTAGTTAGAGATTTCCTTCTGTTGCCCGTCAGCGCACGCCAAAAGAAAAGGAAACGAAAACAAAAATTCCACTCAGGGAAGTGCTCTTTTGAAACACGAGAAAATACCGTGTGCGAGATGACACTTTCTTTAGTTTTACTTCCGTTTGTGAAACCTTTTTGGTTTTGAAACGGTTCCTTACTCGATTTGCTTTTAACGAACTCGGCAGAGGGAGACATTGGGGCTGGGGAAAAGGAGAAAGAGAGTCCATGATTCCTTGCGATCGTGGACAAGTCTTTGAGACACGTTGCATCCAAAGAAGGTAAAATCCCAAATAAGATTGTCTTCAAGTAAAATGAGTACATACTTCAAATGATTTGACATGCGCTCTTTGATCACAATGCTTAGACCTGCTGGCAAATCGACTGTCAGCGAGAAACGTGAGCGAAAGATTAAAACAAAAAACGGACTTTGAGAAAGTATAAACTATGCTATTCTTGCTCCTTAGCTAATTTTCTTGTTTTGTTTCGCCTTTACAGAGATTCCCTACAACTTCAGTCATTACCGCTACAGATTCTCCATGCCTCAGCTTGAATGGCCAACTACGGTTAGCAGAATGTGGTACAGCTTTGATATCGCCAGAGTCCACTTTATCGCGTATGTCGTTCACCATCAAAACCCTATTTAAGTTTAAAGTAAATGAAAGATTTCGGGAACCCTTCTTTACGTTTTTTTTTTTGTAAACTGAAAATGGAGATTTTTCGGAAACATGTTTTCGTACAAAATGATTTTCAAAAATAAGTGATCTGCATGGCGAAAGGAAGGCGGGGCCTTTGCTGTGGGCTGTCACCATACGTGGGGGGAGGGGGTAAGTGCTTAGTATTGCTTCGAGTTGGTTCGACAGCGACTTGATTTACTTGACCAGTGATTTAGAGTTGATGCTAAAGGATTCTAAAGGATACTGTTACGGAGGAAAGTTGACTAGAACTGGCCGAACATATTATCGGTATAAGTTCTAGTGATATGACATGAGAGGGATAACTGAATTTTCCCTGGGAACACTATGGGAACTGTAGTAATCAACCCTTAAATGTACAAGCTTGCTGGATTTTGCTGGAAATTAATAACCTCTGATATTAATTCACTTCTTATCAGGTATTCTACTGAAGTGTACTTTACACACGGCGCGGTGCAAGATCAGCTGGAGTGGCTAACAAACGATCTCAAAGAGGCGAACAAACCCGAAAACAGAGCTAAGCGGCCGTGGGTCATCGCGTTTGGCCACCGGCCAATGTACTGCTCCAATATTGATAATGATGACTGCACCACGCTCCGTTCTGTGGTTAGAAACAGGTCAGTGATTCTAATAGCCACCTTTCGTAACTTTCTATCGCCGATGGACGCCGAAAAGAAATGATTGGTTCACACGAACTGTGAAACCTTACTTGCATCGTCTTGTTTCCTTGTCATTTTTGCTGACACTTCTAAACAGGCTCGGTTGCATTGACAAACACTGCTAACATGCAGTGCATGTGTGTTTGGCGGGCGACTGCCGTCTTTGAAAGTGTCGTTCGCGTATGTCTGTTATTTTGGTTGTGTTGAAACGGACTATGCCTGATTCCCAAGCCTGTTGTTGGTCACATTTTCTTCTCTCCCCAATCTTCCTGTTCGTGATACAAGATCGTTTTCGCGTTGAAACACAGCTCGAAGACTTTGATAAGAATTTCAGTGCCTTTTGAGTCTTTTGACATGTAGACAAACGAGACCTGGGCCGAGTTGCTCGAAGCATGGTTAGCGCTAACCAACGTTAAATACCATGACAACCTATAGGTTTTAATGCAACTTAACCGGTGGTTAGCGCTAACCATGCTTCGAGCAACTCGGCCCTGTAGTACATCAATGTTTTTGTTAGAGTAAACAACGGTGATGAAAAAACAACAGCTGCAAAAATACTTGAGACACTATACGTCGTTTGGGCTTTACTGATGTCTTCATGATCTTCCAATTTCCCCTCCCCTCCCCCTCTTATCAATAGGGAGTTTTAGCAACGACGACGGCGACGGCAACGAAAACGTCATTTCAAAATATAACTTCTCGTTTCTGTGATGCTTTCGAAATTATTGAAATTTGTTTAACTTGCAAAATGCTGACGAACTGTCCAGGAACTAAATTACTATGAACGGCGTTAAAGCAAGGAAGAAGAAAGAAAACTTTGCCGTCATGCGCTCACGTTCTCGAGAAAACATAAAACTTGGTCATTTCACGTTGTTGTTGTGCAGAGGACGGCAAAGAAATGTACAAAACTGTAAAACGCACGTGCAGAGCGATTGTTTTTGGTCATTAGACCTATTGTTTTGTGGCGTTCTCGTTGCCGTTGCCGTCCTAGTTGCTAAAACTCCCTAATGTTGTTTGCAGTGCAACACCATGCTCTAAACTTGGACGAACAACTTTGAAGGGGGAGAGGGAGAGGTTGTGTGTGATATTTCACAGATTTATCACCAGCAGCGATTTTAGGAAAGAAAAGCTGTTTTTGACGAGAAGTGTCTCGGCAATTTTGTAACTGGTTGTCGCCGATTCATCCAATGACGGCGAGAATTTGCTTCTCATCGCTTCTCCCATCCTTCTGTTGCTTTCATTTATCCCGATTAATGTTTATCAACTGCTCAACAGAACTAATTAATTTACGGTTGGAAGTCGTTAAAAACCAGTCCTTTTTCTGTTCTTTTCCTCGGCAGCCTTGAACTTTTGTTCTTCCAGTACGGGGTAGATATCATTATTCAAGCGCATGAGCACTCGTATGAACGCCTCTGGCCAGTCTTCAATGACACAGTGACGGCTCATGACTACAACAATCCCAAGGCACCAGTTCATTTGATATCTGGCGCGGCCGGGTGTAACGAGGCGTACGGAATATGCGTGAACCCAATGTTGGGACCAAGAGGTATGAAGTTTCTCTATATATTTAGGATGATGATGATAATGCTGGACTCGGAGTAAGTCAGTTGTGTTTACCGTTAGTTTTACCGACCTTGATATTCGAAAATTTGTTGCTCCTTCCTGTCCATTCCAAGGCCATTTCATTTTCAATCAAAACCACGACACCGCTAAGTGTTCTTATTTTGGGGAAATAATTTATAGGGTCAGTGGTTCTTGAAAGGGTTTATTCTGGAAGAATGGCTTAAGAGGGACCAGCTGGCTACCTTTGCACATTCCGGGTCCTGGATATTTAAACTCACACAGATACAAATTTGATGATTTATTTGTAGTGAACACAGTTGATAACAATTTGAGATAAGTTCAACGACAAGCTGAAATCAGTCGTGAAACTCTTCTATCTTGTTGTGAAACAACTGTTTGAACAATAAAGCTACGTCTCTTTAATGCTTTCGAAGTTTTACATAGCTGCTGACGCACCACTGTGCATTTTGATGCGGCAATTAACGCATATTTAACTCTCGCGGCGGTAAATACTGGAATACACTCCGAATTTACTTGGCCGTTGTTTAGTCAGCGCCTAACAGTCGCCATTTTGTTGGCTACACACGTTATTTATGGTTGTACAGTAACTCAGGAGGTATAGCTTCACCCGATGAAGCACGATCCCACTAAGCCGCTTGATCAGTTCTCTCCTTCGCAGCTGTCCTCTGGGATGTCACGGAACGCTAGCGTTGTGTGGCATCCCAAAGAACGGCTGCGAAGGAGACTACTCGATTATGCAGTCGCACCAGTGAATCTTCATGCATTTCTCCAAGAATTTCTTGAAAAGGTGACCCTGAGGTTCTACGTGAGAAATGGAGTGGTATTCAGTAGTGGATTCGAAGAAACGGTTTAATTAAAAGAAACAAGCCTATTCAAGCTACTGGGAGTCTGTTCGTCAATACGCATGTATTTTTAACAGGAAGTACAGAACGAGATATCTGGTCAAGGTTAAGATAAAAATATGAATGACACAGACAAAAAATTCCGAATACTATTTGTGTTTTTTCTAACAGAGGTGTTGGGTATAGTCATTGAACTAAATAAAAATTATTTGTTCCTGTAGCCTTCTTGTATTTTTCAAGAGTGCGATATCCTGTTCCAAAGCAAGTTCAGCTCTGTTTCTGTAACAAAGAGGAAGTTAAGAGTTGCGCCGTCATGCGGTTTGAATATTGCTGAGTGTACCTCCTTTAAGACTCAAATAGTTCACTCTGAATAAAACCACAAATTATCGACAACTTTAACACGAAATCCGCAATAACGTTGAAGAAGTAGCTCGCTAATCGTAATACGCGACTACAGTGACAGTTTTGTTTCCCTTTTGTCTCCTCCTACCACTGTCTCATTCTTCATATTTATTTATGTGTTTGTCAGTTTTTTTCTCATTCATTGCACCGACGCCCGTGCTGAAGTACCCAATGCAGTTAGTGTTAGGAATGTTCTGTCCACCGCAGAAAGTACAGGAAACCTCTTTCAGGATGACCTCAACTGTAAATTTCGAACTTTTTATATTCCACTTATTACAAACTAATACTAAACAATCTAAGAGGTTCTAGGAAGTGCGTAATTGTTGCATTGACGAATTCAAGCCCAGGTGTAACTCATATAGTAGCCAGTCTCCTTTACGCTAAGTGTAGCTTTCACCAGTTAGAAATTTCAAGAGCGTCATACTTGTAAAGAGGACGTAAGGAACCATAATTCAGTGTTACTAACTTAAATCTGAGTCCCACTTTAGCAAAATGGTGCTTAAATGACTCGACGAAAGTTATCCTCTGTTTTGGCTTCCTGTTAGAAAGTAGTTGCGTGGGTTGACAAAAAGTACAGGAGCAGCGATTCGGTGTTTTCAAAGGCCGTTTAGTCGATGAATAAGCCCCAGCGTATTTGTCTTAAGAAATCAAGCTGTATCGTCATTTTACGCCAGGTCCTTGGTCTGCATTCCGAGAGTGGGTTCCAGGCGACGCGGGCTTTGGTAAGCTGCGGATTGTGAACTCGACGCACGTGTACTGGGAACAAATCAAGGCTTGGGATGGTTCAGTTACGGATAGTATATGGATTGTGCAGGAACATCACGGGCCATTTAAACCTCTGGATTGACAATATTAGATAGTTCACCGCGACAGCATTTCTCATCCTTCGTCAAGGATGTTTTAACACAAAGAAATTGTAACTTTTACCGCGCAAGATAGCTAGGATGAAGCGAAAATGACGTAAATTATGAGTTTTTAATTGAGTAACCTCAGAGACTCGGTCTTTGCTTTGGGTTTGCTGCGCCACCATCGTCCGTTGTTGGCTGTCGGAATCAAAACGAACGCAAGTAACGCAGTGAGCCAGCCAAAACTCAAAATGGTTTTACCGAAGAAAAGCGCCGGAAAACGCGCGCATAAAACCTACTTGTATGACTGAAAAAGCTGGCAATCGCAAAGTTCACACTTACCGATGACTGAACAACAAATTGAGGGACAAATTTTTTTTCTGAAACTAAGACGATGTTCATGGATTTGCGAAAAAGGACTTGAGCCATGTTTTGGTTGGAAGGCCTGCTCCGGGACCTAAAGTCGCCGTAACTTTGGGTTACTTAAGGCGATTTAAGGCGACTTACGGTCTTGCCTGCCACCCACCGCCCCCCCCCCCCCCATCCCACTCCACCCCACAAAAAACTAGATTTTTTTTTAAATTACTCTTTTGCAAAATTGCTAACACTAAACAGCCAAACTTTTTGTCTTTGGGCAAGCGTGCTTGCTCCAGTGTGAAATGTTGAGTGTAAACAGTTTCCTTTTCGTGACATCTTCGGAAATGTCGTTGTGAGACGTCCAAGAAATGCTTGATTCCCCCAACAGAGTGGCCTTCTTGTGAGCGAAAAATGCAGTTCAATGAAAGTAAATTTGTAAGTGGTCCACTGATCAACAAAATTTGTACCTTTTGGAAGGCAAGTTGAGTGGAAAATGCAGTTCAATGAAAGTGAATTTGTAAATGGTCCACTGATCAACAAAATTCGTGACTTTTGGAATTCAGAATGCATCTTTTTATATCGGAGCCCAGTTCCTCCTGTTCCCTTGTGTATTGGACCATGCATGGAACAGGTTCGTTTTGGTTTCATGTAGACCATTGTAGCAAGACACGAAGAGTCTCGGTTTATATCAGTGCGGGTCCTATCACTTTTGAGCTGGTTAAATGGTTAGGCGAATGCAAAACCAAAGCAAGGGCAGTAACTTCCCGAAGCAGCTCACTAAACTTTTTAAATTTTTCAGTAAGTTAAAATGACAAAAAAGCGTGTTTGTCAAAAATTCGTTACCATTGTCTGTATACATAGTTGGACCTATTTTGTATTAAAATACTCACTCTCTGTACCAATGTAGTATACTGTATTGTAAACTATTGTATTCGAATAAAGCCTTATTTACATCAGTGAGAAGTGTCTCTTCATTTTTGATAGCTTTCTTCTGCATTGTCTTTGCGTCTTCCTTATTTGTATACACCACGCTGAAAATCACTAGGAATTGAACTTGACGCTGAAACATTTTAAGGGGAAAACTCTGAATCAACTCAGTCACAGTGGAGAGTAATCTTTACTGTGTTTATCTGCATGTTGTGTAGTGATAGAGCCCGCCAAACAGTCGAATTCCATTTCGCGGATTTTAACAGTGGTGAACTTACCTCGAATTACAGTGTTGCGACTCGACTTCTGTAGACTGAGATGTGTTGTATTATTATTATTATTATTATTATTATTATTATTATTATCTGATCTCTAATTTTCTATCAATGCTGTGTCACGCAGTGGATCAGCCGACTGATTGTTTTGTAAATCAGCTTATCCAATCTCAGTCTTACAGAACTAGTTGTTCACACGATTTTAACCATTTGTTTTTTTGTAATTGAAACTCGTGTTAGGCAACGGAAACTGGTCATTAAAACGATTTCGCGTTGATAAAGACGACAGTTTTGCGTCGCAGCCTACATGTTCAAACAAACAGTTCACTTCTTGATTAACCTGCCGAAAGTTATTTTACCACCTGGGTTGTGCGAGGTTTCGTCCTTTCCCATTCAACGCAGATCTTGTTTACCCTTTGCGACGGAAAAGAGTGGGTTTTATTTGATTAAAGGCAAAAGGAAACGAGCTTTAATAACGTTTTGAGCAATGTGTGTTTGCTTAAGTTGAATCCGAGGAGCTCCATTGTTGGCGTTTATTAAAACTGTCAATGCGCGCTGTATGTAATTTATTTGCAAGGAAACCTACTCGGGGCGTTTTGTTATCCGCGAAGTTCAAATAACGGCCTTTGTTTCCCAGCTTTCCATTCAAAAGAACTCTACTCGGTAACTATCATCGCAGTTGTTCCTCAAAGTAATTATCTTGAACGCATTGTTCACTGGCAAAGCGAGCGCACAAAGCGAAATATCAGAACAGACTTCATTCGCGTGCGAGGCAATGAATGTGATGTTTACCAAACTTCCCTTGTTCGCTGTCATACGAGAATCGTTTGTTTTATCAACTTTCCGAAACATTTGATTGATAATGACTTGTTTAATACCCCGAAAGGAAATTTTAGATCTAATCTTAAACGTAGGGCGCCCACATAATTTGCAAAGTAACTGATGACGGAAAATGCTTGCCATGAGCGAATTCGAAACTGAAACCTGAAGCAACATCATTGACACTGTGGTTTGTGTTAACAAGGTGTTAAAAGCGTGTTAGATAGCGATGCGTTAAAACTTGCTGTTTCCTCGATGTGGACTCTATGTTTGTGTTAACACCTAATTAAACAGTCACAAATCCAGTTAATTAAAAGGAAGTATAACCCGATAACGTGGTGCGAAAGATCACTTTGAACTGCGATAAAACTATTATTAGTGCAGTGTGGTATTATTTTATTCCGCTTGCTTGCGATCATTGATATAATAAAACACTTCTTTGAAAGTTTACATTATACAAAAGGTGTGGGATCGGTTTCTCACCTACCTCGCTTTGTCTTTTTGAATACTGTGAAAGCGGTTACATTTTCTTGAAATGCATTTTTTTTTCCGAATAATGATGAACCGCTATTGATATATTTGGAAGTTTCGTTCATGAAAAACAATGCGATTTATGTCCTGAAAGAAGTGGATGGAAAGCCTTTTTTTACGAATAAAGAAATAAAATCGGTGCTAAAATGGGGTTAAAGACAATAAGACTGTAACTTGTGGACAAAGTTTCAGCGTGAAAGGGAAGTGTTATAAACGTGGCGTGTACTTTCCACATGGCTAATAAAAATAACAATACCATCCAACATGGTGTCAGCACAATGCGCTGTCCTCACATGTTGTTAGGCATTGTTTACGCTTTTCTTCTCGGTAACCCTTATTGTGAAGCTATGTTTTGTTGCAGTTTCTTTATCACTCGCTATGATTTCTCATTTCTATAACATATTGAGCGAAAAAGTGAGTGTTACACGGAGTAAAGCGCTTCGTGTTAATTCGATCAAACAAGATAAAATAAACTAAACTTTTCTTGTTAGGGCATTCTCTTAGCTGAGTAATTCACCTGAAACACTTCAGTATAGTTCTTGTTCATCGCTAGTGAAACGGAGGCACTAGCTTTTGTTATAGACGAATTTAAAGGAGTTGTTGTCAAATACAGGGCGAGGTGTAGGTTCTGTGTCCGTTATCCTTAAAATCGCTCATGTGGGAAATAGAAAAATCTATGCCTTGTTGATTTGTAGTAGGACAGAAACGCTAGAAAAATTAAAAACATAGTGAAATAAACATTAGAGTTTTATTAATTTAGGTTGCCAAACAGCCACCATTAGTTGGGATTTTACAAAAGGCACCCGAAAGTATGCCCTGAAATCATCAGGAGTGTCCATGAAATGAATATTGATTTACTTTCCGAAGCAAGAAGGCTATTGTGAAACAACTGAGAAACGTACTTGTTCTTCTCGAACAAGTGTTTCGAGAATTACGAAAGCTTCGCACTTATTTTTCGTTTAGAGTGCGAGTTACCTTAATTGGAAACGAAATCGCACACCGATTGCCGTGAATTCATGACAAATATGTCCGTTTCTTGGTGTTATTTCCTTCGTCTAACGTTATCATTTGGTCCACACAATAAAGCTTGAAATTTGCTTTTGACGACGTTCGGTTTGTGCATCTAAGCAAACTTTTGTTTCTGCCAATTACCTCGTGTCCAAGTTGCCTATCAGTTCGTCAATCTACTGGGAAATTTTGCGAACGACGTGGAAAACCAAAAACAAATTGGGAGAGGAGTTCAAACCAACCAGGGGCAACTTGCTGTGAGATCGTTTAACGTTGCCTTCATCGAAAATGCTTCCGTCCAAGTATTACTTTTCATAAACAAATTACTACCGAGTATAATTTTTTTTACACCACGCTTTTATTTATCCTTGTATATTACACGAGTAGGAATTGTACATACTTCTCTTGCAGTATCAATGTATTTCTGATACTTAATAATTTCCTAAGTATTTAACAGAATGGGATGAGAACTTTTATACTAAAGGTTTCCATGTCGACCTAATCATATGTTGCCCCACTTAAAACTTTGATTACAATAACGGGTAGATTACATTTCCAGTCGACAGAATCTCACGGTTTTTCGTACTTACATTGTAGGAGGTTTTTTCTTACAGTACCCATGTGTTAAAATCCTACATTACAGTTAAATATATTTGATTTAAATTTCTGTTAATAAAAGTACAAAACTTAGCTTAAGGCAAAAATAACAACAGTTAATTTCGACTATCGAAATATCGCGAAGCTCGGGGAAATTATAACAAGCGTATTGCAGTTGGAGTGAAATCATTGTCGCTCACTGAAATGATCAGAGAACGCGTTAATTTGCCCAACGTAATGAACTTTCTACATATTTTTAACAATAATTTTAAATACCGCGTACACAAAATAAAGGAGAATGTGTTAGCCAACAAAAGTTTCTACGTTTGAACACACATTGCCAATATCTGGGATTTTAATTTTACTGCGAGAAATATTTTGATTGGTTTTGGTGGCGGTTTTCTGTATTCCTTTAGATCGTTGGTTATGTTAAAGTTGTACAAACTATTCGCTATGTACAGGGCTAAGGTCTCGAAATCGACCCACAGTCAACAGACCTCAGTGATCTCATTAATTTATAAAGAGAATATGGTAGAGTCATGGCAATTCAATAAATTAATTTCAATTTACTGAAACCTCGAGCCGTTCTTTCGGGTAAAATCGCCTGTCTTTGGCCAATTTTTGAGAGCTAACAATTTCGCTTTCTCTTGCCGAACTTGGCATGCATGTGGGTTTTGCTGAAGCATAAATTAAATCTTCGTGTTCTACCATGCGTTTGGCATGTGGGTTCGATCCTATAATTTACAATTTTGCCTGGCAAAAACAAAAACAGTGCTTTACACACAACGTAATACAAGTAAGCTACTCGCGTTACTCAAATGCTAAGTATCTCTGTAAACGTTCATCGACTTCTCTAGTTTCGCAATTTCTGCGGACCAACTTCATGAAAACTAGTTTTGCAAATGGTAGACCAAACGTTTGATCACACCGCAGTCATAAATATGCAAAGAGAGAGAGAAAAAAAAATTTTAGATGATCTTTTTGCTTGTTTCGGGCTGAGCGTAACATTGTTGTAAATGTTAGATGCGACGAACATTGTGTAAACATTCATATCTCATTGATCAGACCAAAAAGAAAGTTCCACCGAGATATTTAGAAATTGTTTTGTTGTCGGGTTTGACGTGGCCACTTGTTTTATCGCATTAACTGAATTACAATCTTTGCATAACAATACCCAGAACAGAATGTTAGTTTGGGCCCCAAGATTAGAGTATTGTTAGAATATATATAGGACGATGCTCTTGTGTCAAATATAACCTGCTGAATCGAAACTCATCTGCGGTCAACTCTGGCTACCCTTCCTTCGAGATAAAGCAATTTTTGGACGCAGTTTTTTGTTTGTTCGCAACATATGCATGCAAGCGATAATTCGCATATATTAAACGAAAGGAAATTATAACAGCGTTTTCGATTTCGCTTGAGCGATTTTCGTCAAGTTTCAGCCCCAAAGTGGCTGTACCACTATAGAAAATTGAATGTTTGTAGCAGGGTTTATGTTGTTACTTTATATTAACCGAGTTATTGTACTGTTTGTCAGAAGAACGTCATTATTCATTGTAAACTAGAAATTGTCCCTCATTAAACCGCATTTATCACAAGCCCGCGCTCTTTGTAAGAAACGGAAATTTGCTGCCAGAAAGAATACATAAAATTCAACTACGATAAACCGAAAAGGCGTTTAAAAGACATATTAGCACATGCTTCTAATGTACTCGCGAGCACTAATAAACTTTACACTAACGGAAAGAAAATACAAACCAACATCCTCGAGCGAATCTGATCGTCGCTGGCGATAAGAGAGTCAGTAAGCAAACCCTGTTACGTATGTTGACAAAACTTGTCGCCAAAGTCAGTTGCAAGATCAAGTCCCTGATTTCTACATATCACTCTATCACTAGCTCTTAAATTAAAAAGGTGTGGCACAAATACATTGGAAATTTAGAGCAATACCGGGACGTAAGCTACCGGTCGGGACAAGTCCTGCTGTGGTTGCCAAACCCCGGAGACTCTCTGTCCGCTCAGTTCTGCCGAGGTTACCGTGTAACCACTAGACTTACTTGGTGCTTCGCTACTCGATGCTGTAGGGCTGGGAGACCCACTGGCGATCGACCCTCCTCGTGTCTCGTCCACGCTTGAAATTCTCTGCGGCATTTGCGAGGGGAGAGCGGGCTGAAAAGCTTGGCTGGTGTACAGTGCTCTGTTGTGGCTCATCACATCCGCGGCGCGAAATGAGTGCGTTGAATCCAAGGAACCTGCGAAAATCTGTCGCGATGGCGGTGTGACCGAATGGTGACTGTTGACTGCGGTTACGTTCGGATAGATGACTGGATATCCCGGCGAAACGGAGTGGTGAAATGCTGCTGCTCCGTTTATTTTGGAATACATTGGGTCCGCGGACAAAGCAGTTGAATGAGCTATTGTTTGAGGCAATTGATTCGTTGGGAATTTGTCAACCGCCATCATTGGAGCACTGTAAGGTGAAAACATCGGTGCTGATAGCTCTTTCTTCTGCAGTGATTTCGGTTTGCGTCGCTTCGGTTTGTACTTGTAGTCCGGATGTTCTTGGATGTGGATTGCCTGCAGCCGTTTCGCTTCGGCCACGAAAGGCTCCTTCTCGTCTTGTGAGAGCATTTTCCACTCTGCTCCGAGCCGTTTACTTATCTCGGAGTTATGCATTCGAGGATTTATTGCGGCATACTGCTTTCTCTTGCCACGACTCCACACCATAAATGCATTCATGGGTCTCTTAATATGCCCTTCTTCTTGCTTGCCCATACTTGAGGAGTCACTTGCTAGTCTGCGGAGCGATGAAACTAGTCAGTGAGAAGTGATCTTCACGCGAGGCCGAGTTCTGTCAAAGTGTTTTCAAAGGAGCAACCTCGGACTGTTATGTGTTCGGTCGGCCGGCTCAACTGCTACAGCAACTTCCAGGCGTGATTATGGCTGATGGATATAATGATATAATAGGACAATGCTAATATTTCATTTCAATAATAATACGAGAAGTAAACAATAGGTGTTAATTATTTGAGTATGAATTATGCATATTTCCGTTGTCGGCCAATCAACACGCGGGAAATTTCGGCGGTAGCTCTTGCGCCATGCTTTCTCAAGCACGTGCTTTAGAAGGAAAAATCTTTCGTTTGGGTCTCAAGGGACGCTACTTTCGAGCTGACAAGAGCGATGACCAAGTGGGAATACTTAGAGCAGGATTAAAGTGCAATGACCTCAGAGTTATTGCGAGTTTTTGGTTGTGTTTGCTCTGTCATTCACGCTTTATTTCAATGATAGCGGTCAACACCTGCGTACTTCACGCAGGTGCGCCTTTCAAAGTATTTCAATATAATAATGTTTTCCGCTCAATACCTTCACCACATCTGCGGCATCCGCTATTGTTCGCTTTGCACGTGTTTCATTAGGGGCTTACCTTGCTTTTCTGTACGGCATTGTCGCTTTTTTAAAGAGATTTACAAACTTTTCAGCTTTTCTCTATTTAATGGACTCCCAGCAGCAATTTGCATAATGAAAGCTTTATTGTATGATCTGTTTCGCGAATAATCGCAGCGAACTTCGGATCTTCGAGGTCAATTGGTTTTCATTGAACGGCACAATAAATGAAAAGAGAAAAAGCTTTTCAAACAGTGGCCCAGGGGTCTTGGTCTTTTGTGATCGTGCATCAAAAACTAAGAGGGCAAAACATGTTTAAATTTCTACGCGCTTATTTTCCGTGCATGGTCGGGTTCGCGAACATAGAGCATTTTCCGTGGTGATTGCGTTAACTCGGAGAAAAAAGAAACAAAACATTGATAAATTAGATTCAGAACCATGATAGGAACGTAGTATTTGCCGGGTCATTAAGAACTTTGGTTACAACCGATTTGCACCGCTAGATAAATATTTCCGAATTGGGAATTGGCAAATTTTATTGTGGTTATTGTGAGTGCTATTGTCTAAGTCGAAATTTTAAACATGTACTATTCTTTACCGTATGTGCGTTGCGAGCAGCAGCGAAGTGTTTTTCAATTTCTATGTTTATTTTTGCTCAGCGAGACTCCTGCGATCTGACCGCCTTTTTCCTTTGTTTGAACATTTCCGTGGGATTGATTCACTTTTCAATCGGGTTCGAAATTCTGGTGTGAAACTGTGGGTGTGGAGTTGATTAATAACGGCTTTACTTCCAGCAAAACAGGGCTGTGTTTGAAGAGTAACACTATATGCGTTTATGTTTGAATTCGAGTTGATTTCCTTTCTGTTTACTTTGCTAATAAGGAGACAAAAACTGGCTTTAATTATGTTATTTGCTGTAGAGTGTAGATTCAATTGTTTCGGCCACAAAAATTTAAAGAAGGGGATCTTAGCTACAAACTATTTTCAATTAGACGGGGTTGGAAATTTAGTTCATCTCCCCCACTGTTAATTTACCGCGAGGAGACGAAAGGCACAAAATGAATATTTGACAAAAGGAATAAAAGTTCACCAAAACAACGGTCTTTGTTTTTCTTTTTTCATCTTTTGTTTTGAATGAATATCGACAAGTTCAATTGTCGATTGGAATAGCAGGAAAAAAGTTTGCCCACCCGTGAAATTTCCTTCATAATTGGACTCAAAGCATATACCTGAAATTGCTATTTCTTTAGAGCGCATAATGATTAGGTGGAAGTTTCCAAGACACATTTGTCTTTTTAATGAAAACGCTGTTATAGCTCGGGGGTAACCGTTAAAACCAACGCATTCGTTTCCAATTATGCTCTTTAACCAAGGAGATTTCATTTCACTCAGTTTACTTTCAGTAATCTCTGTGCAATATTGTGATACATGTTTATTTGCCGATTGTGTCAATAATCGTACCCGCCGAATTTAACTTAGTTCGTAGACAAAGATTGATGTAAGTCGATCTTTTGACAAACCTAAACATTGACTTGAAATAACGCTTGGGGCCTGTTTGGGAGAGTAGTCAAAATCGCTTTCGCACCTGTCATCGATTCGAGAAACGGTGAATTTAAATTTTAAGGGGAATGTTCAACTCTGAGATGCTGCAAGAAATTATTTCGGCAGCCGGATAAGCCTGGAAAATTTGTTGATAAGGAACGGGAGCTTTTTCTGCTGGTTTTTTGTTCGCTGACGAAGGTCGTTTAAATAAATTGTGTTATGAATGCTAAAGTACTTTTATTTTAACTCGGCTGAGCCCTAAAACCCACAATAAAAGCAATCTTTATTGCTGGCGCGATAACTGGCAAATAAAAGAAATACAGATATATTTTAACAGCGAATTACACATGGGTTTGGTTATACGAAATCTAAATGAATTACAAAAAGTTTTTTCGAGCAATCTTTAAAAATTATTACCTTATTCGCCTAGCGGGAGTTGAGAAATTATGATTATGAAGTTGTCCCATGGCGGTGAAATTCATCCCATCTGAAATAATCTTTCTTTAATTTTTAAAACAACGCACAATGGAAAGCCGTTGAAATGGCCAAAGATAAAAATGACAAGAATAAATGTTTACCCCGCACAGAATAGATATAGAATGAAACGATTTGTCTGCTAATACGACCATAGTTTTGTCAATTTGCATTTCTAGCAAGTGAAATTCACCGTTGATACAAAAGAGATGTTAATAAGGACGAGAAAACATTCTCAAAAGATCGCGGTTTTTACGCTAAATTGGAGCATTGGCCTTGAATTGAAAAGGATCAAAAGTTGTTCGCAGTAGTTGGGTAAACAAGCTAAGTCGTGCAGGCATCGAAAATGGCTGTTTCCGATTACTCAAACGCCGGTTGCTTGCTAGAGGAAGTAAAAAATCGCTCTATAATAGCAAAACTGACAAGATGAAGTGGCTAGCCCTTATTTCCAAGTAAGTTGGAGTAGGTTAAGAAGCATCCACATTCTAAGAGGAAGGACATTTATGATATTTGTTCCTGTGATGTTTGACCATCTTTTCCGTGCAAAATATTAGAAATATGCCTTGCATTTTGCAGAAGCACCTGTCTTCGCGAAATGAAAATAGATCGAAAATTCGTGCGCCATTAAGGTATAGAAACCCTTATCTTATCTCTGATAAAGTGTTTCCTTCTCTTGCTGAAACAGAGAAATACGTATCTGTGTAAGAACTGACAAAGTATTATATGGGAAAATCGAAAATTCGGGAATTAGCTACGGTACTACCAGGTAAGTTTTGGTAGAGTTAACAAAACCGCTATTAATAACGATAAGACTTATAACGTTATACCTTTACCAACATATTCAAGAATACACGAAATATTCTTGCATTTCGTGTCAGGTTACAGCAGTCTTGCATTTTAGACAATTAAATTACTGATTTTATCAGAGACGTACATTCATGCTAGTCGGCCATTGATACGGTGAAACGAAATTATGTGTTTTCAGTTTTTATGCTAACGCTATACAAAAACCAATGCTGTTGTGGCCATTAGAAATCTGCGCTAAATTGTGCTTTATTTCAAAATGGCAACGTGAGAAATAATAAAGTATCTTTCTTTTTCAGTTAATAAATAAACAATATTTTTGGCCGCCCAGTGTTTTCTTGTGCACCACAAGAGTCAGTGAAAGTGAAAGAAAATTGACGAATGTCCCGCGCCGAGCAATAAATAAAAACACAGTGGTAACATTAGCGAGTTTTGTGAGTAATCCGCGGGCTGTTGGAATAGTTTTTTTTATATTTGACTGCCATTTGCCTTATTTTCTCTTACTAATCAACAGGACTTTTTACCTTTCCACAGCGAGTAAGATTCTTGTCACCTCGTTATGTTGGTGGCGATTACTTCGGAGAATGTCACTTTCGATGCGTTGTTTATAGCTGTTAGCTGAGTTAAATAGACTGTTCCAGGCCTAAGGGTTTTTTTTTTGCAAAGTTATTCTCACCAAACGTAAGTCAGCTGACTGCTTTAATCAGTTTGAGAGTCGTTCTCTTAAAAAATCAAAGAAAAGGGGGAAGAAACCACTCGTCATTTGCTATTTCTCCAGGCTAATGCATGTAATTATACAGTCATATTTATACTCTCCGCCTTCTACTTAGCAAGCTATCACAAATATTTGTGTTTTCAATTTTTAGGTTTAATCGTAAAACTGTTAATTTGTGGCGTGTTTGTATAATCTTGCGATTTTTAAAATTTTTTATAGGGTTATGGGGAGCACGTAAAATGTTGTCGTTTCGCGTAAGCTACGAATTTTTTGAGACGAATTTGTTCGGCATTTGCACAAGTTGATATCTCACAGGATATTTTCAGTACTACTTTTTGGTTAACGGACCTTGAAGTGTCGTAGGAAAAAGCACAACTTTTTTATCGCGTTATGGGCAATGGCCGTGCCAATTAATTGTTAATTACGGTCTCCAAACATTTGTCTTCTTATGGCAATTTCCCAGAGGCTAAGCGTTTCATAGTTTCTTTGTGTGTGTGAGAGAGGGAAATATTTATTTCCAGTTGCAAACTTGCCCGTCGGCAAATTCAACAGTAAAACATATGAGCGTTCTGGTTTTACCAATAATCGCCGGAGTGAATGTAAACAAGTAATAAAGGTTATACCAAAAGTTTTTTGCTCATTTTTGATAAAATTGATGGCGAACAGAATAATAGCGTTTTTCGGAAAATTGTCTACGCTCGCTTTAATCTTTTCTCTGAAAGAGACAGCACCATAATGCATGGGGGACAATCTGAATTACGTTCCTTGTTATTTTAAAATAGTCGTTTCTGCATTATTTTATTGTCGACTGAACATTTTTTCTTCCGCGGTGAATGAGATTTGGGGAACGATTCGAAATTAGAAATTTAGTTCAGTGTTAAAGCTCTTTTTCGTAAACCAAAGCGTTGCCGCCTGTCTCATAAAGATTCTTGGTTTAGAGTGCGTAAAAGCGTTGTTTGAATAAAACAACCTTTCAATTGACGATAAATACACTCTCACAAAAGGACTCTTACTGATGGGAATAAGAGAAACTGCTTAGTCGATTACCGTGCACTTTAACGAGTTATTAACGATACGGCTTTTAGACTAATAAGTTACAGTTTTATAATTTTGGAGTTCTAGGAGCAACTTCAATTAAATTTCCGACGACCTGAAATTGTGAGGAAGAAGAAAACTTTTTGAAATTGACCTATGGTCTTGCTGTTTTTAAAGGAATTTTTTTTACTGCGAAATTTGTAAAGTTGGGATGTTTCATATCCACTGCCAAATATTCAAACATTTTCGTCTGTTAGTGCATAGTTACGTTCTCGATAAATCTGCTATGTTTTTTTTTCTATTTTAGTGTTTTTGGAGATGCAAAGAGAACCCTTTTAGTTCCATCGTATAAAATAACCACATTCAGTGACGCAAAAAACTTTCTGGGCTTGGTTTCGATCCCAGTAGAGAACAAATATCTCTCTCCTATTTTGCCGCCATTAAAAATGGTATTGAATTTAGCCTGCGGCAGGTTTGATTTGAGTTTAGCTATTATCTGTGTTATGTTTTAAGGGGCGCTCTTACACAGTAAAAATTTTAAGTGTCTGCGGCAGCTATTAACAGATCATCAGTTCTTTGTTTCATAAAGGCGAGAAAGATACACAGGCAGTTGCAGTCTATTTTACCTTTTTGCCCCCAGCGAAAACGAAGAACTTGAAATCGAAATATATCTCGGTGGTTTTACATCACTCAATAAACTTGTTATTGCTCTTCTACCGTGGAAGAATATTGCATTGTAAAAAAAAAAAACGAAAAATCGGCTGAATCCGTAGCGTTTTCCGAATCTTCAGATCCCTTACGCATAATTATTTTTTTTAAGAGCTTTCGCAGCTTCTTATGCATGGAGTCTTTCGTACCGTTCCTTTTGGGGGGAATTGTGATATCAAAATACCTCGATGGCATCTGCCCCGGTTTCCGGTACCTTCCTTTTGAACGCGTTTTTATACTTAGCAAATTAACACGTACTAAATGTCAGACTTGCTGCTTTCTTGGTCATCAAACTCAATAAAATTTGGCAAGTCTTCGCTTGTTCTTTACAAGAAAGTTGAAAATGATTCTCCTAGTTGGCTGAAATATCGTGAGTAACGTCACAAAATATCGCACTTTCGAAATCGCAAAATCTGCTGGTGGATTTCCTGTGAATGTCATTTTGGCTTTGTGATGAAGGAGTTCCTTTGTTCGTCTGTTTTTTTTAGCGGAATGAGCTAACAACTTAACGCTTTCGGGAAGAGGAAATTACAACCAAACAAAAATAGCAACAAAGATGCACAATTCTGATATTAAGTCCATGTGCAAAAAGTCTTGTAGTATAGGTTTGTCAGGGAGAGATTTTTTTGAGATTTGTATGACCGGCATAGTTTCCGGAATAAAGTTGACCAAGCCCGGTATATTGTAGAGGGCCAAGCGGTGATGAAATAAAACACAGGTAAACTGAGTAAGCTAGATTTCGTAGCTCTTTTGGTAGAAACCTAATTGTGTGGAGCATGCAAACGAAAAAAGTGTATTTTTCATTTCCGACAGTGCCACAGTGTATGCGGCAGGTTATTGTAGTTGTAAGGCTTTTATTAGAAAGCCGTCACTGATTTTTCGAAAAGACCAAAACGTTCGAGACTTTGCTTATGTGTGTCTATGTGTCGCGCTCTTTCAACGCCCGTATTTCTTATTTCATACAAAAATTCCAAAGACAATTAAATTCATTGAAAATAATTTGCTAAATTTGGATCGCTATAAAGAGAAAATTCACGAGTAGCAGAATACAGTTCATATTACAGGAGGCTTGACGCTTATACTGATTTGAAAATTCCATTTGATCATAAAATTGTTATCTCGACAAATTAATAACTTGCTAAACAGCGTCTTGTGAATTAAAAAATCTCGTTTTTAATGTCATGCATACTTTTTCCAAGGCTTTCAGGTGCGGATATTTTAGTGTCGCTACCGATATTTGAAAACAAACAAACAAACAACTGTTTTTTAAGTTTAATTTAAGTGCATTGTATTCGTGTTTCGGTTTGGTATAATGCTTGATTACTTTTTAAAAAAAATTCAAATCTTTAATAACGAAGAGCAGAAACAAGTTACTGTAGCGGTCAGTTTAACATGGCTGTGTCAGAACAGATTGATTGTGGCACTCCGTATCCTCATATTTAGCCTATCAGTGCAGGGTTTGCTTTAATCATCGAAGAACTGGAGGCTGTTTTTTTTTCATTAGTCAACCTGAATGCGTTTCTGTGAGGCAGTATTTCTGTTTTCGAGATGTTTCGCCGAGTTATTTTAATATTGTATTCTCGGAATGAGTAGAATACCCTCGCTTTTTATTTGCTTCGTGTTTCCTCAGTTCAGTGGAAATGTTAACGTTACTTCTCATGAGGACAAGCGCCTTGTTATATCTTTGGTATTTCTGTATCAATATGACAATTTCCAGTTAGTCTTGCTGACCTTTTCTTGGGATTTAAAAACAAGGGGACTGTTATTTTGTCCTCAATAAAAAACTATTGGTGTACAGAATAAGAAATGCAATCGATGTCGTTGCTGTGTTATCTGTAGAAGGAGACAACAATTATCAAGGCAAATTCATAAAGATCGAAATTAATGCAGAGAAAAAATCTGTGAAGTTGTAGAAGAGAACATAATAGTTGACTTTTAACTGCATTTTTTCTGCTCGAGAACGAAGTTTGACATCGAAGTAACCATTTTTGGGCTTAAGCTTTCATATTTATTCCTTGTATGAATCAAAACGATTGCCGGACAAGAATTCGGATCTTGCTTCTTGGGTGTGGCAGACGAGATTTTACGTCCGATATTCTTCTACTCTGATGGAAACCCTTGTCTTTCCCTAAATTTATTTTTGCAAGACAGCAGAAAGAACAACTGCTTTCCATTCGTTATTGTTTAAGTTATCTTATGCAACCCAGGATTTAAATGCATGGAATGTCACCTTTACGTTGGTGAACACGATGTAGTGGTGCCTTCTCGGATTCAAAAAAAAAAAAAAAATCTTGAACAACATCACAAGGTATTTAACTGATGCAAATCAAAGATAAATGGAGACATTATCAACGTACGGGTTGGGCAGACCATTCCAAAAGGGCAGAGTTTGAACTGCGTTTGGGAGATATAACAATGTTTAAAAGCGTCAGTGGTCTAAAACTGAGAGAATGGAGAATGTCCGCCTAAGTCTTGGTTCAGTACATATTATATCGATGCTCGCAGTGAACTGAATTCACAGCTGGATAAATACACTTCCTTGTTTACATAAAGAATATATAGTCAGTACAATTTCGTTTGTTTGTAAATAACAGTGAGTTGCTATCCAAGAAAGTTGGCTATTTACGTAAATGGTGTTTCCTTAAGACAGATCATAGTCCGTCCCTGGTGTAGAAGCTATCGAATTTAAAGCAAATTTTGATTTCAATGAAGCGATTATATTCTCTTCCTCATTCTTGAAGGAACTCAACGTTTGCGATACTTGTATTTTGGGGGTAAAATTCACTTATTTCCCAATTGGAATGGCCTTTGGTGGGATTCATTGTGAAGTGCACGGCGTGATCCAGGAAAAAAAAGCTTACATAAGAGTATCATACAATCATTCGCTCTATAATTATATTTTCATTCCCTGTATTTGGGTGCTCAGATGAAACGTTTTTAAAAACAAGTTGAAAACCTGTTTTAACTTTTTTTAATATCGGGTTACCGTTCCTTGGTGCCTGATCAATCTTTTTCTGCCATTATTACTATTATCCATCGTTTTCAACCCTTTTTTTTATTTTGGCATTGAATGAAACAAAGCTTGTTTTTAGGAAACTCTTTGTAATTGCAAACGAATTGCAAGTTTTTGGCATTCATTTCCCCTCGCTTCACTGAATTTCACGTGTTGCTGACGGACTATAGTTTATGGCCGGCACTGTTGTGGAAGCTAAAAAGGTAAATTCTAATAATTCAGGCGACAACTATTTACATCATAACTTTGTTCAGTAATTACCCGGGCAATTATCACTCCATTCAAGCGTCATTGCGATCCACGAGGAACAAAACAGCCTTCGGTTATAGTAATTATCGGTGAACAAACAGACCGCCGATTTTCTCGTTGTCGGGTAGAATACCAAGTGAGGACCCATTTCAATGCATTTGTAGTGATAATAGGCAGGTGTCTATTACACGCCCATTTATTTGCACCTATCAACTGACTCCTGTGTTGTGTGAGCACATGGCGGAAAGGTCATCCGTCATAAAAACAAGCCATTAAAGATGAATATAACAAAAACGTTAGCTTAAAAGAACTTGTTTCGGTGAGAAACGTTTTGTGTAAACTGTGATTATAACTCACGCAAAGCTCCGATGGCTTTCAAAACCCACCATACCCGCTGATAATTTCAGTGCATAAACGACGAAGGTTAAACCGACTGGTTGCATTGTGACTAATATGCAGACAACTAATACAAGGAAAAAATGGGTGTGATATTTCGATATGACTGTAAACCATCTTCATCACTAAGAAAACAAATTTTCCGCGCTTTGTGTGTTTTCTTAGTCTGAAGATTATGTAGAGTCATACCGAAATATCACACCCACTTTTTCCTTGTATTTGTTAACTGCTCGGTCAGTTTAACCTTCATCTTTCATTGACATTTTCCCAGTCAAGCTAAAGCAGTAGTGTGATCGCCGGCATATTTTTTACATTTGAGTTTGTAGCCGAATTTCATAGAACATGATTCAGTAGAAAATGGCTAGAAAATGACTGTCAAACAGCATTTCCTGAAACCCTCAGGCTGTGATTTTATTTATGTTTTCAATAATTTTAAATATTGGCAAAATGTGGCAGACTTCGAGAATTTTCGATAGACTGATTAATACAATGACCCGCTCTAACTTTGAAACTGAGCTTATAACTTAAATGACATTAAAGTAAATTTTTCATTGTCTTAATTGTCACTGTGGCTCTGATATGTGTTTAAGTACTGCCATCTGAATCTCAGGGTAAAAATGTGCTAAACTAGGTAACACTTTAACATAAACAAAAGAGATTCCCCGCTGCGTCGCATTTTAGGACTATCTTATGCACGTTAAAGGAGGACGAGTCACAAATCCCATAATGCATCACTTCGAACTATATTATCAAAGTGGTGTGGACACGTGATCACTTCATTCAAAATGGACGCGGTGGAGGAACAAGCGTGGCAAGTGCCAATGTTTCGCAAATCAAACATGTTATATCTGTATTGCGTGGACACCGAGTATATTTTCGAACTCACAGTGCCTAGTTTACCTTTCCTTGAGCTGAAATCTTTGTTTGGACACGTGAGTTTCACTGCATCTCTTTCGGAGCGCCGAATAGTTGCCTTCCCGCACTCAAAGCGTTTGCTTGACAAAGTGAAAGATGTATCTTCCCCTTGCGTTATCAAGGTTACATCAAGTGTGGAATTTCAGGTAAGAATCAGTACCAGTCATGACAATTGTTGCCGTTTTAGTACAGTTGTTAACATATAGCGTTATATGACCGATTGATGTGATTGTGAATTGCAGATCCATCCTGATAAGGTCGAAGACGATGAAGAAATTATGCTCGTTTGGGATTTCGATGTGGATGATGTCTTTTTATCGCTGACTGCCTCTCAGTGTTCAGTTCAAGCCAAGATTCCCTCTAAGCCGACTTCGATCGCTTCTATGCCTTATTTAGATCATAAAACTGTAAATTGCAATTGTAACAGCAAGTCTGTTCAAGGGAAGGTTTGGCTTTTTTGGTTTTTGGCTGTCCTGGAAATTCATGGCAACCAGTTGGCTACATCCCTGGGGTCAAAGTTGTCAAAGTCACACAAGCTATGAACAGAAAGGAGATCACAAACATGGAAATAAGTTCCATTAGGTATCAGTACGTGTTTGCACTTAACAGTTTCAAGTACTTTGCTATAGTCACCATTTCCAAGAAAGGCAAATGGATGAAAAACAGGGACTCATATCAATATAATGAAGCTATAATTTGACAATAACCTGTTAAAAGACATTTTTTCCAGTTCAGGTTTAATAAAGGAATGGACAATGTCTAGCGTGCGTCCATCCAATTCGGGATGCACGCGGATAGTTGGGAGAGCACGAAGGTAGCGATGCTCGAGGCGCAGCCGAGAGCATCTCTAGCTACCTAAGTGCTCTCCCAACTATCCAAGTGCATCCCGAATTGGATGGACGCACCGGCTAGACATTGTCCATTGCTTTTATAACATAGCGAGACATTTTTCGCGCTGAAAAGTCGCTTCTTCTGTCTTTTTCTCTTAACCGCGCGGGTGCATACTAAAAATAGAATGACTTGTTTTTCAAAAACACATTTACTTTTACACGCTTACATCTGCGAGTGACAAAATAAGTGTATCAAAATACCACACATAGGCCTTCCAGCTTAAAATATTTAGTTAAGATGTCAAGGAAAAAGTTTCTTTAAAATCACCATTCAAAATGATGCATGCTTAAAAACATCTTGGGTCTTACGAGTCATTTTGAAGGGCTCGCCGAAGAGACCACGACTTGCACATTTTGAATCGTGCAGTTGCTGAAAATGGAGTCGAAATTACACGACAATTTGAAACTCACTCTTGATCGTAGAAACATACCAGTTAGTGTTTTTCTTGGTCTTGTTTATCTTCGAATATTTTTTCATAATCCCGCTCGGATAAATTTGCGAAGCAGTTGTTTTCACTGGTAGCACTTTCGCTTTGTTGATCTTTAGACACTTCCGATACTTCTGCAACCATTTCAGACACGTTTTTTAGGTCTTCAAAGTCATAGAAACACCCTACCTCAGATGCTGGGTTGACCAGCCATTATAATACCTAACGTTAAGTTAAAAAAGCTGTGAAAAAAGTTTTGCTGGCAAGAAATTTCATTGACACTGACGTCAGCCTTAACCATCTCTATGAACCATCCGTTTCTTTTTCATAAAATATTAGCCAATAAGAGCGCGCGTTAGAATGTAGCTATGTTATAAAGTATTCTTCAAAGATCGGTGCAATGATTTTAATTATTTTTATGGTACAAATTTTCATACCGATGATTTTATATAAATTGAAAGCCATCTGGATAAGTTTGTTTTGGCTGTGTCGACATGGCAAAAATAACTAAAACAATGCTTTGTGATATCCAGTTGACCTTTTCCCAAGTTTCTCTGTGTTTTCTTCAGAATAATTATTCAGAGACTACAGATGGGGAGGCCTAACGCCCTACAACTTTTTCCTTGTATTCATTTTTTAGGGATCTAGAAGACATTAAGAATACTTGAATTTGACCACTTGAACTAGGCCAGATGTTTTATCCCCACCACTCTGTGGTCCATGTTGTTCTTAACATCAGGATCAGTTATTTGCAACAATAATTATCACTGTTACTATTTGATTGTATATCTTGAATTTGGAATACCGGCCAACAAAACAAAACACAAAACGAATCAGTTTTTAGTCATTAGTTAGGAACAAAAGACAACAGAAGTTGTCAAACATGTATTTTGGTCCATGTTTTCCAGAAGACTAACCTAGATAAGTGACTAAAAAATACAAGACCAAAGCAAGCTGTAACCAAAAAATAATCAAATTCCTTGACTTGAAACAGCCAATTAAACCACAAATAAAGGATGTTAAGAACCCATCATATTGGAGCATTTTCTTGTTGATACAATAATAACTCATTATTGTAGACCACAATTGAATATAATTAATATTGAAGGCACAGCTACACAGTCAACTCTGACTGAAATTCAGGGGGGTGGGGCAAGGTAGTTTCCCGGCCAGTGAAACGATTGTCGGATGGTCTGCCTGTGGCGAGCAGGGAGGTGGGCTCTTCCTACTACGAAGATTGAGCTGTCTTCCCTCTGATTCAGTTGCAGCCTATGGAGATGTAAGCAATGATTGTGTGCATCAGCTTCATCTTCTTCAAATTCAGGCCTTGCATCAAATGAGGGATATGCCTCTTCAGAGTAGCGTTCATTAAGCGTCCAGTGATCAAATGGTAAATCTGTGTCCATCCTTTTACAAAATTCCCTGAAATGTGAATCAACTGTTTAACACTCTGAATATGTCACACAGCACCTGATAAATGTGCCAAAGACAAGGTGATGCTAGATCAAACTTGAACCAAAAGCAGAATGGGTGCATTGAGCACCTGAAGGTACATCTGTTTGTGTTCCCCTTTCTATTTTACATTGAGCTGTCTAGATCTACCTTGTAAGAACTCTGTACTCATGTGTTTGAGTAAATACAGTAAGCAATTTTGAATATCATGTTCTTTGCATTATTCCTTTCCCAAAATAATTACTTGTGACACTGGTATTGGAGCATCCCATGGTTCTGCAAGAAATACCTCACTGTCACTTACCTTACACTCTTTGGCCAGTAGCCCTTGAACATCTTAAGTGTGAAGATCTGGCCCAGGTCCTGATGTGCAACACAAAAGTAGGACTCAAGGTTGTCTGTTTCAGCTACTCGTGGGTGTTCCTCATATCCAATTTCCAGATTTTGAGTGTGTCTAAGCTCTTGGCTTTCTATGTTTGTTGTCACCTCCACAACAGTCTCCTGAGAAAATCCCCTTATCCCAGCAACAGGCCTTAAAAGGGATAACAATAACAGCTATATATCAGATATAGACCTATCCGTTTTCTTGGCCTTATATGTCATGTAAGGGTTATAAATGACCTTTCACTCACAGAGGAAATACATAATTTTGTTCCAAGTTTTCAGGGGGTGGATCTAGGAGAGGGGTTACCACCCCCTTTACAGTGAAGGTCTAATCACACCATTTGGAAAATAAATGACTGCCTCTGTCATCATGAAAATAGAAAACTCTCAAAAGTCAGCTTGTTGGTATGCTCATAACTAACACTGCAGAATATTCTGATCAGTGAATTGAATTTATAAATAACAAGCAGTAAAATATCTTGATTTGTTTGTGTAAAATGTTCTCAGCTCCAATCAATGTTTTATTGATTTCCTTTCCAGTGAGTTAGGGGATCTAACATGCCTGGCTTTATTGAGGATCCGGTGACTAGCCTTTAAGCAAAAAATAATAATTATGCTTAAATTGTGCTCTGATTTTTATTGCGTTTCGAAGTAACACTTAAAGATTAAAAAAATAAAAATATATATAAGACTCAAAGTACCTTTTGCAAAGGGCTTCCTTTCCCCTGAAAACCCAGCGTTCTTCGGGTAGGTCTAGTTCTTTCTTCGCTTTCTGGTTCAAGCACAGGAAGAACGTCTCGGGCCCTTTTCTCTTTAGGTTTGTTCGGGGTTCTGCCACTGGCAACATATGGACGTTTCTCTCGTTCATCCATGGCAGTAATAATCTAGAAATATAACAGAAAAAAGGCAACTAAGATCTAAGCAAACATCTAGTAGGAATGACTCAAAAACGACAGATAAAAGGAAAAAAACACATGGAAAACTAAAGCTGGTTCGCGTGTTTTTCCTAAAAAACATCACACCTCGCGAGCACGCGGATGACGAAAAATACCAAACTTTGTGGCCACAAAAACCATTGAAATCGCGAGGTTCTTCGAGGTTCCAAAATCAAACCACCTTCAAATTTATCTTATGTTGCTATTCTAACTATCTACGGGCCAAAATATTTGGGAAAAAACGTTCACTTACCCTGATTGTTCGAGGTCATTCAGCCATCACCCATTTGCAATTAAAATGAGGTCCGAAATATTGAACTGAAAGAATGAGAAAAACATTATTATCAGAGATAAAAACACAACTCAGAGGAGCAAAATACAACACAAATTCACAAAAAAATAAAAAACTGACCTTAAAGTGCTTTGATCAGCGTAAATTCGGCGACAGAAAAACGCTCACAAGACACTTCTTCAGCGAAAGCAGCCACGAGACGTGTGGAATTTTAAGCGCAAAGCATCATGGGGGTCCTGATTCGTCCTCCTTTATGCACGTTTAATAGCTGATAAGCATCCGTAGTGTTCGCAAATGAGGCAGTTATGATTATGTGTCATCGCTCGTATTCACATCGGAAAATGAGATTTTAATGCTTCAATAGAGTAGAAGAAAACGATCATTACCAGTTTGCGAATCATTGATATAAAACCACCTCAGCAGAGTACCGCTTTGTAGTAGTCAATCTGATTGAATTGGTCACAGTTTAAGATTTCCGATTGACGTACTTGAAAGTTAGAATCACGTTTCACCAATCAAAGTATCTCATTTTCAAACGACAGCGCAGGGGACACGATGGTCTTACGAGTGATATGGTGGACATGAGATCCTAAAGTCATTGATTCATGTTGGCTGTCTTCACTCTGCTAGGAAGGGAGAGACATGGGAGCCTCGTAGAGTGCCTACCGCCCCTCCAGTGTGGGAAGTACTGATTCATTAAGTTGTTTTCTTCTTCAAACGCCGGCCGATGTGCCTCGTGCGCTTTAATAACAGTGCTTTATTACAAAGAACCATCATCCGAAACGGGATCACTGCAATCAAGCCTCTAAAATTCATCTCACTTGCCCAAAAGGTGATCGGCTCCGTCTTAAACTCTGATCTTTCAATACGTTCCAAATAATCCCCCATTGTTTGCTTTTGTGGGTATGAATGATATCACAATCTACCTGACAGAGATGAGTTTGGTCCTTTTACTCTTTCTTTTTTTCATTCCAGGATATGAATTGCGTCTCAACATTGAGATTTCTCAACCACAGGATTAACCCCGAAAAGTGTTCCCTGCACTTTCATACAGAGTGTGATTAATTTGTTCTCAATCCGAATTGAGTCACACCCGAGTGCTTGCTGTGCCTGTATGACCCTCGCAGCGTTCACAATTGCGAGGATCAGTCTTCATTTGATTTCATTTCCGTAGTTCATATCATTAATTTCATATACATCACTCACAAGACAGTGTATATAGGAGAAATCATTTGTATGTGATTAGCCTGTATGGCGGTTAGTCGACCATCCTTGTAAATCATCATCTAACTCAAGTAGTCCAAAGTAGTTGCATATCTTCATCTTTCATGGGCACATTACTGTGTAAGAGACCCTCTCCCTTTTGTCTTTCTAGCTCAGTTGCCGGGTGCGACAATTCACTGTTGCACTTGGGTCATTGCATTTTTAATTTCCGGTTCAAGGAGGCTGAACCCATTCAAGCAGTAGTTGCTGAAGTTGCGTCATTAACTGGAGTGGACGTTTGTTCTATCAAATATGAAGAACTGGTAAGGTTTTAACCAGATATCGTTTGAGGAACAGTTTTTTTTACGTCATCGACAGACTACATTTACCAGTTGACCAAGAAACAACCAAAACATCCTTCCGACGCAAGGCTCGTTTGTTATTCACATGAAGCAAATCAAAGCTTGGTAGAATTCGAATGCCATCAGTTGGCTACGTTATTTGTTTTCTAAGTTTTGTAATTTAAATAAACCTGAATCCTTTATTGTTCGGCGATTGTCAATCTGCATTATCCATTACTGCCTAGAGCGCGTGTCCCCAATATCTGACAATTGTTATCGCCTTGTATAAAACACAGTTTTAGTTACCTGGCATAAAAAGAAGTGCACGACAAGTGTCAAGTGTAAACAGCTCATAAACAGCTGTCAAAGACCACGATATCACATTCCCCTTGTATAAACACCGTGAAACACACAAGGTGTTCTCTGTAGCCGCACCTTTTGTTTTCGCTATTTTGCCACTCTAACACTTAATAGCCTAAGGACTTTCTTAGTGTGAGGAATCTGGTCGCGAAAAGCGGGTTTTATTCCGCATGCAGCTATTCGTCGACAAGATGGGTAGTGTAAATAAACATGGGATACATGTGAAAGAAAAGACGTGAGTAATCGCTGTTTCGTGTGAAATTTTGCGCCCAAAACGCGACAACGCGTGGGCTGCTCAAAAAGTAAGCCCTGCTGACTTGATGCTCTACTTAATTTAACGCAAATAAAAAACGGTGGACAGGAAATTGCGTCCAAATAAGTCTTGGAACGTGGCCTTAAATCCTTCATTTACGTGTGGCAAGCGCTCGACTCTTGCGTAGTTTGTTTTAAAAGAAATGTATAAACTTAAATAAACAATAGTCTCCATTTGGCGCGAAAATATGGTGGGATATCTGTCCGCGGACTTTATCTGTTCTGAGAAGCAAACAGTGAGCTACGACTCCGCGGAACTGATAATGACCAAGGAGAGATATCCCAGCATATTTTTAAAGTGAAATGCAACATGTATCTGGGGAATATCACCGGATATTCCCCGGTTTAAGCTGGGACATATTCAGCCGTGTCATGCATTTAGACCAATCGCGTGCGGGCGAAAATATTTGATGGATAATAAACAAGATTATTACCCAGCCAAAAAATGTGATATAAAAGGAAAGGCCATCTCACTAATTCAGAAGAAAATAACTGTATGTTAAACAAATGGGGTTTATACTAAACTGCAAAGGGAAATCCTCCCGGCTTCACTCAGTGCGCTCGCTTGTAATTATGTACACGATATATAACCTCTCAAGAAATTCCGCACAGTAAAGATGTACAATGCAGTTGAAAGGGGCACACATTTTCCATGGCTTCCATGCACCCACCCTGCTATGAGTTATTATTATTTCTAACTACTCGCATCGTTGGACTGAAATGAGCATTTTCTCGACCTGTTCACGTACAAAACTCACTGAGCTGACGTTAACTGACGTTAACCTTTCAAACATGTTCGTTTTCTTTTTCTCTGAATACGTACACAATGACCTTTCTTGACGGAAAAACATTGATCTTTTGTCCTAGGATGTTATCTGTTCCAAGAAGCGAACAGTTTCCCCCAAGCTTTGTTTGAAGAAAAACTGCGAATTTAACCTGAAGAAGAAATATCGTTCAGAGAAAAATATCAGCGCTTATTTCTGGAGGCAAGTAAAGGTGATGGTGTTTGTTGTCCCTCACATATCTTCACTGACTGAGTCATGAAGACCTCATTCATTATCAGGAACAAAAATATGTTGGCTTCCGAAAAACTTGTCTTTTGTAACTAGAGAAGGCTTCCGAAAAACTTGTCTTTTGTAACTAGAGAATACGTGGGAAATGCTCGGGGGAAAGTTATATCGCATTGTACTAAACAAAGAGTTAAGAAGGCTCCATTTGTCATCGGGAAAAGAAACGCGGTGGTGGACAAAGAAGACGAACTCGTTTGTAAACTTGTAAACGATTCTTTGTTTTTATTGTCCATTGAACAAAGAGACACGTGTAAGGTACAACGCGTAGTGAAGAGGAAACGGAAGATTAAACACCTTTCATTCGAACGTCATTCAACGTTGAGTTAATATTGTGTGAAAGGTTACTTAAGACATTACAAAGAAGTTGAGGTATTTTCAATGTTCCAGCAACTGGCTACGCGGCTATAACATTTCCACATACTGCAGTAACACTAGAAGTTTGCCCCTATACCCTCTCTTCCTTTTCCATTCTTCGACCTTTTTTTCGAGATTTGCATGGTCGAAAAATCTAATCGTTCTGCATCAGGTCAAGTATACATAAGCTTCGATATTTAGTCTTGACGCACTGTAGTCTACAGCAATGTACGACTGACTGGACTGCATTAATTGGTTATGAGCGAGTCAGTGTACTTTCGACTAACTCTTGTGTGGAAATTCAGATACTAAAGACTCTAATTCTGGTCTAACCGCGCGTGATCGACCAGTGTGAAAAATATGACAGTTTCATAAACAGTAGTAAAAGCAAAATTTCTGGACGGTGAAATTCGTCACGTTGCTGTCTTTTATGAAAGAAGCAAAATTTTCTGTTGCGGAAAGTCAACAATGCAAACTCACATAGAAAAAAAAACATTTATCACCACAACATACTGGTACTTAAAGCCGAGGCCACTCTCCGTACACCCACTCACTGATGAGTTACATCTTATGCCTGACGTACGTCCGGCATCAAGTAGCTCAGTAGCGCTAACACGTAGGTACAACTGTTTTTTTTACGCCCTAATCAATACCCAACGTTGGTCCTGCGTCTCCGGTGCACAACCTGGCTACAGCCATCCGTTACGTAAGCCGAGACAGTAGTAGAAGTGAACTGTATGTGGCGAGGACTTATCGTCGAGGAGTTTACTCAGTAGCTCTATTTCGCATGACAAAAATATACCCTAATACCAAGAAAAACAAAACTACGCACGTCATGGAACTTAGCATAAGGGATTTGCCTGTGGCACACGAAGCAGTATAGGAGCATAAGTGAGGAGGAGAAAGCGCACCTTTCTTTAGTAATACCACAAACTTGTGTACAAGGGCGGATATTTAACCTTCTCGCCATGTTCACATTTTCCGGATTGAAATATACAAGGCCTTATCTTGTCTCTCTTGAGATATTGCCGTTAAAGAGATGTGGTGTACATTGGGTGATAACACCGTTCTCAGTCAGTTTCGAATTTACTTTTCTGTGAATAAGATAAAGAAAAGATGGGGTTCAAGTTCATTAACGTAAACCAAATATGTTGCATTACCTCGCTGGTATGCGGCCATAAGTCAGGCATGTTTTGCTGTAAAATTGTCTGCTGTCATTTGTGAACTATAAGGATATTGTAAGGTCATTCTAAAACGGTGGAATTTTTTGTTATAGACTAAATGCGGAATATCATTAATTAAACGCAGAAATTTGCCGGAAGAATGAATTCTAGCAGTGGTTTTGGATGTGGTTCCATTTGACATTTGACTAATTTTTTTTGTAAGAAGTCACATGCAAAAGTAGTTGCCCGAGAGGGTAGCCTCAAAAGCTGGCCACTTAATTCCTTTTTTAGGAGCATGCCACTATCAAGTGCACAAGGAAAGCAGTTTCAGCATTTATACTGACGACAGTGGTCGTGACTATATGTACACAAACGCTACATACAATTCCGTCAAAACACTTGAATTTGCGAGGAAAATGTCCATATTACGAAATAGTATGGATCGTTGTTTCAAAATGAAAGTTTGAATCAACATCGAGTGGGAAAAACAAAGACTAAAAATCATTGTATTAGGACGTTCATTAAAAGGGAGCTCTTTGCGCTCTCTGACTCACTCCCTTCACATTCCACGAACAAGGACCTGAGCTTAACCGCGAACTCCTTAAGAGGAATTAAGGCGCCATGACAAAGCACTTACTCACCGTGTATAAAAGCGAATATTGTTTGCTTGGGTGGGCATCAAGTGGATCGTTAGCAAGTAAAGGAACCGGCCTCTTAAAAGAGTTTCGAGTAGGAAGATATGACCCTGAGGGGGCTTACAAGAACAAAGGGTTCCACACGCTGATTGCGCACAGAGCTAATTAATTTAGTATAGATCAGACATGAAGTCTTTGTAAACACGTATCTACCTGAGTATCTCATTCCCGTGGTTTTGTAGTCCTTCTATTTATAACCGTCTCACTTGCGAAAGTGTTTCTGACATCACGGATTCGACCACATCGTATTTCCCATGCTGTCATTTTCTACCTCTGGAGTTTTACGCAAGTCTAGAATCCCAAGATGTGACCATTGCCAATAAACTATTTAGCAGTGTTTTGTTGTGGTGTTTAGTTTTCATCTACATATGGTGATCCTAACCTTTGAGTTAAAGGATAACATCTTAAGTTGTCGCCTTTAGTCAAAAGTGGACGCCATTGAGAGCAGTACTATCCTTTTATACGTCCGCTTATCATGCTGTGCAAACTCTGATTTGACTATGTTCAAGTAGCCCCTCTTCTTCAACCTAGTTTTAATTATTTGATGAATTGAGATTTGTTTCTTTGCTGCCTTTCCTAGTTTCGTTTTTCAAAACTTCAGTTTCAAATGGATCGCCTTGGAATGAGAAAGTGTACGTTTCGATCGTAAAGCAACTTGGTTAAACACGTTCGGTCTTGTCGCTTGGAACGCCATTTCTCAATTTCAAATTTTAGTTCTGATTACTGATTACATCATCAGTTCACACATCTTTGAAAACACTATACGCCTTGATTTTTTATCCGTCTGTGTCACATTCGATAAGTAAAGAGCCCAGAAGCTGACGCATTTTTACGCCAATTCGCCAGTTTGCCCTGCCCATTTGACATTGTTCGATGCTATGTAAGCAAATAACGTACGTGGTTGTGAATTACAACGGTATAAACTGAAGATACAAGACTTACCTAAAGTAACTAAGATTGCTTGTACCAAGACCCGTTCATATACAATGAGGCGTGATGGCGTGTCAAGAACTTTGTTTTGGTTTTATACCGTTCCTATTGTTTTCCTTTTCGGTTTATTCTTTTGTAACATCGGACCCGGTTTTGAAAACCAGTGATCCGCGAAACCAACGGCGCCTGTTACAACGCCAATTTATGAGTTCATTGTTGAGTTGTCTAAATTGGTAACGCCTGATGTCAAAGTGTATATGACGTGAAATATTTTATTAGCTTATTAGGACGGAAGAGCTTTCAAAATGATGAAGAATGGCGTTTATTTTATTGCAATAGCATTCTTGGTTGCTGGGTTATTCAAGATTTTGGTTTATGCAAATTAGAGGACTTGTGACGTCACAAGGCTGACACAAAATGAAGTAAAATCCCAAAATATGGAATATCCGTGCAAATGCAAGTCTACAGGGTTGAAATTGTGCAGGGTTGATGTGCTGCTAGAACTACACATTGTGATAGTGGTTATGATGTCCCCATAGCAACATACTTGTTACCAGACTTCTACCTTCTCAACATGAAAAATGCCTTATTCGTTGCTCCAGAGTCTAACAGACTTTCTTATACTTGTGCTGTGTAATGTGCATATTCGCTCACACCCGCTGAATGAACATCAAGATCGATATTCTATTCGTACTTACATACAGAATAGAGTGGCTCTGACATCAAACCTTGAACTGAGACCATTTCAAGTGCTTGTGGAAATGTCGAGGCCTTGTAATTTTTCCTCTGGTGGAGGGCGATAAGGTACCCCTGTATCTAGGAATTTTATCACCATTTTACTCCATAGTGGCAGAAATACAAATTCTCATTATTGCATATCAGTGGACACAACATTGTCTCCGGCCGCCTGGGCGCGGTGGGGAGGGGGAGGGGGTGTTATGATTGATCCGAGATAATTAGAAGGCTGCGAACTGAATTTAATGTCAGTGATTAACGTGGCAAAAGGGGCAAACCACAGTGATGAGTGGCCGGGCAACTTCATCGAGTTGTTTCTAAAGGTCAGATTAATACTTTGTGGGAACCATTTTCATGCGCATTGACCAAATGACTCTGGAAACCCGCCGCAAACTTAAAGTACCCATATTGTTGAGCAACTGACTGGAAACGAGCACAAACACAAAATGTGAGGCACCAGGGTAAGGTGTGTTAATTGACATAACGTAACAGAAGACGTCTGAGTTCGATATAGCTACTAAGTTTGTTGCTCAACATCACGGACATTCATTTGTAGATTTTATTGATTTGCATTGTTAAACGGGCAGTGCTTATTTTGAGTGTCATCTTCAACAGCAAAAAAACATTTGTCAACAAAAAAAACTGAATAATGCTTCGGGTGTGTGAACATTTTCGTTAGCATAAGCATTTTCATCATCATCGTCGTCATCGTCATCACTATTATTATTATCATTATTACTGCCATTTCTAGGCGAGTGTTTTGGAAGTTAACTTAACTATGTTTGTTAGTGATAAAGAATGAATGAAGAGGTGGGAAAAACGTACTTTCCCGTGTGTATGCCTAGATATGCAATCGCAATCATCCCCAGCTGACAACTTCTCTCCATCTGCCCTTTGAAAATGTGGGGCCAGGTTTAAGAATGGATTTGATCTTCCTCGTCGAATGGTTTTGCGACGGACCTGATTTAAAAGAAAGTGATGGGGGAGAGGATGGGGAAAAATCATGCAAGAAAAAAGGACAAAAAAAATTTCGTGCTTGCATGAAGGCGAAGAAAAACGTTATGCACCTGCAAAAAACAACAACAACAACAACAAAACAATACTGCACAAGGAATGGGCGAAAAGCAATTATGCACCACACCCGTATGCCATTTGTAGGTGCGAGGCTCGAGTCAGATTTTGTGTACATCCGCTGACCATTGCACCACAAATTTCGCATACGACAGCCACGGAACTATAGCCAAAATAGCCAATTCCGTATTACCTTAGGCCTCTTTTTCAAAGCGAATCTAGGATCTCAACCTTTCATGTCCAAATCAATTTTTAATTCACACGCAAATTAAACTCGTTTTCACGTGAATGAAAATTGATTTGCATATGAAAGACTGAGCACCTAGACTCGCTTTGAAGAAGAGGCCTGAGGTAATTCGGAAATGGCCTTTCACGATCAAACAAGAAGAAAAAGCTAGTAATTTTATCAAGATACTACAGAAGAGTAACGAAAGATATGCAGACGAAGAGGAACTTGATTTTGATAATTTTGTATGGACATAACGGATGTCACAGAGGACAAAGCAACAACGGCTTTGGGGTCGTCGATATTCTCACTTCCTCCCCGCTTAACGTCAAGTGGACCTACCTACGACTCTTCTGAGCTGTCTCCAACTCCATATTTAGTCACATGTGGCGCAAACTTGTGATATACATTAAGGCTTTTTATCGACGGTGAGATGAAAGATAAATCATCCCAAACCGTGTAAACGAAACGTCTTTTTGCCTTGGTACCGCTCGCCCCCAGAATACCAGCAGCTTCCCCTATCCCATCAATGAATGGTTCCTGAAAGACTCGAAATCCATCCAGAAGACCCAGGTACACTATACAAACATGAATGCGAGGCGAGCTAGGAGCCGGCCGAGCTTGATCCCTAGAATGGATATTTCTTGTTCCGGCTACGATCTTTGACTGGTGAGGCATTCTCTTCCCCAGAGCCACCTGGCCCGCTTAACCGTTGAAGCCTGGACACGAGGACTAGGCTTCACCAGTTAAGGGGGCCAGGTGTCTCTGGGGAGGAGAATGCTGGTGAGGCAATATTGGCAATATGCGGCATACGCGACACGCTTTTTAAGGAGGCTGGAAAGAGTTTTTAGCTGCACGCGCGCGCGCAATCTACACACGCCATTTCTTAAGATGCACGCGTCAGCTGAATAAATCAAAATCAGCAAACCGGAAGTTCAATACTGCGTGAAATCGCGCGCAACGGAAATAAAATCTGCAGAAAACATTTGTTTTTAGCTCGAAATTTTGCTCGGTGACCTATCTTGATTTTTTTTGCATACAAGCACCATTCATGATGGCACTTCAAATATAAAAGTTTCGGGGAAAATAATCTAGTGGAATTTTCTGTAAGCCATAAAAGCGTGTTTTTTAAAATATCTTAAATTCTACTAGATAAATTTTTGTCATACTGTCTGAAAAGTTAAAGAATATAAGGAGCTTTCCAACAAAGAAATAAAAACGGTAGGTCACCGAATTAGTTTTTCAGATAATTTACAAAAACTGACATTTAGAGGACCTTTTTGTGGACGTAGGATGTTGCCATAGTAACTGTTATGACGTCACAAGCACCCTTAAAGTATAGCCCAGCAATAGAGTTCCAAGGAGACATATGGTTTGCCTACACATTAAATATCCTTCTTTGTGATCTCTCATCGTTTTGGGGGACGCAGCCTTAAAGTTTAATAGTGACGTTTGTATGGATTTTGAGCTATGTTTCAAGGTTCATAACCTGGTCTCTGTTCAACCTTATCTTTCATGTGATGGTGTCAATAGGACATTTGCACGATGACGCCATTTGACTACAACTACCAGAATTCAGTTTGTTTTTCCTTTCAAATTCAAATTTTGTAATCCCAACGGGGTAAAAATAACAATAGCTCTCATTAGCACGAGAAAAGCAAAACCTGAAGGATTCTGGTAGTTGTAGTCAAATGGCGTCATCGTGCAAATGTCCCATTCATCGATTACTTCAAAATTTGAAACTCGCCCCAGTTTCCTTTTGAAATTGAGCCCACAGTACCAACGGCATTACATAATGTGACAAGACCTGACAAAGACGAGTTTGCAGCAGCTGTCTGTGCTTGTTTGGTCCGCCGTTTTGTTTGAAAAGAGCCGTGAGTGAGGTGCCCGTCATTTACATCGCCGTCCTTGTGGGTGTTACATCATGTGCTTTGTTGTCATTTTTCTTTCCCGTGTGTATGCCTAGATATGCAATCGCAATCATCCCCAGCTGACAACTTCTCTCCATCTGCCCTTTGAAAATGTGGGGCCAGGTTTAAGAATGGATTTGATCTTCCTCGTCGAATGGTTTTGCGACGGACCTGATTTAAAAGAAAGTGATGGGGGAGAGGATGGGGAAAAATCATGCAAGAAAAAAGGACAAAAAAAATTTCGTGCTTGCATGAAGGCGAAGAAAAACGTTATGCACCTGCAAAAAACAACAACAACAACAACAAAACAATACTGCACAAGGAATGGGCGAAAAGCAATTATGCACCACACCCGTATGCCATTTGTAGGTGCGAGGCTCGAGTCAGATTTTGTGTACATCCGCTGACCATTGCACCACAAATTTCGCATACGACAGCCACGGAACTATAGCCAAAATAGCCAATTCCGTATTACCTTAGGCCTCTTTTTCAAAGCGAATCTAGGATCTCAACCTTTCATGTCCAAATCAATTTTTAATTCACACGCAAATTAAACTCGTTTTCACGTGAATGAAAATTGATTTGCATATGAAAGACTGAGCACCTAGACTCGCTTTGAAGAAGAGGCCTGAGGTAATTCGGAAATGGCCTTTCACGATCAAACAAGAAGAAAAAGCTAGTAATTTTATCAAGATACTACAGAAGAGTAACGAAAGATATGCAGACGAAGAGGAACTTGATTTTGATAATTTTGTATGGACATAACGGATGTCACAGAGGACAAAGCAACAACGGCTTTGGGGTCGTCGATATTCTCACTTCCTCCCCGCTTAACGTCAAGTGGACCTACCTACGACTCTTCTGAGCTGTCTCCAACTCCATATTTAGTCACATGTGGCGCAAACTTGTGATATACATTAAGGCTTTTTATCGACGGTGAGATGAAAGATAAATCATCCCAAACCGTGTAAACGAAACGTCTTTTTGCCTTGGTACCGCTCGCCCCCAGAATACCAGCAGCTTCCCCTATCCCATCAATGAATGGTTCCTGAAAGACTCGAAATCCATCCAGAAGACCCAGGTACACTATACAAACATGAATGCGAGGCGAGCTAGGAGCCGGCCGAGCTTGATCCCTAGAATGGATATTTCTTGTTCCGGCTACGATCTTTGACTGGTGAGGCATTCTCTTCCCCAGAGCCACCTGGCCCGCTTAACCGTTGAAGCCTGGACACGAGGACTAGGCTTCACCAGTTAAGGGGGCCAGGTGTCTCTGGGGAGGAGAATGCTGGTGAGGCAATATTGGCAATATGCGGCATACGCGACACGCTTTTTAAGGAGGCTGGAAAGAGTTTTTAGCTGCACGCGCGCGCGCAATCTACACACGCCATTTCTTAAGATGCACGCGTCAGCTGAATAAATCAAAATCAGCAAACCGGAAGTTCAATACTGCGTGAAATCGCGCGCAACGGAAATAAAATCTGCAGAAAACATTTGTTTTTAGCTCGAAATTTTGCTCGGTGACCTATCTTGATTTTTTTTGCATACAAGCACCATTCATGATGGCACTTCAAATATAAAAGTTTCGGGGAAAATAATCTAGTGGAATTTTCTGTAAGCCATAAAAGCGTGTTTTTTAAAATATCTTAAATTCTACTAGATAAATTTTTGTCATACTGTCTGAAAAGTTAAAGAATATAAGGAGCTTTCCAACAAAGAAATAAAAACGGTAGGTCACCGAATTAGTTTTTCAGATAATTTACAAAAACTGACATTTAGAGGACCTTTTTGTGGACGTAGGATGTTGCCATAGTAACTGTTATGACGTCACAAGCACCCTTAAAGTATAGCCCAGCAATAGAGTTCCAAGGAGACATATGGTTTGCCTACACATTAAATATCCTTCTTTGTGATCTCTCATCGTTTTGGGGGACGCAGCCTTAAAGTTTAATAGTGACGTTTGTATGGATTTTGAGCTATGTTTCAAGGTTCATAACCTGGTCTCTGTTCAACCTTATCTTTCATGTGATGGTGTCAATAGGACATTTGCACGATGACGCCATTTGACTACAACTACCAGAATTCAGTTTGTTTTTCCTTTCAAATTCAAATTTTGTAATCCCAACGGGGTAAAAATAACAATAGCTCTCATTAGCACGAGAAAAGCAAAACCTGAAGGATTCTGGTAGTTGTAGTCAAATGGCGTCATCGTGCAAATGTCCCATTCATCGATTACTTCAAAATTTGAAACTCGCCCCAGTTTCCTTTTGAAATTGAGCCCACAGTACCAACGGCATTACATAATGTGACAAGACCTGACAAAGACGAGTTTGCAGCAGCTGTCTGTGCTTGTTTGGTCCGCCGTTTTGTTTGAAAAGAGCCGTGAAAACTATAAGAGCGAAACTTTGAGCTGTCGACATGGCCTTGGAACGCTTAGTAAACAAGATAAAGGATGCGTTTTCAAACATTTCGATCATCACCTACGCACTGGTTGTCATCTTCGGCACCGGGTCATGGATTGCCATCAATGGACTCTGGGTCGAACTGCCAATAATCGTCCACAAAATCCCTGAAGGTTGGTCTCTACCTTCCTACCTAACCGTCATGATTCAACTGGCAAACATAGCTCCATTGGCCTTTACGCTGGGAAACAAATTCTACCCACGTGTTGTGAGTGAGGTGCCCGTCATTTACATCGCCGTCCTTGTGGGTGTTACATCATGTGCTTTGTTGTCATTTTTCTGGAAGGAAACAAGTCACATAGCAGGGGCCGAGAGGAGCACAGCACTCTTAGTACTGTGTTTCTTTCTCTCCATGGTAGACTGTACTTCGTCGGTCGCTTTTATTCCATACATGGCCATGTTCCGGGAAGTTTACATGAGCCCGTATTTTGCTGGTGAAGGGTTAAGCGGTCTCCTCCCGGGTCTTGTCGCCTTAGCACAGGGTGTGGGAGGGGGGTCACATAACCCTTGCCCGCCCCCCACACAGCCTCCTATTAACAGCACCAACGGCACATCAGGAAGCTGGGATCCTAGACCAAAATTCTCTGCAGAAGTGTTCTTTTGGTTTTTAAGTGCCATGATGATAGCTTGCGGATTGGCATTTGTGGGGCTGAATTACTTGCCTGTGGCAAAACGTCAGCAGGTAAATAAAAGATCTAGATGTTTTGTCCAGTTGAATGAGCCAGGTGAATCAGCCATGGAACTTGCCTCTGAAGAGGAGAGGTTAAGTAAAGGTAACCACGCTGTTGAGAATCCATCATCAAACCGATTCACTGCATTGCTGTTGGTGATTATTGCTGTGGTCAGTGGCTTGAGTAATGGAGTCATACCAGCAATCCAGTCATATGCCTGCATACCTTACAGCAATTATATTTATCATCTGACAGTTACTCTCTCAGCTATTGCCAATCCTGCCACATGTGTGGTGTTTCCTTTTATCCGCACCATGTCAACTAGGATCATTTCAGTTCTGACTGTGGTATACATTGGTATGTGCACATACATTCTTGTCATCGCTTCACAGAGTCCCTCAGTGCTGCTCAAGTGTGAAGATTCTGGTGCTGCTTTGATTGTAAGTATATTCTCTTGGCCGTTTAGGTTTGTCAGTGTTTTGTTAATTCAGCTAAAGTATGTTGTGCTTGTTGGGTTTTTAGACAAAGGTATGGGGAATTGCAATTTTCTTTTCACTCAAAAAACTTCAAAATCACTTTTTTTGGCCTTAACACTGGCTTAATTGCCACAGGATAATGCATTACTGAAGTTAACAAATTATTGTTAGTATTTAATATATTCCATGTGTGAGTGGGTCAGAGAGTGAGAAGTATTTCATCAGCTAAGTCAGCTAGTTTTTCATGAAAGCTGCCAAATAGTTATCTTGTTATGTGCATGACCATTCAGGTGAGAAGGTGCTGGCTACATGTGCTTTTGTGGGAGATATAATTTCCATCAATCTGCATGGTGTCATGACAAGTTGATTCCATGTTGTGGTAACTGTCTGTTCACTAACAGATCATGGATGCTGTCCAAGTTTGTTGTGAAAGGGAAAATATTCAGAAATAGGGAAGTGATTAAGTGATCAAGAGAATAATTATTGAGGTTTAAGGAGGCTTGAAAGGGTTTTTAGCCGAGTGCATGTGTATGTAAGCAACACATGCCATAGGTATCTATAAAAAGTAAAACCACAGGTGTGTCGTGCATGCTCAAATGCTAATCTAATGTCAACTCAAAATATTTGAAGTTTCGTAACTTTCGCTTGGTAAATTTTTTTATTTTTTCAGTAACAAGTACACCTGTAAGATCAGTTGGCTGCGTATATACTCCAACTTTTAAAAAATTCTGTCAGTTGGAAAAAAATTAAGAAAGCAATAGTCAAAAAGTAGTTTTATTCTTACAGCTGTAATCTCAGCCCTACATAATTTTTTTAAACTAAAATATTTTGAAGATCACTCCATGTAACATAGACAAAAGATTTCGGTGTCAGGGGCTTAACTGAATGTATCATATGGTTCCCATGGTAACAGGTTTTTTAAATATAATGTAATGAATCTATGCTTCTCTTATTTCTGTGTCAAATTTCTTAGTGATAAGATGGACCAAAAAGAATTTAGAAAAGAATTTGTAGAACTTGTCTCAGGAAAATGAAAACTATTTTGAACCACCTTAAGTCTGAGCAGTGTTTTCATTGTGCTCATCTGACACCTGCTGACACTTGCCAACAAACTACTGATACCTTACCAATAGATTACTGACACTTGACAAGCCAATTATGTCAATGGACTGATGGTTGCCACATCAACCAGCTGTTGACCAAGTATCACCAACTGTTGACCAGAACGTTGACTGCTATATGTCACTTGACAGTACATACGGGTATGTGTTGTGCTGGTGACATACATATGGCCTTGAGTCCAAAATAATGGCAAACAAAACTCTTAACATTTTTCCTACTTTTGGAACCATTTCAGCCACATTAATTCATCATTGTTATCAATACATGCCACCAAATGACAAACAGTTTGTCATTTACTGCCCTCTGTAAAATGCACCTTTTTGCAGGCCAAACAGGAAATGCCCAGGCTGAAAATGCATTTGCCACCCTGTGAACGGGAAGACTATTAGTTTTTAGATATAAACTGTCTTTTTGCTTATCGTTGTTGCCAATCTTTTTAAAACTAGATTAAATTTGACTTTTATTGTAAGCAAAAAGGAATTTTATTTGGCTCTTGTTTAGCTTTCTTATTAAATGAATTTGTACGAATTGGCCTCGTGTATTGATAATAATGAGAATCATCATTTTGTCAGGCATAGAGTTTTCTGTGTCCCTCATACAGTTGTAGCATCATTTGTACCCTCACGGCAAACAAACTACATGCCCTCCAACAGTCATGTGTTTATCCTATTAGTAGACATTCCAGTGCTGTGTTCTGTTTTGCTGAGCACTTGTTTTTGTTTGTAAGATGTCTTTATTCACGAGGAATTTTGATGAAAGTTTCCCACAGACAAAACATGTAGTTGATGCTTAAGACCAAAACAAACCTGTTAGATTTTGAATTTTCTGTAATTTAAACCATTAGGCCAGAAAAGATTCATACCAAATGTGATGTTTTGGAGTAGATTTTAGATGACAGTGTGTCAAAGAATTGAACAATAAAACTCAGACTAAATTTGGCATACAGCCACTGTAGGTTCTCTGTATAACCAGACTTTTTATTTTTAAAGGAAATGCCACTGAATTCTAGTCTGCAGAGCAGGCATGTCTTGGGCAAATGACCAATTGACAATCTTTTCCACTCAAATACTCCAGTCACGTACTGAACCATAAACTCATAAGATTTTTACATGCAGTCTCTTGTACTGAACTTAAACTTGCATGATTCATTATGTGTAACAATCCTGTTTCTGTTTGACATTCTAGGTTGTGATAAGTGTCAGTGCTGTTGCTGTAGTAACATACATCAAAGTTGCTGTTGGAGGAATAATGCGTGAAAGGGGTCGCAACTATCTGCTGTGGTTTGGAGCAGTCACTCAAGTTGGATCATGCATTGGTGCTCTGGCTATTTTTGCCCCAGTTAATGTTTATCACTTTTTCAAGCAAGGGTAAGATTCGTTTTTACTTTGAAGTGCTGGCTTTCAGATTTACTATTTTCCAGTAGCTTTCTCTGTTGTCCCTTGCGAAGGAAGTTCATAGGGCTTGGCTGATTAACAAGTCTCAGAGTTAGAAATAGCCTGTTAGTTTCAATGACACTTTTAGTTTAAAATGAATTGGAGAGACATTGAGGGCTGAAGTCTCTGCAACCCAGCATAAATGAATAAATTATGCAGAAGATCAATGGTAAACGTAAATGGTGAAGTACAGCTGTAGGCTCTCTGTTTGTTCTTTCCCTGCACCTGTTTAGTGAGTGTTGCAGCTACTTCAATACATTGTTAGAATTGCATTGTCCATGCTACAAGGCATTTGTCAGAAGAACCAAAAAACCAAAAAACTTTGAGAGAAAAGACGATAAACAGAATAAATACTCAGACTATCCCCATGGATACTCAGACTGTTATAATTTATCTGTCCATGAACAGAGGTTAACAGTTAACAGTGCTCTCCATGTCAAAAGCCCATACAAAACTTATAAGCTTTTGTGCACTCTTTCCAGTGGACAGCTATTTTTATTTCTTTAGGGGAAATTGGCTCCTGTTTGATGATGGATGGTAGGGGGGAATGCCCGTGCAGGATATTGTAATAGCTACAAGCCTGTGAAAAAAGTGTTAAAATGAGAGTTGACCATATACATTGTATTTTTCAACAAGTTGTTCCTGTCTCAAAGGTGCTGTGAATTATCCTTATCAGTTTGAGTGTGGGGGTCCCTGCCTGATCTTTGTTCAAAATACTGAGCTTCTGAGAGTTATTTTAAAGTGGATAGCTTACTTTAGGGTATTCATCAGGTCTATCAGATTTTATTTTGTTCCAATTTGCCTTTGTAGGGAGAAGTCCTTTGACTAAGTCTTGTTGGTGTTATTAGAAACAGTGACTTTTTAACAGTTCTGCTAAAATAGTATTACAGTTTTTGCTGTTTTGCTCTAAAGGTGTAAGGTAGTTTTTACCATTTCGAGCGATTGAGTTAACAGTGCACAGTTCTTTCTTTCAGGATGAACATTTATTTTGCAGACACTATAGTTCTGAAGTTGTAGTTTTATTTACACAAGTTTTAAGGCAAAGTTAGTCTTTATTTTAAATATTATATGTAGAGTATTAAGTCAGTTGACACTGAAATATCTCTGTAAATTGAGGTGATTACAAAACAGAGTTTGTGAGGTAATAAAAATGTTTGAATCCCACTGATTTCATGAAACGTGTTAGTTTACAATATCATGGGCAAAAATGATCAACCCCTTCACAGTTTGTCGACAAAAAGGCGCGATTGAAAGCGCAGCTAAGAAAATTCCACAAAGTTTATTTCTTTAATTTATTAGCGATGCTTATCTTGACTGAAAGTCAAGACTGTCGACCGATTTTGGTTCGAGATTCATCCTAGGCTTTGCTTTGGGTGTAAAATGAATCCACTGCACTATACGAGTTGTGTAATCGTTAAGATCAGTCATCTTAATAAAGTATTTTCAAGGTTATCAAAAATTGTGAGGACGGGTTTACCGAGTTACGTCTTAACAGTTTTACGAGATTATAAGTAGTAGCCATGTGTGCGGTAGAAAAAAGAACGTCGAATTGCAGTGACAACTGCATTCAACTTCAAACAGTTTGGGGTAAACTGGAAACACTATCCATTTGATTAAGTCTCCTGCTCATTTAAATGTTTTTTTCTTCGATAAAAAGGCGTTAATTAGTCTTCACTGATTGTTTTCCGAGTTGCTAACTATGTTACGGTACCCTACTGGAGAGACCATGGAGACTGAAGTGGATATTACTCGTGTGGGATCAGTGCAAGGTATTGCTTGACTTTACTTGTCAGATCTGATTTCTTATCTTTTGATTTGACAGCTATACCCCTCTGCTTGAGCCAGTCGGCTAACGTGACCACGTTAACCTTGTGGAGCTGAAGAAAAAAACGTAATTGTCTGAATGAACACACAAATCTCAAGGCAAAACGTTTAAAACCAATCAGTAAAAGAAGGTTAAAATAAAAAAATAAATGTTCCTGAGTTAATTACGTTTACAGTTGAGTCAGAAAACACTCTAAATCAAGCCCAAGTAACTACGTTTCCGTCGGTTAGCCAAGCTGCAGGGGCACCCAACGTCAATTTTCGGAAAATATCTGTTCGGAAGACGATTTGAGATCTAGAATTTTCGGAACATTTGTTGTAAAATTTCTTGCTTGCCTGCCTCTCCTAGGATTTTCGAACATCTAAAAAATGGTATAATTGCCCATTTTAAACGGATTTTTACCCTAAAAAGGTCACCTAGAATTTTCGGGAGCCTTATTTCTGGCTGACATTTTCGAAAAGGTAAGTTTTGATCCCTATCATTTTCGGATCACTAAACTTTCAGCTAGGAAATCCGAACAGATGAAAAATTTTCGGGAAATGAAAATATGCCTATAACTACCGTTTAAATACTAAAATACGTTCAACAATGCTATGTTTAGTGGTTTTGAACTATATTCTCGTTGGGTGCCCCTGAAGCTGAAGCCCCATTATCGGGAGGCTTGAGGGGTACACTTTGACCCAGGGATGCTGCACCGTTACTGCTTTCTTCGAATCGCAATGGTGCTCAATCACCCGATCTCAACATGCTCCACATTTTATTTGTGACCAGGACCGCGCGACCGCGTATTGTTCCTCAGTCCATTGTAGGCATTTATAGATTATGCTAATAAAAGTGGCATATTATGCTAGTAGCATTGCTTTTTTTTTTTGGCCAAATTATGCTAACATTATGCTCTTTTTTCCAAATTATGCCACCGTTTTTTTAAATTATGCTCTTTGAAAAAATGCAAATAAGTCCAAAATATATGGCCGACGCCATATTGTAGCCTTGCCTAATGAGAGGTACTGGGATCGACATGGCTAAAATGTGACTTCCGGTTTCGGTGCACCTCAGACCCGGGCTCAGTGCTTCACAGTGAACTACAAATGCTACTAGTTTAACTAAAACTGTAAATATCGATTAAGGTCACCAAGTCCTTGGGACTAGAGTCAAAAAATTATCAATTATAGCATCAAAAATGATCTGATAATTATCAAAATGCGCAAATTATGCTAGCATTGCTACTTGGCAGAAATTATGCCAGTTTGCTCGAATTATGCCAAAAATTATGCTAGCATAATCTATAAATGCCTAGTCCATTGCCCGCGTGGCATTCCAGTTCTCTGACTTGACGTGCCCTGCTATATACGCGAATACCTCTCTTCCGTCTTCGCACAGAAAACGGTCCATGCGGGAGTGAACGACTGGGCAATAAAGAGCAATTGACTTTGTTTTACCTGGTCATTTGTAGCCAATTCCCTTACATCGATACTGTCCTGAATCCTTGGCTTTGGTCTTGGCTTTTTCTGAGGTGGTTCCACGGGAGCAAAATCAATGACCTAACGCGGCAGATTATAGTGAACATGATAGAGCAAAATTAAGTTTGATTCCTAACAAACAGACTAATTCTTTCAGTGGAGTTGTTTAATTTTATGCCTCCAATTTTGGAATGTAATAGTTCCTAATTTAAGCCCCACCAGCAAATGAAGTCCCATGTGATCGCTCATAAGAAACGCTACCTAAGGTAGTATGAGAGAATTTTCCCTTATTTATCAGTCTTGCCGGTATTTGGTTAAATCAATAAACAAGGTACCTTCCTTTTTCTTGTCAGCTCACAACTTCCTTGAAAGTGGGTAAGTAAAGAATACTGTGGAAGCTGGACGAGTCCGTTACTACGATCTCCACATGCATGTATTGAAATACGCCTAGCAGTTGCGCTCGTACTCAAACCGCTCACATCTCGTTCCAACAAAGACGCATCATCCCAGCTGCTGTCTTCTTGCTGCAGCTGTCGGCTAACGTTTTTCAATCTTAATCCCTGGCCAGTAAACACGGAAGTTGTGACTCTGTTGCTGATAGGTGCCACTCGTGTTACAAGACCTGGCCTACTTTGTGGCAAACACTTTGAGACTTGCGTTGATGAATTAGCATTTTGGGCTGCAGCATTACTTTCACTTGCCGGAAGGGATTTTGAACAATTTCTGGTCGTCCACTCTGGGCTTGAGACTGAAGAATCTTCATCAACACAGCATTGATTTGTTCCATTAGGTACTATCGAACTGGGAACGACGTTTTGGCATCCTCGTTGCTGCAAGGATAGAGAATGACTTTGACAAGTGCTCCCCATTCGCGGAGGAGAAAGTTGTGAGGAAGATGCAAGTGTTGCGTTTAGTGTTTTAGCTGAGGTGCCCACTACATGTGCTCGTGATGCAAAAGCTGCTCCCTTTGGTGTAGTTCCTATTCCAAGGACATTTCCACTTCTGAAGTTTCTTTCTTTCCCTGAAAACGTGGGGACGATTTGTGAGCCAGAAGTAGGACAATTTGCGTTCCACCAAACTGACTGCTCAGAGTTAACGTTCAAAGATTTCGTCGTGCGGTGGCTGGTGAAACGAGGAACATAACGAGTTTCCGAAGAAAGGAATGAAAATGACAGCGTGCTAGAGGGTGTGGGCTTTGGTGTAATGGAAGGCGTTTTCATCGCTTGATTCAGCTGACTGACAGGAGACACTTTTCTCGGTTGATTGATAGATATTTCACTTTCAGTGCCGGATTTCAATTGTGAAGACTCGTTCTGAGATTGAAAGATAAAAGGTTTGTAATAGTTCATCTTTGGTGCCGTTCTCGTCAAGTTACTGTCGTTTGCGTGGGTTGCCTGTTGAAGGCTGCTTGTCGGATACACTGGGGAAGACGTCAAAGCCAATGGCATACCACAGACGGAAGGCATGCGGGCGGCAAGGTCTTTTAGAAAATAATTAAAGATCAGCTGATGATCGCACCGTGGTGACACTGAAGCCTGACTGCTGCGAATACAGCTGGCAGGATATCTGGTTTATTGCTGTAAGAAAGTTTTAATTTATAATGGTAATTGAACTAAGTGGAGTGCAATTTGGGAATAAATTGTATTGTTGGGAGCCAATCAGATTTCATGAATGACGAGTGATTTCAAAATGTGTGTAGTAAGTTATGAAATCACAAGAGCCGCGCGAGTGGCCACACATAATAATAATAACATAATAACATAATAGTAATAATGATAACGATAACGATAATAATAATAATAATATTTTAATAATAATAACTTTATTTAAGGAGGCTCGAAAGGGTTTTTCATTGATGTAGTGTTTGCGAAACGATGAAAGATTACAAAGAAGGATATTTAATGGTGTAGGCAAACTATATGTCTCCTTGCAACTTTATTGTTGGGCTATATTTTAAGGGTGCTTGTGACGTCATATCAGTTACCATGGCAACGCCCCAGCTTCACAAAAAGGTCCTCTGAATGTCAGTTTTTGTAAATTATCTGAAAAACTAATTCGGTGACCTACCGTTCTTATTTCTTTGTTGGAAAGCTTTCTAAATTCTTTAACTTTTCAGGAAGTATGAAAAAATTTTTATCTAGCAGAATTCAATGTATTTAAAAACAGCCTTTTATGGCTTACAGAAAATTCTACTTAATAATTTCCCCCGAAACTTTTACATTTGAAGTGCCATCGTGAATGGTACGTGCATGCAAAAAATCAGGATAGGTCACCGAGCAAAATTTCGAGCTAAAAACAAGTGTTTTCCGCAGATTTTACTTCCGGTTCTCGTGATTTCACGCAGTATTTAACTTCCGGTGTGCTTGATTTTGATTTATTCAGCTGACGCGTGCATCTTAGTTAAGGCGTGTTTAGATTGCACGCGCTCGTGCAGCTAAAAACCCTTCCCAGCCTTCTTAAGTCTGAAATCTTTCTAACCGAGCACAGGTTATTGGGGAGACGGTAAATCAAATGAACTATAAATTAACTCAACTCAACTCAACTCAAATCAAATTAAACCATCCCTTTATATGAAGGATACGTAAATACTTTTCCTTTGATGTAATAGAAATGCACATTGTAGAAGACGTTTTCTTCTGGTGGCAGTCTATATCCATACTTTTTCAAGACATGGAATGTCAAACAAAGATAAAAATAAGTAGCAGACTTTCGAGACATAGTACATGAAGTGAGATATCATCGTAGATACGAACGCTTCTGTACTGGTCGAAAAACGACGTTTATACCTTTTTCACCCGCAGGTCAATAAATAATTTTCACTCAAATGTATTTGTTCATAACCGCTCGTAACAAGTGACTTGTTACGAGCCAAAGTGGAACTATTTAGCTCCCAGGGCCCGAACACTAATCCAAAATTGAAAATTAACCGAGAAGTTTATTTTTCTATTCCCAAACGTTGTTCAAGGCTGAAAATTTTTACATTGAAAGAAACCAATCATGAGAACAAAAAGCAGAATAACAAACTTTCTCCCAAACGTTAGAAAACTGAAACTCAAGTTTACGCTAAACATGGATTAAGTTGATCGGCTTTCGAACAACCGGGTCCAGTTGGTACAGCAAGTGCACCTTAAGCGTCGCAGAGGTAATGGGTTCGACTCCTGAACATGACTGCTGAATTTTTTCAGGCTTTCTTTCGATGTTCCATAAGAAGTGTTCACATGATCCCTCATGTCTCTAGCCACTCGCAGTCCAATACATGATTTTCATGCATTACATTTATCACGGGGCATTGGTGACTAATCTCGGCTAATCTTGATGTCTGGCAAATTACCCACCATAAGTTTCCAGTGTTTTCTTAAATCTTCGTAGCTGGTGAAAGGGCTATCCTCTGGTAGCTTATGAGTTATGCTTAGAATTCTTCCTTTTTTTAAACTAAGAAGTAAAAACAAAATAAAACAGTAGAGAAATAGAAAAAAAAGGAGTGATTTTAAACATAAATTGGAAGGAGTCTTTCCAGCTGTCTTCCCTTCAAATTAGTAACTGACTGAAACGGTCTGTTTCTGCGGACTGGACTCCGTGACTTTAAATGCCTTGCAAAATAGAAAACTTACCTCGGTAACACGAAACACAGATCGTCTGAAATAGTTGCATCATTAATCACAGCTTCACTACTGGTGTTAAATTCGTCCAGTACTCTATTGAAAGCTGTGAAATGTTCGGGCTGGAAGAAAAATAAGCGAAACTGACACAATACCGTTGGCTAAGCTAAAAGTTAAGATGATGAAAGTTTGTTTTTTTATTTTTAAAAAACATGTTTCTCGGAACGTAAGATGCATTTGAATTATTCCCCATTGAAAAAGATGGTATTACTTGTGCGCACTTTAGAGGAAAGAGAAAAAACTTTCCAGTACTGTAAGAATTGATGCCAAATTGTATTCACGTTGTTTATATTTTAGAGAGCCAGACTGTATAAACTGTTTGCCTTATTGTTTCATGATTACCTTACAGGGCGTCAACTTCAAAGAAAAAGCTTGTAATCCAACGCAGATTTTGTCGCTGATGTTAACTTCTACAACTGTATTCAAATAAACAAATATATTAATTCAGTTAACTATTTATAGTACAGTCTAGCCAATAACCGATTGAGCTCATGATAACATCGAAAACACAAGTCACACTAATACCGTCAGTTTGAAGTTTCACAGCAAACATGTAGGTAGCACAATGTGGCATAGTAACAACACTTTGGTCTTCAGCTCTGTTACAAGTTTTCAAAATTCTTTGATTGGCGACGCTTAATTGCTTATTAATTATCGCGAGGTGATATTCGCTAACGCGGCCAAGAGAGCTAGGTTTCTTCGTACGGAGGCCTATTAAATGTAATTCGGAGTCGAAGCGACATGCAGTGTCCTGACCACCCACCCCAGCGCAGCTATTCTCATCATTCCCAAATGGTACTCTTATCCTCCCCCCGGGAAAGTTTTT
>OX419339.1:5346610-5381610 GCA_948470475.1 Galaxea fascicularis
GATTTTCTATTCTTCAATTACTGAAGATCAAAATTAAGTTTTAAGTATCTAATTCTAGTAAGCTTCAAGTTAAATTTTTATCTATTATAGAGCGGTCTAAAATGCTCAGCACTGAGCGGCAGACCTGATAGGTAAATAAACAAATCTCTCCTAAAAGAACTGGTTAAAGCTGCCAACCGGAGGACAAATGAAGACAGGCCCATCATCGCTTATTTACTCTTTATGAGATGAAGACTCATAGCGGAGCGACACCCTCCCGGATAATTATAATCCGGGAGACTCCAGATTTGGGACCGTATCTCCCGGTCTCCGGAGTAGAGTCTCAAATCTCCCGGATAATCGCCGCAGTTTGCCGTTTCTTGTGAGACCCTACTTTCACAAAAATTTTTTAAAAATATTTTGCGTTGGACTAATTTACTGTTAACGTGGATAACAAAATGAAAACGTTTCCTCGTTAACTCCAACAAACTGTCGTTCTTAAAGGCGTCGCCACTGTAAAACAAGCAATAATGCGATTGGTCAGAAATAAACCAATCAGATCAAATGTTACAATACTAACAATGACGTCATCTTTCATCCCTTCCCTCTTCCCTATCAATTCTCAATTTCTGAAGAAGCCCTACACAGGAACACCTAGAGGAAACGTTTAGTCGTCCACCGTGCATAAACAAGTACCATCAAGGACTATTTATAATTTACCAGACGAAGTTCTACTTACAGAAGTCTTTTATTTTTTAACATTTTGTTACAGCCGTCTCAAAAGCCATATAGCTGGACACAACCATGAGCTACAGAGTGGTGTGAATTAGTAAACGTTTGCTGCTAATCTAGGGAGCGCTACCAACTCCTCACAAGAGAGTCCACAGCTTACATGGGCAGTTAGTGCCTGAAATATTGGCTCAATACTGACTGTAGGCTCAGCAGAACGGTCACTAAGAACTAAACTGCTGCCTATGAGGCTTGAGAATACCCTGGATTGCCATGGCAAACACCGTTACCTAGAACCTTGCGAAAAGGCACGGGCCGGAGACTTACTCTCTGAGAAGAGCCTGCCACCGCAGCCGAACAGCTCAGCCTTGCCTTGTCAGTATTACAAACACTATTTACTAATGTGTTCTTTAATTTAACTTGGCTTGTATATTTTCTAATGATATCATGGCCAATAAAGTTGGAATAACTGACAACGTTCACAGAAGAGACAAGCGATCATGCTTGTATTTCCTACTTTACGTAGTACTACATAAGAGGTACCTAGACCAATGGCGTCCCGCGCTCGTCAAAGGGGTGGAAAACAGCCTCTTCCTAACACGCTTCGAGAAAAGTAACCTACTGAAATAAATCCCTTTTTATGTTTTTTTAACACTGGACTGACTTTTAAGGAAAATATATGCAAATCTCCATTTAACGATACTTGATAGAAAACTACAGTTAAATAATGATTAAGCTAAATGCTTCGTTGACAAAAAAAAAAGCACTTCATAAACAAGGAACCCATAAAATAAAGATTATGCTCTGTAATGTAAATAACTATGCTCTGACTGAAATTAAAACAACTAGAGTAATACTAGGCTACTATTACATCTGCTCGTCCCACAATTATAACACTTTCCGCACTCTGTAAATTCTGCCGTCACGATTTTTAACCCAGCTCTTTGACCCCTCACAAGCATCCGCATGTAATTCTTCATTGCACTGCTTCCACATGATTATGCATAATACTCTTGAGAATAAATGATGGAATGCTCTGATGATACAACAGATTTTCCCAAAATATACCTTTTCAGTTTGGGTCAAATGGACTAAGTTTGTCACAACGGCTATGCCACTCTTCCCTACTGAGCCACTACTGTTACAATTTTTCAATCTTCAGTTCATCAAACCAGTTCTGTTACTTTTAACCTGTGAGTTTGTTGTGTTTCCGTGAATGAAATCCCGGGGAAGCAGCACACTGATGAACTCTACAGAGAACTGCCCTGCAACCCTCTTTCGATCCTCTAGGCCAAGTTTTTACAATGACCACATGGGTGTGAGCGAGTTTACCTACAACTATCTTAAAAAACCTAAATAAGTCAATCTGTCTGTCTGATACCATAAGCCATCCACACATTACCTCTCCCCATCCCTAATGGAAGGTCAAGTAAAGGGAAAATGTAACGGGTAGAGGGTGAAGGCGGGGACAGGAACGGGGACGGGGGAATGAAGGGGGAAGGAGGGGTGGGGTGGGGGGGGGAAGGCTGCCTCGATAGTTTTTAAAGGAAATTATGAAGTTCAGTTGGAATTTCAAGAGGATTAGAAGTATGGATATTTTCTGGAAAAAATATTTTCAAAACATCAGAACTTAAGATACACACAATAAAAACTCTTTCTTTGTAAATTTAAACAACTGCAAACAAAGCATCTATAAAACCACCTGGCTCGCCCGCGTTCCAAGCAACTATTTGACCCTTAAAACCACAAGAAGCAAATAAAAATCCTCAGCTATGCCTAAATCCTCAAGCTCCTTGTACAGCAGTTGCTTGTCTAACCACTGGCAAAGGAGCCTCCAGGTTGTAGGTATAGGATGCACAAACACAGCACTACAAAGATATGACAATTAACAGGTTGACTGCTCAGTTATAGAAACAAAAACACATAATTGCCTCAAGAAATCCCTTTAGATGTTTTTCATCCAAAAAATACTAAAATTTCTAAGATTAAACTAATTGTATATTTTTGTGTACTCTTAAGGAAATAAAACACAAGCATCTATCCTCAATTCTACACAGTTTTGGTACACAATCAACAATGACATTCCTAAACCTAACTAGAATTCTGTAAAATTTTGAATGCCTTTACTTAGTATAGATAACTATGGCAATCATACCTATGAGCAGTTGTCTCACAACTGTCATAACAGTTACAGATCTAAAGTTATTGCTGGGCAGTAACTTGACATCAAATCGCCAAAACACGCCAAACGTAGTCCACTGGTTTAAACCAAAACAGGATACACCAGAAACCAATTATTTGATCTTGGTTGCTAATTACTTAATATCAAAAAATGCCTTTTCATTGGCTACCAGAAAAATAGAAACAACAAAAAACAAAATTAATAATGCTCTTCTAGACTATACACCTTTTCATAAATGGCATATTTCTTACTCTTTTGTGTGTATGCCGAGTAGCCCAACTATCCTCATTTTCAAGTAAGAATTCTATTGAATTTTACACATGCTAACAAAAAGCAAGTAGGGCTAATAAAAGAAAATACAAGAATATTTTAGTCAGCCGTCATTTATGAAAAAGGTCTATACACGTCTTTGCCAAACTCCCTGATTAGGTTACACTTTTAATTCTAGTTGCTAAAAGCGTGGATTAGAGTTGTGATGAGCACCATGTCCAGCTGCGAAATGGGAGGGTAGCTGCAGATGACCCTGTGGGATTGGCTGACTATGTTTGTGAAAACCTGTTGGAACTGGTTGGAATGCAGACGGCCCACTCACTGTGCCACGACCACGATGCAAGTTTCCAGGCATTCCAAATTGCATGTTGTCAAAAGCCCGCTGGCGTTGAAGGTTTGAATGATACCTTGCATAGGAGGGGTGGGGATAACCTGAAGCAGCAGCACCCCTACCCTGTGGCCACCAGTTCTCCCTAGGAAGGAAGGGGTCACTGAAGTGCTGTGATGGAAGAGGGGCCCTGTGGTGAGATGGCCTAAACGTTTCTTCTGTTAATGAAGTTGTCTTGCCCCACAACAGGGGTGGGGAGGACTCTCGAGGTGACCACGGACTCTGGGAAAAAAAGGCAACATTATTTTTCTGGCCACCAGCTGGTGTTGTTCTGGGTGAGTGCCTGATTCAACTCCCCGGTCATCCTTGTAAATAGCCAACTGGTTTGCCTCCCGCCAGTTGGGATTCTTATCATCTTATGTTTATTTGAATTATTTGTTTCTTTGGATTTAAGTGGAGTGCCTGTAAACTAGCTTGGATAGCTAAGTGCACTTCCAATCTAAACACAGTTTTTCTTTCTTTTTTTTTTTTTTTTGGGGGGGGGGGGGGAAGAATCAGGGTATTTCTGATGCGCAATTTGAATCAGCAATATTTTGGTACTCACTGTGTACAACCTCTTACAAGTGAAGCAATTACAGTCAATTACCGTTTGCACCAAGTCCTCAGTGCTCCACGGTTTCCCAACACTTGACATGAAGGAGATGTTTTCACTATGCACTGCATCACAACTGGTAAACAAGCAGATAAAATCCACCATTAAGATATGCCACTCTTACAATATACAGATTTCACAAAAAAAATTGAAGAAACTTCAGTTCTTGGAGAGGTCTGTCTCCATGTGCACACAACAAACATGGCACAAATTGGTACTTCATCAGAGAACAGCAGCTTTTCAGCTTTAGCACTCTGGTTTCCAGCTTATACTAGTTACAAATATTTCCATCTCAATCCCAGAGAAGAAACCCAAATCAAGAATTAATGAACATGTTGCTTGTCTGGAACTGGTCCAAAGGAAGCCATTTTGTATACAGTCATGTAATTATAAACACCTTAGAACAATTTTGTACATTTCAAACATATTTGTCCAGTAATACTTTACTTTTAATTTAGACAAAAATGAAGAAAAAAAAACCAGCAACAACAGGAAATACAAACTGGGTAGCCACTGCATAAGTGGAGAAGAACCTGGTAGTAAAATAACCTATAAAGAACTATTGACTGTATCATGTATAATGTACAAGGATGAATGGGTAAACAGGAGTTTCAGATAAGAGAATTACAGCAAGCTTTCTTGTTTTGGGAAAAGGGTCTATAACAAGGTAGACTGTACCTTCCTCCTCTTGCAGCAGCCAACATGTCAGGTCCAGTGATTCCCAGCCCAAGAGAGAACACAGTCTTGCCTCTGCCTGAAGAGTCAGTGTGAAGTGCTTCCTGGGACTGATTCCAGGTGCCACCAGATGCCTGATGATCAAGTAACAGAAAAAAAAAGTTATTTTGAAATCAGGATCCATTTCATTGACTTAATGTTTCTTTATTTAAGCAGGGGGGTCATGGATGTGCGGACAGAACTGTCCATCCTGCAGCAAGGAGAAGGTCCATGGTACAAGCTTGAAAACTTTACACTATAGACATCAAGACTACGAATATTCCTTCCCAAGTTTTGGAACTAATAATTTGATACAACAAATCTAAGCTCAAAGGTCTGCTTGCAAGCAACAGAGCTATTACCCAGACAGAATGCACTGGGGAAATATCAGAAGCAAACATCATCTGTGATCTGGGAATACCAGTCCAAGACCTGTCTTGAGAACGACTGGAAGGGGGTCAACGGCATCAAACAAGAAACTACGGACTTAAGAAGGAAAATCAATGTGTCCATTTACATCTGACACCAATGTCCCACCCCAAGTAGAAGTGGCAGCTATAAGCTTCCCCTCAAATACAACCACTTGTTGTTATACAACCGAATTGAGGTCACATGATGACATCTGGGCCAGTAACTAATGAAGACTGCAAGATACAGAGAGTTCCATTGTTAGAGAAGAAGAACCTTTGAGGTTAGAGTTGCAGGACTCGAAATAACGGCTGGTCAACAGACAATGTCCAGTCAGAATTGGGTAGAGACCGGACAAATCCTTGGATTGCTGAACATGTTGTCCAGTCATTCGTGCTTTAGAACATTTAATTTGACACTATTTGACCATTGTGAGGGACATCATTCGTGTTCCCATAAGCATCATTATTCATCACTATTGCAAGAGTTATGATTGTTCAAATTTTTCAAAATTTGACTGGCCAAAATGGGGTCATGTCTGAACAAAAACATGTTTGACCAGACAATGTGACCAGCACCTACCCACCAGTTATTTCGAGCCCTGGCTATTACTGTAAATTCTGTATCACTCTAATTTCCACTGAAATGAATACAGGATCTTCATCCAAGGATATTAAATCCAACTATATTGTGACATACATAAACAGAAAGCCAACCACTGTTTTATAATAATGTGAAGTTTCCCAGACACTTGAGAAAACAGAAAATAAGAAAAAGGTTTAAGGTCTGTTTTGCTGCAGTTCTTTAGACTCTGATATTGATATAAGGCAATTATCAAACTTTCTTACATTAGGAATGTTGGCCCACACTGGGTTCCCCTGAATACTGCTCCCGTAACTAGACCACTTCAAACCAAGGTTGAGTAGCCCTGGACCTGAATTGCTTGGTAGTAAGCTCTCATTCAGGCTCTTTGCATCTTCTTTCTCTTCATCAGTTTTGTCATTACCTGAAAAATCGGAAAGGGACCAGCAGCTATGGTACAGGGTGTCCTGAGAGCCGTGTATGTCTTTCTTGCGGAGAAGTGAGCCTTTGGGACTGGTGGTAACAGTGTCAGAACCATCTGATGGAGGACTGGCTTTCTCCCATACACTCCTTTGGAATGAAAATTATTTCATCACATTAACCAAAGCCAAATACCAATGATATCCACTTATGATACATTAAAACTATAACTTGTGGAGCTGAAAGACTCGAGCTGGCCATCTAGCTGTAGCTAGCTTGCCAGAGGCACCAAGCTTAGATTAAACTTTACTAGAAACCGGCACACAGCTAAGCTGATTGCCCAAGGTGATGTGCAAACCAGAGGGAGGGAAAGTCAGGGGAGGAAGCTTTTTCTATATTATTTCTATATTATTTTCTGCTGCATATTGTTGTTGAAGAAGGTTCCAATGAAAACATGGTAGGTGATGATAGCACTACATTGGCAAAATAGGCAAAACACTGGCTGTTAAAAAAGATGTCCTTACCTAAGGCTCTCACTAATGGATACTGTTTTGTCCTCATCATCCTCAAGTGAGCTGACTGTCACAAGCACTGGACTGGGTGCCTTATTTGGTGTCATCTGCTCCTCATTTCCACCACTCAACTCTGCAGCCTTTTCTATATCAGATGAATTTCCTGGATTTTTGTTACTTACACTGGTAATATCTTCCTTCACTTGGTTTGCCAGAGATGATGACAATGATAGTTCCAGAGTGGTGCTCTTCTCTTTGTCATCACCTTTACTATCAGTTTTATTTTCCCCATCACTTTTTGTGCTGTCTTTTGACTCATGCTGGTCATCCCTTTCATCAGAGTCTGATGGCAGACTCCTACCTCCTTCCTGGCCACTTTCACCTCCTTCCTGGCCACTTCCACTTCCTTCCTGATCAGCATTTGCAGATTTCACAAACAAACTTGGACAAACTTCAGCTGTTGGAGAGGTCTGTGTCTCCATGGAAACCATTTCTGTCTGGAAGAGATTTATGTCTTTAGGAGGCTCAGCAGTTAAGTCAAGAGGACATGATGAATTCTCCTTGGTCTCTGGTGGAGTGCCAGATAACTTTGCATCAGGAGCTCCCTTGCTGTTTACCTGGTTGCCTGAAACACTAGCCTGTGTGACAGTGCTTAGGGCCATACTATAAATGCTTCCCAAGCCACTATCAATGGGTGTCATGTGACTTTCTGCCATGCTGGGATTAGTCTCATCATCATTCAGAAGTCGAAGTTTGATTGGTGCTCCAGAAAGGAAGTTGATAACTTCTGTGAGTTCTTCTTGCGAAGCAAGTGATAGTTCACTTTGAGAATCTTAAAAAAACAAAGCAAAGAATAAGTTAATAGTTTTCTCACAGCCAGATGGACTGCTAAATATTTTACCGGTATGTGCAGTTTTCATTAGTTTTCAACAAAATCAAGATCACAGGCAAACTTTTTCAAAAACTGTGGCTAACTTACTTTGTATGGTAGGTTTAAAAGTAGGCAATGGAAACTGAGGTACAGATCTGGACCAGTCACTTGGTGACGCAGGGTCATCAGCCTTGCACTGCTCATCCGCTACCTTTCCACTGGAACTGATGCCTTCTGGCATCATGGATTGTTCCTTAGCTCTCTTTGCCCAGTGTCTAGGACGTGGCGGAGGAAGAGGTGCAGGGTCATCAATGTCAGTGTCATGATCATCTCCTGTGTCAGTACTAGAGGCTACGGATGTTTGGTTCCCTGAAGAAGAGAGTGATGGGTTGCAATGTCAGAATACAATGTATATATTATACTGTAACAACTTGTGTATAAGCCACACCCACAACTTTCACACATGATTTTGGAAAAAATAAGAATTCCAAAAAAGCACTCTTGTAAAAAAGTTGGTTGTTTGTTCAGATGTTAACAATAAACTTGATGAAATCCAATGTTGTGTATAAAGCGCAAGGGAACGATGCAAAAAGTTTGCTTGGTAACCACGCAGTTGTTTAACGAGGGAAGTCTGGACACCAGACATTATAGAAAGCCTGGGCTGAGTCACGTAGTAGACCGCCATCAGTAAATAACATGGAAATGTTTGCTTTCGCATCAGCTGTGTGTGGATATCATGTTTATCAAGACACATGGGAGTCATCAATCAGAGAAAAACTTGTTGCTAAACGAGAGTTTAACAACCCCATGGACAAACACGCCGTGAAAGTAGTGAAGGGCAATGAAACGGTCAGCCATCTGCCTCACGAGTTCTCCAGAATAGCGTGGTATTTTCTTGCCGGTGATCGTTCATAGACGATATTGTAAGCAGCTGTGTGGAGGAATGGTGATTCCATGCCAGTTAGAGTTAAACTGCTCAAGCAAAGTGCAAATAGAATGCTTGAAAGAACTGCTGCCGAGCAAGATTCAGGTTTAGAACCTGAAGATGCAAACAAACAGCTCCTTCAAAAGCCACCACTTCTACTGAAAGCAGTGACCAACAACAGGTTTCAATATGTTTAATCTTTAGTTACTGAAGGTTTTCAGTTCAATTTGTGACCCCTACAAGCCAGTTTACTCCCTCTGAAAGCAATGGTCTCGTGTACAACCCGCACCCATGATTTTTGGCCCAAAACTTACGCAAAAAGATGTGGCTTGTACACAAGTCTTTACTGTACAAGAACATCTAAATACTGATTCTATTACATCCAATTCAATAACAATAGCAACAATAATAATTTACACCCTGCACCAATCAGAATTAAAAAAAGTAAATACCTGACAAGCCAACTTTTGACTGATTTCAGTTTAACAGCTTCAAGCAATGCAAAGTTTTAGCTAGTGATGTTTTGTTCTGATTCTTGGTAAAGAAAAAAACTCTTTCATGGCTTAAAATTGGTTGACTTGGTCAAACTCTCCTTTTAAATCTATAAATGACTAATGCATTGTTCTCAAAATATTATCACTGATGATAGGTTTCAGACTTCAAGGTACGGAGAGGGGAAAAAGTACACAAGATGAATTACATTGTAAGCAAGTGACAGACAGTTATTTTACAACCTGAAGAAAAAAAATAAACATTTGCATTTACCTGCTGATTCATTTCTAGTGCCAGCACCAGATACAGCATTCTGATTGGTTACATCAACTACAGTGTTTGAGTTGCTGAGTGTCTTTGCGGCAACTGACTTCCGAGAGAATATCTTAGATGTGGCTTTGGTAAAGGTCTTCCTAAAGCTCTTATGCTTAGGGCACTGGGAAGTGTCCAGTTTGGTCAACAAAGGTGGAGACTTAGAGAGGTTACGCCGCTTTATATGAATGGCAGGCAGAGGTCTTTCCCTAAAGACAAAAAAAGAGAGAGAAAGAAAGAATTCATAAAACCATTAGTTTTAAAAATGGTGTACCACATGAAATCTGACAAATTAAAGAAGGCAATTGTATTCTTAACAAGCAATACCAACAGCACATGTGGTGGCAAGCAGTTAAATTAATTTTTAATATTAAAAGTGATGGCAAATTGGGAAGACATGGGAAGCTATACTCTCATTCCTTTCATTCTTTTCCGTTAAATAAAGGTATTTCTATTTTCTAAGGCCTTGAGTTAGTAAATAGAGATTACTGTCAATTTAACAACTGCATCGCTAGGTGTAGGTTGGGTGCCTGAGGTATCCAGGAGTTTTCATTATTGGCAGCCAGCCCCTAGATGGAGACTGCTCCCATGGCTGGCAAATCCTGGCAACCCAGCCATGAGCCCCGCGCAGTAAGGGAGACAGGCACTCTTCACAATGATAAAGACAGTGGAAAGGGGAATGGAGGGAGGGGGAACACCATCTTATATAATGAGCGTAAATGCTAAGCGAATATTAATGTTCACTCTTCCTGCTAACAAATGCAGCATGATCCAAGAGCTTGTGGAATCCTGGCGCACACCCAAATAAAAATACCACTGACCACAACTAAGACGCTGGCGCTCTTTGTTGTTAACTCTGTTAAATTACATTTAACTGCATTTAAAAGATTAATTTAAATTGATAAATAAATAGAAGTGTGCATTTTTAATACTAAAATAAAACAATGAACTAAGCATTGGCATTTCAGGGTTGATTTTTAAGTGCACATTTGAATATTACATCTTTGAATGTTCCATGTACATAGGAAATGCTCAATATAAGTAACACTGTTATTGTTAAGAAGAAGAAATATCCAGTCAAGTCTCATCCCGAGACCTCAGACTTCCAGCACTTTTCTGAGGATATGTGCCAATCCAAGGAGTGCTGACTTTTGCATTATTATTATTATTATTATTATTATTATTTTATGAAATTACATTTCAGTATGACATGGTCCTTTTGGAATCTACAACGGAAATCCTGAAGTATCATTATTTGGCAACAGGATATTGAATAGCACTTCACAGCTGGGATGTTTGTCCAACTGCACAAGGACGTTTATAAACGTATATCCACATATAAATTTGGCAAGCTCATTCTACAATAATAAATTACATGTATGAGGAGAAATGAATAATACAAATCGCAGAAACAAATATCAGCCACTCACTTGTCTTCCAAATAATCCATAAGACTAAACTTTGATGTGTGAACAGCATCAACTGTACCAAGAGGAGAAATGAAGTCCAGATCTTTCAACAGACAAGAAAAGGTAGATGTGTCTTCTGTGATGAGCCTAAACAGTGAGGAAGAAAACAAGATGTAAAATACTTTCCCTGTATAATATGGCTGATTCTATACACTAACAGCCTGAAGTATTGCTAAGAAATAACCTAATCACCTGAAATGTATGAAAAAAGCTACGAAAAAAAGATCATGATGATAACGATGACAACGAATATGGCAATGATCGATAATGCTGATGATTATGTTCATGATAACAATACACTTACCATGTAGTGGAGACTTCCACATGGATAGATGTTCCCTTTACATACACTTGGGCCAGCCGAGTGTTTTTCTCTTTACTAGGTTTGGCTGTCACCTGACAAAATTAATAAAAATAAATAAATATATTTTTTTAAGTTCAGTAGCTCACAGCCATTTTGAGTTTTTGGTCATAAAATAAGTACAGCTGTACAACCTATACTTCTCAGGCAATAAAGAGAAATCTGGACTTAACCCTTCAAACTCTAAGATGAAAATTTAAATTATCATTTGTTGCCCTACACATTTCCTACAGAAATAGTGGGGGAAAAAGTTAAAAATATCAAGCAAATTCATCTCGTGTGATACTGTCCTTGATTCTCCTGACCACTCTGTTTTATAAGGCATTTAAATAATAATTATTACAAGGAGAAATTTGATGCTGATCACTCTCTTAGGACTAGATTGTTGTATATTGCCTTTTTTGTAGTAAAAGTTAAGACAGGGTGATAATTGGGTACATTCTGTCTCCAAAGACACACCTTTTCAATAAATGTTATAATCTATTGTAGATTAGTATGTGATATAGTTTTACCTGAATTTTTATTGCTGCTACCAGAGTACTGAGAAATATTTAAATCTTTAACGTTTTTAGCTTCTCAAAAAATTGTAAAATTTTAAACTTTGGATTGTAAAGCATTATTGAGCTAGTGGGAAAGAGCACTATACAAATATTAAGCATTTGGTATCATTTTTTCCCCATACAGATCTATTTTACACAGAGATGTGAGAAAACTGAAGGACCAGATAAGCAAGTCAAGTGTAACTTCACTTTATCATTTCCCTTGTCCAAGCTCAAGAAAACAAAAACCCTATGTGTCATGAGAGAATAAAACAAGGTTGTACGTGTAAATGTACATGTAAGACAAATCCCTCCTTACCAGATTTGCTCTGCCAAACAACAGCTGCACAGCAGTCTTTGCTGCAGAACTAGACACTGGAGAACAAGCCTCATACAACACCATCAGAACAAACATGTCCAAGGTCTCACGATTAAGTGGGATGTCATTCTGCTTAGCTACAGAGCTGACAAGGTCTCTGATACAGTGCTATGTGGAAAGAAAATAATATAACTCATTTACTCAAACTGAAACCCGAGTGGAAGTCATCAGAGATGACTTCCGCTCAGGACAACTCATGCCCGGATGATCATACTCCACTTAGTTATGATTTAACCTACATGTAAGTTGAAATCATTTTAACCTGGAACTTTATTTTGACCCACAACATTATATGAAACATCAAAGTGTGCTTACCATCTTAGACTTGAAATTGTCATTAGCTTTACTTGGTGATGAACACACTTCAGTCAAAACATAACCTGAAAATGAAACGACCAGTCAATCATTAGTCACAGGGAAAAGAAAAAAGAACAAAAGTTGCAATTTCAATTAAAAAGGAACCTTTTAAACTGCTAGATGCAGATTTACACTAAGATTGTGAGCGGTGTACAGATGATAGGGTGGGTATTCAGTTAAATGGCTTAGGGCAAGTCCCCAGAGAGTGGATAAAAAATGATCTGGAAAATTTATTACATCAGAACATGGAATTTCAACTGAAATGTAACACAACTTGCTACACAGTGAAAAAATGCAAAAGTGCTTTTAAGACATTAATTTTGTAATCTGAACCAAGTCTTACCGAAATGAATGGTTGATATGCAAGAATGACTCTTTAAAATACTTGTTGTAAACATGATGACCAATTCAATCCTTTCCCAGTGAAACCTTAACAACAATTAACATTATTTTATGTAGACTTCTGGAAATGAGCAAAACAAACAAATCTGCCGCTGACCAGTTGTACTTTATGAAGTGCTGTATATGTAAATATATGTGTATCTCACCAATTTTCAACTGCAATTTGGGAATAAACTTGAGAATCTGTTGTTCCATTTCCTGGGAATTAGATGCTTCTGTGATACCACCAGCTGCCATAGCCTCAAGCTCACTACAGCATCCCTAAAAATATGATTACTACCCCATGTAAATACCTGCACTATCAAAAGTAATAATTTCACAGGAAACAAGATATACTTGTAACTTTTGCGCTGAAACAGTGTGAAATGGTGATCAACAGTCAAATGTAACTGCAGTCATCTACAGTGTAATATTGAGCTACAAACAAAATTGCAAAAAACAAAACTCTCTGAATGAATGAACACATTGACTCACCTTAAGAGCCAGCTCTATTCCTCTGGGATTCTTGTGAAAGCCAGCAGGTATGTCCGCTTCTGGAGTGGGAGCTCTTTCAAACTCTTTTCTATAATTCTTATAATTAAAAATTAACTAATAATGTTGACTCTCGCCATTAATTTAACAGTGCTTACGGATGGTGCCATACCAGCATAAAAATAGTACACACCCACACCCTCTTCTCAAGAAGGGACAATTATATATCGAAAGCAGAAAGACAACTGGGATAACAGGTCATAGAGGTTGTATCACCGCCATTATCATTTGAACCATTTGCAAGAGGTGCCATTTCCCTACCCTGTATACTGTATTTCCTTTTACTGTTCAATAGTATGAGAGAGAAGCAAAGCACAGATGGGTCTTGATCTACATGACTATGTGGTAAGACTATGTGGTAAGCTTGAGAATGACAGACTAGTGCACAGAAAGAACTATCTTCCATACAAGAATCAAAGTCTAAGAAGATGCCAATTAACATTATGTGTGGGTACAGAAAATACCCATAACTCCTCTATGGAAGGTTTTTGGGTTTACACCTTTCCACCCCTCCAGAAATTCCAATTTAGCTCCAGACTTTTCATCTAACACTTTTGTGTCTGCTTTTTGCCCCCCTCCCCCGTCTCCCCCCCAAACCTTCTGTGAGGGAGGTATCAGATATTTTCTGGCACTACACATTTCACAAGTACAACTGTATGCAGTGGAACAGATATCACAGGGGAGACAGTCAACACGGCACATAGCACCGAGTTGGCTATAATCATCGCATATATACTGTATCTAACAACTGCAAGTGGCATAAATAATTGTTTTATTATAAACACTCACATATTATGGATAAATCTTCCCTATTTTACCCTGTAAAAAAAAAACTGTAACCATAATAAAGATGGTTTAATGGTTGGTACACCTTGATGGCTAAGCCAATCAAAACTCAAGAATTGCATTATCTATTGACCAAGTTTTCAATAATAGGGAATATTAATATTTACCTTAAGTAAAGTGTTCACTTTTTGTATTAACTCCTTTCTTTCAGGATCAGCCAGTTCACCTTGACCACCAAGCATTAAAAGCTGGAGCTGTTCCCGTGACAACACATCACCCTGACGCAATGCTTGGTTAGACTGCAAGAAGGAATATATGAGGTGTCCTGTAAAACTTCACCCACAACCACTTAAAAAATTAGCAAGAAAATACAGGTGCAAGGTGTAATTGACTTCGCAAAAGAAAGTTTTCCGTGATTTATGAGAAGAAAACCACAGCAAAATTCTCACTTTAATATTTAAAAAAAATAAAATATTTATTTGCTGTGGAAAATTTATGATTATTGATATTGTATACTGGTAGATCCCTCTGGATTAACACAACCAAGTTTTCCAAGAGAAGTGAAAATTTCCACACACTTTGTAAGAAATTTAAATTTGTGGTTTGGCAATGTTCAATGAAAGGGTTATACAGCTGTACATGTACATGTAATGACCAAAAATTCAAACTAAATTCATTTTAACTTGAAACACCAACTTCACTTCACTATTTTTACTCTGCCAAACCCACAACAATAAGAAATATTTGTTATGCAAATGTCCACTAATGATAGAAGGAACTTGCACATACCTGAGCAAGTGAAATCCATGTTGCCGTGGCATCCTTGAGAGCCAGTGTAACTTCTCTGTCCCGCAGATAGTCACCAATCTCATGAAAGCCTCCAAGTGATGATGTCAAGTCAGCTGATGACATCAGAAACTGAGCCTGGACTTGCAGCAAAGATAGGAAGCAAGAACCCAACATCTAGAAGATTTAAACATACAGCATACTGCAAATCCTCTGTCAACTGAAATTGCCTAATTTAACATGAGGGTGCTTATTCAGTTGGAGTGAGGAGAGATTAATCACAGGTATAAACAGTGAACTCTTCATCCTCAGGTGCAAATTGAACAAGACTGGAAATCAAAGTCTTGTTTGTGAGGAATTCTGTGAATGCCTTGCGGGTGAAAAGTTTTGAGCAACAAATAAGCTGAAATTCAACTCTTTTTCAGGTGTTGTGCAAAACATCATTCTGTGTGAGAGAGGGAGAGGCACCATTTCGTTCTTGATGGCGCATAAATTGGTCACGACTGTGCTGAGGTAACTGCCCGCAGCTGTTGTGAAAACAATCACCACGCAAAACATCAAAAAGTAAGCTAAAATTCTGTGCCAATTTCTTGGGATTCTGACCTGTAGGTGAGAGTGTTAAGTAATTATTCAGCTTTCTTTGGAGTTGAATTTGGTTGCAAAGTGGTGGAGAAGTCAAGAGTTCCAAGCTTTTTTCAGAGTGTGTTCAAAATGTTTCATGAAAAAGTTGCCTTGCTCCCTTGTCAATTCTATATACATAGCGATACATAGCTAATTAGCATAAAGCTCAAGGTGCTCGCACACAAAACTGGCTCCTCACAAGACTATAGTGCAGTCGCATAAATATCTGACAGCTATATACCCATGTAGACTAAAGAAAACCAGGGTTGTCAGCCCTGCAGAAGAAACAATCAACATATGCCAATAATTCAATTTTATTAATTTAGTTTTTTCTTAAGCCTTGTGGGCCCCCTGTAGTTTAAAAGACAATGATAGGCATGCCCTTCCCCAAAACTGCACGCCCCCCTTTCAACAACAGTGCTCAAAACCACAGGGGTTATTGATTATGTAGGGTGACACAATACTGTTTAGCAGAAATGCTGAATATTAAATGACAGAGGTCATGGCACAATAAAAACTGCCTGATAAGAATTTTAATAACCACCTGACAGTTCATCACGAAAACATTCGCATTAAAGGGGTTTCAATGGCTTGTTTATGACAGCTAAAGACAAAAAAAGTAAAATACACCAAATCCCTGTTTACAGAACCAAGGCACCTGCAAGCTCTTTAATTACACCCACATATTTAAGTCTAAAAAAACATTAAATCCATTAAGAATTGCATTACTATTACATCCTGTTCCATCAAGTAAATGAATTTTGATGACAATAACACTTTAACTCTGTCATGAGTACTTTCCTGTAGATCATTTAGCAACACAGGTTCAAAAACCCCTAGTTTTTTTTATTAATGGATTTCAGACAGGCTGCACAAAATTAAGATTTTGGTATTATCAACAGAGTTGATAAATGTAAATTGACCACCGTACAGGGATTCTAAAAGCTGACGTTTCGAGCGCTAGCCCTTCATCAGAGCGAGCTCGAAACGTCAGCTTTTAGAATCCCTGTATGGTGGTCAATTTACATTTATCAACTCTGTTGATAATACCAAAATCTTTGTGTACTACTTCCCCACCGACGCAGCACCACAGTTTCTTTAGAAACTACCCCCTTTATTCCTTTGCACAAAATTAAGTTGTGAAAGACAAAACAGTTAAGTTATTAATACATCATGGGGAAAAAGAAATAAATAATTAATTGCATAGTAGAATTTTATATAGCGCTGTATGTTTTATGTCTCTTTTTTTCAAGAAGTATGTGTGAATATGACTGTGTCCTTTAAATTGAAACAGTTCTGGGCAATTTGATGTTCATCACCATAACCCATACCTGTCAAGCCTTTGCATACAATAAATGAGGTGCAGAGAAATTTTGAAGGTGTGATAATGAAGTGACTTTTCCAACAAAAAAAGAGATAACACATTATAGACAGAGAGCTAAGTGCTGCTCTGATGATTTCTCAACTTTTTAAATGCTTTTACATAAACCCAAAACAAACTAAACGAAGCTGTTTTTACAAACAAAACGAAGCTATAATCCTGAACTTAAAACCTCGATAGAATCCCGACGAAAACTAAACTGATGAAACGTTGAGAAAACAAAAATGACTGGATTGAATAATTATTTGTCTGCTTTTATAACGATGATCCCAGAAGGTTCGACACCTATGTGATAAAATTTGCAATTTGTTTACTACAGTGTACATGTATATTGGCTGCTAGCAGAGTGTTTGCAAACATATAGCCAAAGAACAGGGCCCATCAAAATTTCAAGGTTCCTAGCCAATATAAAATGTTTACTTTTCAGGAAAAAATTGCCTGATCAAACCCAAAGTAGTTTACCTCTTGGTATAAGTACAGTAATGTATATGGCAAAATATAGAGCCTCCAGGGGACCAATGGCAAAAGCTTTATACATCAGCTGTGCTGTTTTTTTATTGACATTTGGACTGAAGAATTTGGGGCATGTTTTCTTTTTGAGGCTCTTCTGGTAACAAATTTAGAAAACAAAAAAAAAAACATCTCAGTACCAAAACGTGATATTGACTATTAATATTTAGTGTTTTAATGGGAAATACCAGGATATGAAATTCAATCATCTCAAATTTTGGCTTGGGATATTGCACACCTGGTAAACAACGTATCACTTGACATAAATTCCATTATTCAAAGGTCAAATCTCAAAAAGTTTGTTTAACCAGCTCAGTGGTTTTTGTATGTACTGTTATGGTGATGGGGAAAATTGGGATTTCAGGAGGTAGTGGGGAGTATGCTGCAGTATTCTTTCCTAGGTCAATAAATGAATCAGTTAGGCCTGTTTCAAATGTTGTGTTACTGCCGTGTCAAACTAAACTGAACTTGACTCGACAGTGGCACGACTATAGCATGGCAGTGGTTTCAAACGTCGACTTTAATTCAGTCAAGTTAAAAACTGTTGCTGTAAACATGCGTCAGACCATAACAAACTGGTTTTGCTGACTTTTAAAATGTATTTATACTTTACGAATTCAGTTCAGCAAGGCAGTAGCACAACGTTTGAAACCATGTGGTGTCACTGCCGTGTAGCATGACAGACCCTGTCAAATTTATCGCTGTGTCAAACTTAATTCTCGTTGTCACACTGAATGGTTTCAAATGTTGCCCTACTGCCACGCTAATGTTGAATTTAATTCCTGAATTTAGTTCGACAGGGCAGTAGTGCAATGTTTGAAACAGGCCTTACAAGTTTTTCTTTACAGTCTTATCAAAGTTTAAATTGTAAATGCATGTACATGTATATTTACCAGATGACACCTTGTAAACAGGTTATTATTATGTTTTACTAGTTTACTACAATGTAGTATTGTTATTCAAGAGCTGTAACCACTTGTTACAATTGAATATTGTTGGTGGTATTGACTGCACTGTGTTACGAGTTCATGGAACTCACAAGGCAGCAAGTTTGTTCTAGATGTTATTGTCTAAGCATCATGTTGCTCAAAACCTCACAACCTAATAATTTTTATTAGGCCACTGGGCTATATGTCACAGTGTGGTGGCTATTCTTCTTAAAGAACTCCCTTCACGGTTGAGAACTGCTTACCCTGTGACAACATTGGGATCTGGGTTGTCATGGTGATTATTCTATCAGTCCTTCTCCAGATTATTCTTATCACCTGATTCGTTTCACCAATGCAAAGGTGTTATGCCTCAGTTCTTGATAATGTTCTTATGTGTAATTTGGGGTCAAGGAAGAATTTAAAGAGCTCTATAAGCAAGAATCTTTCCAAACCTCTTTATCTCAATCAATCAGTATGTAGGGTCAGGAACCAGCTTTCTGAGGTTTTTGACCCCCCAGGACTCTCTTATCTACATGTATGTTTCTGCCATCCTCATACTTTAGGTAACCATGATTATTTCAGTTTAGAAAATGAAAGATTTGAAGAATGATGTTATGTCAAATTCCCCTTGTATTTCACATGTGAATACACGGTAATTTGGAAGAAGAATGTATCGGTGAATCGGAGATCACTTAATGCTTTTTTTGAGGCACCGCTTTATCATCACTCAAACTAGTTTGCTTTGTTAGAGCTTTTCGTACTCAAAACAGATTGATCATAAAATGCAGTTTATCTTGATGTTTTGACTCCAAACCCACCCAAAACAAGTAATTTAAAACATCCAAGAGGGAATAAAACTTCCCATCAACTGAATGGTACAAGTAAAAAACAATTTCACAAAAAAAAAGACCAACAGATTTACAGTTGTACATGTACTTAAGATTCACTGATATGGAAGATAACTTTTTCAACCCAGAACATGAACCAGGCTTTTTTAAGTTTCTATTTTTTCGTCAGGCGATGATGAAGTTGAAAACAAAAACCTGGGGACATCCCAAGAAATGTGGCTTTCTTTGACAGCTGCATTCAGCTCCATATCTTTGAATGCAAATTCCTGTAAAAGCCCTTGATCCCCAAGGAACTCAAATTCCCGGTTTTTCCGCAATTCTGAGCAAGATACAACTGTAAGCAATATTTTACAAATTCGACTTGGACCTTATCTACCTTCTGAGGTAACACGCTTTTGGTGGGAATGACCTTTGCACAACAGTCTATTTTGAGAGTATGACAAACATTAATGATTTCGCGCTGCTTGACATGCAATAACCCGAGACATAATCTAATCTTACATTTCGGTGACGGTTAATGCGCTTCTGAAAAGATCTAAGAAGTTGTAGAAGAGTTTTAAGTGCTTCAGTGTTGTCATGCATATCTTTACGAGCTTATGTTTGGAATCTTAGCCGTTTAGCCAGATAATGAGACAACGAAAGAAACTGTACACAAAACGGGGTATTGTAATTTGAAAAACACGACGACATGACACGCTGGTGGTTTTGTTTTATATCAAACACGTCAACATGTCAAGCCGAAGTACATGTAGAAGGCTCTAGACCGATCAAAATTTTAATAACACAACATATCTTACCTTGACTCGATTTTCCTCGACTTCGGAAAAGCTTCTATACAATTTCTCCTCCTCCGTAGTTAGCTCTTCCGTCGCAGCACGAAATCGTTGTCTCGTTGTTTTGAGTCTTTTCCCATCGTTGTTTACCAAGCTATCGTCTTTCTCTAAGACTTCTAGGTTTTCTTGGCAAGACTCATAGTTCTGTACGCTTCTTTTGTGAGCTTCAATTGCTCTTCTAAGACCTGGTAAAGTCGCCGTGAATTCACAAAGCGTTCCCAAAATTTGGCTTGTGATATGAACACTCGACCTGTGTGCAACATGGTCGATTTCTTCCACAACTTGCTTCAGCTGTTGCGAGATTTCTAGAAGAGGGGTTTCTTTCAAAACAGTCGAAAATGCTTCAGCCAGCTGGGAACCTGCCCCGCAGAAGGCCTTCGTGGCATCCAAATAACCAGTGATAAGTTTGTCGATCGTTCCCACATTCGTGTCGAGGTTTTCAACGTTGGCAAGAAGCTTCTGATGGTAAGTGGGAGACTTACTCGTGTCGCCTTTACTCTCCTTCCATTGGTGATACGATAAATACCTTACGCTGTCCATAGTGTACACCACAAACAGTTTGCGGAAAGCAAACCATGGGAAAACGAGAAGGAAACAAATCAGAAACGGCAGCTTTCTCTGATCCCGCGCCACACAGAAACGTTCGAGCAACTTCCTTCAAACATCAGTCAAACATCTGATTTTGATACGAGCAAGCGATATCTCAGCAGTAAAACTGAGAGTGCATGCGCAATAGTGTTAAAGAAGTGATTCAAGATGGCGGCTTTGTCTACGGAAGTGAAAGCTTGGTGTATTCAAGAATTACTGAAAATAACTGACGATGAAGACCATGTAACGGGGAAAATTCTGTCAGCAAATACTATAAAGGAGCTAGAATCATGCCTGCGAAGCTTTCTTGACCCTCAATACAGCGAACATCGAAAACTCCTTACAGAATTTTCCGATGTGGTGAAAGCATATGATGGGGATGTTTCATATTCTCAAAAGTGCTCCGGTGAGTCTAGAGGTGCAATTGATCCACCTCTTGAAAGGAACGAAAACAAACGGATCATGAATCCAGGTAAAGAATTCAAGAAGAAACCCGCACGATTTGTTCCGCTGTACGGGGCTGAGGGACAAGCTCGAAGCTCCGTTCGTCTGCCTGGAAGACATCCTTGTGAATGCTTGGGTCAGAAACACCAGCTGATAAATAACTGCAAAGAGTGTGGACGCATCGTTTGCATGCAGGAAGGTTCAGGGCCCTGTTACTTCTGTGGAGCTTTAGTCTGCAGCTGGGAGGAACAGGAAATCTTGGCAAGAAATTCCAAAAAGAGCCAAAAGCTTTATGAGAAGTTGCTCACACAGAGGATAGAAGGTGATTCTACATCCACAACAGAGAGTAAGGAAATGCAGTCCGTGGAAGATAAAGGCCTACAAGAAGCCATTGCGCACAAAAACAAGCTTATTGAGTATGATAAGAGTGGCATCCGGCGGACCAAAGTGATTGATGATGAGTGTGATTACTTTGCAAGTGATACAAACAGATGGTTGCCTAAAAAGGAGAGAGATGCTCTGAGGAAAAAAGAAGAAGAACTGAGAGAGAAACGATATGGCTCACGCAGGGAGATGAAAGTAACACTTGACTTTGCAGGCCGAAGAGTTATTGATGAAAATGAGCCAGATGATTATGGCCCTGATTCTGATGTAGCTGTACTAGCCTCTGGCTATTATAGTTCAGATGGAAGTCTTGAACCTAAGGGGCTGGCCAATCCTGGGTACTCAAATACTGGTTCTTTGAAATTTGTCTCTTCTGGAAACAGAAGTAGCAAGCCAGCCACCCATAAAACATCCACAGAGAAGAAAAATGGAAGAGAGGTTATGCGGATCCAAGATAAAGAATTCCAGGAAATGTCTGACACTGGTGCATGTTTAAGTATGCATCAGCCATGGGCCTCATTGCTTGTGATGGGAATCAAAAGGGTTGAAGGCCGAGTCTGGTACACAGCTCACCGCGGACGGCTGTGGATTGCAGCAACTGCAAAGCAACCAACAGAATGTGATGTCAAAGCAGTTGAAGGCATGTACAGGACTCTGTATGGAGACCAGGAAGTCAAATTTCCACAACATTACCCTGTGTCATGTCTGTTAGGGTGTGTCGACATTGTGGAGTGTCTTGCCCAGGAAGATTATAGAGAGGAATTTCCAGAAGGGGAATCAGAATCTCCCTTTGTTTTTGTTTGTGAGAATCCCCAGCAGTTAGCTGTGAAATTTCCTGTGAAAGGACAGCACAAAATTTGGAAACTTGATCCTGCCCTCCATAAAGCTGCAAAAGGAGGGCTTAGGAAAGTTGCTTGATTCCTCCATGTTGATTTTTCTCAGCACTTTTACTGTTTTGTTAGTTGATTATCAAGGTGAATTTTGTCTGTATTTGAACACAGTAAATTTTCACTTGAAATCAAGGTCCTGCATTCTTACTTTCATTGATTATGTTTTGCATGGCATGAGTAATTTGTCTTTTTTTCTTTTCTTCAACTTTGTTTTGCATTTTTTTCTGTTAAAATCAATTTTGTAGTACAAGCATTCTATATGTCAATGTTGGTTTAATGCACATTGACCCTCTGTACTCCTTGATATTCCAGCAAAAGGAAACTTTGCAGTAGCAGTAACTAGCAAAATTAATGATTATTCTGACAGATTCTGTACAAGTGGTATGTGCCATTTTGTTTGCAATCTCGTTGTCTTCTCAAGGCCATCTGAAACAGGTTATCACTCAAGTTTGATACCTTTTGTTTGGTGACATCCATGTAAGAACTTGATTCCTAGGTTTAGAGAATAAATAGGAAAGAAAGGAATGGCAAATTTTACGAGGAGGAAAACGGTTTAAACCAAGAGTTCTCTCAACTTGTTGTTTTTTGGTGCAATCAAGAATTCTTATTTTCTTAATTCACGGCTTATGATTCTTCAATCCTTTGTTACCAAATTAAATGAACACAACTTCATTGATGTTTGCCATGTTCCAAATGTCATGTCTCTACTTTAGTGGTTCGTAAAGGCTCACGTGGTTGTATTTCGGAAGCCACCTTTAAAATTATGGAGATGGAGAGGGTAAGGTCTACCACCCTGACGGAAAGGAGTGGAAGCTGTGAACGGCTTAAGGAAACCCAACTAATAATGCACCACAGCCTTAGCTGATCTCTATCCAGACCCTAAGCCAGGGCATATCACCATCGGGCCAAAAATGTCTTCCAGTTCTAGACATATGATCTCATCATCATCATTTATTAATAGACAAATAACTGTACAATATTTGCTACCCACAGTTAGCATAGCTATTCAAGGTGAGTAACAATTAACGACGAATTTTGGTTTACACACGTTTTCCAAGACATGGAAGAATTGAAAATTATTGAAAAATTAATATACTTGTAATACTGCGTGACAATAACAATAAACAAATAAGGAAGGAAGAAAGACGAGAAGAAGTAATCGCCCTAACGTCAACATAGACTTCCTCAATCTCTGAAATCTTTAAGAGTAATTTGCGCAATTTTTGCTCAAAGATTGTTTTACTCAACTTGCGTAACTTAGGAGGAATTTTGTTCCGGATTTTTGCCCCAGTTCTTGAAAAGGATAGTAACTGTTGATTAGTTCTAGATCCTTAGACGTGAAAATTACCAACAGCTGAAAATCGGGTATAATGGGAGTGTATAAAGTCAGAACGGATGAAAAGATCATTAATTTTGGAGGGAGTGCAATGGTTAGCAATGTCATGCATGACGGTAGCCATACTTGAAGAAAAGTAAATTCAAAGGTAATATGCTAGAGCTTAGAAACAGAGGAATTGCATGAGCTCTGCAGTCAGCGAAGTATATTAAACGAAGAGCTTTTTTTTCTAGCGCTGCAGATAAAATCATGCAAACACCCTGTCGGATGCATTCATGTTTACAACTCTTAACCCCTTAGAGCACTCATCTTCAAAAACTCGGTGTTAATCACTCGTTTAAAGACTGAGATGTGATTTTTGTCTCGCAATTTTTCCCGGACTCTATAACTACTGCATGCAGCACTGGCGAATTGCAATGTTGGGCAACCCTCTATATAACAGGAGTTTATGCTTGAGGCAGTGATTTCAGAACGATTTATTACAGTACTGATCGCATAGTTCTTTTTTTTTCTGCAATGATTACTTCTGTCTTGAGAAACAAACGCGCTAAACTGACATCGTGGTAGGGTAAACGAAAAATAGCCATTCTGTATCCTTTCAGCCGCTGGTTTTAGATGTTCAAGGACAGGTAGCTGAAGCGTGAAAAAAGAGTGTTTGAGAAATAAAATTTAGATTAAATAAATAGTCTCAAACGGGTAAAACTCAATATTAAAATACAAATAACTGATGTACCTGGTGTTGTCCTCCGTCTGTGCCAAGTGTCGGCGCGATTTGTGCGGTATAAAACCACCTGATCCAACAGTGGCGTTAAAGAACTATCTGGCAGTACTTTCTTATCATTCTCTCCAGTTTATTGGACTGTCAGGTCAAGCTATTACCGTCAGTAAAGCGACGTAAAGCTGAGAAACAAAAATGCATCGTAGCTAGAATGATTGGGTCGCAGCAGCCTAAAACTTACCTATACTGCTCTTAGCATGGTTTTAGCAAAGAGATTTTATGTCTAGCAGAGACAAATTCAAAAGGAGTAATTACGCCTTGTCTTTTTCATTCCACCTGCAAACTCGTGTTGTCAAAAAAACATCATCACACAACTCTTACTTCCCGATTTTGGTAAAACTCAGTCTTCGCGACTTTTTAACAAGGCAGTTAAAGTTATTGATACAAGGTAATGGAAAATCCTTCGCCAGGCTCTCAATAGGTGAAGACGAACGCTCTCAGGGTGAGTGGAGACGAGCGAAAAGCGGAGGTTAGGGTTAGGGCCCGGGGGTTCTCGGGTACACCGGATTTCAAGTAACGGGGATGATCGAAGGGATTTTTTGGGGTACGAAAATTTGGGTGGCTTGATTTAAGTAGCGATTTTTGGGGGGGTATTCGAAACAACCGAAGATTCGTGGTGGCGCCTCGGTAGTGAGCGTATCCCGGCCCTGTAGTTATGTGAACAAGGTACAAACCTTGCGGGAAACTCAGTTTCAAAGCTAGGAGATTCTGCCTCGGATTTTTTATGGTTAATTTTTGGTCCAGGGATTTTTTTTCATTTTTATTTTTGCCCCCATTCGACCATCCCCAGGCCCCGTCACTCGAAATTCGAAGTATTCATGCTTGAGGTGGGGGTGACTGTCACAGCACTCGCCATGACTTGGAGGCATGAGACAAGAAAGTAAGTATGGTAGGGTAATCAGTAAACAAATAAGTTTAACAAGTTTTGGCGGCCTTCAGACTTTGTAAATCAGGATATACACATTACCATATTTTTCATGGAGGTCTTTGCCAGACACCATGTTTCAGTCTTCTCTTATAGTAATAATGGAAAAACATATTTTAATACCCATACGAACCAGCTTCAGAGTTGAATGTACACATTGACTTGTCATTGTATTGGTAATCAATGGCTCGAAATATTTAGCATTCGAACAGGCTCTTCCTTTATTGAGGAGAGTTCGCTACAATCCCTTATCTTTGACCGCGCGCCATTCAAGAGCTCTTTCCCGACAATTCCCTTCTCTCTAATCTAGCGAGCATGATAATTTCGACGTTCACGGAAGACTGTAGTCTTGAGTTTGGCTGAATATCGTAACTTAGGTCCCAGCCCTGTTTAGCAAAAATTTGTTTCTTGTGATCAAAGCTGCTCTATTAATTAAGTGTCCAAGGCTCTTCGCTGCCCGTGGGGGTACTCCCTATAATAGCATCTAAGGGGAGGTTAAAAAAAAAACAATGCTTGCTTTTCATATGGCTCACAAACGCTGACTCTCCCATTACTTTCAGGTCAACGCTTTTCTTGCAGGCAAAACAGAACGCTTTGTTTGGATTCTTGGGGTCTTTTCGCAACCGTAAGTGGCACTCATCTTTTTCTAACCATTCTTAATTAGCACCTGCCTGGCGGGATCGTGAAACTCCAAATAAACTCCGAAAACTCTAAAACACAGGCAGAAACAGCATGGAAACCATCCAGTGCAAAGACACGCGCGTAGCACCAGTAGCTCAACGTACACGCGCGCAAGAGTAACGAGACGGGACTGGGAATGAAAAACAAACGAGTGTTTTACGCATTCGTAAGCATCGCATGACGTTTGCATGCTTAGTGTTTGCTGTGTGGAGGCAGGATGGCCGTTTGGTTTAGGGCGCTGGATTTCAAGAATGCGGTGTTCAGATCCTGCTCTAGCCACTAGCTGGTGTTGTTCTGGGTTAGTGTCTGATTCAACTCGGTCATCCATGTATGAAATAGCCAACTGGTCTGCCTCCCGCCAGTTGGGATTCTTAACTCTGTTATTTTCATTTGTATTATTTGTTTCATTGGCTCTGAAAAGCCCCTCCAGGGGAGTGGTCAATTAAGTATTTATTTATTTATATTTATCATTTGCACTCACTACCCTATAATGTAGAGCGTTTAAAAAGTGTTGACATTCCAAGATATTGTTCAGTAAAAAATCGAGGACTTTCAAGGACTAAAAACCAATTTCAAGGCCTTGAAATCGGACTCCTAAACTTCAAGGGTTTTCAAGACGCGTATGAACTCTGTCGTACGGTTTGACTGTTCAGAAGTGAACACATATCTATACTTATTTTCCCGAATATGCTGAATATGCTGGTTGGAAAACTGAAGTATAGTTAAGTTGCTGGGAAAACGCTTGGGTATATACTAACTGGAAAAAAAGCATTGAGAAGGTGCTAAGAAAAATAGGTCCTAGCAGGTAGAGAAATTGCCCTAGAAAGGCTAATTATTGTATTATTTTATGGCCATGATATATTTTGATGGATTTTGAAAAAATGGCTCGTTGGGTGCTCTTGGTCTATTTTTCAGAGTGGAAAATTCAAATGTTTCATTGACAAGCACAAAAAAAAAAAACGGTCTTGATGCGAATGAATATGCACCTTTCCATAATTACATAAGGTCCTATAGGTTATGTTTCACTCCTTGAATGGGTCAAGGTTTCACGTGAAGCCAGATCACTTTACGCACTTACTTGCTTTCATGCGTTCAAAAATGGTTTGTGTACAAGCATGTCTAAAGGTTAGCTAAATATATCATGATGCATACTTGGACTTGGGAGTATTTGCCACCGGTTTCGTGACATTTATTAAAATACTATTTACAATTCCGACTTTTAAATTTCTACACCTTCGGTAACGTATTTGTTGCGTATAACGTTTTATGTATTTCTCAAGCTTAATTTCCTTCCCTACAGCTTTAGGCGATTGATATCTTCACTTCTGAAGTCCACTCTGGAAAACACAAAAAGAAGACAAAGTCAGGTAACATTTTAACCAAGGTCAAACGTAAAAAGTGAAAAAAAGTAAGTTACAGATAAAATATTTACTTTAAGAGTTAATTTTGTTAGCCCGTCAGTTTACTCGTCATTTTATGATATACTAAAAGCGTGTTGGGGGCAGTATACCATTTTGAGTTATGTGTAGACCCAGTCCGTTGTGGGGACAAACGGTAAAAAAAAACTTCCTAAACCACAGGCGGCCCAGACGTTATTTGTGATTTGCATACGTGACAGTATTGCGCCATTTAAGAGAATGTATGAAAATGGTTCAAAAATCGCTCTAAATTCAACTTGTAGTCAAGGACTGAAATAAAAGAAGCTTACCTTAGTCTGCATTTGTGCTATTTTGAAGTCTTTGTGGCAGCTGAGTCGTTCTAAAGCCATTTTGACGATTTAAACTTTTCCAAGTTTGCTTTCCAGTAAAGAGAAACGAAAGGCTGGCGACATGCTCGGCCGACGGTTCGCACTCAAAGCTCCATAAATTCCACTAAAATGCTCGGAGCCCGCCAAAATTGCCTCACGGCAGCCGTCGATAATTCTTCTTTCTAGTTGCTTCGCCTCGGATTCCAAGGTTTATCTTATCCGCCAGAAAAACGCTCCTTTTCGAGCGCTGGCTGCCCATTTTTGCTTTGTCGACATCCGTAACGGGTGATCTTGGCCACGGATTTGAAAATCGTTGGCTTAGCGACCCCTCCGTAACGACAAAGTCGCCCTCAACCGTAGGGAGGCACAGGTCAATTTGTTGTATGCAAATTGAACCGTACCAGGGTCCCTGGGGAAACTACACCGGAACGTGAAACGATTGATTCTCTTTGTCTTCTTCAGCATGCTGAATGATGTCACTGATTGCAGTTACGGCACCTTCGTGGTAAACATAATTGGCCAAGACCCTGAATTGAAATATAACAATTTTTAGACATTATTTTAAGTACACTTCGTTTCACGTTAACGATTCACTAATTCAGTTTTCGATTAAAAAAATGCTGGGAATTTACCATATTTTCCACTCTGACGAATCATCTTGTGTTTTCCTTTTTTTCTTTGGAAGTATGTCATCTTCCTCGCGTCTTCCAAATTTAGACAACATCGCCTAACTGGCACTGTTTCTGAGCGATTTGAGGGCTTCAAAGCACTGTTTTATTGAGCGATTTTAGCGCTTAAAAACAGTTTTGCTACGAGCGCTCGATCAGCTGCAAGCGGTGAGTTTCCCGCCGTTTCCGGTGTAGTTTCCCCAGGGACCCTGGTACGGTTCAATTTGCATACAACAAATTGACCTGTGCCTCCCTACGGTTGAGGGCGACTTTGTCGTTACGGAGGGGTCGCTAAGCCAACGATTTTCAAATCCGTGGCCAAGATCACCCGTTACGGATGTCGACAAAGCAAAAATGGGCAGCCAGCGCTCGAAAAGGAGCGTTTTTCTGGCGGATAAGATAAACCTTGGAATCCGAGGCGAAGCAACTAGAAAGAAGAATTATCGACGGCTGCCGTGAGGCAATTTTGGCGGGCTCCGAGCATTTTAGTGGAATTTATGGAGCTTTGAGTGCGAACCGTCGGCCGAGCATGTCGCCAGCCTTTCGTTTCTCTTTACTGGAAAGCAAACTTGGAAAAGTTTAAATCGTCAAAATGGCTTTAGAACGACTCAGCTGCCACAAAGACTTCAAAATAGCACAAATGCAGACTAAGGTAAGCTTCTTTTATTTCAGTCCTTGACTACAAGTTGAATTTAGAGCGATTTTTGAACCATTTTAATACATTCTCTTAAATGGCGCAATACTGTCACGTATGCAAATCACAAATAACGTCTGGGCCGCCTGTGCCTAAACTGACCGCTTGCCTCACAAAGGACTGGGTCTACCCACAATCCACTTGGATATCATCAGAAACAAAATGCTATTCACACATAAAACAGACACACAGGGCCGACCGGTCGCCATTATACTATGCTCGAAAAACTCTGAATACCGAAGCACTCTCCAGTTCTTTTGCTGTCAAAATTTGAACAATGATGCCATACAGATGAACACTATAATCCAGATGAGACAACAAATAAACTGTAAAGCACGAGTTTTGTTCGAAATGCTCATTATTCAATTTTTTGTTGGCCAGTCTCGCGAAATCTACTGAGTAGTACTTTCCTTGATTAAAAAGGAGGCCTGAAATCTTTAATTTCCGTAACCCATAAAACTTTAAGGCAGAAATGCTGCATACGATAGTTTTACTTTCAGTCACCATAACGAAATCAGCAGAAAACCAGACGAATGAAAATTCATTTCACACAGTGTACCTCAATGATAGCACCTGTCTGACTTCCGTTGGAGTAAGACGCCACGTCATCGGCCCTGAGTTGGGTCCCCAGTAATCCATTATTTCAGCAACCTGACAGAACCATGGAGAAGAACAGAAGTTACTTTCAGCCTTTCACGTCAATTCCTTCACGTACCAGGGGTCGTGTATTTTTCTCGCGCTCTTTTCCCATCAAATGCATTAACCTTGTTTTACCGCGACAGCGGTTCATAGTTTTGCGCCCTTTTTCGCCGGCTTACCACTGGTTAAACTTTTACCTGCAATTGAAGTCAGCGACTTGTTTTTCCCACCACTGAAATTAGTTAGTTATTGATAATATGCTTTCTCGCGTTGTTGCATATTTTCACGCGCTTGCCACCGGATACATATTTTCCTGTCTTTGCAACTGGTTTCCAGTTAAAAGATTTGCTCATTAGCTCCAGTTAAGACGACGACAAACTAGGCGACTTTAATGCGCCGATCGCGGCGAATTTGATCTCCAGCGAAAAACGCTAGCGAATTTCAGTGTTGATTGATGCGGGCACATTAAGAGTGGCAGCGATTTGCCACTCCAATTTTGTCCCCAGGCTCAATCGAGAACATTTTGAAAAGTCGGCTTTAATGGTAATGGTTTACATACCGCATTTTCTAAGTTATATATATTCAAATGCGGTTTACATCATCCAACCCACCCAACCCATGGAAGCATGAAATAGCACAAAGACCAGACCAGCACACTGGGAACTCCATGCCCTACTCTTTCCGATTAGTGTGTGGGTTCTTTAACGTCCCACAAGGTTATAAACATTGAAGTGTTGTGAGACGGGACCTCCGGTTTATCGTCCTTATCCGAGAAGACTAGAAAGTCTAACAATTTGCAGATGTCATTACAAAAGACAGCACTTTCTCCTCAGTTATTTAAAGACCCTGAGTGTTGGTCCGGCCGGGGATTGAACCCACGACCTCCCGCACGGTAGTCCGATGCTCAACCAACTGAGCCAACCGGTCGGCGGTTCTGGTGATTCGCGGCGATGAGCGTCCAAAATCGCAGAAACAGGAAAACCAGGCGAATGCCGGCGAATTTAATCGCCGATATCTGACATGCCAGATAGCGGCAAGTTTATATGTCGATCGCGGCAATCGGCGAAAATCGCTATCGCTACACCGCGGCGATCGGCGTATAAAATCGCTAAGTGTCACCCCCATGACATGTCTCCAGCCGATGCATCTGGTCACAAAGTTTGTGTTTTAACAAGTTTTTAGAGGTTTTTGAGAGATAGCCAACGTACGTTTTTGGCGCATTTGTACCTAATTACTAGGCAACTAACTTCGCTCGCTCGCTCGCTCGCAAACATTCTCAAATACAGAACGATTACAGAAGAGTAACAATGTCCACTGCATTGCTCACTTACCTTCTCTAAATTAAGAATGGTGGCAATCTGAGTCAGTCTGGCAAATTTGTCTCTTATCGTCCACTGAGTAACAGCTGTCAAATAGCCAACCAATGAACGCAGTTCCTTGTCAAATTGAAGACCACCTAACTGAATATTAATAAATATTAACAGGTATTAATAATAAACATTTCTTGGAGAGGAACTAGAAAGTGTGTCGGCTTTTCATCCATCGCTAAAGTCATTCCTAGTCCGGGGAGGAGTTGACAGCAGTCGTGTCTTCCATAACCCGCACACACTGAAAAAAAAACAAGTGTAGTTTTCCCAGTAAGTTAACTTCATTTCATGTATATCCCTTGAAATTTGCAGCATAAGACTTCCTCCTCGATCTCTTGAGGCCCATCATCCTAACCTGTGCGCAAGCTCTCTGTAAGCAATGGGAACGGGATGACAACGGGAAACGGGAAACAGCTGCTTCTCCGTCCCCATCTCCCACTGTCCCCCGCTTATAGTCTGCTCGCAGACTACCATCACATATCTACTCTGTCGAACCCTTACCAGCGTTCATAAACCTAGCAGGCGTCTGTTCCTGCGCCAAGTTTCAACATCCCACAGGATTATCTCAAGAGGTACAACCTGTCAAACAACCCCTTTTTTGTCTACAGTACACCGGTCTATATTTATCATCTCAAACTTACTCTGTTGAATGAAGCCCTCATGACCGAGGTCTCCAACTGCGTAGTTATCTCTGTAGCTGCCATGCTTACCAAGGAGTCGTAATTCGATAGTGTCAGCGGACCCTGTACATAATTCATTCGAGTTATTTCATAAATTATCATACAATGACAAGTTCTAAACTTATTTGGCAATGATCCGGTTACCAAGCCTCAGTATTATTGTTCTTGTTTTGGATGTTGTTGCTATTTTTTCTCTCTATTCCGCCCTTTTATCTACCTATTGTAATTCCTTTTGTACTTTTCCTTGGTTTGCTTACACGTGTGCATCAGCTCATAGACAATGTAATAAATGTATTTGCACAATGCAATAGTAAAAATCTTTAACTAGAGAAAACATTGCAAAATGTGCAAACCAGTATTTTAGTTACTAAATGTATTACTTATATAATAAACCGTGCATTTTGCACAATAAAAAAGGGAAAAAGTAATTCACTGAAAATAACAATCAAGTTAAATTAGAATTAAAAAACCTCTACGCGGTTTCGGCTTAAATCTTGCAGTCTATATATAGAAGATCGAAACGCTTAGCAAATCGCGTATTGATAGCGCAAGAAGACAACACAATGGTAACAGACTTTGTGCAAATGGGACAGTAATTCGGGACAATTTTTGTTTCAAGGTATAAAGTAAGGGTACCTCCTTCAGTACTACGTTTGTCCCCCCAAAAAAGTTGTCGTTTGAACCGTGTAACTGTTATACCGTCAATTTTCTCTTGATGGAAAGCGACCCTATTCTTACCAATATGGTACCGTACGACAGGAAAGTGACCTGAAGTCGAGAGACAAAATGCATGGCAGCTGCAAATGAAAGATTCGCAGCCCACAATATTATCCGCTCTTTGAACAGGGGCCAGAATGGCAATCGGTGCGGTAAGAGCAGTCATTTTGCTGACACTTTTGCTTCTTTCGCTTCGTTTCATAATGGCGCACCTTAAAAGATGTCAGCATCGAATCCAAACTTGTGATGAAATTTTGTACAAACGGATCGTTGACTTCGTAGAAAGAAAACTCCTCCTGCAAAAAAAGAAATTATGAGTTTTCGCTGCTGTGAAAGAGACGGGGCCTGATAACTCTTACAAACGTTGTTCAGTTTGAGCAACACTGTGTGCAACTTTAACCCCTAACGAAAATTTGAAAGATCCTCCCGAGTTTTTAAAAACAAATTTTGTTCAATGTTCCGATTTTATTTCTGCAATGTCACAGAACTATGTCATATTTTCCAGAAACAGTTTCAAGTCTCTTGATTCCCGACAAAATCTCCAGCCAGATCTCTGGAAGACTTACAGACGGGAATAAAGACGCGAGAACGAAGAACACAGCCACTTAATAGATATATTTTACCTATAAGCATTCATTATAAACGAGTTCTGTAGTACAACAATACAGCCGTATGAAAATGTTTATCGACAACAGTTCTCGGCCACCCGAGACGTGAGTTATACAAACCTCCGATATGTTGTGACTTGCCGAGTTGAAGCCATCGATTAGCGGTTTTAATCTTGGTATCACAGCAGTAGAGCACAGTTGAAATATCCCCCCCTGGAAATGATACATAGAAGTTAATCGAAGCAAGTGTTGTACAATCATTGTGCGGAGAAAATACAGCCAATCAGAATGCAGGAAAGCCGTTGTATATATAAATAAACAGAAGTCTCCATTTGGCGCGAAAATATGCTCGGATATTTGTCCGCGAACATTATCTGTTCCGAGAAGCCAACACATTGTGAGCTCCGAGGAACTGATAATGTCCAAGGACAAATATCCGAGCATATTTTAAAAGCCACATGGAGGGTATTGTGTTTATTATCCTTCAAATATTTTTCACAACGCGCATTTAGGGAATATCACCGGTTATTCCTCAGTTTTAGCTGGGGCATATTCAGTCACGTGATGCGTTTAGACCAATCGCGTGCGAGTGAAAATCTTTGATGGATTATAATCGTCGGTATTCCCCCAACCCTCCTAACTGGGCTTTTATCGCATTGATTGTATGGGCTTCAATAGCATGGCAGGCTCTCGAGTGTGTATGCGTACTAACATCAAGAAAATACAAGTGACTCGTGGAATATCGAACAAAAGTCTTAAGACTGTTCCACCTATTTTAGTATTAATCCAGACTACGATGATATCAAACCACAACAAAGTCGCTCCTTCCCCATCCTCATTAACAATCATATGTTTTCGTTTGAAATTAAACTTCTTTGGGATAATTGAGGCATATACTGAATTAAAAGTAAATGAAGCAAGTTGCATACTTGGAGTAAATCCTTGAAGATATTTGATGTGTTCATCAAGTCTGCGAGACAGCTCTGAATAGAGAAAACACAGTCAGTCAAGCTAATACAGGGCGTAGTTTCGAAAAAAAAAACTGTTGTGTCAAGCTATATACTTTGAATAAATAGCAGCAAGGGAGCAAGCCTTGCATTAATCATCTATACAAGTGAATTAACTCATTTAACCGAACACAAATACAAATAGGCATTTTCGAATTTGTGATCACCTCTAACTTCAACTTGGCAGGTTCTCCAAAAGCCAGGTTCCTTTCACACTCAGCCTACATGAATTAGAGGAAATAACGTCCATGTTATGCAAATATTACTGACAAAAACGAGACACTTAAAGCCACTAAAACTGTGTCTTTTTGCAGTCAAGTTCAATTAATACCTCGAGATCTTTCTTCAGCTTCTGAATGTTGTCGCTGCTTACTTCAAGATTGTTCAGTGTAACCTAAAAAGTAGACAATTAAAAATTTTTTGTTACAAACATGAGCATTCTTCCATTTGACCTCTAAATTTTCTTATAGCATGAGTACTTTTATACCAACATTTAATTTCTCTTTGGCCTGGTTTCGTATTATTTCGCGCTGTGATTGGTTAGTAAAACTCGCGCTTGTTTCTAAACGAACAAGAAGCACCACTTCTACCCGAGAAAAAACCAAAACCAATCGTGGCTTGGACGCACGCATCACCTTGCGCTTTTGTACCGGCTGCATATAACTACTATGCGTTTTGATTGTTTCACTTCGACGTTTGCGGCTGTCGTGACTGATAAGTCAGAGAAATTCGACCGAGG